>CM041643.1:39096764-39209291 GCA_023333625.1 Bothriochloa decipiens
ATGGGTATCCCACCAAGTAGGCAAGAACTATATCTGGCATTATGTTACGGAGTAGAACACAGCAAAAGAGAAGGTTCAAACATTACACTATGAACACAAAACAGATATATTTTTGACAGAAACCTATGTACACTGAACTAAGGTATCTTGAACGTACTGTCTGATTGGATGCCCAGCGCTCATAGTAATGCATATATCTCTCAAGAGAGTTCTTAGCTCTTTCCCTCCTTGCTTCAGTCTCGTCATACTGCAACAGAAGCAATTTAAGTTCGAGAAGAAAACATCCTTGGAAATGAAAAGAACAAGCACCACAGAAAACCACATCCCAAATATGAACCACTGTTCACCCACTGAACACAGGCTTCTAATCCCAATATAGCAGCAATGGCAGAAAAAATATTACCATTATACTAGGGTTCTACAAAAGGATTAATGCATGAAGTAAAGAGAAGACATACAACTCCCTCTTTCTTTGCTGATTCGTAACGATTGCAAGCATAAAAGCCACCTGTTCTCTCTCCATGATCTGACCATGCGCCCAGACATAACCTAGAATGTCCAAAGAACCACAGACAGAAGAAGATAAACATGGCATGTATATTACTTCCTCCATTCAAAATTACAAGTCACTCCAACTTCCTTGGGTAGTCAAAGCATCTAAAGTTTGACCAAAATTATAGAGAAAAGTACAAAGATTTGTGACATCAAACAGGTATACTGTGAAAAAATATTCAATGAATAATCTAATAATAGCTTATTCGGTATCATAAATGTTATTATTTTATTATATAAATTTGATCAAACTTATGATGCTTTGACTCTCAAAGAATGTTGGAATGACTTATAATTTGGGACGGAGGGAATAATTCTTTCAAGCAGTGAGTGAACTATACCAGCAAAATTCAAATTTGCAGGGAGGGGTGCATGTCATATGCATGCATCCCTGGTTTTTCTCTATTGGCCGTTTGCACTTCGGACAGGGCTTAGAATTAGCCAGTATCCTGAAAAGATGAACACAACATAATAAATCTTTTCATGCAATTTGGAGTGCCATAATGAATAAAATAAAAAACAATCACAATTATCAGCTAAACACATTGACACACTATCTCAATGATATGTGAATTTAATGCAATTAATCCAAAGTTTAAGTTGAATAGCATCTTGGTTGCTTGTGCCTAGCTAGGGTTTTTTTTCAAGAAAAAACAAGATAAATAGATGTAAATTAAATTAATCCCAAACCTTTATTTATTATAATGATGCACAACACAACTCTCCTACATGTTCAGAGAAGATTAGCTATCCCAAATCTACAGCAGCAGTAACAATAAAGCCTATTCATCCCAAGTAAGTTTCAGTAAACAAAAAATGCTATCTTAAAACTATATTAGAATTACTAGGATATTTTTCATAGTTGACAACACCTATGATTGAACCTCACAGTAATATTTGACGTAGCTTCCCCAACCACTTCCAAGTCAACTTAAATCGCTTAAAAAAATGATAACAAAAGCTTGTAAACCTGAATAACTAACTTTAGGCACAACTTTTGTCACTACGTCACTTATTGTCAGCAGTCAAGGTGTGATTATTTCCAGGATTGTGACATTTACATTGCTGAATAAATTGCTAAAAGGTTGGTGATGTTGGATATGAAGCTCCAACCACAAAGGAACTAGTTATCACTGTGCTTAGTCTAAATCTGAACTGATAAATGGCACATTACAAAACAAATAATCAAAATCAGAAAGTAGAAAGTTGAAATAGGTTGTATCTTCTAAAATAAAAACCAAGGAACTCCTTATCTATACGCCCTGTCTTAACTAAAACATAGTATCAACAAAAACAGAAACTTGAAAACCACATCAAACACTAGTGTTGAGCCTGCAACGAACCAGTTCATGTTTTCAGATTCTGCACTGTTCTTTAATATCCACTTAGAAACAGTCTCGCAGTTCACTGGTCGATGAGCTTCCTCAGTGCACTGCAAACAAGAGTAATGGATACTGATGAAGCCTTAGATGCTCAATCCCTAGGACTTGTGAAAACAAAAGCATAAAATCATTAGAAGAATGGAACCATCATACATTCCAGCAAAAGCTGAACTTGCAATTGCATGCGACATCATAGTTTTCATCACCAAGAAACTCCACAGCACATGTACAGTCAGGAGCTGGACACCATTTTGTCTGCATGAAATGAGGTTTCACAATTGAGTTTACGGTGAGAGGACATGATGCCAAAGCAGTGTAAGCAAAAACAAGGCAGGCCCAAAGAACTGTGTAATGGGAGAACCAGTCAAATTGTTAAAACCTATTACCTTCTTGCTTCCTTCCACATATGCACGTAAGAGAAATCGCGCATATTTTTCTTTATCCTCATCTTTAGCTAATTTATTAATCATCCCTTGAAGAACCATAGCACTACATGATGGATCAGGACACCGCAATGACAAACATCCTGGACCACCATCTATTGCAGCGCTGATGTAGCCTACAAGATTTAAATTGATCCATCAGAAATCCCAATTTATTAGGAGGGAGATAATCAATTACAAGGGAAAACAGGATAGTTATACGACGAATGTTACCAGCAGAAGCAATATTTATAACATATAGAAGACACCAAGAAAACCTGATGTTTATTGCATTCATATTGACATTAGGAAATTTACTCAGATGTGTCTAATGTAGTTCAATTGTGTTACACAAGAAAACAGAGAGGTGTATACCACATTTAGATTTCTGGGTAATATACAAAAGGTAGGCATGATCTGCTTCAATATCATTCTATCTTATGTAGAATATAGGGGCATGCATCACAATCAAATGATCACAAAACATGCTTGTGGGTAGCCAAGATAAAACAAAAAATTGACCAGTCAAACAATGACAACGGAACCTAATCAGGCAAGCATAGAGAGTAATAACAAGGGAGAGGAAAGGAGGGAGACCTTCCCAACATTCATGGCAATAAAAATGAGCACAGCCAACAGAGCTCATGACATCAGAAGAATACCCTTCAAAACATATTCCACAAGTTAGCTGCAACCAAAAAGATTGTTAGAAGAAATTATGAATAGCCAAAGGTTTTACCAGATTACACATGCAGCTTTGATTCAAAAAAACATAAAAATATGAAACATAAATCTTGCCTTCCTAGAGCGGGGCTCGTTATTTCCATTCAAAAGTAAACCAACAGTATGGCGGACTTTTTCTTCATCTGCAAACCATTCATCACTCAACTTGCTGATGTTCCTGCATAGTGAATACAGAACACACAGGGCGCAAATGTACATTAATTCCACTTCCACACCATCTAGCAACAAGAAAATGTCAGTGCATTGCTTCTAGCACAGATTTAGTTTTATCATTCTAAATATATCCAAGTGCATAAAGTGTGCACTAGCTTTTGCAAACAACCAAAAACAGGAAAATCAGCAGGATCAAACTGAAGGTAGTGGTTTTCTTGATATCTCATGTATAGATGCAAACATATGGGAAAATGGAAAATCATTGCCATGATTAGCATATGTTACATATAATGCAATGCCCTTTCCAGAGTATTTTGAGACAACTATTTACAGGTTCTATCTGAAGCTTGATAGAGGTACTTTCAACAATAAAAAGACAGCACTGCCAGCACCTCGGGAGGTAATTTAAAACCTAGTGACCTACACATACTGCAGTATGATACAGTGTTCAAAGATATAGACATGAGTAAAATTGGATTTCAGTAACCTGTGTACTAACATACTGTATAATAAGGATAAATGCCATTACATTACAAGGTTGTTAAGAGTCTGTTGCCTTCAGAAAAGAATATTTGATGGAGCACTGACATAACAAGCTCACCATTTGTAGTGGTGCAGGAGGGCACACGCCTCTTCCCTTGTAATCAATAACACGCCAGATACCTTGCTTACATCTTCCTCTTGGAGCTCAGATATAACTTCTTCGTTTAAAACCATAAATGTCTGTTAACAGCAAATGCAACTACCCTTTTAGCAAAACTCAAGAGTACCACATGGAACAAAAATATGGGCAGAAGAGCAAAAAGCGTGATCATTCATCAAGGATGCTTAACAAAGGCTACAAGAGGCGGTACATCACTCATCTAGGAACGTGATACTAATAGTTTAGTTCATTAAGCAGCAAAGGAAGCTCATGCAGTGCTACTTTTAAGCCAAATTCATCCCACACAAATCGATACTCGGATTAAGAAGCAAAGGAAGCTGCTGCAGTGCTACTTTTAAGCCCAGTTCAGACCACACAAATCAACACTAGAGGTGCATATAAAGCAGGCATCAGCGGCCACGGCACTGAAATGATCATCAATTTGCAGCAGACCACCAGTTCTAATAGAAATCTATGAACCGATCTAACACTTTACTGATCTAACCCGCTACCACTGTAGCACTCCAGTACATCGCTACCAGCGAATGCTCGATTCACCATTGATAGCTTTATCCCTAAAAGGAGGGATATTGTGATAATAGCGGCAGATTCAAACAAGAACTTAGCACTCCAGTACATCGCTACCACTCTAGCGCTCCAGTACATGCACTCATCGCCCAAATCCCCAGCTCACTAACATATCACATATGAAAATCCCCAGCTTACTGACATCACATACACTAAAAAATCGCTACCACTCTAGTGCTCCAGTACACGGCACTGATCCGCCTAAATCCCCAGCACACTCACATATATATCACATATGAAAATCTATCCCCAGCTCACTAACATATCGCATTTATTAATCACCAAAAGCCACCGTTCCATTCAGGCAGGAGCACGCAGCCTATTCCGACACATCCGAACCCAACCCCCAAGGATTCGGGCGACAACTAATAAACACCCTAAGCACGTACGGCACACACCCCTATCCGCTACAGTGCTAGCAGCATCGGCCTCACCTGCTCGCGCCTCGACACCACCTCGTCGGTCCCCTCGGCCTCCAGGCCCTCGTCGTAGTCCCCGGCCACCAGGTCCTCCTCCTCGCTCTCGCCGTCGCCATCATCGCCCATGTCGTCGCTGTCGCAGTAGTCGTCGTAGTAGTCCTCGTCGTCCATCACCTCCTCGTCGCTGGCGGCGCTCATCTCCACGTCCGAGTCCATCGCGAATCCGGGGATCGGGAGATCGGGCCGAGGCGAGGCGGGGCGGGGCCGGCGGAGGGGCGGTGAGGCTAGGGTTCCCGCGGGGGAGGCGAGGAGAGGGGGGCGGAGATCGGTAGAGTTGCGTGCCCGAGTCGGCACCCGAATGGTGTGGGGCGCGTTTTTAATGGCGTTTCTTTTGGGTAAGCAAACAGCGGGGGTTAAAGCTTAAGCCTCTCTCTCTCTCTGTCTTCTTCGTTTTCTTCACACAATTTGGTTTCACCCCGTCTAATCCGCATTTATTTAACTCCATTTATATTTGTGCCGTTGTGTTGCTATAAATAAACACTTGGGATGAAGTGCTCTTGCTCCGCGTAGTAGTAGTTGATTTTAAAGGAAATGTGAAGAGCACGTGTGGAAAATAAACACTTCAAAAAAGAGCTACTTAAATTCTGTCGCTTCGATATATAGTATTTCCCTCGTTTGATTTGATGTCAAAATTACTTCTCTCTAAAATTAAATTTCAAGCAACAGGCACCCAAACCACGCAATAGCTGGTACACACGCACATCCCACCGCGTGCACACGATTAAAGCTCTACTTTTCCGAGGTTGTGGACTTTTGCAGCCTGGAGATTTTTTTTTTTTTTTTTTTTGGCAAAGCTCAAACATCCCAACAATGTAGTCCCACTTGTCATAACAGCCTGTATAAGTTACAATCAACAATTTAGGGGCTCAAACAAACAAACTGGCATAGTAGTAGCCGTTTGCCAACTACGGAGTAGTATATATATCAAACAGAATATCAACGAGCTGAAATGATTTTGAATGCCTCTATTTATTAGGTCATCCCTAGCGTAGAATTTTGTAGTGTTGTCACTTTCAAAATGCATAGTTTCACTTTTTTTTTTGTTTTATATAGATAGACATTTGATTCTATGATTCATCTTGAGTTGATAACCGAGCAAAGAGAGTTATCACCATGAAACACACTTCTTTTTCTCTCTTCTTACAAACATTGTGCATTTCATATACATTCATTTGTAGATGTTTGTGCATTTTGAATACCAGTGCTACAAAACGATAATATTTGTGCTACAAAATTCGAATTTGAATGCAACATTGCCATTTTGTTTACCAAGGAAGCACTAGTTTTGGTTATGTTACTATGTATATTAATCTTGTTATAGAAAGTTCAACTATTCAAATGCATAACAAATTATGAATGATGACTGTGCATAGTGCCATGAAAAAGGAACGTTTTGTAGGCTAAAGATGCCTTACGCTTGCTAGATCTTTGCCTTACATGTCAAAGTCATGATGTTGAAAATACCTTTTTCCCGATCATGACGGATCATCAGGCCATGACTGTCGGTGTTCGTTGAAACTTATGGACCGCAGCTTGCCATGCGCAGCACGACTCCATCGTACTACTCCATATGCATGATTTGACAAATTGACACCAGACACACCGGAGACTCTGCCCGTATCATGCCACATACTACAAGCACAAGCATGCGGCAAGCTACAGCCTACCAACCACAACTGACAACCCAGTCTGCGAATCCATCTGGAACTGGACGTGAACTCCTGACAATGCCAGAACCAGTCACAGAGAGCGACTGCTCTCCAAACCCTGCTCGCGTGCTCACACCTCACAGCCGCCAGACAACTGATGGCCGGTGATGCTGCACCGAGAGAGATCAAAGAACAAAGATTGAATCCCAAAATAAATGTACATCTCATTTCTCAAAAGGGTCAAGTTTTTTTAAAGTTCAACTACAAACATAATAAATTTTATCAATATTTGTATCTTCAAATAAATTTACCATGAAATTATACCCCATACTCAATCTAAAAATATTCATTATGCATCATTAATAATAAGTATATATTTTGTATACATTTGGTCCAACTTTGAAAAGTTTTGACCATCGGAAAGTGAGATGAGCATTTATTTTTGGAACGGAGGGAGTACATCACATATTGGCACTCCCTATTTGTTTCCAGTCAGTCTCAAGCAAGGAATAATGAAATATTGTAGTTTCTACAATACAATACTCTAGCTATAACAGTAGTTCTAGTTTCGCCCTAACTGTGATACAGAGAATCGGTAGTGATATTCTACATCGAAGCAGCTTGCTCAGACCTCTTGGTGTCTGCAGGAGCCGCCACCTCTTCCTCGCCAAAGCTTGGAGCCTTGGGGATTAGGCCAAGGATCTTGAACATCGCCTGGTCAGCATCGAAGTCGTTGTTTGCGGTTGTAAGAAGTTTCTCGCCAGCAAAGATGGAGTTGGCACCTGCAAGGAAGCAGAGCGCTTGTTCTGGCATGGAGAACCGTACTCGGCCTGCTGAAAGCCTCACCATCGCCTTTGGCATGACGATCCGAGCAGTGGCGATCATGCGGATCATTTCCCAGATCTCTATAGGCTGATGTGGAACATTAGTTAGCATAATAAACAAATAAAAAAAGCAGCATGTGCAGATCTTATAGTCGAATCCTACACATTGTAGCCAACAATGTGCAATCAATGATTTGTATTAAAGATATATGCATGTTTCCCATGTGTGAGATGGAAGATGCAGGATCAGTCACAAGCTGCAACCACCTAAACTATACAAAACAATCAGCAGTGCGAATACCTTCTGGTCCTCAAGAGGTGTGCCTTTTACAGCAACCAATGCATTAATAGGAACACTCTCTGGGTGTGTAGGCAAGGTGGCTAGTGTATGCAATAACCCCACCCGGTCCTCCTCTGCTTCACCAAGACCAATGATCCCACCTAAAAAAATAGTTATACACTGAAATATGAAGACATATTCCCCAGTTTTTTTGTAAGCTGGAAGAGGGTGTAGAGTAGTCCTCAGTCCTCAAATAAAAGCAAGAAACATCAGTGACTTCAAAGAATCACCTGAGCAGATGCTTATTCCAGCTTCACGGACATGCTGAAGAGTCTGCAGTCTATCATCATATGATCTTGTGGTAATGATGTTGGAATAATACTCTCTTGATGTATCTAGGTTATGATTATATGCTGTAAGCCCAGCCTTCTTGAGTTCTTCAGCTTGTTGTTTCTCTATCATGCCCAGTGTGCAACAGACCTCCATGCCCATACCCCTGCATATTCAATTATCCAATGCATGACAAAATGATGAAATAGACTATAATAATCATGCATAAAACTTCTGTTGACCACATATATCACCATATTCCATGGATTTAAGGCTTTTAAGTCAATGGCCTGTATATTGTAGGTGAATACACAAAGCTAGTTTGTTTCAAGAAAATTACAAACTACGTGAATGAAGGCATGACAATTGAACATTGACCTAGACGAAAACTTGTGAATGGTTATGCAGAACATGCGCCATATATATACCATGGTTTTATCGTATAAACAAAAAAAATTCAATGAATACCTTATTTCCTTAACATATTCAAGAATTTGGTTGAAGTTTGTTTTCCTGCCAATGGTTTCTCTCCATGCAGCTCCCATGCAAAAACGGGTACTCCCAGCCTCTTTTGCCTGTACAAAAATAGATTAGAAAAAGGAAAAATATATAGAATAGTGTATTGTGAGCAATAAAATAATATTGCAGAGAATTTCATGAGTTATATAGTTAGAAATCTACAATCAACAATAAGATTAGATGTCACTTTGCATCAGTTAAAAACAGCTGAAGTGAACTTGTCACCTCCCAGACAATTTACGTTAACAATACCTTTTTTGCTGCTTCCAAGACAGCATCTTTGTTCATCAATTTTTGGGCCTTCAATCCAGTATCGTATCTTGATGACTGAGGGCAGTAAGAACAATCTTCACTGCAACCACCAGTCTTGATTGAAAGAAGTGTGCATTGCTGCACTTCTCTGAATTTATGGGTATTTCTGTGGACCTGAGCCTGAAAAAATAAAGTGTTTGCTCAGTAATGAGAAGAACAAATGGCACACCAGAATTGTTGCTACCCTAATAATCACATGAGTGCTAAATGCTCCATCACAGGTAAACTTGTATTGTAAAAGAACATCATGTTCTTCAACAAATAATGAAGCATTCGAACCCGTCTTACAAACTAGCAATCTGTAGAGTTACTCCAAGGAATGTTAACAATCAATGATGGGTCAAGATGCTCAGGAATGTAATAGTTCACTAAATTTTATTTTATCGAATGAGCAGGAGAGCTGCGTATCTTTGTATTTAAAGAGAGGAAACAGTGGCCCGTATACAATACCAACTCATGCCAGGACCATACATGAGGAGGTTGGATACACTTTACAACATGATTACTCGAAAAAGACTTTTGATGACCAAACAAGGAAATGACTCATCCAAAATCTCCTACCCTGTCTAGTCTGAGAGCTTAAGCTTCTTAGCTCCGGCTAGGCACCAGAGCATAAGCTCATCCTTATATTGTCTCAAAAACTCGCTAACAGAAGGGCAGTCTCCATCAAAGACACAGGCATTATGGTGCTTCCAAAGCAACCACGTAGTTAGAATGATGAGAGAATTTGCTCCTTTCCTGTACTCCTTACTGATCATGCGAATTACCTTAGCCCACCAAACAGCAATGTAAGATAATCTGCTGCTGGCTTCAGAAGTATACAAGCAATTGCAGACCAAAATTCCTTGCCACTGCAGTTCAATTCCCTTGCAACTGCAGAGCAATTTCCTAGCAAGGCTTAGCAGCCAAGTAGGACAGTAGACTTGACTAAACTTAACTGCTACAGCAGGTTATGTTCACTAGACCTTTGTGTGTATATATGCAACTATGGTAATGTAAAAATTAGTTCATTTCAGGAGCACTTGCTGGTGCTTGTGCGTTCTGTGCTCCCCTCTCTTCTCCTACCTTCTACCCAGCCCCAAGTGTAGTGTGTGTGAAAGAGAGAGTGAAGCTGCTGCTAACCTGTGCAGTGCTGCCAGCAGATTCCAACAAGCAAAACATAGATCACACAAATGAATATGTTACTTTGACCAAATATATTGAATGAATATGTTACTTTGACCAAATATATTGAATAGGACATTAGTCACACAAAATTTGTTATCGACCTGCATTTATCAGACTATCATGAAATTCAATAAACCATCATGCCTGATCTTCACTCCATTGTTTACAACAATAACTAGCCTTTCCTATAGGTAACATACAATTTTGGGAATTCGTAGCAGTATAAACTTGTATATAGATTTCCTCTACAGAATTAAGTGATGCTCCAAGACTTGTCCAATAGTTATGAGAAGAATCAACAACCATACAGCCTTCTAGAGGTGGATCTCAGAAAAACTTGTCAAGAACATTTCATTCCTGCTCATAAAAGTGAAACTTTTCAGTAACTGCAGTGCCAACTATAGAAAGCCCCTCGAAGGGAAATGCTTGATGTGAATTTCCACACTATAGGCTATACGGCCCTTGGCCTTGGGGGCAGAACCTTCCTACCAACACTAAAGATGGACTTATAAATAGCTCACCATTTTTACAAACTTATGAGCACGTAAGCTTGACAGTTGAGTAGTTGACACCTAAGTCCATATGAACCTTTTCTTGCGCAGGCAGTAAGGTCGAAATGTTTATAATGAAAAGTTTATCTTTGGTTTTCAAAGCTAAGTAGTTTGTGGCAATGTTCAAAAAATTTGGACGCGAAGTTCAAAGAGAACCCAATGAAGTTGACATCACTGTTGAAGTGTTGATAATTGGGGCTTTCCACTGGTTAATAGAAGTCCTAAAGCCTAAATCGACAGAGCAGATGCTCATCACCACCACTTAACGAAACTTGGGTAGCACAGCAATAATACTTTTTTGTGTACTGAATCCATCAAGTGTTAGCTGAACATGGACTGATGCTATGAATGATATATTCCGATATCTGAGAAAGCAAATAAAATACCCACTGTCCTCATCCAGAGCCCCATTGAGATGAGATGTCAATCGCTATCGCTAACCAGGACAAGAAATTCCCCAAAACGAAACATCTTTTAGCATTTGCCCAGCCGACGACACTCTTTGGCAATCTCCACGGTTAAAAAAAAAATTGGCATTCAACTGGTACTAGCTCTCATCCAACAAATCTAGCATTCACATCCCAAAGACTCCAAACATAACCTTGCCAGTACATCTACGGCCTTGGACTGCCAGAAGCTGAAAGACAGAATCTTTCACCAAACTTCCGGCGAGGCCATTAATCCAGTACCAAACCAGGACTAGCGGTGGAATTCGGGATCGCGAGGCGCTCATTCCATTCCAGGACTAGCGTGTCATGTGAGACGGGCGGGGCGTACGTACCCCGTGGAAGAGGAGGTCGAGGAGCGGGGAGTCGTAGACGGCCTGGATCTCGGGCCGGCTCCAGTCGTTCCGCGGCCCGTCCCGTATCGCCCTCTCCGCCTCCGCCGCGGCCGCCGACGCCGCCGACGAGAACGCCGCGGCGGCGGCGGCGAGCGGCGGGCGGAGGCCGGAGCGCAGGTTCCGCGCTAGCAGCATCATGGCCATGCTATAGCTTAGGTAGTGGGTAGTGGCAGCGCGGCAGGAAAGGGATAGGAGCAGCAGCGGGCGATATGGTCGAGGGGGACGGAGGGGAGGGAGTTCGTTGCAGCTTGAAGCGAGCGCGGTGATGAGATTGATGATTGCAGGCTCTGACGCTCGTCGCCTCGTCAGCTGGCTGCGGCGGCTGCAGCGACTAGCGGACTAGAGCTGGGACCGTGGGTTTGACGGCACGGAACAGCACCAAATATTTTAGACCGTGCCGACACGACACGAACAGAAGGGTCACGCCACGTCTAGGATCTCGGCACGACGGTCTACATGGCATGGCCTGTAATTTAATCCATGTTTGGGTCGATACGGCACAAAAGCGGCATGTATGCACTTTTACAACTCTACAACACGATTTTCTAACATTTACTCTACTATCTATTATCTAATTCTTAAATAAATTATAAAAATTACTAAAACTTTCATTAAAATGATGCACACAAGTTATATGTCTTCATAATGATTGGAGATAATGAAAACTAATATTTGAGAGCCGTGTTTCGGCCGGCACGACCCGAAGATATGCCGACGTGCCACGGGCCGTGCTTGGACCGAAGAAAAGTTTTACCGTGCCATATCGGCACGACCCAACGTGCCTCCGGTGCCTAGATGACATGACCCGAAGCAGCACGAAGCATGAGAGTGCCGTGCCGTGCCGGCCCTGGCCCGGCCCACGTCCCAACTCTACTAGCGACTTTCTACTGCGGTGTAAGTGCATTCGCCTCCGAAGTGGGTTTTGGATAATTAACGACAATCAAATTAGGGACTAGCAAGTTTAATTGAGTGTATTCACAGGTGTTAGTCCATTGAAAGATTTAAATGAATATATTTGATGATACAAGCATGCCAAAATTTCTATGGATGAAAGGCGCTTCGACTCAATTGGTTTACCATTTTATATTTAAAATTGAGTTATAGGAAACGCCGCACTATTAAGAGGGATGCAAATTAGACTAGCTAGACGTGGTCTACAAGTGCTCATGTTGGTCTAGCTATCGCGTTTGAGAGACACCGTGCACTCACATTTACTTAAAATATTTGAAGCTGGTGCACCGGAAGTTCTAGTCCAACGACCGGAAGTTCCGGTTGCACTGTGCTCGTGAGCGACCTTGTGCAAGTATTTTGTTTCGGCTTTGAACCGGAAGTTCCGACACTGACCAGAAGTTCTGATACTCGCACCAGAAGTTTCGATAGTACATTTTTCAGGAGCGACCGTGTGCAAGTATTTGGTTCCGGCTTTGAACCGGAAGTTCCGACACGGACCGAAAGTTCCGGTACTCGGACCGAAAGTTCCGGTAGTATATTTTTCAGGAGCAACCACGTGCAAGTATTTGGTTCCAGCTTTGAACCGGAAGTTTCGACACTGACCAGAAGTTCTGGTAGTACATTTTTCAGGAGCGACCGCGTGCAAGTATTTGGTTCCGGCTTTGAACCGGAAGTTCCAACACGGACCGGAAGTTTCTGTACTCGGACCGGAAGTTCCGATAGTACATTTTTCAGGAGCGACCGCGTGCAAGTATTTGGTTCTGGCCTTGAACCAGAAGTTCCGACTCGGACCGGAAGTTCTAGTACTCAGACCGGAAGTTTCGGTAGTACATTTCCAGGAGCAACCGCGTGTGAGAAAGAGGTTCCGGCCTTGAACCGGAAATTCTGGTCCCACCGGAAGTTCCGGTGTTCTGACCGGAAGTTCCGATCATCCAGATCTGAGTGTTGACTTTTCCATTCCCCAACGGTCGAATCTCGAAGTAACCGAAAGTTCCGATGATTCCACCAGAAGTTTCGGTAATGCATCTGAGGCTGAGTATATATATATTTTCTCACCTCCTTTTCTCGCTGGCTAGCCTATTCGATTCACAGGCCCAAGCTTTGCAAAACTCTCCTGTGAGCTGATCTCGCCCATTCTCTCTCCCTCTTTGCTTCCAAGCCTCAATCTTCGATTGTTTAAGCTAGGGACGTGAGATTTGAGAGTGGGAGCATCGATTGTCGACTTGAGCACTTGTCGTCTTACCGGTTTGGTTTGCATTTATTACTCTTGGGTTCTTGGAACCTATCCGGCTAGGCGTTCTTCGTGGTTTTCCGTGTTGATTCATTTGTGAGGGCATCCCGAAGAGTTTGTATTACCCTTAATTCTTAGTGAATATCTCAAGCTTTGAGGGAGGAGACCTTCATGTTTGGACCTTCATGGTCACCTCAACAACGAGGACGTAGGAACTCCTGAGTGGGGATTGCCGAACCTCGGTATAAATTGTGTGTCTTGCTGTGGAGGTAGCTTCGACTACCCTTATTCTTGTGTTCTTCGTGTTCTTCCTCCCTACCCCGAAATTCATAGGTTGGAGGAGCCGATCTACCATTTAGTGAGGTGCCAAGCTCCGTGGAGTTCAACATCATTACCAACAACATCTTGGAGGGTGTGGTAACAATCAAAATCGAAATCACAACTCATTTCACTCTGATCTTGTAGTTCAGTAGGGGACCGGAAGTTTCGACCGGTTTGCACCGGAAGTTCAGGTCACGACCGAAAGTTCTGATCCAAACCCACCGGAAGTTCCGGTTGGTATTAACTCCTGCATTTCGAGTTTGTGAGTTTCAGGTTTCTCAAATAGGCCTATTCACCCCCCTCTAGGCCATTTAGGTCCTTTCAAGTGGTATCAAAGCCAGGTTCCTCGGTTCAACGCTTCACCGCGTGAGGTGTAACAATGGACAAGATGGATGAGGCACAAATGAAGGAATTAGCCGCACAAGTGGCAGCACAGCTCACCATCATGATGCAAAAGAAACATGAAGAGCAAATGAACAAGATACAAGAGTAACTAGATAAGATGAAGGAGATCCTTGACAAGAAGAATCAAGATGGAACTAGTGAAAAGGAAAATGAAAGTGAGGGTGGAAACAAGACACCGAAAGGTTATTCACAAGTAAGCTATGACTATGGCGGCACAAGCAAGAACAACCTTCACATGCCAATGGTCAACCCCGGCAAACCACCTCTGTTTGATGGGGTAAGATACACCGATTGGGCTCATAGAATGAAGTTGCATCTTATAGCCGCAAGATGTTGGAAAGCGGTTGAAATTGGCGTAAAAATCCTCAAAGATCCTAAAGAGTGGACATCCAAAGATGAGTTGGACTTTCATCTCAATGCCACGGCTGCAACCTTGATCTTGCAATGTCTCACTCCGGAGGACAACAACAAAGTCAATGGTATAGTTACTGCAAAGCAAATTTGGGATACTTTGAGAATATCATTTGAGGGTGACAAGAGTGTGACAATAGGAAACATTGAGCTCCTTCAAAACAAGATTGAGAATTTTCAAGTGATGGAAGGAGAAACAACTAAGGCCATGTATGATAGATTTATGACCTTGGTTAATAGAGTTAGAGCTCTCGGATGTGATAGATGGGATGAGCAAGCTGCGACAAGAAAGCTATGTAGAATATACAAAGACAAGAATAGCATCCTAGCCCCTGTGATAATGGAAAGAGAGAGCTACACCACCATGACAACACAAGAGATGATTGCGAAGATTATGCATCATGAAGTTCTAGATGATGAGACCAAAGAAAGGCTTAGTCAAAGGAGAAGTGTGGCACTTGCGGCATCTCATACAAGTGAATCAAGTCATTGCAATAAAGGATATTGTGAGCATAAGCACAATGACATTGAAGAAGAACTTGATGAAGAACAAGCTCTCATGGTGAAGAATTATGCAAGATTCTTGATAAACAAGAAAGGAAAGATGAGGAGTGGTGGTGGAAACAAAGTGTACAGGAAGAGATTTTTCTATGAGTATGGTTTGGCCGGTCACCTTGCTGCGGATTGTCCAAACAAAGGCAAAAAGTCAAGGTATAACAAGGAAGGTGACAAGAAGTACAAGAACAAGAAGAGAGGTAAAGCCCACATAGGTGAAGAATGGCAATCCGATGTGATAGTGATGAAGATTATGACAATGAGAAGAAAAGTGTGGCCGCAATTGCTATTCATGAGACATCCTTTTCATCAACATCACTCTTCACCAACACCTCTTCATCACCTAAGCTCTTCGTCAACCTCTCCGACGACGATGATGTCACTGCTACTTGTCTTATGGCAAAGGAGGAGAAGGTATCATCACATACTTCCACTCACTCTAATGATGAATGTGATGATGATGATGAACTTGATGAAAACTATGCTATTAAAATCATTAAAAAATATGAAAAAGAAGCTGCCTCTAAAATCTTAAAGTTAATGTATACCATAGATGAGCATGAGACATGCTTAGAGTCGCAAAGTGAAATGCTCCTAATGAAAAGGGAGAAGAACCAAGGGCTAGAGGCATGTCTCATCAAGGAAAGAGAGAAGGTTGAGAAGTTAACTATAAAATTATCTTTGGCCAAGGACTCATTTGAGCAATTGACCAAGGAACATTCTTCACTAAATGACTCTTTGGCTAGTCTAAAGAATGATTATAGTTTATCTCAAGAAAGCCTCACAAGCTTGACAAATAAATATCATGAGCTTGAGGTAAACTATGACAATCTTTGGAAGAGCACCCCTACTTCTCCTAAGGACTCAAATGCTTCAACAAGTGAAGGATGTAATAGATGTTATAATGTTGATATAAATGCTTGTGCCACTAACCTTGTTGAGCTAGAGAAGAAAGAAAAGGAAATTCTTAGGTTGAAGGCTAGTGTGGACATTGGTCGCAAGAGCAAGGATAAGCAACCAACCACAATCTACAAGGCGCCTAGGCATCCACACATAAAGGGTGGCCTCGGCTACAATAGGTATGATGGTAAGGTCAACGGGAGAAACATGGCAAATGGTGTGCCTTGTGTGAAGTTCAATAAGAGCATGCCTCTTGTTGACCTCATCAATAAGGTAAACAATGTTGAGGTTTCTCTCATCACTTCCTCTAACAACAAGAACATCAAGAAGAAGGAAGTGAAGGCTCCCAAGCAACAAGTGCCTATATCAAGGAACAACCTTTATGATTATTTATGTTGTTGGGATAAAGATGGTAAAATTGTTATAAAGTATGTGGACGCCCTCAAGAAGAGGCAAATCTTAAGGAGTGTTTGGGTGCCCAAATCTTATGTGTCTAACCCTTTAGGACCCAAGTCAAATTGGGTACCTAAAACAAAAGCTTAACTTTGTTTTGTAGGCATATTCCTCCAGTGGACCTTGTTGGTACTAGATAGTGGATGCACAAATCATATGACCGGAGCGAATAAAATGTTTGACTTCTTCCAACCAAGTGAAAGTATGGGTGAAGGAATCACATTTGGCGACAATAGCAAAGGAAAAATTCTTGGTTTGGGTAAAATTGCTATATCAAATGATAATTCAATTTCAAATGTATTACTTGTGGATTCTTTGGGATACAATTTGTTATCCATTTCACAACTTTGTGAGATGGGTTACAATTGTCTCTTTACGGATAAGGGTGTGGAAGTATCTAGAAGGGTGGATTCCTCTATTGTCTTTACGAGTCAACTAAAGGGCAAGCTCTATCTAGTTGATTTCACAGCTAGTAGAGTGGGGTCCGAGACTTGTTTAATGGCAAAATCTAGCATGGGTTGGTTATGGCATCGCCAGCTAGCTCATGTTGGGATGAGGAACTTGGCCAACCTTCAAAGAGGTGAACACATTCTTGGACTAACAAATGTTTATTTTGAGAAAGATAGGATTTACAGTGCATGTCAAGCCGGAAAACAAGTTGGAGCCAAACATCCCGCAAAGAACATTGTGTCAACTTCAAGACCACTTGAGTTACTACACATGGATTTATTCGGACCCAATGCTTATATAAGCATTGGAGGTAACAAATATGGTTTTGTAATTATTGATGATTATTCTCGCTTTACTTGGGTGTTCTTTTTGAAAGATAAGAGTGAAACCCAAGGGATATTTAAGAAGTTTGCAAGAAGAGCTCAAAATGAGTTTGACTTGAAGATCAAGAGAGTGAGAAGTGACAACGGGACAGAGTTTAGGAACACCAACATTGAAGCATTCCTTGATGAAGAAGGGATCAAGCATGAGTTTTCAGTCCCCTACACTCCCCAACAAAATGGGGTTGTGGAGAGGAAAAACTGGATGCTCATTGAAGCCGCAAGAGAAATGTTAGATGAGTACAAGACTCCGGAGAATTTTTAGGCGGAAGCGGTCAACATGGCATGTCATGCAATCAACCACATATATCTTCACAAGATCTTGAATAAAACCGCCTATGAGCTTCTCACTGGTAAAAAGCCTAAGGTTGATTACTTCAGAGTTTTTGGATGCAAGTGTTTCATACTTAGAAAGAAATCCAAAAGCTCTAAGTTTGAACCGAAGGTTGATGAAGGTTTCCTACTTGGTTATGGTACTAACGAACATGGATATCGTGTTTTTAATAAGACCACCGGTCTTACGAAAATAACGGGAGACGTGACTTTTGATGAATCTGACGGCTCTCAAAAGGAGCAAGTCAATATGGACATTGTAGGTAAAGAGGAGCCTTCTTATAAAGTGATAAAGAAGCTTGCAACTAGTGAAGTGAAACCCGTTAAGCAAGATGATGATGATGATGATGCACAAGTGCAAGTTCATCATGACATTCATATGCATCATGGGTCAACCAATGTCCATGGTGATGCCTCCACATCGAGAGATGGCCATGACTCAAGAGAACAAGCTAATCAAGATCCACCACAAGTTGAAGAAAGCAACTAAGATGATGATCAAGGAGGAGGCCTTGATGGAGTTTCTCCAACCAACATAGATTATGATAGTGAAGATGATGGTCCAATCCAAAGAAGAACAACATTACCTCACCCAAGAGTTCATCAAGCCGTACAACGGGATCATCCCGTTGATAAAATAATTAGAAGCATTAGAAGTTGGGGTTATCATCTAGCATCTTTTTGTGAGCATTACTCTTTTGTTTTCTCTATGTTACCTCTTAAGGTTGAGAAAGCCTTGAAAGATGAAGATTGGGTGATGGCCATGCAAGAGGAGTTGGAGAACTTCACTCGGAATGAAGTCTGGTCCTTGGTGGAAAGACCCAAGCAAAATGTGATAGGTACCAAGTGGGTCTTTCGCAACAAAGAAGATGAGTATGGCGCGGTCACAAGGAACAAGGCATGGTTGGTTGCACAAGGTTACACCCAAATAGAAGGTTTGGATTTTGGGGAAACATATGCATCGGTAGCTAGGCTTGAATCTATTCATATATTGCTTGCCTTTGCTGCTCACCATGATTTCAAGTTGTTTCAAATGGATGTGAAAAGTGCATTCCTCAATGGGCCACTCTCTGAAGTGGTGTATGTTGAACAACCACCGGGTTTTGAAGATCCAAATTATCCCAACCACGTCTACAAGCTACACAAAGCGCTCTATGGGCTCAAGCATGCCCCTAGAGCTTGGTATGATTGTCTCAAGGACTTCCTACTCAAGCAAGATTTGAGATTGGAAAGGCCAATCCTACTTTATTTACTCGCAAAGTTAATGGTGATATTTTTATTTGCCAAATATATGTCGATGACATAATATTTGGTAGTACTAATAATAAGCTTTGTGAGCAATTTAGTAGAATTATGACCAAAAGATTTGAGATGTCCATGATGGGGGAATTGACCTTCTTCCTCAGTTTTCAAATCAAGCAACTCAAGGAAGGAACGTTCATTTGCCAAACCAAGTATACCCATGACATGTTGAAGAAGTTTGGCATGGACAAAGCCAAACCCATCAACACACCAATGCCTACTACGGGACATCTTGACCTCGACCAAGATGGTAAAGCCATTGATCAAAAGGTATATCGTTCCATGATTGGCTCATTGCTTTACCTTTGTGCATCTAGGCCTGATATTATGCTTAGTGTGTGCATGTGTGCAAGATCTCAATCTAATCCGAAAGAATGTCATCTCATGGCCGTTAAGAGATTTTTTCGGTATTTGGTGCTCACACCTAATCTTGTCTTATGGTATCCCAAGGGCTCATCTTTCAATCTACTTGGTTACTCTGATTTGGATTATGTCAGTTGCAAGGTAGAGAGAAAGAGTACATCCGAGACTTGCCAATTTCTTGTAGGTTTTTGGTGTCTTGGAGTTCTAAGAAACAAAATTCCATTGCTCTATCCACCGCTGAAGCCGAATATGTGGTGGCCGGCTCTTGTTGTGCCCAACTACTTTGGATGAAACAAACCTTGAGAGACTTTGGTTATAACCTATCCAAGATTCCACTCTTATGTGACAATGAGGGTGCGATCAAGCTAGCCGATAATCCTGTAAACCATTCTCGTACAAAGCACATAGACATCTGTCATCATTTTCTTGGAGATCACCAAGCCAAAGGAGATATCGTTGTTCAACATGTGAGAACCGAAAAACAGCTAGCCGATATCTTCACAAAGCCTCTAGATGAGTCGAGATTTTGTGCTTTGAGGCGTGAGCTCAATATTGTTGATTCTCGTAACGTGGAATGACATCTTGCACACCTTGTTTGTTTTTGTATATCGCACAAAATTCCTTGCCAAAATATTGTGTTCTAATTTCAAAATCTATTTTTTTGTCTTAAACATATGTCCATTGCTATGTGATGATTCTCTGAAATCTGGACATATTTTTGAGTGGTTCAAGTTTCTCATATAGTTCACCATCCTTAGAACTGCTTTGGCTGAAAATTTGTCCTACCAGAAGTTTCGGTAGATATGGCCTATTTCTGTTCATCGCGTTCATCCGCGCGTCAGCTTTTTGTTCCGGTCGTCGGGCGGAACTTCCGCCACCATCGGAAGTTCCGGTTGCTGGACGGAACTTTCGCAGCCACTGAAAGTTCCGGTCGTCCGCACCAGAACTTCCGGTTAGCTATTTTGACCGCGGTATAAAAGGGGCCGCAGGGTTAAAATGTAAAAATCTTTTTCTCTCTTTCCCCTACCCTCACGCCCGCTCCCGCCCGTACGGCGGTGCCGTCCCCCCACCATCGATCTTCCTCCTTCTCCTTTCAAATCTCTTTGAGGGGGAGCTTTCCCAAGCCTTGGAGGTTGACTTTGGCACCGGAAGGTCTTGCACGAGCAGATTTGGCCTTCTCTCTCCGACCAACACGGTACTTGGGTTTTTCATGCTCGATCTCCCAATGTACCTTGTTCTAGACTGTTTCCTTGTGCATGCTCCATGGTGTTAGTGTATACATGCTATTGGAATGCTTATTGTGCAACTTTTCTGGTCAGATTTGTGGAACCATGTTGAAGAAGCCGCACACGGGTACGGTCGGAAGTTTCGGTCGTACCCGATCGGAAGTTCCGGTCATACCCGATCGGAAGTTCCGGTCCCCCTGTGCAGTTCCTCCACATGGCTCCGCCTGTCCGTTACTTTTGCCGCATTCCATTGTCATGTCTTGCCTGGTCTGAGACCTTCCCTTGGTCCTTGTTTTGCAGCATGGCGGATCGTCGTCAAAATCCTTCGCGCCATGCTCGTCCCCGTCCTCGTCCTCCTAGTTTGGGCGATGGAGAGGATGAGCGTGCTCCAGCTTCTGGCTCTCATCATCGTACTGGCAGCCGTTGGTCATCCTCTCATGCTGCTCGACCGGAGGGGCCAGCTAGTGTGCCCAACCACTCTTCTGGGCGCCCTTGTCCTCCTCCTTGTCACCGGGACACGGTGGATGAAGCAGTTGCTGTTGATCCCGTGGTGATTGAGGGGCACGCTATTGCTCCTCAGTATGTTCGTGACTCTCCTATGCGCATTGGTGATGCCTCAGCGCATCGCGTGCTCACCCCTTACCCCAACCGGACACCTCGTCTGCATCGTCCAAAACCTGTGCAAGGAGTCATCCCTCGCCTGCCCATTGATTATAGGAAGAAAGCCAGAGACCTGAAGACTATGCACCAGGATAATCCTATGTTTGGACCAAGTATGAAGGTGTGGAATCTAGGTTTTGGTCTCAGTTTCATCATGACTACTATACTTATTATTCATAAGGATGGTGTTCCTGGAGCCACTTCACCTCTTATTATTCATAAGGCTCCCTTGAAAAGCTCCTTGATGGATCATCAGAATCCTGCTATTGATGCTTTGGTGGAGAGGCTTGAGGAGTGGAACATTATGCCTTTAATGGAATTCAAGCATGACTAGAATAGTGAGGTTGTTTGTCAGTTTTGGTCCACCCTTTGGATAGATGAGGAGCACAAGGTACTTCATTGAATGACCGAGGGGTTGCATTATCGGTGTTCTTATCTTCACTTTTTGAGACTTCTTGGTTTTGACAGTTCTGACAGAATTGCTCCTAGTCTGCTTGATATTTATACAAATGGTGTGGGTCGTGATGATTATATTGCAGCTGGTATGCACACCAATCCCTCTCATGCAAATGGCAAGAGCAGCAACTTAAAGCCATATTTATGTGCTCAACACTTGCTTCGTGCTACTATTGATCCAAAGATTGGTGACTCTACCAACCTTCAGAATCATGCCCCATCTATTCTGGTTTGTTTTGGTCTCAACAAGAGGTTTAGTGTGACTGATTTGCTTTGGCGCAACATTCAAGATGCCTCTTTGGATCCACACAAGTCCCTTCCTTATGCGCCATATCTCATGTATATTATTTAGCAAGTGACTGGTTATTCCTTTCATCATGACTGTATTCACAAGGATTGGTCAATCCGGCACTTGCATCCACACATGGGCAAAAGCAAGGGTAAGGCTACTGAGGCTAGTGGCAGTGGGACTGCTCATGGTGTTAATGATGATGCTGCTTTTGGTGGTGGTGACGGTAATGGTGATGGCCCTGGACATGGTGATGATGATGCTCCCTTTGCACATGGGTCTCCTGCTGGCCGTGGCCGTGGTCGTGGTCGTGGCCGTGGTGCTGGTGACGCTACCCGATACGCTCTCACCAGGTTCATGTCTTTCTTTTGCTACTGTTAGAGGAAGCAAGATCGCCGCATGCGTCGTCTGGAGGAACAATCCCACCTTGCTCCTTCCTCTCCACTCCGTTCCTTCAGAAACCCTTATGAGGAGTGGGATGCCTTGCATGGGGCCTCTACTGGTGGTCCTTCTCAGTCTGGCAATGTTGGTCAAGAGCATCAGTCTTCTGCACCAGAGGGTGGTGATGCACCGGAGGGCTTTGCAGGACAAGCGCAGGACTTCTCTATCCATGAGGGCATTTCTCCTCATGGTCATGCTTCTTATGACCTTACTCTTCCTGCTGGCTACTCCTTTCAAGACACAGATCAGGGTGGCTCCTATGGTGGCATTTTTGATGAGGCTGATGAGATCACTCAGACTTCTACCTCTGTTCCTCCCGATCAGGTTGGTCCTTCCTCAGCGCCGAGTACGACTATGATGCCTTCTAGTCATTGTTGCTGTCCTTGGAGCTTCGTGGTGCCTACCCTTTTTGGCATTTGATGCCAAAGGGGGAGTGTTAGGCTTTATTATGATGTAATAGGATAGCTATCTATTCGGTTATGTAATATATCTCTCTCTATGTGGTGAACTATGTAGTAAACTATGAACTATGTGTGTGATGAATGGTTGTAGGCTAAGCACTTATGCTTATTTGATATATCATGATGCGATGGCCTATATTTGATATTGTGATGTTGATTGTTGTTTTTAGAATGGTTATGTTGTTATTAAATCTTTTTCTTTCTTGCATAACCATTCATTGTCTTTTAATTATCTCTTTGTGATATATCTTGTCATAAGCATCATGGATCATTACTGTTACACACACCTTTTAGGCACCCCACGCATTGCAAAATTTAGGGGGAGCTTGCTCTAAATGTATGTTGTCTTGATTTTATTCAAGATTTAAAATTCAAAATCCTATGCATACATTTAGGGGGAGCTCTCCACAAAATTTGGGATTCAAAAGCTTTAATTTTTACAATTTATTGTAAGCCTAAGTTGGTTGTCATCAATTACCAAAAAGGGGGAGTTTGTAAGTGCATTCGCCTCCAAAGTGGGTTTTGGATAATTAATGACAATCAAATTAGGGACTAACAAGTTTAATTGAGTGTATTCACAGGTGTTAGTCCATTGAAAGATTTAAATGAATATATTTGGTGATACAAGCACACCAAAATTTCTATGGATGAAAGGCGCTTCGACTCAATTGGTTTACCATTTTATATTTAAAATTGAGTTATAGGAAATACCGCACTATCAAGAGGGATGCAAATTAGACTAGCCAGACGTGGTCTACAAGTGCTCATGTTATTCTAGCTATCGCATTTGAGAGACACCGTGCACTTATATTCACTTAAAATGTTTGAAGCTGGTCCACCGGAAGTTCTAGTCGAACGACAGGAAGTTCCGGTTGCACTGTGCTCGCGAGCGACCCCGTGTAAGTATTTGGTTTTGACTTTGAACAGGAAGTTCTGACACTGACCAGAAGTTCCGGTACTCACACCGAAAGTTCCAGTAGTACATTTTTCAGGAGTGACCGCGTGCAAGTATTTGGTTCCGGCTTTGAACCAGAAGTTCTGACATGGACCGGAAGTTTCGGTACTAGGACCGAAAGTTCCGGTAGTACATTTTTCAGGAGCGACCGCATGCAAGTATTTGGTTCCGGCTTTGAACCAGAAGTTCCAACACTGACCGAAAGTTCCGGTACTCGCACCGGAAGTTTCGGTAGTACATTTTTCAGGAGCAACCGCGTGCAAGTATTTGGTTCTGGCTTCGAATCGGAAGTTCTGACATGGACCGGAAGTTCCGGTACTCGGACTAGAAGTTCCAGTAGTACATTTTTTAGGAGCAACCGCGTGCAAGTATTTGGTTTCGGCCTTGAACCGAAAGTTCTGACCCGGACCGAAAGTTCCGGTACTCAGAGCGGAAGTTCCGGTAGTACATTTCCAGGAGCAACCTCGCGTGAGAAAGAGGTTCCGGCCTTGAACCGGAAATTCCGGTCCCAAGGAAGTTCCGATGTTCTGACCAGAAGTTTCGATCATCCAGATCTGAGTGTTGACTTTCCCATTCCCCAACGATCGAATCTCGAAGTAACTGGAAGTTCCGGTGATTCCACCAGAAGTTCCGATAATGCATCTGAGGCTGAGTATATATATATTTTCTCACCTCCTTTTCTCGCTGGCTAGCCTATTCGATTCACACGCCCAAGCTTTGCAAAACTCTCCTATGAGCTGATCTCGCCCATTCTCTCTCCCTCTTTGCTTCCAAGCCTCAATCTTTGATTGTTTGAGCTAGGGACGTGAGATTTGGGAGCGGGAGCATCGAATGTCGACTTGAGCACTTGTCTTCCTCGTCTTGCCGGTTTGGTTTGCATTTATTACTCTTGGGTTCTTGGAACCCTAGCCGGCTAGGCGTTCTTCGTGGTTGCCCATGTTGATTCATTTGTGAGGGCACCCCGAAGCATTTGTATTACCCTTAATTCTTAGTGAATATCTCAAGCTCGCGCTTGAGGGAGGAGACCTTCGTGGTCAGACCTTTGTGGTCACCTCAACAACGAGGACGTAGGAACTCCTGAGTGGGGATTACTGAACCTTGGTATAAATTGTGTGTCTTGCTGTGGAGGTAGCTTCGACTACCCTTGTTCTTGTGTTCTTCGTGTTCTTCCTCCCTACCCCGAAATTCATAGGTTGGAGGAGCCGATCTACCATTTAGTGAGGTGCCAAGCTCCGTGGAGTTCAACATCATCACTAACAACATCTTGGAGGGTGTGGTAACAATCAAAATCGAAATCACAACTCATTTTACTCTGATCTCGTAGTTCAGTAGGGGACCAAAAGTTCCAATCCAAACCCACCGGAAGTTCCGGTTGGTATTTAACTTCCGTATTTCAAGTTTGGGAGCTTCAGGTTTCTCAAATGGGCCTATTCACCTCCCTCTAGGCCATTTAGGTCCTTTCATGCGGTGCCCTAGTTTCTTTTTTTACCTTGTTTAGTTCCTCCAAAACTCCCAAAAAATATACTATGCAAAAATAAGATTTTCCATCACATTAAATTTGCGGTACATGCATGGAGTACTAAATATAGACGAAATCAAAAATTAATTGCATACTTTGGTTGTACTTTACGAGACGAACGTTTTAAGTCAAATTAGTCAATGATTGAACAATTATTATTAAATACAAACGAAATGTTATAGTGACGCTTTAGTGAATTTGGCACTCCAAATTCGGTGAACTAAATAGGGGCTGGAGTTTACCTAGGGAATTTGCTAACCCGACGGTTTACTGGGTTTAATTTTCTTTTTCGGCAGCATTCGTCGACTTGTGTGGGATAAAACGGCCTCAAACCGTCAAAAACAATACTAGAATATACTTCCTCTATAGAAAACTAAAGATTCAATATTTTTAATTATTATTAGTAAGTATAAAAATGGTTGTAAGACAAAGTACAATGACAAAAGTTTATATTTGGTTAAATTCGGAGTTGTGTGGTAGAACCTTCTAAAGCATATGGCCCACACGCATGATTATTGTCTAATGAGACTCCAAATAACCATGAATGTGTTCTATAAAACTTAAAAGGTCTGTCGGGTAAGTCCCGAATCATCCATAATTCTCCGAGCAGGATCAATTATTACAAAGGGACATTGCTGTATTACAATAGTTTTATACAAATAATGTATATCAGAGTAAAAGAGTGGAAGGATTACAATAACATAAATTTATAAACCGTTTAGTTCAAACCTTACAACTCATAATTTGAATTATTACAAACCATAGTAGCAGGAGAATAATAATATA
The DNA here is from genome assembly GCA_023333625.1 of Bothriochloa decipiens. Classification (NCBI taxonomy): domain Eukaryota; kingdom Viridiplantae; phylum Streptophyta; class Magnoliopsida; order Poales; family Poaceae; genus Bothriochloa; species Bothriochloa decipiens. The sequence goes on from CM041643.1 coordinate 39,123,049, forward strand.
ACTTACTACATCAACCTTGATTATATGCTCTGCCCAAGAGCGAGATATCCTATTCGTCGTCACTTTCCTCGACGACTATCATGCAGCAGGATGCGAAGCATTCCTGCCCATGAGGCTCACCTGCAACAAGGGTTCAACAAACCTTGAGTACAAAAGTACTCAACAAGACTGACCTGATGAAAAAAAGGGGTGAAGACTCAGGAAATGCAGGCTAGAGGGACAAGGTAAGGCTTGCAGGAGATAAGAAATTTTGCAGAAAAGTTTGAAAGAAAGAAAAGCTATCTTGCTCAAGATCAAAATTACCAACCAACGTCCTTCTTAAACCTTACTCATTATTCAAGTTGTTCTCCGAGAAGCAAAGACGATTTGAATCCATTTTCATATACCCAGCTGGGACCTAGGTCACTGATATACAGGAGACTCTAACTCCTAAGCATATCAGATGAACCGATATACCGAGATAACAACCGCAACCATATATCACCACATGATACACGTGGGCACTTCGACCCAGTGTACCGATATACATGAGAACTTAAACCCACAGTATAACACACTATAGCATATGTGGGGACTCTGGCCCACTATAAGTCACTCCATGACATACGTGGGGACTCTGGCCCACTGTATGACACTTCATGCATGTGGATTTCTAGTTTCTCGATATCACCAGTTCACCATCGACACGGGACCTAGGGCATCAACAGACAGAAACACTATAGAGGAACTCCGTTCCTAATGCAAGTTACCCGTCTGGACTCGATTTATTAACTATCATCATGATTTCAACAGATAAAGCCAAACTCATCTTTTTCATTCTTTTACTTTTGAACACTTAATTAATTAAAGCAGGGCTAAGCATTACTACACATCTTCTAGAACAGGTAACAAGGAATATGGAAGTAAGACAGGTAATGCAGTTGGTGGGTTTTCACTCAACTCCTATTACTTAATGCAACATATCATAACTGAAGCGATAAAACTTTTATAAAATAGAATAGGGTTTGAATGCATCCAGGGCTTGCCTTGGTGGTCGGGGTAGACGGTCTCGAGTTTAGGATCAACTCCCAACTCCTGAGTCTGCTCTTCCTTGGGATCTGGTGTGACAACGTTAAACTCTCCGTTAATGGAAACTATACGATACAATGATATGCTTCAACATGATGGAATGGTAAACATGATGCTCGATGGATACATGATCAGATTAATGGCTTGAGTACAACTTTCCTTCACGATAAAGTTGCAAGCCAACCAAAACATACTTACTAAGTTCATTAGGGTTAACTATATTATTTAAGAAAGTTATTAAACACATGAAATAACGTTAATTAAGCCCTAATGATATGATCCAGGTGATCGAAAATAATTAATTAAAGTGCTAAAGGTCATTAGGGTTAATGACCCAAGGTCATCAATCAATCCCAAAGTCGAACAATTCCTATAATGATTAACCTTAATTAAAAGAGTTAATTAATTATTTAAAAGCATAAAATAAAGGCATAAAAATTAAAGTTGTCTAACTAAGCTCAAAATTTTATTTTGACAAGCTCTTGGTCTAATTAGATGGCAAAACAAATTTCAAAATTAAAAGCCAATTATTTTATTTATTAAAAATCATTGAAGGTGCATTTTCAATTAAAAGAGCTAATTTTAACTTATGCAAAAAGTACTCAAATTTGATATTTTATATTTTTTCTATATAGATGACATCATAAAGAACATACACAAAAATTTTTAAAATTTTTGGAGCTATACATGAATTACTATGATTTTCTAAAGAAAATAGTATTTAAATTATTTTCTAAAAAAGAAAAAGGAAAAAGGAAAATCCTCCCGACGTTGACCAGCGGCGGCCGGGTTTTGACCGGCGATTGCTCGCCGACGGCGAGGTCTCCGGCCATGAGGCTTGGTCCTACGTGCTCAACTCGACACGACGAACATGATTATCTAGCTAATGAAGCGGTGGAGCAGGGGCAGCAGGCTCGCCGGCGGCCATGGCGGCACGACGGAGCTCGGGCATGGCGGTAACGCTCTCCGGAGCGATTTTCGGCAACGGCGAGTGCACATACCTGGGCTACACACTCTTGCGGTCACAAACATCAACAAGATGGAACCCAATTTGAACCCCAGCCGCAACGGCTACGCACGCGGCGGAGCGGCAAGGTCACGCCGGCGGCGACGCACGATGACCGGCGATTACGGCGTGGAATAAAAGAAATTGAGGGCACCAACAGATGCAAGAGCTCACCACGGGCATGGTGCGCACGTTGATGAAGGCTCGGAGTGGCTGAGTCGAGCTGTGGACGGCGGCGCTGATGGCGGCGGCGCCGCTCCGGCGGCACGGTCCGCGTCACGACGACTCCTGTGCACCATTAAGCCGGCCAAGATGTGCATGAGGGGTAGGAGAAGATGGAGAACATGATGAGAGGGTTAAAGGAAATATGTTTTCCACCTTGGCGGCGGTGGACGGCGAGGAAGCTCGCGGCGGCTCGACGACCGGTCGCGAGGAAGACGATGTCGTGCGGGCAACTCAGACGGCGAGAGCGGGCACGAACTGGCTCAGAGGAAATGCAAGGTAAAGGCAGAGCTTCTGGCAAAAGCAATTGGATGGTAGTGAATCGATGGCGACGAATTTTGACGGCGGAGGACGGTCGTCGGTGGTAGCGGCAGGGGGGAAAAGAAGAAGAAAAGAGGCGACAGCCGACCTATTTATAGGGCAGGGGCGAGGTATGGACGAGCGACACGACGACGATGAAGCTTCGTGCGTCCAGGAGCACGCTGGCAGCCGTGGCATGTGCGGCGGTGGACGGCGGCGCGGCTTGAGAAGCCGGCGATGGCGGCCGACGATAGGTTTCGGTGCTGTTCAAGCAAATTACAGAAATGCCACTCGTTTGAAATTATAAATTACCCCAAAATTTATATAAGCACTTGAAAATCTCCAAAAATATCATTTGCATAAATTTTCAAACCAAACCTTTTTCATATACAAAGTTTTCTCAAATTATGCATAACTTTTGAATTACGGTTTTAAAATCAAAAGGGGATAAATGTTGAAAAACTATATTTTCAAATTTATTTGATATTCTTTGTGGAAACTTGAAAAACTTTATATATCAACTTTGTAGCTCTTGTCAAGATCTACAAACTATCTTTTTAGAGTATCCTCAAATTCCTTATAGATTTTGAATTACAGAAAAGGGGATAAAACTAGGTTTTGAAATAAAGGGTTTTTGAAACCGAATTCAAACTCGATTTGGTTTCTAATTTAATTGGTTGGTTATTAGTGATCACATACATCATCCAAGGACATTTTTAGGTCAATGACCTAATAGTACCCTTGGTTGACCAGGTTGACTTTCAAAAATCATTTTTATAGCATTCCAATTTGAATTTAAATTTGAATTGCCAGACTTGGAAATAAGCTTTGAAATCCAAATTCAACTTCAAATGTGAAAATAATTTTTAGGGTTGGTCTTAGATTTATACACTATGCTTGATACTAGTGTAAACACAGTTTACACCTCAAGTACATAGAATATAAATCAAGCATTTGAGATGACATTCGAAAGTAGGGTTTTATTATTTCATGTGACAACACATTCCAGAAACACAATCAACCTATGAAATGTAAACTTGTTTTAGTTAATGCACATCAAGGTTGACCTAATCATGAATACTTTGCAGTGCATATGATGACATGACAGGTTTTAGTTAATATAACACCAGAGGTGTTACAAGTTGAAAGCAATATATCGTAATATGGAAAACAAAAATGGCTACGGGTGGCGGATGAAAATAGTGCAAAGGGCAACTTGAACAACATCAACAGTATATTAGATGCCATGTTTTCTCTCTTTTTATTCATCTATATATTCTGTCTACTTATCTATTTTAACACGTCTTATATTTAAAATAAAAAATTATGAGTTCATATATAAATAACTAATATCCAAACCCACAAATTTAAAGATGACGATCCAGTTCAAAGAAATCAAATAAAGTCTCGTCTTAAGACAGTCCCATCACAACCTAAGCTTCACAAACAAAGTTTATCACATCAATAAAAATAGGTAGAGTTATGAATGGACCAAATTAAAGATGCTCAATGAGATCCTCTCAAAGCCTCTCATGTAATTGCTTCTCTTCAATCTCTGTGTAGATCTTAAGCAACTCATCTGACAACCCAAGTGTATTACACATTAGTACTCCTCCCCTTGACACTCCACTCCATCTTGATCATAGTCATAGCGCATTGTCTTCAACATCCCGCTCATCCTTACCCTCTATGATCATATTGTGCATGATCATCACAACTTTCCATTATGTAACAAATGATCTTTTGTTAGACTCCTCAGTCCTCAATCCCTCACCATAGCAAAGGAACTTGTAAAAGTCCAAAAGCTCTCTCTACATCATTTCTTGCAACTTCTTAAGCTGTTGTTAAACAAACTTTCTTGTTCCCTTGTGGATTTTGATAACTCTTCACATATGTTATCCAAAAAAGATATATATCCCACCTGCTAGATAATACCATATGGTGCACTTATATTCATTCACCATGTACTCACCTAAAAGTGAGGTGCCAAAAAAAAAATCTTTGGAGATAGTTGATATGACTAAGAGCCAAGTAGGCACAAAGAAAATACCAAATCCTCATATGCAACAACTTCTAGAATTAGGGTTATTGTCCCACTTCCAAGACCACATACCTTGAGTTTTTTCTTTTTACATTGGTTGCTGCTGATTTATTGTGGGAGAAAACACCGTTGAATGGCCGGCCGATAAGCGCTGATCGGTTAAGCTTAAACAATGGGGGGAAAATAACGTGCGGTGGTTTGGCATCACAAGAGGACCAAGGTGGTAAAACTAAGCCTCCTAATCTTCTGTGCAGTAGTGCTCTCAGCCTGATGAAAGGCACTCGATGCGTAATGGAAAGAGAGGGAAAGAAACGATTGGGCTTCTCGGGCCAGAGGAAACTTACTTCACTTTTTTTTCCTGCATAGATACTTAATACGAACCTTATAATCTGCAAGAATACGCAAGGTATCTATTATCATGGGGCCCTTGGATTTGGACGCCCCTTGGTGAAGTCACTGCAGACTGCAGATGAATAGTAGTTCCGATCGATCGAGGGAGAAAGCTAGCTAGCTGCCTTGCACAGTTGCAGACTTGCAGTCATCAGCATATGGACAAGGAGCCAACAAGGATGATCATCAGTGTATCTCTGCTCTTGTCGTCTCTCTCAAGGCATCTTAGCTCATCCACGTGATGTCTCCATATGACGTACGTGCGCGCGTGCTATGTATGCTTCGTCAGGACTAGGACTACTACTTTGGTTCGTGGCACTCGCGACACCGACGTACGAAGGATCATCCCCAACGATCGAGGGCGCCAGCTCTAGCTTCACTGCACGTACTGTAGAGCAATAACCGGCTGCCGGCAACAAGCACGATCTGAATTTTATTTTTATTTTTTTATGAAGGGAAGCACGATCTGAATTGATCTCTCTCATGCATGCATCATATGCTCTTCGTATTCTCCTATCTCTCTCATCCCATCTCGATCATGCTGTCATGCATATGCATCCACATGACATCTTTCGAGCCCGGCCGGAATATGTCAGGCATGAGCGAAGCTTAGTATCCGTACACTTCGCGGAGGTCGGTCGATCGTCTACTCTGTCCCAGCTGTTTTTATTTTTTTTCTTGGTTACTCCGTAGTTTCTTACCGCTGCTGCTAGCTATGCTAGTTGATTCGTCTATATCTGCTGCGCCATTTCATCCGATTCTACAGTGTCTCTCCTGCCACACTTCTGCGCACTGCTTCTGCGATCCATCCATCATATCACCAGCAGAGTGATCGACATCGTGTCATCGTTCGCCGGCCGCTGCGACGGCGATGGACGCGGAGGACGAGCGTGAGCTCCTGAAGAAGATACGGGCGCTGGAGGAGTGCCAGGCCGAGCTCAAGAGGCAGGTGTCCAAGCTCCAGAGCCACGGCTCCTCGTCGCATCAGCCAGCCCGCCGGCGCCGCCGGGTCCTCTTCGGCGTCGCGGCGCACCGGGATGTCCGCCAGGCACCACGTGATGGCCATGCAGTCCCTGGGCCAGGCCGCTCACGTCCTTGATCTCCAGGGGAAGGTCCTCTACTGGTACGTACGGTAACGGTAATACACTCTCTCCCGCCGGCCGACGAACTTGTCAGTCCTTGAGTTGCCGACAGGGTACCTGTCGGTCCCTGGGTTGCCGAGAGGTCTCCTCTGTTATATCTCCAATTTTCGTATAACAGCTTTTAAATTTGCAATTAACAATACTCGCACCGAGTGCTGAACTTGATGCATTGCTCCAAACATACACACACGCGCGATTCTATTCTACATGAATTTGATCCAAATTTGGTCGCTTTTCCTCGCAATATTCCATCCATCCGCCAGGAACCAGAACGCCGAGCGTCTGTACCACTACTCTTCGGCGGAAGCGATCGGGCAGGACATCACGAGGCTGATCGTCCACCCCGACGACGTCCCGGCGCTCAACACCATCATCGGAAGCATATTCACCGGCAAATGTTGGAGGGGCAAGTTCCCCGTGAAGAACAAGTCGGGCGAGCGGTTCGTCGTCGTCGCCGACGCCACGCCTCTGTACGACGACGACGGCAGCCTGACGGGCCTCATCTGTCTCTCGGACGATACGCGGACACTGAACGATGAGCTCGTTGGCACTTCGACGACGTCAGGGTCGGATACCCAAAGAATCAATTAGTTAATTTGCATTGTTGTCTGTCTGTTTGCTACCGAAAGTTCTCTGACGAGATCTTGGGAAGTGTCGTCACAGTCACAGCAGTGTCCAGGGAGGGACGTCGGCAGGGCTCCACATCGTGCCCGAGAGTGCTTCCAAATTTGCCATGTGCAGTGACGCAGAGGATGTATTAGGTGTCGGGATACCTGAGGCCGTTGTGAGTTCTTTGAGAAGAGAGACTGGTCCATGCTGACACCATGGCAACATGTTGCCGCGCAACTGCTTACATAAGGGGCAGTGGATGATCAACTGATCAGGGGTTTAGTTGTCAGAGTCACACAAATTCTGGTTTTCTTCTTGTTAATTGGTTTTCTCTGTCGGAGAACTTCATTGTTTGTAATATTCAACTACTATATGTAATCATAATACATTTTTTTTAAAAAAAATCAAACTTCATTCATCAGCAGGTAAGGTAGAATTCACAAAATTTGATTGAAGTTCTCCTAGAACTTAAGTCCCTGGTAACAAGCTGATTACAACAGCTGCAACCAAACTTACACTGTTACAATCCTGAAGAACAAAACATCTACACAACAAAGAATATAATGATGCTATTTTTTTTTAAAAAAAATGACTGAAACAGGGGAAGGGCAACAAATGCACAAATGTGTACATTAAGTAATTAACTTTAACTGCATCAGCTCAAGCATATGAAGTACATGGGTTCAAACTAAATGCATTACTCCTTCTCCCCTACCTCTCCAATAAACACACACACAATTCAGATTTACGAAAGATAAATAATTCGTAAAATTGGCATACCAAAAATAAATGGTGTTTCTTTACATGGGTTTTCAGTTGTGCATGTCGTCAGGCATCTGAAGATACATCAGGAGCACCAGCCGGCTGATATGGCGCATTTACAAGAAGAGGAGATAGTGCTTTGACTACTATGCTCATGCTTGGTCTGAACTCAGATTCGTATTGCACACAGAGAGCTGCCACTGCCGCTAGCTGCATCAACAACAAAAGGAAAAATAGTTGCTGACGGCTTGGTATTTCACAAATTTGTTGCAACCAATGCTGATTTTGTTTATATTAATAACTTCAAATTTCAGTAGCCAATTCGAAAAATGTGGAATTTTGTATCACAAATAAAGGACATATAGAAGTAGAGAATGGACATACCTTTGCAACTCCCTTTGGAGGGTACTCTCCATTCAATCTTGGATCAACACATTGTTTGACCTTGTCCTCACCAAGCCTTGGTGTTGCCTGAGTTGAACATGGAACAACATACATGATAAATCAGACCACTAACAGTAATTACATAAAGTTTTTGATATTATTTTGCTATATTCTTTTGCATAAATATAGCAAAAGAATTCTAAAATTATTTTTCTATATTTATGCAGGTCCTTCCGCACAACTCAGAACTTGCATATTGGTAATTGTTCAGGGAAAATGGAAAAAAATTGGTTTTAAAACATCATTGATAATTGTAGTGTGAAGAATTTAATTCATACCCAAGTAACAAGACTCTGCTGGCCTCTTGGCATTGTATGGTCTACAGGTTTCCTTCCAGTTAGAAGCTCTAAAAGCACAACCCCAAAACTATATACATCACTTTTTTGAGTCAGTTGGCCAGTCATAGCATACCTGCAATGCATAAGAGATTTCTTATGTCACCAATCAGATGTCCAAAATATCCATCTTGTGCCTCGCATCAGATCCAAATATCTAAAACCCAGATATCATTTGTTGGTTCTTAGCTATTTTATAGTAGCCAAATTTCCCTTGGCCATTCATATAGTTTCAAATTCAAAATAGTCAGAGATATTAGCATGCTTCTTTATGATGAGGATAAAGGTAAATAGGTGACAATTATGTGGGGGCATAATCCTAGATACATTATGCAAACTGTGAGCAAAGTGCATATTTATGTCAAATAATTACTCTGGAGCATGATATCCGAAGGTTCCAAGGACGCGAGTAGAATGTAGACGAGCAGCCATATCTGGAGATTGGCTCGAAAGGTTGAAGTCTGCAATTTTAGCTTTGTAGTCCTCAAATAAAAGTACATTGCTAGACCGTATATCTCGATGGACTATGGAAGGTTGAACCTTCTCATGAAGATATTCAAGACCTTTTGCAGCATCAACAGCAATTTTGACTCTTTGCATCCAGTCAAGAGCAGGTCCAGGCTGTGCACCTGCAACACCTTTTCTTCCTGTTGTAACGAAAAAAAAAGTTTAAAGGGGATTTCATGTTTTTATTCATAAATAATTTTTTTATCTCCAAATGTCGCATATTAGCTAAGTGGCTAGCTAGATGCATACCATGCAAAATATCATGTAGAGAGCCCATTGTAGCGAATTCATAAGCCAGTAGACGTTGATCTCCTTCGATACAATAACCAAGCATGTCCACAAAGTTTTCATGTTTTAATCTTGAAACAATGGACACCTATATCCAAAATAGAAAAAGGATAAATGATATATAAAACGTTATCACAAAATGGATAATTTATTGAGTTAATAAGAGTGTAGAGTATAATACAATTAAGTATTGCAATATCAGGGCCTGGGGAAGCCACAAACCATACCTGTGCTAGAAATTCATTATCAGGCTCAGGATCTGCTGAAGTATCAAGCTTCTTTACAGCCACATGTTGTTCGTTTTCCAGAACAGCATAATATACTCTTCCATATGACCCCTCGCCAACCAAAGCCTTGGACCCAAAATCATCTGTCTTTTCTTTCAATTCATCAAATGACAATGCAGGTACTTCGATGGAAGGTAGTTTTGCAGGATCACTGTTTGAATTCAAACCGTTTCCTGAAAGGCACATGTTGAATATGCTTATGGTCTCAGAAGCATAGGAATGCAGAGAAAAGGCGCAGAACAATTATAGGCATGTCATGTAAACCCATCTCGATGTTGAATAACATAAAACAATGAATAAAGTAAGAAGCACCTAATTTACAAGGTAACTGAACCACCTAAAAGTTCAATCAGCATGACATTTTAACCAATCAGTGTCCTCATCTGTACCAAACCTGCTACCTTTATGCCTTGCGTAAGCTCAAATTTACCTGGCTTTGCATTGACAATATTGTAGCTACATTTGTATTTTTCTATGTCTTTGACTAGTAAGTCATTTGGTCGAGAAGGACAAAAGTTCAATCGAAGTGTTAAATACTACTCCAGTCAATTCTACTTGGTTATATCTCGATAGAAGGATGTATTGATCGATATCTGGATGTATTGACTGATATAATGTGCGCTACTAATGCTGGCCTGATAAGCAACTCTAGCAAGCTTGTACCCAGTTCTCCTTTTGAAATGAAAATTTCAGGTGGGGTTGTGCGGTTATGCCTCATCCATTGAGCTGTCCACGTAGCAGGCCTGAGATTTATTAATCTTTCTCGAAAAAAGAATGTGTACAGCTAGCTTGCTGACCCAGGCCTGAACTAGTATCATTTTAGACTTTAGAATTTGTCCAACAATGTTTAAGTGCAGCTGTTTGATCAACAACATGGTGCATTTTTTTAATGAAATGTATCCAGCATATCTTTAGCTAGAATATATGATACAAAAATTAGTTTCAAAATTTCCATCAGGCACACCATAGGAAATAAAAATGGGACTTGGTCTAGCAAAAAATAGTTTTCTGTAAAAACCAAAAACTTGTCTTCACATGTTATGCTCTGTGCCATTCATCTAATACAAGTTTAATCTACCACCAGGGGCCAAATAACCCCACAGTTACGTCATCTATTTTTCATCAATGCAAAGTATACAGACTAAGATTTGTGCTCTCTTCTGTATGTCTATAAAATAATGCTACAAGAAATATATCATAAACAACAGACGTACCATTTGTTTCATCAGGACTGCTTGTAAGTCCATTTTCGTTTTCAAGATATTGGGTGTCAAAATGAGTGCAGCAAAGCCACCGGCGCATAATGACCTATTCAACTCTGCTCTTTGTTCTTCTTTCCTTCTTTCTCTGTTCCTTCATTTTAAATGAAAAGGCAAGCATATTTGATGTAAGCACACCAGTAATATAAGTCTCATAAGTTCCATGCAGCAGCCATTTCACCCAACAGTTTAACCATTGGGGAAAGCTTCAAAAAATACAGATGGTAACACTAAACTAGCAAGTAACTACTAGCCATTCAGTTACAAGTAGTCAAAAACCATTAAAAAAAACAAACAAAATACACATGATAACATATAAAAGATTGCATGCTATGGACTTTCTGTGTTTATTTTTCATCGAAATGAAATCAAGCTTGTCCAATTTGAAAATAAACATGTATTAATGCTTCTACCAGCACACATTCCACCTCTTTAACCAGAAAAGAAGATTTTCCATAGTCCAATTTGATGTGGTCAGTAGTCACAAACTCACAGCACAAAATATATACTACAATCTTAACAGAGATGAAACACTAGTACACGGCTTCCACGATATGATCAACCAACAGAGACCTCTTCAGAGTCGTCGAAACAACAGCATAAATCTGCATAGACAAGAGAGCCACAACATATTGGCACAATGACATCTCTAGTGTGTACCGTGACGAAGAGACATCCAGAGAGACATAGAAAGCATTGAGCTCAAACTGAGACATTCGGTTACACTAAACCCGATTAGAATCACCTCCTTAATTTGAACCCACAAATAACACAGATTTAGTTTCCCAAAATATCAAGAGAGGCAAAACCAACTTAAATGCAGGCAGGAAACTTTTCAGTTTGAGCACACAAAACAGCAACACTGAGAAAATGGATCGCCCAATCCGAGAAGGAGCGAAACCCTCACCTGACACACGAGAGCAGTGGAGGCGGGGCGGCCTCGGCCTGTTCGACTTGTTTCCGGGCTGTCGACTCGTATCCTGAGGGGCAAGGAGGAAGATGAAGGACGAAGGAAGCAGAGCAGCGGAGGGCGGCGTCTGGCTGTGCTGTGACTGAGCTGTGGGTTGAGCTGTGAGGAGGCATATCATTGGGACGCCATTTCAGCGGGGCGGCGGAGTCGCCTTTCGGGCTGTAGCCTGCCTGTCGGCCTCCGCCGGCACCGCTCGCCTGCCCTCGACCTTTCCAGCTCCGCCGCGGTTTTCTAATGCAATCGCCTGACTGATTGATCTGCCTCCCGCACCTGCTCTGTTCCCGCGGATTTGGTCGCCGTGGAGCTCGACAGTTTGCTTGATTGATTGCCTGGTCGCCGCCGGCGTATTATATCATATAATAATTAATAATCAAGCTTAAAAATTCGCTAAAAGCCACCTGCTTTGGTCGCAACTCGTTGTTTTTTAGGTGGCAGACAACTGTTCTTGGCTGACAGATATAGGTAGGGCGGGACTGCAAGTCTGCAACGACGCGCCGCCGTCCGTCGCTCTCGTCTCGTCTCGCTAAACAAAATTTCCGCGCCACTGCCGGCGTGTGCACGTTCCACGAACGGAGCGGAGGACCCCGGCCCGGTGAGAATTTCTGCCCCGCGGCGTCGCACGAGCGGCCCATTGAAGCCCATGGGGCGAACGGCGCCCGCAACATGTCAGCCACGTAGGCCTGGCGGCTTGTGACGTCACCTGTCGGCCCCACGGGGGCCGACAGGCTACCATATCTCAAATCTCGTATAACAGCTTCGACTAATCATTAGAAAAAATCGTCGTTCATCTGCTGCTCCGCGTGCATCAATACACCCGTGGCCCGCCGCGACGGCCTAGAGAGTGGAGCTCCACCAAAAAGTGCGTCACGAATGCGGCGGTGGAAGGGTGCCGGAGGACGTCCGCCTGCGGCGCCCACAACGGCACGACGAGGCCACGGCCCTCGGCGGTCCGCTGCAAGCCTGCAAGAACCCCTCCGGCCTCCGCGGGAAGCCCCGTCATGCTCCTCGTTGCGCGGATGGCCCAGAGGAAGAGGGTGCCCGGACCTGTCCAGGCCCTCGGCGATCTCCCTGAGCTGCTCCGCCGAGTGCGCGCCCTTGCTCCCGAGTCCCGAAGCAGAGGAACACGACGCTGCGCTTCGGCCGCGCGTCGAGCCACGCCAGGCAGCAGGCACTCGTGCCTCTCCGCTCAGCGCCAGGCGTGGAGCGACGAACGTGTACGCGGGGACGCCGAGCCGCGCGGCGACGTCGCACGGGGACGACGGTCGAGCGGAGGAAGCGCTCCCGTGCGCCGTTGTACCGCCGCGGCAGCAGGAGCAGAGTGTTGGTCACCCTGCCGGCGGCGTCGGAGCCGGACGGAGGAACCGGAGGGAGGACGTGGACGGTGATTCACGGATTGGACTATTGGAGGTGGCAACGCGCCGCCGGGCGACGTGACGACACTGGTTGCGGTGGAAAGCTCAACTGAACAGTGAATTGACTGAATTCAAAATCTGTCTCTGTCTCGGCGAGGGCTCGAAGCAGGCCGGGATGCAGGCAGCCCAACTCCGGCAGCGCTCACCAGGTTCAGGGAGTGAGGCTGCCTCCGGCCCATGTCACGTCCACACACGACGGCGGTGGCGCACAAAGTTTTTTTTTTCCCCACACCGCAAACGTGCGCCACATTCTTGACGTGCACGTGCTCGCACCCGCTTGATTTCTTTTCTTTTCACAAAGCACAGGTGGATTTCGGATTTTCCGGATTCACATAATAGTCATCTTAGATATGTTGTTACCAATAATCTAGGGCTTTCGTTGTTGCTTGGGACCGCTTCGTTACGTGAATCCCGATTTTGCTCCTAAATCCGCAAGCTAAACGGGGTAGCTCCATGAGCTCTAGCTAAAAAAAGAAGTAAAACAATTTTAAGTTTATGATACCAAATAAGCATTATTGGACTAGTTTGAAAATATTTTTTTTATTGTAGAACTTATTTAGAGAACGTAAATATGGATATTATCTTCTATAAACTTGGTCAAACTTAATAAAATTTGACTTATCTCAAGCATAGAATTGCAATCTTTTTAGCATAATGGATAGAAAATCACACATCATGACTTCCTCTATTCCCATGACAACATCTGATCCTAGAGACAGAGCTAGACTTCAAGATAAATAGGTGTAGCAGGCCGGTGGCACTAGTTCAGTGTAATGGAAGATTGGAGACTGAGTTCAATGTAGTGGAGACCGGAGAGTGAACCAGTCAAAGACATACTTTAGAATATAAGAGTTTGAAAGAAAAAGAGATCGAGCTGCAGGAAATAATTCATGGTGGAAGCGTATAAGCACCCAATCTATCTATTGGTTAACCTACATTTTTCTAGTTAGGTATTGGTTAACCTACTAAATAACTGCCATTTATTTAGTATATCATAGTAATTATTAGTGAGTAAATGATTTTGTTGGAGGCCCGGCCGTCAATCATGACAATGTGAATGAAGCACAATACGTGTACATGTTGCGCAAGAAAAGAAAGAAAAAGATCTCAAGATGCCTCTTTGACAGGGTGAAAGGTAATGAGCTTAGAGCTGTGTGTGCTTTTGTGTGAGTGGAAGATCAGAAGACGGCTTTTGAGCATGACACATGCGACCGAGGGGAGAGACGTACGCAGTGCATTGCTTGTAAAACTTTTCGATCAGTTCCCCCAGCAAAGAATAAAGCACACGACACATCGCTGTGGACGATCTCAGATTGAGGCGGACGGGCCGTGGAAAAGGCGTGTTTAAATTAAATTAAAGCATAATATAATTTTCAGGGTCAAAGTCTCAAAAGGGACATCTTGCCACACGTCTCAACTCTCCAACCCAATCATGGAAGCCAGACTGCGCCATCCGTTCGTTTTCACTCGGAGAAAGCTAGAAGTGTAGCCTTTGTCCCCAACCAGAAACTAAAGCCTAAAAGGTATGGTCAGTATGAACCAAGGTTGAATTATATGAAGAAAGAATTCTCCTCCTATAATGATTAGTTTTGACTTCAATATTTAAATTTTGACGGTTCGGTTCATTTTTTCCAGAGTATATGCACTGGAAAACTTCAAAACTAATAATTAAACCGGCTAATTATTAACATAATATTAGTAGTGAAAGTGAAGTACTAGTAAGTACTAATATTAGTAAAAAAAAGTCATCTTAATTGTTTGAATATTGCAAATAATTAGGTTGTGTTTGGCTCGGACCAAAGCTTACCACGCTGAGGCAGTGGCAAGAAATCAATGCGACATCCGGGGGCAGAAAATGGCTACATACAAACGTGTCACGCGTGGTGTATACCATAATTAATTAAGAATGGCAACCAAATAATATGTTTGTGGCGTGACAATACATGACGTGAGACCAAACACACCATTTTATAGGTACATAAAGTCAACATTGCCGCCGTCACTGTTCTCCTTATTCTTTAAGGTATATATATATATATATATGGCGAGACCACAAGTGCCAAAGAGTAGAGACATTTTAATTAGATTTAATTTGCTTATCTTTAGTCTTATAAATTAACTTAAGAGAAGTGGCCAGGAAATTCTAATCAGTATGCGACGACTTCGGTGATGATTCACGCCGAGGTTTGTTCGCAAAATTAAATCAAATCAAATCTATCAGGTTGCCTAATAAAATAAATAAATAAACCGATTGCTAAATCTTACGGGATTGTTTATAGTAGGGCAAAACACGATGACAAACGGGCGTCGCCGTCTCTGCCGGGGACCCTAATCCCCGACCCCGAGCCTATCAAGCGTCAAACTCCATCCATCCATCACAAACCCTCTCCGATGATGAGTCCAATAATGCGCCGAGCCAACCCCGCATCGCCATCGATATCGTACCCCTCGGTCCCTCTCGGTCGCAAGCGCTTGTAGCGGAGACGGCGCAGAGCAGAGCAGAGCACCGCCCAATCCAATCTGCACTGCCAAAGGCCAGGAGAGCACACAGCTAGGCGGGCTGTCCGGCAATTAGTTACCCTTGGCAGGCAGCTTCTTGGCTTCCTAAATCCTTCCCAGTCCGCCAGTTCCCAGTTCCCACCACCGCGCCGCGCGCACGCAGCGCGCTGACCAAGGGCGGCGTAGTCACAGTGCCCTGCCAGGTGCCACAGCTGCGGGGAACACCTGCTGCCGATCGCTTCATCGTCTCATCGATCTATATCTCCCGGCGCGGCGCGGCGAGGAGCAGAGGACGCGTGGAGGACAGACGTCAAAGGAAGGAAGGAGAGGGAGGAGAGAGAGTTAGGAATCAATGGCGCCGCCGGACCAGGGCGCGGCGGCAGCAGGCGGCGCGCGGCGGTGGGTGCGGCGGGACACGCTCCTGGGCCTCGCGCTGGGCCAGTTCGTCTCGCTCCTCATCACCGCCACCGGCTTCGCCTCCTCCGAGCTCGCCCGCCGAGGTACGTCTGCGTGTAATACCTACGTACACTATACTTCAGGGCACACGCCGCTTCTCCTTCCCAGGCCGCCGCCAGCCATCGCGCGCCCTCGATTGGTTCGCCGCCGCCGCCGCCGACCGCCGACGGCGAGTGCTTGGAACTGTTGTGTTGCCTGTTGGGAATTACTGAGGGATCGCGCACGCACGCACGCGCGCACGTTCCGTCACGGAACCGATCGAAATCTGCACGGAAAGATTTGCGCTTTTGACTCTTCTGGTGGCGCAGCGGCGAAGTAGGGGAATCTGGATCCTCTGCCGTCGACTCGCCACGCTTTTGCTCCACCTCGACACAGATTTTTTTCTCTCTCTCCTCTCCAACACATATAGTATAAAATCTGTAACCTTTTTCGATCAAAACATCGTGCCTGCCTTTCCGCACTTACGCAGCCTCTTATGTCCTCTTCTGCTTGCCTGCTTGTGCTACTACTATTTAGTTTTGCCTGAGCTCTTTGACTAATCATTTCACTGGGGGAAAAGTAGTTTTTTTAAAATAATTGTTCTGTTTCAATTCCGGGTAAAAGTAGTTTTTTTAACACTTGTTATGTTTCAGTTGGATGCATACGTTGGTCTCAGCTCTCAGCTCACTTTAACGTAGGAGTATTTTGAGTTCAGATAGTTCTGGCTTCTGGTCAGTTGACTGACACTGGCACATTGCAATATATTTTCAGGGATCAACGCACCGACATCGCAGTCGCTACTAAACTACATCCTCCTCGCTGTGGCCTACGGCGGCGTTCTCCTCTACCGGCGGCAGCCCCTCACGGTATGCAATGCATCCTTCAAAGTTGCAACTGTTACGTCAGAGTGACCTGTCATGTCAGAAAGTTCATACACGGAAGATGTCCAGCGACGTAAAGAACCTGTTGATTCCTGTTCTTGGCCATTTGCGGCTTCTCGAGCGCATGGCCGTCCTTTGGCTTATTCCATTTTGACCTCCGGTCCTCTCTACACCGTTCAAGGTTGCTTGTAGCCTACAGTTTGACATGTGCATTTACATATCTTATCTTATCACTTCTCAATAGTTAGGGCCTATGATCACTGCCTGATATCTTGGTGTAGGACAGGAATCACAGCAGGATTGATGCTTATTCTGATTCTGTTTTTCCCTTAGAACTGAACTCCTCTTTTAAAAGAAATTAGCACAGCCTTGCAAGTCCTTTTGAAAATATTCTGATTCTGTTTTCAAATACAGCTTGCTTAGGCCAATTTTTTGGTTGGCAGTCTCAATGTTTATAGATGGCATCATAATGCAGAATCTGTACTCTTTTCTGTGCAGATAAAATGGTACTACTACTTAATCCTTGGAATTATCGATGTGGAAGCTAATTATATCGGTATGTATTTCAGTTTTTTAAAGGAACATTATTTCAGTTTCTGTTGGTTCCATTAATTTTGTTTTGTTTGCTAGTGCAGTCGTGAAGTCATACCAGTACACATCTTTGACAAGCGTGATGCTGTTGGATTGCTGGTCAATTCCGTGCGTCATCGTTCTTACTTGGGTATTTCTGAAGACAAAGTATGGGTTGAGGAAGTTCCTTGGCGTTGGAGTCTGTGTGGTTGGCCTTATACTAGTTGTATTTTCAGACGTCCATGCCTCTGATCGAGCTAGTAAGAATATGCTTCTTATCGTGCTATATATGTGCCTATGTATATAAAAACAACAATATTTTCATGGACACTGGAACTTTGTTCAATTTCTGTGTTCAACAACCATCAACATTGAATGTATTTTTTTTTTAATGTAAATCATCAACATTGCATATTTCCTTTTTCCCTTACATTCTGACATGTCTTGCAGAAGGACCTAATCCACTGAAGGGTGATCTGTTTGTAATTCTCGGTTCAATGCTTTATGCTTGCAGTAATGTTACTGAGGTAACCAGGGACTTGCTTGGCTTTACTTGCATGCTACAACTATTTATATTATCATCAGTTATTTCTTGTTGGTTGTTGCAAAAAGAGATTTATCAATTTGTCCCACTGAAATTCAGGAGTTTGTTATCAAGAAAAGCAACAGAGTGGAGCTGATGGCAATGTTGGGACTTTTTGGAGCAATTGTCAGTGGCATACAAATGTATCCTTTGGCGATAACCCAATTTAGTATTTTTTCAATCATATTTTATACTCTCCTCCCGTCGGAGGAAATTTCTTTATTATTGTTTCCTTGACATTACAACAGTAGTATACTCGAGCGAAAAGAACTTCACTCAATCACATGGAGTACTGGTGCTGTAAGTATCACTCTCCATTCTTCTTGATGCCAAACATTCTGATTTGATTCCTTAAGCTCTGATCGATGCAAATCCCACATTGTTTTTTTACTATTATCCAGACATGGTTATGATTCTCTTTATCATGACCTTCTCTGTTGTTTCAGGTGCTCCCTTTTATTGGATTCGCAGTAGCAATGTTCCTTTTCTACTCAACTGTACCAATAATATTAAAGGTACTGCAGGATTGCTGGGCTTAACTGATGATCCTGACCGCCTGTATGTATTTCAGGGGTTTTCTGATGTTGCATTTGCATTGCCTTGTCTGTTGCAGATATGTGGCGCAACCATGCTGAACCTCTCGCTCCTGACTTCAGACATGTGGGCTGTTCTGATCCGCATCTTCGCTTATCATGAGAAGGTTTGTCCACTGCACTCTCTGCACATTCAGAATTCCTGCTAGGAGAACTAGATACTAGTACCTTTGCTATAGAACATGCTAAAATTGGAACCAAAATAGACTGTCAACTTTCGTTTCCATGCAATACTGTAACTGACGAAAATGTACTCACCGAGCGTGTGTTTACACATGGCCAGGTCGACTGGATCTACTTTGTTGCTTTCGCCGCCACTGCAGGCGGCATCGTCTTGTACTCATACAAGTATGTTTCGTTTCACCATCATTTAAGATATGGCTGCGACCTGGCACGCTTAAACATATGGTTCTTACTAGTACTGAGACTAAGAGGACTCTGGTTGCACGCAGGGGCTCCAATGAAGTGGAGCAGACGGCACAGGTCGCTGGGGCCAGCGATGAGCGTGGCAAGGACCGGGACGAGGAGGCTGGATCGCAGAATCCAGTGTAAAGCTCTGGTGCCAGCAAAGGCTGCCCCCGTCTCCAGTCTCCAGTCTCCAGCAAGTAAGGTGCCATCGGCTGCCAGAGACGTCCAAGAGGGTACTGCGTTAGCTGTGGTGAGTTGTAGCGTTGCCTTGCACGGCAAACGCATATAGCACTAGCCAAATAGGAAGAGCTTGAGAGCGGCAATATATCGGTAAGAATCTGATGAAGTATAGCAGGACTTACTTGAGAGTTGAGACTTGACAGAAATGGCAATATTTTTTGTAAACGAAGAACAGCTGGTAGCCCATCATAATTGTAACAACCGGCCCAGGGCTTAATAGGATTAATAGAATACTCATACAAATAAGTTGACTTCTTTTTCGAAAGCTCATCACTAAAGAACTCCGAGGTTAAGCGTGTTTGACTTGAAGCAATCTAGGGATGGGTGACCGATCGGGAAGTCCTTTCCGGGTATGCATGAGTGAGGACAAAGTGCGTAGAAAAAACTAGTATTGGTTTGTGAGGGCAGTCT
Organism: Bothriochloa decipiens; assembly: GCA_023333625.1. NCBI lineage: Eukaryota > Viridiplantae > Streptophyta > Magnoliopsida > Poales > Poaceae > Bothriochloa > Bothriochloa decipiens. The sequence continues at coordinate 39,142,711 of CM041643.1, forward strand.
ATGTCCTAGATAAGCGACCGGATGTAAGCGGACTCGGCCTCGAGGAGACGGGACGTTACGATAATAGTCAAAGTCAGAACTCAGATGCTTAGGCTGAGGCAGTGCCGATTCTTTAAACCTGTTCCGTTACTAGTTTGATCTTTTTTACGAGGAATTAATGATTTGATCTTATTAGTTCACCAATTTCCAGCAACATCAGACTCACCAAGGCCTGCTATGGAAATGTACTGCCAGTGTGGACATGGACTGTCCATTATTATCCAAAGATAAGCAGGTAAGATTTGGTAGGTAAATGGCCTCGTCGCTTTTGCCGGCACAGCAGCTCTCTCAACGGGACCGGTGACGGCTGACGAGATTACAACAAGGGCGACATAGCCGGGACCGTGACGAGATGCATAGGCAAGGAAGATGCAGAGTGCGATGTGAAACTGCGCTGCTGGCAATGCAATGGTAGCCCGGGTTCAAACAGGCAATTCAGCTGCCAGAGCTGTGACACAGGCAGAGGCTGAAAAAGAGTACATGCATATGAGCCTCGAGAGCGACAATGCACCAGGATGAGGTTTTACTTGTATGCTTGAACAGTGTTGAGACGGATTTAACAAAAAAAAGTATCATCTGAACAACACCAACAAGACCAAAGGAACAAGAATTCAAAGATGGGCAGTGTCGTTCTCTACTCCATCTTCAGACTTGGCTTGTTTGGGTTTTCGTCAAGCTGGGACAACAGTTCTTTCTTGAATGGCGCGACTCCTGCAAGTTTTCTTCCTAAACGACATCCTTGAGATTATTCAGATGCTGAATTCCAGTAAACCAACAGCAGTTCGTTTCACACTACCTTCAGAAGCTTCAGCCGCGGGGTTGTTGATTCTTCAAACACAACCGATTTGACGTCGTATAGCGCATCAATCTCCAACACCAACAGACTTGCAACTCGTTAAGGGCGTCCGCCATGGACGTTCACCATCTCTCTCCTAAAAATAGTGGGGAACGTCCTAAATGACCTGTCCAGAAGAGACATTCATTTGCCACCTGGCGTCACACTGAGGAATGCGAACGCGTTCTATGAGTCAAATACGGAATACTACATTAGTTGTTACTGTTATAAATATTAATCTCATCTTTATGTCATCTTTGTAACCTATGGTTAAATGACATCTTATAGCTGGTGTATGGCTCATATAACTTCTATACCATTGATGTCACCAAGTGTATATATACATGACAAAGATGAATAAGAAATTGGTCTTGAGCTCTATTCTCTTGTCACTTGTAATTCTTTTCAATTCTAATACGTTATCGGCACTTGCTCGCTGCGCTCCTATCATCAAAGGTAGAATGCCGCTCTCTCCGATGTTTTTAGCCTACCTAATTCTTCAAGCCGTGATGCTATAATTTCACCATGCTCTTTTGTGTGGGCTAGATTTTTTCCACCCTATTGTTCAACATGATCTCCTTTACATGATTTCATTCTTCCTTGAGAATTAACCCTACGATGCCCACATGAAAGAGGCAATTCCGGAAGTGGCTACGCCGCAAAGTCCAGGACCGGCATCTCTGTCGTCGGCACCGACGCCATGTCTTAGGCATAGGTAATTGATCAACACGCTTTTAGTTTATTAATCAACACGCTTTTAGTTTGTACACGGCAATTGATCTCTAGATGCACGGCGCCCGCGGCGGCTTTCGCCCACGCGCCCACGACAGCGCATCGCGCGACCGCACCCGACGCCCGGCTTCGACGCGGCCTTCGTCGCGTGGCTGCTCTGTGTCCTCGCGGCCTCACGCCGCGGCCCCTGCGCCCGCGCGCCTGGGACGGCTCCGCCTGCGGCCCTGCGCCCACGCAGCAAGGCGCCCGACGCGGCAACCAGGACACCGGTGGCCTCGCGCACCCGCGCCCAAGGCGGCTTCGGCCCCCGACGGCCCGTGCCTGCGGCGGCCTCCGCCTCTCGCAACCGCGGCTCCGAATGACGCGCCCGCGGCACGACGCCTGACGCCTCCGCGCCCGCGGCCCGGCGTGCAGCGTCCTCGCGGCCTTGCGCCCAGGCAACGGCGGCGGTCCTCCACGGCAGCCGGCGTCGCGGAAAGGAACCGGCGGCCCCGCGATGCACGCGCCTCGCGCGGCGCTCCTCCGCGCAGTCTTCGTCGCGACCGCGGGCTCGCCTCGTCGCGGCTTCAGACAGGAAGGCAAGCGGACCGGCTCCCGCGGCGCAGCGGGCCCACCCTGGCGCACGGCCCCACGCGGCGCGTCGCCGCGCGACTCGCGCGCGCGGCACGCTCGAGCCCCTCGCGGATCGAGGCACAGCGGCGGCGGCGACCCTCACGGTTGCGAGTTTCCCGTGAGAAACCGTCCGTGAGGAGCCAGGATTGAGAGGATAAAATTGTGCATTTTGCACAAATCCCCCTTAACTTATGTGAATTTCGTTAAAATCCAATATAGATTATTTAATCCAATATAGATTATTTAATCCAATATAGATTATTAATGTATTCCTGATTGATGTTTTAACCCTCAGGTTTTAACATATCTACAGTACACTATATTTACCTCATATAAATATCCTGTAATTCACAATATTTACCTTATGTAAATATTCTATGATGCGCCATATTTACCTCATGTAAATAAGTGTTTTATGACCATGCGTCATCAAGAATTGCATCCTTTGCAAATGAGTTTACCACAGTAAATTCATAAATTCCATTTCTAGAAGTTTGCTTTTCATGCAATTTATTTTCATGCAATTTATTTATATGTAATTTATTTTTGCATTTCAAATTAAGCCTATGGTCGATTTTTTTCTCCCTATTTGGAACGCTTTTCACTCGATGTCACCTTGCTTTATTAATTTGGTGAACACAAGGTAGTACCTCATACTACTGTAGGATTTATTCCTCAAAGTGCTCTCCCATTTAATTAATAAACATATAAGGATTACATCTTGACGTGAAATAATTATAAAGGTCTACACCCCCATGGTGATTACCTATGTTCCACAAAATGAGATAAAATCCCATGTGACATATGCAAGTTTACCTTGCTTTACTTTATGCAAGTTTCTTTATTACATTGCATTATGAATTTATTTTTTCGTACATGTTCAATGCGTTTTGTTTATTTCAATTCACTATTACATGTACTCATGCAAATATTTATGTGATTACCTCACGATTTGTGTACAATTTCTAAATTTTGTGTATTGGCTAACCTCAAGGTAGTATCATAGTACTACATGCGAGATTTACACTATGTCACACATAGTGATTATCCGCATGTGCTTTTCTAATACTAAATTTTAGAACAAATGATCTTCACCTTTACGGTGACAACTTTTGTTCACTTTACAAAATTAGCCATACACACATGGTGTACCACAGTACTACCATGGGATTTCATCATCAATGTGCGTACCCAATTTTTAGACGTGAACTACAAAGAGGTCTACACCTACAGGTGATTTCCATAATTCATTTTTTTTAGATTGGCCACACGCAAGCAAGTATCTCAATACTATTGCAGGATCTACACTATGTCCATCACATAGTGAATATCTGCATGTGCTTTTCCAATCTAAATATGAATTGCATGAGGTATACACCATTTGTGTGTTTACTTTCAAAGCATTAGTCTCATAATTTGAGGTCTACACCATGTTTCTACAAATATGAGTGATTACGTCCGAGTTGTCACCCAATAAGGTCGATATCACATATGACCACCTTTAAAGTGTGATCAACACATCCAATTAGCATAAGCACAAGTATGTATTTAATTGCTAATATCTAATTGAGACTATATCTTGGCAATGATTATTGTACACTACGATGTTAGTAGTGATTTTTCTATCACCTATCCAATATGAGGTAAACACCATATGTGATTCGAGACTCATCATGATTTCACAATATTTGCATATGCCAATTCAAGACACATCTTGAATTTGAAGTTATTTAAGTACCATTTTCTTAAATAAATAGCAATATATAGTGTATTATTTTTGGGACTTCTTTCTATCCTATATAGAATCTATATTTTGGCAATGATTTTACATCATCTATTCCCACAGGAATGGATCCCAAAACATTAGCAGCGACTTCGTCTGTAGAATGAAGAGTTTGTTATCAAGTTTCACCTTGACCCAAAAATTTTGCCTCTGTTGCTATAAAATTTACTATCAAGTAAATTTATACATGATCAAATCATGTAGGACATGGCTAATATTTTTAATTTTTGACTTTTATCTATACTCGCATTGGATGGAATTTATTTTCCTACCATGGGCATTAAGATATCAACAATATCATTAGGGACATATGGCATCACTGCTACTATTGCTCAACCTCGACAAAATGCTCAGTCCATGCATTATGGATATTGCCACACTTACATTTTGATGCAACTCCAACACCAGGATTTCTACAAATCCGTGTATTCAAGGAGTGAGATCCATCTAACTTTTGCAAGTCCTTCATTGGGATTCAAACAAAGGATGTTAGATTGCCCAAACTATAAATGATTGTTTACTCATTCATTTATCAAGGATCTTTGATCCATGGAAATTTATAACATAATGGATTCTTATGCATTCAAATATCATTTTTCATCTAGAAAAGTGATCATGTGTGACAAATCTCACATTTTCACAAAAATATGATTGTACAATCCATGTACACAGAAATGCCAAATATAATATTTGGCTCAAATATTCTTTCAACTCATTGGAGGCAAGTGAGTTCACTGGATCAATTTGAAGTTCACTTCAACAAGCAAATGCTTGCAAAAGTCTACATATTTCCATCAGAAATATTATTAGCCTAATGTCATACTACCACATGTAGTATGTTGTCCATTACCAAATAATATCATGTACCTCATACATGGTATATAAATTCTATATGAGTGCAAATTCATACTTGAATATTGCCTCGCTTTATATAGAATTATTTGGGATTCAACTACATGGAAAGGAATCTTGTTAAGTGGACCATTGTCCTGCTAACATAATTATGAGAGATTACACTCTCCCTGTGGTATTCAATTAATCGTGTATGCATCTATGTATCCTAATTCTATAAATACCATATGGTGTTTTCATATTATCTAGTTGCATGGTTTCCTCATAGAAACCCAATAATGCAACATGTATGAAAACTAAATAATTATGCAAATTCCTTCCATATCATCTAGGGTGTATTACAAATACATCAATCCCACATTAGATGTTGCATACAAAATAATTTTCTCTCTTGATCTCAATTAAGATTTAGGCACATTTGCCTTGATCATTCTACACTTAGAATGATGAGAAAATTATTATCTCAATTCTATTGGTCATAAAATCAATGTGAGGCACCAAATTTCTTGAAGAATTTCAAGAACATACATGTGACTCCATTTGCCATTTTATGGACCATAAAGATACTATGTAATGCACATTATGCATCTACATTGTTGTCCTAAGTGCGTCCTTTACTCATAAGGAACCACAAATCTACCAAACTCATTGCTCAAACTCCTCATATTAGAACAAAGGATCCTGGACGTGGGATCTCATCCATTCACATGGAATTGTTTGGTTTCTCGTGGACTACGGTATCTTATGTTCATACACATAATGACTCAACTGAATCTCTCATCGAGAGAAACAAGCTTGTTGATTGAGGACCCAAAAATAGAATTGTAATTTACCAACCTCTAGTTGGTGGCATGCGTATTTACACGATGCATCATAAATCCAAATTCATCAAACTACAATCATATGGCTCCCCCCGTTGCAGTTAGTACGTGGAAATTTGGCTCTATAGCCAAAACATTTCCCATCTGCGAATCGGTAACGTTTTGCACGTACCGATATCACCACCGCAACATACATCAAAGGGCATTGGAGGTCTACATGAGGTATGATTATCCGTCATTCTTCAATAATACCTTAGATCTTTAATTGGGGATTCAACTATTGTCTGTATGTTGAATACATCCTTGAGGAAGATTCCAGGCATTAAGGGGAGACACTTACCACACAAAGAATGCCAGGAATCAAAAATAGAATGTCAATACTGATATTCGATCCTCATATCCACGTACCAAAGAATATGAACCAATAGTTCAGAATCACTTATATTTGCAACACATTGCAAATAGTCTGCCAAATGCATTTACTTGTCATACAAGTGTCACCAAATCCGATCCCCATGTGGTGTGCCAGAAAGAGTGGAGGTACCTCACAAAACCACTCAACTCCTGAATTTGAATAAGAGGGGGAGAAGTATGGCCACATGAGAATATAGCTTCTTGCAAGCATCCTCGGATTAGGGGGAGAGAATTCTCCAAGACAGTTTATGCATATCAACCTCAAGTTGATAAGACATTATGGATATTTAATATCCAAAGCCTATGGATGTTTAACATCCAAAAGTGTAACACCCTGGTGTTAAGCAAGCATAATCATTTGCATTCTTAAGCATAAGCATCATTATGCATAGCATTAATGAAAAGAGTGATTGTCATTTCATGTATCATGCTTGATTATTTGAATTATGCTTGCCTTGCACATGAATTGAATAAGTGGTATGAGTGTTTGGTGTTTGATGACCTCTAATGTAACCTAGACATGTTTAGGACACCAAATGAACCTAGGTTTATGTTCATGGTTTTGGCTAATTAAGCTTTGTTGTTATGGTTGACCAAGGTGGACCACGAGAGTAGTTTTGTTTGACTGAATTGGAAGTGGTAGCTAGAATGCTTGCATGTGTGTGCACCATAAATGAATTTTGTAGAGAATTTTATAAGGAACAAAAGTTGTTTTTACCACTTTTCATGAAAATGCTTGGAAGGTGTTCAAAAAGATTGAAAAAGGGCAGAATTGGGGGCTGATTTTCCATTTTGGGAATTTTTAAAAGGTATTTTAATTGGATTTTTGTATTTCAAAATCTAGGCAGAATCTGGTAAAACTTCTTTAAGATGAAGTGTTCTACTCTTCAAAAGCTACATTTCATCTATTTTGAGTTTTTGCTAATTCGGCTTATTTTAAGAGTTATTAAGCAGCAAAGTTTGTTCTGAATTAGTGAAAATAGCATTTTGGTGACGGCTGTACCCTGGCCGTCAGGAAAATGTTCGGCCACCGCCCATGTCGCCCAGCCCGCGCGCTCCGCGTGGCGTGCGTCGACCGGCCGTCCGGGGCGGCAGCGGCCGTTTGGACAGGTTAAAACGAGACGCCCGCTCTCCCTCTCGCTGTCCCCTCCTTCATTTCCTCTCCCTACTCCTTCCCGCAGCGCTGCAAGCTCTCGGCCGCCGCCGCGCAGCACCGAGCTCGCCTCGCCGCCGTTCAAAATTCGCCGCCTTCGGCCACGCATTGACCCACTGAGCCCCACAATCGGACGCGCCCGAGCCCGCTACACTTTCCTCCACCCTCGCCTCGGCCGGTTGCTCCAAGGTATACTCGAATCGACACGTTTTCTCCCCGGCCGCCATGGCCGTACCTCGGCTTCGCCGTGGACTCGCCGCTCCGCCCGTCATTTTCTTGCCATTTCGTGCACATCGGATGCGCTGTGCCCCGTAGCCACTAGAGCCCTAGCTAACCGAGCCGATTAGGATTCCTTCGCCGGGAATTTGGCCGCGCCGCCGTGCGGTTGGTCGCCGGTCCGCCGCGCACGTGGCCGAGCCACCTCGGTCGTGCCCCTGTCCGTTTTTAGCTGCTCAATAGAAGCGCGTCGACCTGCTTGTCCTTTCCCTCCGGTCGGTGATGCCAGGTAGCCGCCGTGTCGGCCGGCGAAGCCACGCCGGCGACCCTCCCTGCCTTTCCCCGAAGGAGGACTTTCGTCCTGGAATTCAAGAAACCCTAGGGGCCTTTGTGCTAAGTTGCCAGACACAGCAATTTACCGGTTAGGGCTTGGTTAGTTTCTGGAAATGTTAGGGTCCCCGGTGTAAAGTGGTTTTTCCTTTTTCTTTTTTAGAATAGATTTCAGATTTGGTTTAAAGCTTTGGAAATTCATAACTTGCTCATTTTTCATCCAAATGAGTTGGTTCAACTTGCAGTATTTTTCTTATGAGATGATCTATGCATGAAAAATATGAAATGTGGAATTTGTGAAACTTTTCTGTATAGCTTTATTTATCTCTATTAATTGTATTTATCTTAGAAAATGCATAACTAATTCTCTGTTGCTCAGAAAAATGTGAGACCAAGTTTGTTGGTCTTCTTATGTCATGCTCTATCTGTGAAAAATATTATTAGGCTATGTCATATGTAAATTTTTCTATGTCTAGTTATGGTGCCTATTTTCATGTGAGGATAATTAATTCATAATAAATAATGTATAAGGAATTTGTGCATGAAACTTTTTGGAGAGTGTTTTTATGTCAATCTAGAGCTAATTATATTCTGAGATCTGTTGTTTGATATAATTTTATGTACAAAGTATTTTATGCCCCTGAAATTGTGCTGTCTTGTCATTTTTGTGCAGGATAAAGTACTTACTGTTTTGACTTGAAATTTTTATGGTAGTCTTTGTTTGGTATGATTAAGCTTCTGTAATTGTTACAGAATTTTCTGAGTAGTCTAAAGTCATGTTGTAGTTATACCCTGATTTCTTTTATTTATAAATAATGCTTTAGAGTTATCATTTCATGTGTGTAAAAATGCTTTTTATGCTATTCATGATATGTATGATCTGCTTTTGGTTGTGGTTCAGTAGAGTGTAGTGTGCAAAACAATGGTTGTTTATAATTCTTTATAGTGTGCGAGTAAATTTTAATGCGAGGCCTATTTGGAGACTTATCGGTAGAAGAGAATGCAGATGACATGTGCTTATCATACATGTTTTCAAATAGCATATCATTCATCTTAGCTGAGCATTCATTTACCATCACCATCAGCATTGTATTTATATGTATGCACGGTATTCATACGCACTATGCATCATACAGGATCGTCAGAGCTCGCGACGGTAGTTCCCGGAGCACCAGGAGAGGAAGGCCAACAGGAAGCTTTGGTGCAGGAGGCAGCAGCAGAAGAGGATCCCGAAGCTGATCTTCCGAAGTGTCCTGACCACCAGCCAAGTGCTTTTCTAAAAGGCAAGCCCCGGAGCATTCTCCCTGTGGTTTGTAAAATATCTAACTTGAGTTCTTTACTTGTTTGCTGCATTAAGTTATAGGCGTTGTTTTATACCGTTGCTGCATTACTTATATTCCTTGCCACTGTTTGTACTTCCACCCTGTTAGGTGCAGGTATGATTATATGCTTAGCCCTGCTTTAACTAGATCGGTAGAAGTCGGATGATTTCCTGTCATCCGCGAGTTATAGGTGGTAACTCGGATGGTTGAATACATTGTTATCTTGGATAACCATGTGGAGATAATAAATCGAGACCGGGCGGGATTGGAGTTGAGAATGAACTGGAGGTTCAATGTGGTTTATCCTGTCTGTGTCGAACTAGGACCCCGTCCGTTGTACGTCCTCAAGTCATATTGAATTTATGCCTCACATTTAGCTGGAAGGATAAGTCATTCCGACCGCGAAGCCTAATTTTGATTTGGGCCGGGAGTCGACCTGCTGTACGCATCACATTGGTGAAGATGGGGGACCACGGGTTACGCGGTTGTAAGGCCTGAATATAGCATGGTGCGCCCTGCTGGCAGCCGGACAGTGCCCGGATGTGATGGTACTTGTTGATCTCGCGTTTTTTTCCTGAATTGGATGTCGGTGACCTGTAGCTCACCGTGGCTGGTGAGTGTGGTTTGTGTGAGGAGTACCTGCCAGCTGGTTAGTAATCGATTATAATCGCCATCGTTCCTGGACAGTGAACACTTGACTTGAGCAGCGGCATCGTAGTAAGAACTTGAACAACAGGTGAGATGGTTGAGCTGATGAGACTGAAAGATACTCAACCGAAAATGGTTACTTGCTGTGGAATAATTATTACCATGCTTGTTTAGTACAAGTGCTAATATAGCATGATAAGGATAATCAGATTAAAATACATTGCTAGAAGGTCCTTATTAATTGTTTCTTAATGCAAGCTTTTCCGCAATTTAAATGAGTCAGCTATCCCACTTATACAACCTTGCATACTTCTTGGAGTCTTTTATTTTAGTTTATGACGGGTAAGTCTAGCTGAGTACATCCTTGTACTCAGGGTTTTATTTTCCATGTTTTTGCAGATGGTGAGATGCTTTATGGTTATTGTCAGAACTGTTTCTATCCCGCCTTGGGAGATGACTAGACCTTGGGCATGGTCACTCTTCTCGACTTGATGCTTTTGCTGGATGTGGACTAAGGACCTGGCACTGTATTTGAACTAAATGCGTGTGTGGCTTTAAACTAAATCGCTTCCGCTTTTATTTGAATTCAAACTTGGTTTGTAATAACTCTATTTCGTACTCCAATGATGTTTTAAACTATGTTCGAACTGTGTACTTGTGAATGGAATCGCTAAACTATTACGATCTTGGTCGTGCCAAAAAAGTTTAAAATCCTTCGAGATTTCACGGACTACCGGGTTTATTAGGTCTCAATCATATGATTTGCTGAATTAATGGCGGATTATGTGCTTGTGCTCTAATAAATTGGTCGGTTCTGTCACAAAAAGCCCAGCACAACTTGTGCACGAATATAGGTGCTGGGTCATTGGAACTCCCTAACTCTGTTATTATGGGAAATGACATGGAGTTCAAAGGGTAAATGTTTCCACATGCTAAAGTTAGTTCCATTGAATCAATCATACAAAAGACTACAAATTGTCGACATACTCCTCAAAATTGCCATGCACCTTAATTATCTGGATCCAGACCACAAGTCCTAGGCAGAGTGTCTCATACACTCACATTGGGTCAATCAAAGGTGGTTGTTAAGGAGAATTGCTTTCACTCAAAAGTGAGAAGTCTTAACTCTGTTAATGATTTCTCTCACATTGCTTTCTCAATGGAAGCATTATGGATTCACAAATCCATAAGGTGGTGAAAAAGTGAGAGCTTGTAGCACATGGTTTCACGTAGAGACCTAGCATAACATACCCATTGGTATGTGTGAAAATTATGTTCCTATATCAATAATTGGCAGATCACATTTGATTTGGATAGATTTGGATTATAAGTCCCAATGGACTTTGTCTTCTAAATCAAACATAAATTGCAACATACATCAAGTCACTCATGACTTGAAATAGTCCAGTTGATTGTGGTACAACTGACTAGGTGAGTCCCTTCCACAGAAGGATTTCTCCCATCTTGATGAATTCACCTGTATGGCCATAGTAAAATCCCATTGGGTTTTACACATCTCCTATGGCACACATCAAAACAGGTAGTCGTCATATAAGACGGAATTTGAGATGAAAGATTTGGGTAAAACTAAATTATGCTTAAATCCATGAGTTAAAGCACACACATCAGTCTTCTAATATTCCATTGATATTGTCTACCAATATCCAAATAATATTGGACAATTGTACTATCAACACTATGGTCATTCAATCCCTAAATATGGATCAATGTCCATTATGACCCTTGGGATGATAACATTAGTGCCATCAAAGCACTCATGTATCTTGCATATCACAACAAGCCTGACATTGCAATTGTAGATACTTGCTGCAACTTGAAAAAGTGCAACTCCTATAATACCAAAAGGTAGGAGTCAAAGAGGATATCCACAGATATCTATATGGCACAAAGGATCTTGATTTACTATTATGTAAATTAAGATATGATCATGTGGAGTACCAAAATATTGGCTATTTAATCCCCATAATGCCAGATTATACACTGATGTTACAGTGGTCAAGTTCTCATGGGAGTCATCAGACTTGACTCTAATGTCTACTTCCACTTCTCATTCTAAAGTAGTACATGAACATGTATGGCTTCATTGAGTGATCACATTTGATTCTATCGAATCACTAGCCATTATCTTCAAAGATAATGAAACTTGTGTTGCTTGGATGTAAGCAGGTTACATAAGAGCAATATCAATATATTGCCTTCTAAAATGTTTATTCCCATGAAAGTGAGGAGATAAACACCTTGCAAGTTGAATCAAGTGATGACTTCACTAGATTTGTTCACAAAGTCCCAACCAATTTCCACATTTCACAAAATGTTGTTGAGATTGATATGTGATGACTTTGAGAGATGCAACGTTTAGGGGGAGACTCTCCTTGAAACTATAGCCTATCCAAAAACATCATATTGTACTCTTTTCCTCTATGAGCTTTCCTCGCATAGGTTTCTCATAGAAGGTTTTTAATGAGGCAATATCAATACGAGTTTCATATGTCATATCTTTTGTTTTCCCCACAGGGATTTTTGTTTGGGATATCAAAGACATAGCCTATGTCATATCTTCGGTTTTCCCCACAGGGGTTTCTGAGAAGATATCAAAGACATAATTACAATTATGATCCTCAGATCATATTTATTGTCCGCTAAACTTGGTTATGGGTTTTTCCTTTCAAGGTTTTCCCATATAGTTTACAATGAGACAATAATCACAATATGCTATATCATTTTATCCTTGTTTTCCCACTGGGTTTTAAGGAGTTTTTAATGGCATATCCACACATTTCTCTACATTTTTTCCCATAGGGTTTTTGGAGAAATTATTTAATACATTGATCTCAAGGACGGATTCGATCAAGGGGGAGTGTTACAAATATCTTGTACAGGATGATCTCATCCTAACCCCTCATTCATGAAATAGCAAGTGCTGATAACGGTACAATTACATATTTGAGAATTTATTTATTTATTATCCATTTAATATAGATTGTACGGGAGTCAATCCGATGGAGGAGGAAATGTGCCTAGTGGATAGCGGTACCGCTAACTCTATACTCAGGGAGATAAAATATTTTTAAACTCTCACAAAGAATAGAGGAAATGTTTTAACAATCGCAGGACATGATGCTATAATAGTAGGCTCTGGACGAGCCACTATTACGCTCCCTATGGGTACACCGTTGGTTATTGAGGATGCACTCTTGTATCCTGATTCAACTTGTACCCTATTGAGTTATAGAGATATCTGAAATAATGGTTTCCATATAGAAACTTGTGATGAGAATAACGAAGAGTTCCTTCTCATTACAAAGAACAACGGATATGACAAAGTAACACTTGAAAAAGTTCCCTCACTCTCGTCTAGATTGTACTATACTTATCTCAAACCCGTACAACATGTTGCGTATAAAGTAATTTTCTAGAATGTTAATGCATTTCAAACTTGGCATGATCGCCTTGGTCACCCTGGCATAGGGATGATGAGGAAAATTATAACTAATTCTGTTGGTCACAATTTAAGTCATACAAAATTTCCCTAATCCTCAGATTATGTGTGCACTGCATGTGCCACTGGGAAATTAATTTTTAGACCCTCTTACCTCAAAATTCGAGCCGAACCGCTCAAGTTTCTTGAACGCATTCAAGGTGACATATGTGGCCCTATCCAACCATTGTCTATACCATTAAGATATTTTATGGTTTTAATAGACGCATCCACACAATGGTCTCATGTGTGCCTTCTTTCCACACGAAACCATGCATTTGCAAAATTAATTACTCAAGTTATCAAACTAAAAGCGCAATACCCTGAACATCGAATCTAGTCAATTCGAATGGATAATGCCGCTGAATTTTCCTCTCAAGCCTTCAATGACTATTGCAAGGCCTTAGGAATTCAAGTTCTGCACTCTGTTCCATATGTCCACACTCAGAACGGGTTGGCAGAATCTCTCATCAATAGAATCAAACTTATTGCAAGACCATTATTATAGAATAGCAATCTACCAACATCATGTTGGGGTCACGCAGTTTTACACGCTGCTGACTTAATTCAATTGCGTCCAACTGCATATCATACAACCTCCCCGTTACAACTAGTACGTGGAAATCCTCCAAGCATTTCCCATCTGCGAAAATTCGGTTGCGCTACATACGTACCGATCTCACCACCGCAACGTACAACTATGGGCCTCCACAGAAAATTAGGAATCTATGTGGGATATCAGTCACTGTCTATCATAAAATATTTAGAGCCTCTTACAGGGGATCTATTTATGGTCCGATACGCTGATTGTATCTTCGATGAAGATCACTTCCCGGTGGGGGAGACATTATACCACATAAACAATGCCAGAAAATTAACTAGGATGCCATAGCCATCTCCAACCATGATCCACGTACTTCAGAATCTGAACTTCAAGTTCAGAAAATAATCAATTTGTAACACATTGCAAATAACACGCCAGATGCATTTACTGATTATAAGGGTGTTATCAAATCCTATAATCCCGCAAGAAATGTGCCTGCAAGAGTAGAGGTACCAAATAAAACTACTCAACTCCCCTGCAAGAGGGGGAGATGTACGGCAATTCCAACGGATGCAGCTCCTAGTAAGCAAAAGAAAAGGAAGACCAAATCTTCCAAAATAGTAAATGCAACTCAAAATCATGTTGAGAAACACCCTGTGGAGGTTCAACCTTCACATCCCACATCAACAGTGCACTCAATTACTGATGTTGGGACATCGGAATGCCCTGATGCAATCATTTTGGGAAATGATGATGCATCTAAAAGGGTACACGAAATTTTCATAAATTATCTCGAGTCTGGAGAATCATATGACCGAAAGACTACAGTTGTCAACGTTGATTTTTCTGCGATGATTGCAGAACTCATCCAAAACGTTGATCAGAGTGCAAATCGCACTCAGAATGGAATCAATGGAAAGAGTCAATCCAAGCAGAAATTGCTTCGCTTTCAAAAAGAAAGGTATTCTCTCAAGCAATGCCTACACCTCCAAATGTTTTTCCTGTGGGATTCAAATGGGTTTTCATCCTAAAACGGAATGAGAATAATGAAGTGGTGAGATACAAAGTGAGGTTTGTAGCATAAGGTTTCACGCAGAGACTCGGCATTGATTTCAATTAAACATATTCTCCAGTTATGAGTGGAATAACGTTCCGATATCTTATATCTCTGGCTATACAAAATCGTCTATCTATGCAGTTGATGGACGTAGTGACTGCATATCTTTATGGGTCACTCGATTCGGATATATATATGAAGGTTCCAGATGGAATTTCTATACCGAATCAAAACGCAAGGCGCAACATGTATTGTGTAAAACTTAAAAGTCACTCTATGGCTTAAAACAGTCGAGAAGAATGTGGTACAACCGACTCAGTGAGTACCTTTTGCGAAAAGGATACTCTAACAATGATGATTGTCTGTGTGTTTTCATCAAAAAGTCACAAAAAGAATTTTGTATTATATCAGTGTATGTTGATGATTTGAATATCATTGGCACCCAACAAGATATTGATGAAGCATGTAATCATCTAAAGACGGAGTTCGAAGTGAAGGATTTGGGTAAAACCAAATTTTGCTTAGGTTTACAACTTGAGCACCTTCCAACTTGAATTTTTGTGCATCAATCTTCCTATATCCAAAAAGTATTGGAGAAATTCAATATGGATAAATCATATCCCAACAAAACCCCTATGGTTGTTCGGTCTCTAGAAATAGAAACTGACCAATTCAGACCACGAGATGAAGGAGAAGATATTTTGGGACCTCAAGTTCCATATCTTAGTGCCATCGGAGCTCTCATGTATCTTGCAAAGTGCACCATGCCTGATATTGCATTTGCAGTGAACTTGCTAGCCCGATACAGCGCTGCTCCTACCAAACGTCATTGGATGGGAGTAAAATGTATCCTCAGATATTTAAATGGCACGAGAGATCTTGGACTTTTCTACAAAAGAGGTCAAAATTCTGACATTATTGGATACACTGATGCAGGATATTTATCTGATCCACATAATGGCAGGTCACAAACAGGCTTTGTGTTTTTACACAATGAAACAGCCATTTCATGGAAGTCATCCAAAAAACTTTGGTGACTACATCTACAAATTATTCTGAGATAGTTGCACTATATGAGGCTTCACGAGAATGTGTATGGCTTTGCAGAATGGTCAACCACATACAACAGTCTTGTGGTATTGGTGTCATTGATTCACCAACCATTATCTATGAAGACAATGCAGCTTGTGTTACACAGATGGATAAAGGATATATCAAAAGCAATATTACCAAGCATATTTCTCCGAAATTATTCTTTCCTCATGAATTACAACAAGAGGGAGAAATCAATATCTTGTCCACCAAATCATGTGATAACCTCGCTGATTTATTCACTAAGTCCCTACCACCTTCTTCATTTGAAAAATGTGTCAAAGGAATTGGCATGCGTCGACTTAGGGATTTGCAAGGTTCAGGGGGAGAAATCTCCAAGATATTGCCCTGTCTAAACACATCATATCGCACTCTTTTCTTTCATGAGTTTTCCTCTTAAGGTTTTTCAATGAAAGTTTTTAATGAGATGATAGTAACATAAACATATGTCATATTCCTTATTTTTCCCACAAGGGTTTTTAGAAGGAATATCAAAGACATAAATTGATCTCTAAACTATGTTGAGTTTTCTCCTAAAAGGTTTTCTCATAATAGTTTACAATGAGGCAATAATCATAAATGCTATACTTTCTCCTTATTTTTCTCATAGGATTTAAAAGGAGTTTTTAAGTAGCATATCCATATATATTTCTTCCTTTTTATCCCATAGGGTTTTTGAAAGATCGACATTCATGGATCTCAAGAAGAATTCGATCAAGGGGGAGTGTTACAAATATTAATCTCTATTAATCTCACCCTTATGTTATCTTTATAACCTATGGTTAAATAACATCTTATAGCTTGTTTATGGCTCATGTAACCTCTATACCATTGATGTCACCAAATGTATATATACATGACAAAAATGAATGAGAAATTAGTCTTGAGCTCTATTCTCTTGTCACTTACAATTCTTTCCAATTCTAATAGTTACTACGGGTGTGTCTGATAAGGGTTCCATATTATGAAAGAAACATTTCTAATTCACATTTTCTTTAAGAGAGCACTTTGTGAAATCATTAGCTAGCTGGCTAGATTCTTTATTAAGGAATTTCAAACATGAATTTCATTGGGAAGTTTTTTTCTTGCATTCCAAAAAGGAGCATAAAACTAGATAGAACCAGGTGAATCCATGGTCAGACTTTATTTTAGCTAGTACGAAAATGAGAATCGGTCCCGACCATTTCTCCTAAGAATAAAAAACGTCTCGTGCTATTCTGCAATGATTCGGGTGATTTTGCAGAGAAAAACCCAAGGATTTGGAGGTGTGGGTGTGCATGAAACGGAGGGAGCCCCAAATGTTTTTAGGGTATATAACTCTCTTTAGTACTAATAACATCCAACATGACTAGAAAACAACATGCGTCTGAGATTCAACACAAGTAAAATGAAGTGGGAATACACAAGACACCGTGCACCATAACAGGGCTGTTATAATAGCAGACCCTTCACTGTAGAATAACCAGCAGGCTAGCTAGACAGGATAGCAATTAGGCATATAATAACAGTAAGGCCCTGGTATGAGTATCGGCCATCCAAACGAAAACCGGTGTGAAACATGACCATACTTTGAACCAAGAATCCATGTGTCTATGGGAGCCACGAAATTTAAAGAAAGGCATCCTTCTCGAGCAACTTGAGAACCTCATCCTGGTTGTTGAGCTTGGCAACGTCGATGGGAGTCTTCCCATCCAGGTTTTGGAGCGTGCTGCAGTGCGTTGGGGACAGTCAAAAGCAAAATTGATGGTACCAAACTTGGGAAAGGAAAGAGATTCTTTAACTTACACGGCAGCACCATGCTTCAAAAGAAGATCAACACACTTCTTGCGGCCATAGCCAGCGGCATAATGCAACGGGGTGTTCTTGTTCTTGTCCAAAGCATCCACTGCAGCACCAGCCTCAAGAAGGATCTGGGCACACTTCAACTGAAATGCAGTTCACCAAATTCTTTATCACTAGTATCGATAAAGATACCAAATATATGTAACAAATATGGAAACAAATGTACCCATTTCACAAATGCATTTTACCATCTAACGTTCTAGATTCTAATATACCTATGAAATCATGGCAAACAGCATAAGATCGCTCCTATATTTTAATGTTCCAGCATCAATACAACAACCTTCAAACTATAATGCCCATCCTAAAGACCACAAATTGCAATTATTCAACAGCAAAGTCCCGAAAACTACTCTAAACACCATAATAACTATCTCAAGGTTAGAAGCGAACCATTACCAACTCCTAGGAAGCTAATGGCCACCTGTTTTTCAAAGAACACCCTAGGCCGCCACCTTAGGTCTGAGGAAGTGTTTTGCAGCCACCCAATATAAGGTAATCGGTATGTCTTGGCAGTCCCCCTAAATTTAAAGCAAATGCTAAAGGCTCCAAGCTGATACCTTCATTTTTCATAAATTTATTAACCTCCTATGCTCAGTTAGATTTATTATAGCTGAAAAGTAACAGCATGTCTTTTAGACCCCAAAGAAGCCAAATATTTCAAAAGCTGACTAGTTTTCAAACAGTAATTAGAAAATTGCCACAAGATTTAAAAAAATCAAAAGAATAAGGGCATATTTGGATGCAAAGCATTTTGGAATATTGGAAAAATACTATGGTTATGCAAGATATTTTGGTTTCTCAAAGCTGTTGGGCATTTTCTAAAACCATGGTTTTATCAACCGTGGTCTTTTTGGAGTAATAATAGAAACTGCACTCATGACCTCTTTTTTCTAAATCATGGTTTTGTATAAAACCACAGTTTCATGATACCACAGTTATCTAAAGCCATACGTCATCCAAACAAGCCCTAAAAGAGTAAAAGTTTCTGAAGACTTTAGGAAAATGGATATCCCATGTGCCTTGCAAATTAAATATAAATTTTGTTTGTAGCTTGCCTAGTAATGTGGTAGTATGCTAAACAATTTTTAAGCGTTGGTATCATTGGACATTCATTAGGTCCGCAAGTTCGAATTTATCACGTATTAACAAGGCTGAAGAGATCTGCATACCTCACCATACCCACATGCAAAATGTAAGGCCCTTCTTCCCTCAGAGTCTTCTTCATCCTTGTCTGCTCCACCATCTAGTGCCTTCTTGAGACCCTATTGCATGAATTTTAGAAGGCAACATCAGCATATCAAAATCAAAATCCAGTAGCAAGGTGGTAACAGTATTTACTGGGAAGACAGATAAATGATGTTTAGAAGAGAACATGCAACATTGATGACTTTATAGGGATTATTAATAAAACATATATCAATTTATAAATATGCGAACACTAAACATACTATTGCAGGTTCAAATATGAGTCCATGGCCATAAAGGCGATTTAAGAGCAAATCATGAATGACCAAGCAGAAAGATGCAATGGTTGACACGCAGTAGTGAATTTGCTTTGAATCAGAAAGTTGATGTCTCAAGAAAGCAATGTAAGCAAGTTCATCTTATTTGAAAACATCCACATTATTATAATAGCTACAAGAAACGTCTAGCCTAAAAGCACCAACATGATTATGAGAGCTACAAGGTTTCTATGTTCCACTGGCATCACTCAGATTAAATAGATATATGGCAAAAACCAAACGGTAGTAGTGGACATTGATGAAGTGGATTTGTAGTGTCACCAGCATATAATATAATAAAATATATGTTCAGTCCAAAACAACTCGATACAGAAATAAGAACCAAACATTCAGACCAATGTTCTCATTACCTCTTCATCACCAACGCTGGCAGTGTGATGGACAATTGATTCATCTTCATCCCCACCTTCTTCCTCAGTTTCTTCAGGACCAGAAGGCTCAGCAGAAGAACCTGCACCAAATGGGAAGCTAGCTCCCATTGCCTCGCCAATCTTTTGAAGAGTATCAGGGTCATTCCAGTACCTAGATTAAGACAGGTAGGACTGTCACAAACAAACTCTATAAACAAGAACATATCCATAATAAATATGACCTACTTCATCATTCCAGAAGGGCCTCCATTCTCTAACTCATCAAGAATTGACTTCATAGCTGGATCTTCCTTAATGCGAGACATACGCTCTTCCAGCTGCTCCTTATGTGATGGACTACTAAAGGTTTCCAGCATACTGGACATAGCAGGATCCTGAGCGAAATAACTGAGACTTAGGCCACTGATAGACAAATAAGGCAATGGAAATCAGCCAGGAGGTTTCCAAATTCCAATGGTACCTGCATAAGAGCATTCCCCAGGCGCTCTGCCATTGTCATAAACTGGGGGTTTTCCATGACCTTTTGCATTGTTTCCATGTATTGTTGAGGGTCCAATGGAGGCACGCCCTGTTCGCCTGTACTGTGAGCACTTTTCTGTAGCTGCTCAGCCATCCGGTTGAATGCAGGATCCTTTGCAATTTGATCTGCCATCTCCTTAATAGATGGATCCTGCACATAACAAGGGCAAACTTTGAAGCAACTTGCAAAGAGTCCATTAAATGAAAGATAATGCAGATTCAGATAAAGCTCAAGTGCAAGCATGAGAAACTACAATAATGCATTGATACTAAGTGAACAACACCATCCTGTAAAAGTAATTAGGAAGATCAGTATGCACTACAGACTTTATATGGCCATAGAGGGGCATACATTGAGCAAACTTTGCATAGAAGCAAAATCAAAAGGATTTGAAAAGCCCGCTGGAGGAACCCCTTGACGTTCGTCAGAAGAACCTTCGGATTTTGGAGTGTTCTTCTCATCTGCAAAAGAAAAGGACAAGAACATAAACACACATCATGTGGTAACTAACCATGACAGCAAAGCAAAATGAAACAACCATTGAAAGGAACTGAACAACAGTTTGGTGAGTTCATAAATAACCCATAGTTGAGTCAACATACTATCATTGAACTTCTTAATTTCACCTTTTCAGAATGGAAAACTACCCATCTATTTTTAAAAGAAAAAGAAGACCAGTGTAATCTGGTCAAACACACCAGATTCGTCACCCCAAAAACCATAGAATTCCCCACAACCCAAACACATAAGGAATGTAATAAACAAACTGAGTTGAACAGGCCACTTATTTTTTCTACTGTGAGTCTGTGACTCATCAGTGGGCACTGGCCAGCTAAATGAATATGAAAATTCTCATTGATCAATTGCAGAAACATACCCTGCTGCTACAAAATTAGTATTACTGACATCCCTTGCGTGCAGAGGCGGACTTCACTAGGGCGTGAGGGTACAACTGATCCCCCAAATTTCAGCAGACAAACTGATATCAGTAGCAGTAATTCAGAGTAACAAACACCCTAACACTAAGATCGAGCTTACGCGGGGTCCGAATCGAGCCATGGGCGAATGAATTGGATTAGCAATCAAACAGGCACAGCAAAAAAATCCACAACTGCCTGGATGAACTGCACAGCAGGTCGATCCAGAGAGGAAGACGCGGACTCGATTCTCCAACCACAGCGAAGATCGGAGGAGAGTAAAACACAAAAATCGACAGAGGAAGCGCTCACCAGTAGATCCAGGCGGATCCCCACTCGACGACATCGCGGTAAAGCGACGGAGCTACTAGCTGGGGAGAATTCGAGGCGACTTAGCACTAGCACCGGTGGAAGCTAGTTCGGAAGGGCGTGCTCCGCCTCGGCGAACGGAGGAGGGTTCGGCCTCAGGCCTCGGCGGCGCTGCTGGACGGTGGCGTGCGGGAGGGAGTAGGGTCGTAGGGGACTAGGGAACGGACGCGACGAAGGCACGAAGCCGTCGTCTGGGCTCGGGAGGTGAGCTGGGAGTCCGGGCCGGAGGCGAGTCTGAACGGGCCGAGGCACATTTGGTCTGTGGGCCGTATTTCCTAGATGGCCCACTTTGTCTCGTCCTCGTTCGTGTCGCGCGGCTCGAGGCCGCAATGCGCACCGCCGGTGCCTGCCTCTCTCTCCCCTCCACCTCCCGGACTCTGATGGCGCTCTCCCCGGTCGCCGGCTCGCCGCTGCAGGGCACCAGGGCCCGCCGGCGGCTGGAGCGACCTGGTCGGTCGCCGCTCGATTTCAATCGGCGAGGAACTGTTGGTTGCTCCCACTCGCGGCGGCAGCACCTCGACTCCATCGATTAAAATCTCACATTGTTCTACGAATTAAAAGGTTCGGTTTTCCCATATTGCACAGAGGAAGTACGATTTTATCCTCTGTAGTGAGGGGGAACAAAACCGTTCTTGAGTTCTTACCATCTGTTTATTTTTGTTCAGTATGTTTTTTTGGTACGGACGCACACAAGCACACAGCGAGCGGGACAACAAAGAAGTCGGGAGTTGCATCATTTCAGGCTAATGCTCACACGATGCGTTCATAGATGGCAATTAAGAAATGTGTGGAATCCTCAGAGGAACTGGGAGGCTGCAACAAGCAAAGGTGCAAGGCAAATGTCTCATCTTCCTCCTTATTCCTTCTCCCACCAGCCCAGCTACTTTGCTTCAGTCCTTCAGATGACAGGCATGCATGGTGCTTTAGCTTTATCTAGGTAATAACTTTGCTTAAAGCTACGAAAGCAGTGATTATGTTCTATCTACCGTGTGGAACAGAAAGAAACAAAACAAGCTTCATGAGGTTAATTAGGTCTTCGGTATTAGCATGAGATTTTCAGCTTACTGCCCTTTGTCGAGAATGCATTACTTTGGCATTTGTCCTTTGAGTGTGCTACCAAGGGATGTTGCTTTGTTCCTCCTGCCACCTTGAAGCAGAAGATAGGAATGTTTCAAATTAATGAAAATGATCCTAACTGTGGGGAACCACCACGCACACACCCCCCCCCCCCCCCCCCCAACCAGACTTTTCGGTCAAAAAAAAAGTATCTTCTCTTGCTTTCCTTGAGACGCAGCAAGCGGGTATCTTTCCTGTTTCTTCGGCTTATTAGTTCAGATCATCGATCTCTTCTTTGCACATTGTGTTGCTACGTCTTCCTCAATTGCTTTAGCCCCATATACGGTTCAACAACAGTGTGTGAGAGTAAGAAAAAGTGTGGCGATGGAAGCAACAGGGCTTAGCCTTGGCAAGTCTGTGCTGGATGGAGCTCTTGGCTATGCCAAATCTGCCGTTGCGGAGGAGGTTGCCTTGCAGCTTGGCATCCAGCAAGACCAAGCTTTCATTAGGGATGAGCTTGAGATGACGATGGCTTTTCTGATGGCAGCACATGAGGAGCAAGATGAGCAGGTGATCAAGACATGGGTGAAAAGAGGTCCGTGATGTGGCCTATGATTCAGAGGACTCCCTCCAGGATTTTGCTGTTCGTCTGGGGAAGCCATCATGGTGGCGCTTGCCTCTCCTGCTTCTTGAACGCCATCGTGCGGCCAAGAATATGAAGGAGCTCCGAGCGAAGGTTGAGGCTGTCAGCCAGAGGAGTGCGCGCTACCACCTCATCAAGGGCCCTGGCTCCAAGGCTATCGCCACCTCTGGACAATCCAATTTGGCCAGGGAAACAATGTCTAGCACTGAGGAAGCGAGGAGGCAACATGAAAGTGCAAAGCTCAATCTCATTCAATTGATCAGCAAGAAAGATGAGAACCTTAGGGTGATCTCTGTGTGGGGAACAAGTGGTATTCCTGGGGAGGCATCTATCATAAAAATGGCCTATGATGATCTTGCGAGAAAGAAGAAGTTTGAGTGCCATGCATGGATCCGGATCATGCATCCTTTCAATCAAACGTGCAGAATATCATCAAGAAATTCTATGTTAATTTCCTAGAGGAAGCAACGATGACACTGGAGAAGCTGACTCCTGGGCCCCAAGATCTGTGGAGGATATGGATGATGAGTGAAGTTGATTTGGTTGATGAGTTCAAGAAAGTTTTGAATAAGAAGAGTTACCTAGTCGTGCTTGGTGATCTCTCCTCTATGGAAGAGTGGGATCAGATTAAAATATGCTTCCCAAAAAACATGATGGGAGCCGAATCATTGTTTGCACAGAGGATATCAAAATTGCAAGCTTATGTGTTGGGACTGCACTGCCAGAGCACAAGCAATTGTCAGTTGACTATATTCTTTATGCTTTTTATGAGAAGGTAGCATTCAAAGTCCTGAAATCATATAGCATAGTCTAGTTTACTGTTTTCTAGCTCAATTTCTCAGCTCAACTAAATCGCACTAGAGTCTTATCGAAACCTACATACAAAGGAACTGATTTTCTACCTGCGTGGTGCCTGCTTTCTTAGCATCTCATTTCTCATATAATTTTTGTATAAATATATCATGTGCTCTTTTTGTCTACCAATGTAAGGGGTATTTTGTCTTGGAAAAACAATAAAGTTTTAGATGTGTATTAAAGGTTGCATCAATGGATTTGTGCTTAAAGTGGCATTAAGACAATATTAATTTTGTAGCAATTATAATATATTGTAAAATTAGTTAAGGATCAAATCTACTTTGTAATACTTTCTCCATATCAAAATACTCACATTAATGGATTGAAGGAATGCCTTTGAAGGGGAAATTTTATTTGAATGAAAAATGTATAAACATTTTGAAGATTTAAGACATGATTTAGCATTGCACTGTGAAATACAAAGCAGCACCTAACCTGCATAGTCTCTGTTCAGAGTTCACAATGTGGAACAAATTCAATGGAGGAAGGCTCTAGCTCAAACACTGTGGATAGTATTGATAGTAAAAATGACAGAAAGAGGCTGTCTCGTATGGAGACGACATTAGCTGCTTTTGAAGAATCTCAGCTCATCGGTCGAGATAATGAAAAATCAGAAATTATCAAGATGATTTCAAATACGCATAGCCAAGAATTTGAGGTGATCTCTATCTGTGGAATGGGTGGTCTTGGGAAAACCACTTTAGTCAAATATGTCTACCGAAACCTAGAACTCAATGCAATGTTTGAAGAGTGTGCCTGTGTCACAATCAACCGTCCTTTCAATTCTGAAGAGCTTGTCCGTAGCTTAGCTACACAACTGGGTGGTGGCAGTTTGGTTCATCTTCGAGAAGGAAAAAACTATTTGATTGTTCTTGATGAGATATCATCCACCATAGAATGGGATGCTATAGTAGAACATTTTCCTACAAGTGTTACAACGAGCAGGATTATAGTAACCACAAGGGAAGAGAATATCGCTAAGTATTGTTCGAAGAAAGAAAGAAACATATATAAGCTCAAGCCTTTGGGAGACAAAGATGCACATGACCTCTTCACAGAAAAGGTACTCATATCATATAATTGTGGCCACTTCATTTTACATGGAATTACATTGTAGGCATAAAAATTTGGGCAAGGTTTCCTCTTTGTGCATCCTCTAGCACATGCATGCACATAGCAGCTTACCAATAAGGTCCGTACATCTAAGTGTTTGTGATGATACACTACTTATACTAACAAGGCATAATATTAAGTGCAGTAATTTGTTGATACTAAAAATTTCATTTCACCATCAGGTGACAGGAAAGAAAATAGTCTAAAACTTCTTAATAAAAATATCGTGCCTTTGATTTTGGTAGACTTTGATTAAAATTGAAGCACAACCAAGAACCAGTCAGCCAACAGACGTGAATAGACTTGGGCTTAATTGCATTGGTGGTGTTCATTTGCCAACAACCATTTTAAAGATTCATAGGGATGTAGTAGATGTTTGAATCAGGACCATCAAATTAGCTAAAGCAAGATCCCATAAGATTTAGACAGCTAACTAGAACTAGGACCAATCTATCCATGACCAACAACTTCTCTCAAAAAAAAAAAATCAATGACCAGTTTATTAAGATCCAAAAATTGAATATATTGATTGATATCAGTGAGCTGGTAAATTATAAGCAATCAATAATGACCAACTTATTAAAATCCAAAAGTTTTTTTTGAGTATTATTAAGATCCAAAAGTTTTTTTTTTTGAGTATCATTAAGTCCAAAAGTTGAATATATTGATTGTTGTCAAGGAGCCAGTAAATTATAAGTAACCAATCATAACAACAAACTGAGCTAGGTTCCTTGTGATGGAACCTGTACACCAGTACCCATATTTGTATAAGGCAACATGGAACATTGCATTTTAGCTAATTATTCATTGAAATCCTGGACAACTTGCTTGTCAACAGTGATGTGCCTATGATGTATTTATCAATCTTATTAAGATCCAGCCGTCCCATTATCTCCATAGGATTAGGGCATGCATGGGTGTATGACACTCTTATAGTAGGATGATACAGAATAAAATCTTGGTATTCTCAAAGGAAACAATACCCTCAAAATACTTGATTGCATTGGCTGTTACCTAGCTACTAGATGCATCCTCAATCAATTAAAAAGATAGTAAAACAGAGGGAGCTAATATGGTATTGGAATTGTACTATTGTATTTCAACCCTACCCAAAATTAATTGTGCTAATTTTTTCAATGCATATCCGCTTCTCAGCCTTGTTCCAGAATACAAATGTAAGATAATTTGCTGCTGGGCCCTTGTATTTTGCTGCAGGAAGTTAGCAATATGTCAGTTCCTTGCTATCCTTTTCTTCTCAATGCTGCTATTATGGCAATAGTCCACTGAATCATGGCTTGCATCAGCCATTTGCAAAGTGTGTGTGTCAGTGAGTGATAGGGAGCCTGGTTGTCGACAACAAAGCATACATTTAGATTTGATGGGTAGTCTATTTAATGCAACCCGTTTTAATTTGTTGCAACAGAAAAGGATTACAACTAAAGAATTTTTTTGAACATACAACTAAAGAAAATAATATTAATATAATTGTTACCACGGACGTAGATAGAGAAACTGAAGTGATTCTCACGGGAAACCAGCCTTTTGCTGTTTCAATCCAATAGTGTAAAACCCAGAAACCTTTCACGGTGACTCTTGGAGAGACGTTTCTCAGACTACACAGTTTGGAAGTGATTCTTGTGTTTGAGACCAGAAACCCAAATCTTCCAGCATACCAAATGCACCCTTAATCTTCAAAAGAAGTCTACTTTGAATCATCCAACTAAGGCCAAAGTCCGATTTTAGTATTCAAACTTTGATACCAGATGTCTTTGGTCACTCAACTATTTAAGGTAGACAATTTAAACCATGAACCCAATGAAAGCTATTTTGTAGCATTGGCCCTAGCATGAAGCAGAATCATATGTAGTGGGACCCACCTCAACCTCCACCATTATCCCACTGTCCACGGATGACCACACCTCCACCGTCACCCCTACTCTCGCTCCTGCCCCGCCCCCACTGCCACCGATGCAACACTGCCCAGCGGTGGTCCCAATGAAGATTAGGGAACCTTGCATGCGCCCAGACGAGGAGATTGTCTTGCTACAACCTCCTCCAACCTTAAGTATGACATCGGTGATGGGATAGATGTGTGCTCGTCCAAGGGACATTGGAGAACATGTTGCTCGCGAAGCTTTGCCTCAAGAGGGGAGATATCAAGGTCACCGTCAACAAGACATAATTGTTGGTAGATGATGTCTATATTCCAAGGTGGAAACGGTGTTTTTCTCTTCCAGAATATCTTGTTTATCTTTAAGCGAAGAACATTTATATTCCATCATAATCAATTAGATAAATAAATTAGAAATGATATTTTCTAAGTATTTTTTATGTCCTAAATCTTAAATTCAAATAAATTCAGGTGTTTGGGAGTGTTACATATTTGAATGAGCAGTACCCTGAGTTAGCTGACGAAGCAAATCTGATTCTGAAGAAGTGCAATGGACTTCCTCTTGCACTAGTCACCATAGGTGGTTTCTTGGCGAATCAACCAAAAACTCTGATGGAGTGGAGAAAACTGAATGAACATATTAGTACCGAGCTGGAGATGAATCTAGAGTATCAGAGGATACCAAATATCCTTGTTAAAAGCTATGATGGCTTACCTTACCACCTGTAGTCTTGTTTCTTGTATTTGTCCATCTTTCCTGAAGATTTCACTATTAGCCGGAAATGCCTCATGCGTCGGTGGATTGCAGAAGGCTACCCAAAGGAGGCGTGTGGCCAGTCTGTGATGGAAAGAGCTGACATGTACTTTATGGAACTCATTGTCAGGGGCATGATACTACCATTGCAGCAATCAGTTTTCAGCAGGAAACGAATTGACTCTTGCAAAGTCCATGATCTCATGCGTGAAATCAGTATCTCAAAGTCAACAGAGGAAAATCTTGTTTTTAGGCTAGAAGAAGGTTGCAGGTTAAACATAAATGGGGCTATACGCCACCTCACTGTGAGCAGCAACTGGGAGGGAGATAAGGAAGAGTTTGAGGGTGCAGTGGACCTGTCTCGTATACGGTCATTAACGGTGTTTGGGAAGTGGAGGCCGTTTTTCATGTCTGCCTGTACGACGAAATTTTGGCATAATGCTCACCATTATTACTTAGCCAAAAAAGAATCATTTTAATCCTGCCCGTTATACAAGTATTTTATATGTGGCTTATAATATTGCAAAGCCCATGCAAAAATAGCTATTATTGCTCACGTTGATTTTTGGTGCAGACATGTACATGAGCAAGGCTTGTGGGCTAAATGATTATATGGCCCATCACTAATATGCACGTATAGCCATGCTAGTTAAGCGTCTTGCTAGCCATGGAACATTCTAGAAGCTTCGGAATCTGAGTCTAAAAAGATATGCTTATGATATATATCTTGTTTTGAGGGAATAAATATACACGTAATGTTCAAGTAATCCATGTGCAACGCGTTAGCTAAGCTAGCAGTGCGTTGGCTGAAAAGATACGTACGTATCTCTTTGAAGCCATTCGTGCGTCAGCTTCTTGCATGAAGGTGGTTACGTAAACGTTAAACATTTTCGGCTGAGAATTATATCTGGCCGGTTAACAGGATATGCATGGGAGAATATGCTGTTTGTTGAGATCATTCGCGACGTGGTTTGCTTGACCAAGAGGTTGATGCCTGGCCCTATATATAGCTGGCCATTCCAAGCCGATCGGGGATTGATTCACGCCCATTCGCGATCGCCTCACTCGCACGCACGCCCTGCATCTCGCAGCGCCGCCGCCCACGCTCTGCTGTTCACGTCCACCTCGACGCCGGCGGAACCAGCCATCAACCTCGCCTCCACTTCGCCGTCGTTGTCATCCACTCCATCACCACCGCACGACTCGTCGTCAACCCCGGCAACCTCGACATCAATGGCCGCCCATGCGTACGGTGAGATCCTATACATATTTAAGTTTGTATCTTATCCCTTCTTTGCATAGCTGTAGATTAGATGCACATTCATGGCAATCCACGGAAGCACGATGACGGCGGCCCGGAGCAACGACGAGCAGCAAGGAAGAGTCGACAACTACCTGTGGCAAGACGGCGTCCCTGCGAGAGTACCACGACGACGACAGGCAGCCAGATCAATGCAATAACAAGAGCAGCGTGGCAGCAACCAGCAAGATCAACACGACGACAAAGCGAGATTCTAGCAGGAGATGCAGCCCCAGCTTTCGGCATGTTTAGCAGCAGCCCGGCAAGGAGGCAGAGCGGTTTCTCTGATAGATGAGCATGGCGTGACGATGATTTGCAGCAGCCCGACGGCGACCATGCATCAGCACATCCACGGCAATCCAGCGGCTTGACGTCGATGTACCTCATCCAGCATGCAGCCGGCCAGGCCAGTGAACGTGCTGGGCCAATAGTGGTGTATTAGCAAAGCTAGTAGTTGTTTTTGGCCCATTAAACAATTCTTTCGGTGGCATGTAATTCGCTGTAAGCAAGATAAAGGAAGGTCGAGGCAACGATATAACGTTCAACCGGGCGGTAGATCAGAGTCATCGTCTGCTTATCTATTGTTGATGCTCAGCCCCTTTCTAAAGATATATATATACAAAGGTCATGGCGCAATGCATGACCGAAAACGATTAATAGCCGTGGCGCAATGCACGGCCGAACGATCAAAACCATGGCGCAATGCATGGATGAGTGGCGTCGTGGCGCAATGCACGATCCATGTGGGCTAAATCTTCTTGTTGATGAATTTTATCGAGCTGGCGCTCAGCATATGCGTCTCGAAGTCTACACAAGGAGGAATCTCCGGAGTATCATACATGAGCACAAGTCTCACATTCACCTACCATTTTCCGCACTGTCAAGGCCGGTGATCCATATGAAGTCATCCTTCTTCCTTTAACCGACGAGGCTGCGACGTCTTTTCCGCAACCGACGAGGCAGGGATTTATTTGTTCATGATCGACGAGGCCGAACACTCTCGACTTCACTATGGGATCCGCATGACGAGGCCGGATACCCTTTGCTAGAGACCGACGAGGCTCTAGCACCATCATTTTCCACTTTGTGCTTATGCATATACTTTGGAGACAACTCTTTATATATTTGGAGACGACAAGACGACCATCGGCATAGCTTAATCGGAGGTCTACGGCCCAAAGCTGTGGATATAATTAACCGGCGGCCTCTAGAGGCCCCGGGAACCAGAAACATACAATCCTCTGATTGTCAGATCACTACAGGAAACAGGGGCTTTGCCGAGTGCCGCAAACTTTGCCGAGTGCCAAACCAAAGGTACCCGGAAAAGAGGCTCTTTGCCGAGTGCCAGACAAAGCACTCGGCAAAGATTTCTTTGCCGAGTGTCTAGCAATCAGCAAAGAGGAGCACTCGGCAAATTGGCACTTTGCCGAAAGCACGGCACTCAGCAAAGAGGGACACTCGGCAAAGTGGGGCCTGGACAAAGGCATCCGTGACCGTCCCCTTTGCCGAGTGCCCTGCCGTTAGGCACTCGGCAAAAGAGCTACCTTTGCCGAGTGCCGAGTGGGCCAGCACTCGGCAAAGGTTGTTTTTTTATTTTTTTAATAAAATCCTTTGCCGAGTGCCACGTCGGCTAGCACTCAGCAAAGGTGGTTTTTTTTTATTTTTTTTAATAAAATCCTTTGCCGAGTGCCACCGTCGGTCAGCACTCGGCAAAGGTGTTTTTTATTTATTTTAATAAAAACCTTTGCCGAGTGCCACGTCGGCCAGCACTCGGCAAAGGCCTCTTTGCTGAGTGCCGGCGTTGGCCCTCGGTAAAGCATAATTTTTTTTGTTTTTTTCTTCCCAGTTTTTTTGTGGGGGCTTGATACAGTAAATATATCATAACTTCAAAAGTTGAGATAATTTTGACTTTTTGTGCTATATTTGTTCAATTATTTTTGTTTCTTTAAATTTTTCCGATAACTCTAAATTTAAACTGCAGGTATATGAAATAATAGAATTTGGTCATTCAAAAGATGGTATTCATAATATTCGGAGTATTTTGAGGCTGTATCCAGGACCTCGTATGAAGTTACGATCATGTTGGTGTCGTAACATGACGTGTTACGTACGGAAAAAGTGTTTTTAAATTATATAAAATCCAAACAAAGTCTAAAAATGACGAAACTTGTCGAAGTGTGTTGTCATCGCATGTGAAAGCTGTGGTAAAAAATTGAGAAAGTTTTGAGCAAGTTGTGACGTCGCGTGCCTAAAACCCAAGCATCTCCATATGTGATCACCTTGTGATCACATGTGGAGATGTCTGGGTTTTAGACATCCGACATCGCAACTTGCTCAGAACATTCTCAAATTTTTATCATAGCCTCGACATGCGATAATATGACACCTCGACAAGTTTCGTGATTTTTGGACTTCGTTTGGATTTTGTATAATTAAAAAACACTTCTACCACACCTGGATGGTCGTTTTTCGTGGACAAGGCGTGTAAAATTTTGGGTGAGTTTATGGACACGGCCTCAAAATACACTTTCCAACATTAATATCACTTTTAGAATGGCTACGTTTTATTATTTCATGCACCTGCAGTTCAAATTTACATTTTCGAGAAAAATACAAGGGAACAAAATTAATTCAAGAAATATAGCAAAATATTATAAAAAGGTCTCAAATTCGAACATGAGCTTGAATACAATACACTTAGGCTACAAAAAAGTTTAAAGTCAAAATTCAAAAAAAATAAAAACTTTGCCGTGTGCCATCACTAGCACTCGGCAAACAGGCTCTTTGCCGAGTGCCGCGCTGGACACTCGGCAAAGATGGCCTTTGCCGAGTGCCAGTTGTGGCACTTGGCAAAGGTGCACCATAGAATAAGGGCCCGCGGCCCATGTCTCCAACCCTATCTCCTCCACACCCACCCCGCGCGCGTCCCCCACCCCCGACCGCCGCCGCCCCGGCCGCCTGAGCCCCCCCGCCGCCGCCCAACCCCCCCGACCGCCGCCGCCCGCCTCGGCCCCCGCCACGGCCGCCCCCCCAGGGCACCTCGGCCCCCGCCGCCGCCACCCCCTGCCCGACCGTCGCCCCCCTCAGACCGCCGCTGCCCCCTGTCCCTCTCCCCCCTCCCTCCCGCCGCCGGCGCCCCCGTCCCCCCTATCGGAAGAGAAGAAGAAGGGAAGGGAAGAAGAAGGGAAGGGAAGGGAAGAAGGGAAGAAGAAGGGAAGGGAAGGGAAGGGAAGGGAAGAAGGGAAGAAGAAGGGAAGGGGAGAAGAAGGGAAGGGAAGAAGAAGGGAAAAGAAGGAGGAGGAGGAGGAGAAGAAAAAGAAGAAGAAGGAGAAGGAGAAGAGGAAGAGGAGGGGAAGAGAAGAAGGAAGAAGAAGAGGAGGAAGAAGGGGGAGGAGGAGGAAGAAGGAAGAGGAGGAGAAGGAGGAGGTTCGCCGGCCTTCACCCGGCTGTCTTCTCTGCATGGCATCCCTGTCAACGCACGTGTTGTGACTAGGTATATCACCCTTCTCTGCTTGTCGGCCTTTGTGCCGCTGTAGTCATCGCCCTACGTGTCGTTGTGATTGTCGGCCTTCGTGCCGTTGTTTGTGGATGTCGGCCTTCGTGCCATTCTTTTTGCAGGTTATCAAAACCTCCCCCTGTAGGGGAGGTTTTATTGAAATTTTTAATAACTTATAGTTTTATTTGCAGGACCCGTGGGTAACTTATAGTTTTAATAACTAACCTATTGCCCTTATTTGCAGGACCCTGATCGTCTTCGTCGCCACCGTCCCGCTAGCCTATCTCCACCGCCACCCTAGGTATAAATCACCTCTCTTCCTTACCATTGTCGTACGTAGATCGCATAGCCGAGTTAGGCATCTTCCGTCCAAAAGGGATACATGGTCGTTGGTATGCGGATCAGTACATATCTGTGACGGTATCTCTTTCGGATTGTGCATGTTTTTTGGATAGCCCGAGGATGCATAGATGGGTTAGCTTCCATGTTCCACTTCCGTCCGACTCGGAGTTTCGACAGCACCCCCGTTGTTCTCCGGATACACACTCTCCCCGCCGGGACGTGTATCGGGAGAACAGCGGGGAGGTGTTGCCAAAATTTCATCTTGGACAGGAGCGGAGCATGGAAGCTAACCTCATCTACGCATCCTCGGGTGGGAATAGGACCTATCCTTCACCTATTAGATGGTAGGAACGCCTTGTAGATGCAAATGCTAGTTTTATTACCTGCTTACATTGGCGTATGACAGAGGATGGCTGACCATGAGTGGATGTACATGGGCTTCGTAAGTAAGACCTTTGAATTGGTTAGGGGGACCAATGCTTTCCTGGAGCATGCATTTGGCCCAGCTGCTAAAGGGTCGAGTCGGATGCCGTGTCCCTGTAGCAAGTGTAAGAACAAGAAAAAGAAACAAAAGCATGCCGTGGGAGTAGATATTCACAATAACGTATTCATTCCAAACTATACCCGCTGGATCCACCATGGTGAACACTATCGTATTAGGGAGGAGGTGGTGAGACCCCTCCTCGAGGAGTATGATGCAGATGCCGGGATGGCAGACATGATGGCAGACTTTCATGATGCACGGGTCGTTGAAGGAATGGAGGTGGAGGAAGACCAGAGGAAACTACAAAGGCGTTCTACACCATGATGGAGGTGGCACAGAGGCCCCTTCACGAGAAGACAATGGTTTCACAACTGGATGCCATTTCACGCCTAATATCATTGAAGTCGCAACTGGGCATTAGTCGAGACGGCTTTGATCTCGTGTTGACAGTTGTTAGCAAACTGCTTTCGGATCCTCACACCCTGCCGAAGAACACGTATGAGTCACAGAGGCTCCTTCGTGCACTTAAGATGCCGTATGAGGGGATCCAAGCTTATTCGAAGGGGTGCGTCCTGTTCAGGGGAGACCATGAGACAGCAACACACTGTCCAAAGTGCAAAGCCTCTAGGTTTGTGGAGGTAGAAGACAGTGATGGCAAGAAGAAACAATCTAAGATCCCCGAGATGATCATACGACACCTTCCTTTCCTACAGAGGCTCCAACAGCTGTACATGATAGAGGAGTCTGCAAAACAGATGATGTGGCATAAGAATGGCAAAAGATACAATGACAAGATGGTACACCCAGCGGATGGTGATGCATGGAAGCACTTTGATGACATGAATCCTGGCAAGGCTATGGAGGCTCGGAATGTACGCGTAGCGCTGGCAACAGATGGGTTCAACCCATTTGGAATGATGGCGGCCCTGTACACTTGTTGGCCCGTGTTTGTGATCCCCCTCAATCTTCCTCCTGGTGTCATGTTTGAACCCAGGAACATGTTCTTGACACTGATAATACCTAGACACCCGGGCAACAATATGGGTGTATTCAT
Source organism: Bothriochloa decipiens (assembly GCA_023333625.1). Lineage (NCBI taxonomy): Eukaryota > Viridiplantae > Streptophyta > Magnoliopsida > Poales > Poaceae > Bothriochloa > Bothriochloa decipiens. The sequence continues at coordinate 39,177,193 of CM041643.1, forward strand.
GCAGCCAGTGTGGGATGAATTGCAACATGCTTGGGAAGAGGGCGTACTGACGTACAACCGAGCTACAAAGAGAAACTTCATAATGCATGTGTGGTACCAGTATTCAATGCATGACTTCCTGGCGTATGTCTTATTCAACGCATGGTCTGTTCATGGGAAGTTCCCTTGCCCAACATGTAAGGCAGATGTGATGTTCACCTGGCTGGCCAAGGGTGGCAAGTATTCTTCTTTCAACAAATCGGTAATTCCTGCCTCAGAACCATGAATTGAGATGAGATGAAAAGCACTTCATGAAAGGTGTTCAAGTCACCGACCCCATTCCTCAAGTTAAGAGCCCTACCGACGTCCTTGCCGAGATAGAGGCTCTCTAAATTGATAAAAAGAACGGTGGTTTTATTGGATATGGTAACGACCACATGTGGACTCATATATCGGGCTTGACTAGGCTACCGTACTTCAAGGACCTTCTTCTTCCACACAACATCGATGTAATGCACACAGAAAAGAATGTCACCGAGGCACTCTGGGCAACACTCATGGACATTGGTAAGAAGTCAAAGGATAATGTTAAGGCTAGACTGGACGTGGAAAGGATTTGTGATAGACCAAAGCTAGTGATGAAGACCCCTGCACTAGGCAAGAAATGAAAAAAGGGCCTGGCCGATTACATCCTGAAAAGGCCAGATAGGAAGGAAGTACTGCAGTGGATCAAGACGCTACAGTTCCCTGATGGGTATGCGGTGAATCTAAGTAGGGGAGTGAACTTAGAGACTATGAAAGTCTTAGGGATGAAGAGTGATGACTTCCACATATGGATTGAGCGGATCCTTCCTGTAATGATCCGGGGATACCTCCCCGAGCCAGTGTGGCGCGTCATGGCAGAGTTGAGCTTTTTCTTCCACCAGCTTTGTGCCAAGGAGTTATCTCGGGACATTTGTCTTGACCTGGAGAAGGCTGCACCTCTGTTGCTCTGCAAGTTGGAGATGATATTTCCACCCAGCTTCTTCCTGTCGATGCAGCATCTGATTTTGCATCTACCGCACGAGGCATGGTTGGGGGGCCCGTGCAGGCCCATTGATGCTATCCAATCGAGAGGTGTCTAAAGCTTCTTTAAAAAAAGTGTAGAAATAAAGCCAAAATTGAGGCTTCCGTGGCAGAGGCATTCATTCTGGAGGAGGTGTCGACCTTCACACATGCGCACTATACTGAGAAACTTCCCAGCGTGTACAATCTAACCTCTCGGTATAACGCCGATGAGAACTCATCGAACCTCAGTCTTTTTCAAGGGGATCTCAGAAGAGGAAGCACAGGTACCAATAAGAAATTGACCTATGATGAGTGGTGCACTATCATGAGGTACTTGTTGTTGAACCTTGATGAATGCATTCCTTATCAGAATTAAGTTCTCAATGAGCTTGTTACATACGCCGTCACTATCCTCCACCTATCAATCTGACCCCCTTGTCTCTTATTTTTTTGGGGAATATATTAATAAACACTGGAGAGGCAATAGGGCTCCTACCGAGCAAGAAGAAGACCATCTTTTTAGACATAGTGTGCCCAATTTTATTTCCTGGTTCTGTACAAAGGTCCATCCAAGTAACCTCGTTCGGACTTTGAGATTCCACTTTGCTCCTAGGAGCGAGTAATGTAATGATCTACCTGCCCTGACCTTGCAGGCCCAGTCGGATACGTAAATGAGTGATGAATTGAAACAGGTGGGCGGTGGCTTCTCCCGTAGGGTCAAGTCATTCACCGTTTATGATGTGAATGGCTATCGCTTTCGCACGAGAAGCTATGAGAAGAGTCGGCCCAACCTAAAAACCACGTGCTGCGGAGTTCGTATGCCCGGCACGGATGAGGACTATTACGGCATAGTAGAAGAGATATACGAGCTCAAATTTTTGGGTGCCAAAGATTTTAAGCCAGTGGTATTCAAATGCCATTGGTTCGATCCTGATGTCATGAAAAAAGACCTTAAGATTGGGCAAGTCAAAATTCGACAGGATTCGAACTATAAAGGAGACGATGTCTATATTATAGCTAACCGAGATGCCACGCAATTTTATTACCTCTCATGGGCGTGCCAAAAAGATGAGAAGCTTACGGGTTGGAGCCTTGTGCACTTGGTATCGCCGCGTGGTAAAGCTGTCCCAAACGATGATGATTACAACTTTGACCCAAAGACAAATGAGTTCTATCAACCTGAGGGGCTAGAAGGGAGTTTGGAGATAGACATTCTTTCACTGATGGGCATGGAAGTAGACAACGACATCGATGAGGACGAGGGTGATGAGGTGCAGGATGCTAAGAACTTACGAATCCTTGAGCGATGGCAGATGGTGCGCGATGGAGTTGTTGAGGACGATGTAGATGATGATGATGGAGATGATGCCCGACACTTAAGAGAGCTCGACAATATTGATAATGATGACGACAATAGTGATGACGACTACACGCCAGCCATATTGCCGTTCGCGGAGATAATTTCTAATTCATGTAATACTATATTGTTATTATTATTACCTTGCACATTATGTTTCTTTACAAGTACTTGTCATTTATTTATGCTAACTATTTTAATCTTTGTCATTCAGGCACTCGACAAAATGTCGGGTGGAAGGCGACAGCGGCTGCAACGAAAGGTCTGCTCATAGTACCAGATCCGCAATGAGGAGCAGGCAATCGCCGACGACGACGAGGAGGAGGAGGTGTTGGTGGAGCCGTCGACCAGTAGGGGGGATACCCCCAGCGGACGTCACACGTCGACGAGGAGGCTGCAGTTCCAGGAGGCCCCGCAAGGGGGGACGACGACGACCGGTGATCGCGGCGGCCGCGGCAGCGACGATGACAACGACGACGACGGGGGTGAGCCGGCACCAGGTGAGATGGCGACACCAGGCGAGACGGTGACACCAGGCGAGACGGCTTCCTCAGGTTCGAGCAGGCCCTACCAGCGCAGGCCCTCGTCGCTCCCTGACCCATGGCCGCTCCGTTCCCGTCGCCCGGTGATTCGACCAGTGGGTGAGACATAAGTATCCATTGTTGATTTCACTACTTGTTCATATGACATGTTGAAAATCGAACTGCAGACTAATAATTGTTGTTAATGACTCATGCAGTAGCTGGACGTTTGTGAGCGGAGGGAGCGGTTCACGCCATATCAATGGCATCCAGGACCTGCTGATTAGGGAGTACTACCCTGGCTTGGTCACCCACAAGGGTGAGGTACAGGTGCCCATGAGGTGGGAGCACTTCTCCAGTGTCACGGACTCCAACGGCGAAACCTTGACGGCGAAGATCAAGAGAGAGTTTTGGGTGAGTCTTTTCATCGTACCGTATTTCTCAATAATACGCATTCGTTGGACATTCTTGAAACAATGATGAGTTCTAAACATTCATTCTGACTTTTTTCGTGAAACATTCAATTCATCTTCTGGCATGTCAAATGCTTGATGTCATACAGATGTGTCCGGAGTGGTGCGACAAGTACCGAGACTGCTGGGCGGCCATTGTGCGTGAGTGGACCACGGACGCAGCGTACCAGAGGCGCAGAGAATATCGGGAGCGCCGCCTACAGATGCAAGGGGCACCACACCACCAAGGGAACCAGTCCCTCCCATTGTTTATGGAAAGATGGGTACGCTTCTGTTGATCTATTTATTCTAGCGCTCAATTATCATTACTTGTAACCATGTTTGTGTTTTTCTCGTAGACCTAGTCGCATGGTGGGCAGGTCGTCAACGAATTCACGGGGTACACCCTTGCTCACAAAGGCAAAGAGACAGCGGCGGACAACGTCTATGACCCGACAGATGGGCCCGATGCGTACACTAACGCGAGCGTCTACCCAAGCTCACCGAGTACACCTCCGCGCTCGCCAGCGTCATGGGGAGACGTTCGACCCCGCCACTGACCCCCTGGACACAGACCTTTTGATGAGGTTGGGAGGAGGGAAGCAGTACGACCGGTACTGGATGGCCAACAGCGCCATCGAGTTGTCCTCTGTTCCTACGCTGAGCCAGATTCGACGAGAAGGGACCAAGAGCTCCTCCGACATTCCCATAGCGCCTCGGCAGCCGAGCAACGCATAGATGTTCTCGGTATTTCAGGTAAGTGTAGTTTTATTCGTCGTTCACTCGTTTCACATATGTACCTTGCCTTCACATACCATCAACCTTGTGGGTGTAATATTGCAGGCCCAGTTCGCACAGTTGCAGGCGAACCAGGAGAACATGGCGGTGGCCCATCAGCTGCAGCTGGCGGCTGTCACGCAGCACTACCAGCGTCAGATGCAGGACTTTGCCGCCTACTTCCGGGGCCTTCAGATCCCGGGAGTGCAGCAGGCCGAGCTCCCTGCCTCGATCTTCGCTCCACCACCTATTCCTGTGCCTACTCCTATAGGGACTCCGATGAGTATATTGCCTATTGCTTTAGCTTGTGCGGCCATCCTGCAGGTACTAATGAGATCACTTGTCCTTTGTGCAGGAACAGTCGGCGGGTTCGAACCCGACTCCTGCAGATGCCAGCCCTCCACTGGGCCCGACCTTCCCGACTCAGGGGTTCACATGGCCAGGTATCGCTCCTCCTCCACCGACGCAGCAGGGGCACTCCGGTCCTGCAAGCGGCCCTCTGCTTCCGCCGCCCTACTGGACGTTCCAGTTGGCACCGCAGTCAGGGTGGTCTCCGTGGGAGCAAGGTGGGGGCTCTGGGGCCCCTGGGGACGCCAGGTCGAGTTAGGTACCTCTACTGTCCGCTTGTGGACTTGTATAGATAAACTTATCTCTCTTTTGGACTTATGATGAATTTGTATGGATGTAACTGATGAATTTGAAGACCTTTATATATGAATTCGTATATGGTGAATTTGTATATATGTAACTGACGTCATTTGATGATGAAATATAATTTTTATGTGATATTCTAGTCTATTGTCGTGAATATATGTGAAATTGCATGTCTGTAATGAAGAAAACAGAAAAAAATAAAAAAAATATTTCCAGCTTTGCCGAGTGCCAGCCAGCTTTGCCGAGTGCCAGTTCTCGGCAAAGCTGGGCATTTTTTCCAGCAGAGCCCAGCTTTGCCGAGTGTTGGCGTGGCACTCGGCAAAGTGACCATACCTTTGCCGAGAGCAGGCACTCGGCAAAGGATTTTTAAAAAAATAAAAATAAAAAATCTTTGCCGAGAGCCGGCACTCGGCAAAGGATTTTTCAAAAAAAATAAAAAATCTTTGCCGAGAGCCGGCACTCGGCAAAGGATTTTTCAAAAAAAAATAAAAAATCTTTGCCGAGAGCTGGCACTCGGCAAAGAATTTTTCAAAAAAAATAAAAAATCTTTGCTGAGTGCCTGCCACGTCATACTTGGCAAAGGGTGCTGTCAGGTTGACGGCGCCCGTTACCTTTGCCGAGTGCTGGCGTGGCACTCGGTAAAACCTTTGCCGAGTGCCTGCCAGGTGGCACTCGGCTAAGACTCCTTTGCCGACCAATTCTTTGTCGAGTGCGCTTTGTCGAGAGCCGCACTCGGCAAAGCCTTTGCCGATGGCAAAGGTGTCTTTGCCGAGTACGGCTGACACTCGGCAAAGGAGACGGATCCAGTAGTGGATGGAGCTCGGCGCAAATATGTAAAAAGTGGAAGATTGTACTTTGTAATTCGCCAATGAATAAATGAAGTGATATTTCCCTGAATTTGTGTTATTTGTGTTTATTGCATATTTATATTTATTTCGTATACGGATGTATACTGGCACGTCTGCGCTTATTTAGTACTCAGTACGATTCCGCCGTCAGCGATTTTTTTCCGGCGAAACACTGCCAAAATGTGTTTGCTGCGAGTGCTAGACTTGGAAAACACGGAAGGTCTATTTTCCCATCATCTTGTGCTAATGGGAAGCTTCTTCACCTGAAATACCTTTCTCTAAGAGGATGCAGGGGAATTAATCACCTTCCAGATTCATTGGATAATCTGAAGCAACTACAGACTCTGGATATTTAAAAAACAGGCATAATCAAGTTGCCAAGTACCAGCATCAATCTCAGAAAGTTACAATATATCTATGCTGGGGACAAGACTTCCGACACATATGAGGACTTTGTAAGTGACTTGTGTGAAGACATGCCAAAGCTATTGCAGAAGAAGATATGCCTTTTGACTATTTTTTCGTTGTTTGTTTGTGCCTTATGTTGTGCACCTCAGCTGAATGAAGATGGCATGAATAGGCGTGATGTGTCCACCGCATTTTTGTGCGGGTTTATCCCCTATGTACTCAGGGAGCTAAGTGGATATGGTGTTATATTTCCGAGAGGATTAAGAAAGCTGAGAGGGCTGCAGACACTGAGTGCTGTTAACATCGCTGTGGAGAAGGGCATCCTCAAGGAGATAAAAAGGCTCACCCAGTTGCGCAGGTTAGCAGTGAGCGGTATCAACAAGAAAAATTGTCAACAGTTGTGCTCCACCCTTGATGATCTCAGGTACCTGGAATCACTGACGGTGCATTCAGCGGGAGAGCCAGGTTTACATGGTTGCTTGGATGCCGTGTCCTCGCCGCCAAAAAGCCTTCAGAGCCTCAAGCTGGCCAGCAGTCTGGTCAAATTACCAGGATGGATAGCGGGGCTCCACAACCTTGTGAAGTTGACGCTTGAGGAGACCAAGCTATCAGAGTTGGATGCCACCATACGGGTCCTTGGCAAGCTGCGAAACCTGGTCATCCTACGTCTTCTGGGATTCTCATTCGAGAGTGAATATCTCGGCCTCACTTTCCATCGGGAAGCATTCCCAAATGTGATGGTCCTGGAGCTCAAAAGCATGTGGTTTCGATCTGTCGAATTCGAAGAAGGGACAACACCTAAGCTCGAGATGCTGCTGCTTGTTTATTATCTAAGGTCTGCCTCTGGGCTTTCATCTCTCCCATGCCTCAAGGAAGTTACCGATGTTGGCGACGACCTGCGGGAAATGGTGCAGGAGCAGCTGTACAGGAATATCAAAGATATTGGTTTGAATCAAATGTAGTGCTGCTGCACCATCCCAATTTGTTCGTTCGTTGTACTATCTATTCACTCATTCTGCACTCTGCACTGCCAGATGGAAACACGGCATGATGTTAATTCTGCTATGCGGCCTACAAAGACTTTACTAGTACCAGCTGTTTGTACAAGGCCCTTGTATTGTTACGGTGTCTTAAGCTGCAGTTCTTTCTTCTCTTTTGGTGGTGGGTCTCGTGTTGGTATAAGGTTGTGCTGATGTGCCCAGGTCGCTGCATATCTGTAAATGATGATCCATTTTCTCCAGTGACATCGCATTCGTTGCTTTGTTTGCGGCAGTTGACAGTTGTGATTACTGATGCCTGCCTCTGCCTGTAGTGGTGTAGTAATTAATGTGCCAATGTATGATGGCAGTAACACTTTCAATTCAGTGTCACTAGAACATCAAAATCAGAATGACGCGCCCTATATATATATGCGACGGAAGAAATACTGAAAATGGTCATGTCTTTGCTCGTACACTGCCTGCTCAGAGTTCAACTTCCAGCCAACCTCTAAGTAAAAGACTAGAACACGGCTCGGCGTAATGTGAAAACTAGAAATCTAAAACTGACCAGGTTCATTCTCAACCTGCTTTCCTCTGCATTTCTTCCTTCCATGCTCTCGTCGATGCAGTCGCATCTAGCGATGGTACCGTGCGTGGTAACAACTAACAAGCTTGGTGCGTGGCATGGCCTGGCCCCTCTGCAGCGTGGGATAGGAAAGAATGCCCCATACCAAAAGCGTCCTGCACCCTATGTGCTCGTGGATGGCCCGGTCCGCTAGCGACATGCAAGCGTGGATGGCCCCGACGAAGCTACCAAGATTTACACGAGACTTTGCGATAATTTTCTTTAGAGCCACCAATCCACCAATTCTGGCTCTATGTTATAAGCTACCCTCTCACTCCCTAAATATTGTAGCTACAGAGTGCATCCGATAAGTTTAACTTAGATTTGTAAAAGAGCAACATCTGTATATCTAAATAAATTTATTATGAAAATTGATTTAGTGATATGAATCTCTAAATATATTTATTGTTATTATTTTCACTATAAATCTATACGTTTTTTTTGAAAGGACGGCAAAAGTTTTGCCGCGATTTCTATTAGACGAATAAAAAAAAGAAAGGCAAGCGCCCCGTCCAGTTTTTGAAGTGAAAACTGGGCGAAAACCACATATAAGTGTGGAGGGTACCCTACTCCAACTGCACACCTAGGTAACAAGTCAACTCAACTCGCGACATAAGCGCCAACTCAACTCGACTCAGCTTCACGCTTGATCGGACTGGGGCTTCGACACAAGCCTCTAACCACTAGAACTCGGTCGGATTGGGTCGTCGACACGAGCCTTCACTTTAAACCACTAGGAGCTCCACTACCGGGTAACAAGCAAATAAAAACTAGGAAAAACAAATGAAAACAAAGAAACTAAAAATAAGAAAAGCCTACTCCACCACAGGCACCAACCACGCACTCAACGACAGAAACGACGAACTAGCACTGCCCGAGACATCCCAACCGAGTCCATCTCCACAACGACGCCTTCAAGAAGGTTACGACGTCCAAGCGCTGCCGTCGTCCGTCCACAGCAGGACAAGGTTCTCACCCATGGAGTGTGCGGGGGACGCGACGCCCACAACAGGGGAACGACACAAAGAGTCGCCGTCGCCAGGCTTTCGCCAAAGAACCCCAACACAGATGTCGGTCGAGATGACGGATCCCATCCAGCCACCAAAACGTCGCTGCCAACCGCCCAGAAGATGCCTCGCCAGGGTTGACGCGCCGGCCACGGCGCCAACACCCCGCCAGACCACCTGCCGAACCCCAGCCTTCCGCCACCGAGAACGACCAGCCACCACCCGCCGTCGCCGTATTCGCCACCGACCACCACAAACGGCCGAGCTCCCGTCGTAGGCGCCGCCACCCTCTGAATGTGCCGGATCTGGAACAGTGCCCCAGGCCAGCGCCCCCGTGGACGCCAAGGCCTCCGCCCTCAAAACGACCGTCCTACGACGGTGGTCGGAGGCATGGGGGAGGGACGGCGTAGACGAAGACCGCCCCCCAACGCCGACACAACCCCGGCCACCGCCATGAAACAACCAACATGAAGAGGAGGTAGGGGACGAGCAGAGGAGGAGGGAGCCCCTCCGTAGCCCCTCACACCTGAAAGGGCAGCAGGCCCGCGACGCCCTGCTGGTGATCCCCAATGGAGAGGAGCGTCCACCACCGAACCTGGCACAGCCAGCAGCACCGCCATGGCACCGCCGCCCTGTCAAAATCACAGCCGGCAACGCCACCACAGCGCCGCCGAAAAAGTCGCTCCACCTCCACTGAGCCCCCCACCCCATAAACCGGCCACTGATAGCTACCGACCGCAACAAACAGCCACTGCCGGCAGTGGCAACCCAGCAGGGGTAGAGGGGGCAGGGAGCCGCTGCCGGTGGACGACGAGCTCCAATCGCGGCCACTCCCCACTGCAGGAAGAGCAGCCGGTCTTCATCGCGCCGCCGCCGTCGAACCGCCGCGCCACCACCCATCACCACGCAGGAGAGCCGGATCCGGCCTGTGGGAGGCCGGATCTGGCCGCCAGCGCGCCGGAATCGGCGGCTGGAGCCGCCGCCGCCGTCGAAGCCACACCCACCGCCGCCAGCGTGCCCTAGACAACGAGCAACGCCGCCCACCAACGGCTCCACGCGCGGGCCGCCGCCAACGCGCCTCAGTTCGCACCCACGGCCGCGCACTCGCCGCCATCTCGCCGTCGTCGCCGTACCAGCGCCGACCACCGCCATGCCCGCCGCCCCCCTCCCCACTCGAGGTAGGCCGTGTCCCCGGGAGAGAAGCCCCGCCGCCGCCATCCTAGGGGACCGCACGGGCATCCCGGCGGCCTCCTCCAACGGCGACGAGGGAGAGGATGGCGGAGATAGGGGAGGAAACAGCGACGCTAGGGTTCGGCCCCCGAGCCGCCAGAGCGGGGCGCCCCGGGGGGGTGTTTTTGTGCCGGTCATGATTAATGCAGGCCAATAATTGTCCTGACTGTTGGCATGGGACAAGGATCAATAATTGCCCACACCCGTCACTTCCTTCTACTGTCTTCCACGTTCCACTCACTCCCCTCCGCTCTTCTCCACCACCCAAATCAGATCTTTTCGCACGCTTGCTCAGCCAAATTGAGCTACCAATCGACGACTCGAGTTTTTATTTCTTTTGCCAAATCGAGCCCCAAAGAAGCGCCATTGGCCATCCCCTACAGAGGAGCTTGAATGCTCCATCGGATCCCTCACGGGTGCAAGAGAAGACGACCCAATCCGGGGATCCAGTTTTCACAAGGAAAATTGCTAAGCCTCTTCTTTTACATGGATTGAGGTACAGATAAGCTTCGCTACATTGTGTAGTGTGATCTCCTTTTTTTTGACCTTGTTGTAGAGTTGTTCATCAGTTTCCCTCTTCAGTCTACAGCATTCAACTCGCCACTAATACTATGGCTACTGGCAGTGCTACTTGGTTGTCGCCGTTGCAAACCACTTGCTGACCGACCGTCTTCCGCACAGACAGAAACACAAGGCCATAGACCGGAGATTAATGGAGGCAACAGCACTGAGTGTGGGCAAGTCCGTGCTGAATGGAGCACTTGACTACGCGAAATCTGCACTAGCAGAGGAGGTAGCCTTGCAGCTCGGTGTCCAGCGCGACCACGCTTTCATCAGGGATGAGCTCGAGATGATGCTTGCTTTTCTGATGGCCGCGCATGACGAGCGTGATGAGCACAAGGTCGTCAAGACTTGGGTGAAGCAGGTCCGTGATGTCGCCTACGACGTTGAGGACTCCCTCGAGGACTTCGCCGTTCGTCTTGGGAAGCCATCTTGGTGGCGAGTCTTTCGCACGTTGCTCGACCGGCGTCGTGTGGCCATGCAGATGAAGGAGCTCCGAGCCAAGGTTGAGGATGTCAGCCAAAGGAACGTGCGCTACCGTCTCATCAAGGGATCTGACACCAAGCCTACCAGTGGTCAGTCCAGCATGATAACTGGTGAAACAATGTCAGGCATAGAGGAAGCAAGGAAGGAGAAGGACAAAGCAAAAGTGGATCTCATTAGGCTAATCAACAAGATGGATGAAAATCTTCAAGTGATTGCTTTATGGGGACCAAGCTATGTTATGCAGGATGCATCTATCATCAAACTAGCCTACGCCAACCTGAAAAGAATGAAGAAGTTCGAATGCCATGCCTTGATACAGATCATGCACCCCTTCAATCCAACTGAGTTTCTGAAAAACATCGTCAGACAATTCTATATAGATTCTCTTGAAGAAAAAGCGAACACAACAAGACTCTACTCGTCGGGTCCAAGATTTGCGAAGGATGGGGGTGATGATAAATGGTGATTTGGTTGGTGCATTCAAGAAGTATTTGAACGAGAAGAGGTACCTCATAGTGCTTACTGACCTATCCAGTGTTGAGGAGTGGAACCAGATCAAGATATTGTTTCCCAGCAACAACAAAGGAAGCCGACTCATAGTGTGTGCACAACAAGTTGAAGTTGCCAGTTTATGTGTTGAGCCAGAGACTATACTACCAGATCACAAACAATTGTCTTATGACCAAACACTTTATGCTTTTTACAACAAGGTAATATCTGAAACCCTGAATGGTCTAACTTAATCTACTATATAGTTTTCTAGTTTACTTCTCATATTTTCTATAATTGCACCTAAAATCCTTTTTAGCCATGCCATCATCTTATACTAATAAACATCATGATGTGCCACGTACCATTGAAGAGTGAAACTGAATTTTATTTTGACAGAACTTCTTGAAAACATTCGAAAGATTCAAAACATGATTAGTGTTTCCGCCATATGAATACAAAGTATCACTAACCTGGATACCTTGTGTTTAGGGTTCAAAAGGTGGAACAAACTCGATGGGGGAAGGTTCTAGCTCAAATGCCACAGATACTATTAATAGTACAAGCTCTTTAGAGGGAAAGAGACTGACTCGTATGGAGACAACATTGGCTGCTTTTAAGGAATCTCAGCTCATCGGCCGAGAGAAGGACAAGTCAGAAATTATCAAAATGATTTCATATAGACATAGTCAAGAATTTGAGGTGATCTCTATTTGCGGAATGGGTGGTCTTGGGAAAACAACTTTAGTCAAACATGTCTACCAAAGCCAAGAGCTCAATGAAATGTTTGAGGAGCGAGCCTGTGTCACAATTAAGCGGCCTTTTAATCCTAGTGAGCTCCTCAATAGCTTAGCCACACAACTAGGTGGTAATGAAGGGAATGGTGACAAATTGGTTGGTCTTTTAGATGGAAAGAGCTATTTGATCATTCTTGATGATATGTCATCCACCACAGAATGGGATGCTATAGTAAAATATTTCCCTACTACTATTACGACGAGCAAGATTATTGTAACCACAAGGGAAGAGAACATTTGCAAGCATTGTTCGAAGAAAGAGAACATATATAAGCTGGAGCTTTTGCGAGATGAAGATGCACAAAAACTATTCATAGAAAAGGTATAACACTTATCATACCAAGATGTGCACTTTATTTACGTATAATTACATTGTAGGCATACAAAATGATTTAATTGGAGAAGATTTCCTATTTGTGCATCCTCTAGCGTGTGCACGCACATAGAAACTTATCAACAAGAGAAATATAGTTTATGACATTATAGTCATACTAACTAGGAATAACATTCAATATATAATATATATTAATAACAAAATTATATATTTTTTGTGGTTTCATTAGGAGAACTAGACAGAGAAAGGGAATTAGCCTAAAATTATTCTTAATAAAAGTACCAGGCCTTTGATTTTGGTAGACTTTGAGTTAAATTGAATCACAACCAAGAACCTTTGGTAGACTTTACATTAATTAAGCACAACCAAGAACCTCCAAGATATATATGAATGGACTTGGGCATTCTTGAGTACTCCCTCTATCCTGAAATAATTGTACTTTTAGGATTCAAAATTCATTCCTAATAAAAATATTTTTAGCTTATGTACACATAGATGCTAGTAACTTTTGCTACTTCCTCTGTTTGCAAAGTGCAATCGTTTCATGTTGGTACTACTTTTGATAGGAGAATATATGGAGTTTCGTAGTAGCCTTGGTCCTTCCCCCCACATCTTAGAAATGTATTTATTTTAGGACAGAAGAAGTATGTGGGTAGCTCTTTTGCTGTGTTCATTCAAAACAAGACAATTTAAAAGAGCTCTTAGGGGCCCAAAAACTTAAAGCCCCAAGTAGCCTAAAAAGTGAGTGTTTGATATATTTTTCTGTTTCTACAGGTTGGTTATTACTCCCTCCATTCCAAATTATAAGACATTTTTTTTACATATCCATTTTGTCAATTGTCTAGATACAATAATATGTCTAATTACATAGCAAAATTGATAAACTAAAAAAGGTCAAAGCGGCTTATAATTTAAAATGGAGGGAGTAAAAGGCTCAACTTTAAAGAAAATTTCTAGAGAAAGTCCATGAAGAGTTTCGTTTCTAGAAATCATTCCCTGTGAAGGCTCTATAAATCATTCCCTATGAAAATACTATTAGAGTTTGCTAAAAAACAAAAACACTATTAGAGGGAGAATTTGCAACAGAGACATGAATATGGTGTCTTCATCAAACTTATTACTTATGATTTTACGGCCGGCCCATTACCTCCATAGGTCTGCATGGTTGTATGCGATTCTTACATACAGAGGACACAAAATAAAATCTTGTCAATCACAAAAAAAAACCTATCTTAAAATACATGATTTGTGTTGGCCATTATTGAATAATTAGATAATTATCAAATAGATACTAATTAGAGGCTCCAACAAACGTCCATATTAATCTTCACCGGAGGTGCTAGGAAAAAATATCCTATAAATACTCATAAGAATTGGAAACACGTGACCTTAAATTTTGGTAGGCTATGATAAATTATTGTGAATAATAATCATTACATCTATTTGGTTTTCTACAAAACTAGGAGAAACCCTGTGCGTTACTGCGGGAATTGCCGTTAAAATTATATACTTATATTTAGTAATATGATTGAATAAATATCATAATACACGTGTAAGTGAATGATTTTTAGCATTCTGTACTACTAACATATGTTAGTAAATTATTGGTTTATTAATGTAAATAGCTTGAATGAAACATAAGGACACGTCATTATTAGATGTGTTAGTGGCTGATGAAGTGGACACTTTCCATGATTAGATAGAATGTGCTAGTGGGATGTTGAGTGGATGCTGATGTGGATATTTTGCATGGCAAGAGAAATAGCTAGTGGGGTTAATTTTTATAAGAGATATAGATTGCCCACATCAGGCATTGTAAAACATAATTTTGATTCTAAATTAGACATGTTATGAAAGATATGCAAAGTAACCCCAAAAGTTTCTTTTAAATTGTCATCATTAAAGATATACGAGCTGCTAACCCTTTTAATATGCATTTTAATTACTCAAGTATGTTGCTACAAAAATAAAATAAATATCTCTCAAATCTACATCTAAATACCAACATAAGCTATTAAAGAAAATAATTAAATATCAATAAGGAGGGATATATGTGTTTCTCAAAATTACATACTTCCATCACTTAAATTAAAACAATGTATAGCCAATATAACCATATATTAGTTTAAATATTTATTTTTATAGTTTATTAATAATCTATTACAATAAATTCTATAATTTCTTATAATTTACATAAATTTATATTTATATATTTGATGCTCGATGATGCACATGTGCACCATTCTATATATAGGAATTTCTTTTTATAAGCCTTCCTACATATAGTGGTCCTTTTTGACATTTTTTTTCAAGCTTTCGTACAGAGTATTTTTTGAGAATTCACGGTACAACGCAGACGTCCACAACGCGCACGCACACTCATCTCTATATATACGCAAACCTTACCCCTATGAGCACCCCTAGATGATTGAGCCGGTATATCTGAAGATTAAGCATAACACCGGAAAATCCTGGTGGCCAGGTTCCACCTCAAAGGTTATAGGACACATTATGGTTATGGGATGAAAAAATGACGTGTAAAACATTTCCTTTGCCGTGACGACATCTTTTTGTACCATACCAGTCTGGTGGTTGGATTAGCAATAGACAATAATGGTAGTTACGGTGCTTGTGCGCATAAGATTTCCTTTACCGTGATGACATCTTTTGTTTACCATACCAATCCGTAATATAAGTCTTTGTCGCTGTGAATGTAATAATCCAGCACACACTGTAGCTGCTATTGCTTGTAAATTCCCAAATGAGAGTAAAACCTCTTGCGATGGTGTATCTCACGAGGTTGAGGTCTTGTTGACCGGCAATTAAGCCAGGTCTGATGAGTAATACAAAGTCCGAAAGGTTAAAAAAAAAAGATTGGGTCACCGTACCTGAAGCTAATCCACCTAGAAAACCTTATAATTTAGAAGAAGAAAAAGTTGATTGCTTTCATACCTTGTTTCAGAAATCAGAAGGGATGTAGTAGGGTAGTAGCTAAAAGAAGAGACCATATCTATTTTCTGACGAGATGCAAAATCTTGATTTCCTTTTTTAAGAGTATATCATGGCTATCTTCATGGGAGAAAATTTATTATATGCCATCATAGCCAATTTTAAAAAATACAAATTAGAAGGCCCATTTTTCTAATTATTGTTTATGTACTGAAATCTTAAATTTGAACAAATTCAGGTGTTTGGGACTGTTACAAGTTTGGATGATGAGTACCCTCAGTTAGTTGATGAAACAAATCAGATTTTGAGCAAGTGCAAAGGACTTCCTCTAGCAATAGTAACAATGGGTGGTTTCTTGGCCAAGCAACCAAAAACTGTCACACAGTGGAGAAAATTTATTGAGCATATTAATGCTGAGCTGGTGATGAATATGGAGCTTCAGAGCATACCAAATGCTCTCATTAAAAGCTATGAAGGCTTACCTTATCACCTCAAGTCCTGTTTCTTATATATGTCCATCTTTCCTGAAGACTACAATATCAGTCGGAGCCGCTTGGTGCGACGATGGATTGCAGAGGGTTACTCAAATGAGGTACGTGGCAAGTCCTTGGAAGAAATTGTTGACAGCTACTTCATGGAACTCATTGATAGGAGTGTGATCCTTCCGGTTAGGGACTTTATTTTTAGTCGAAAAGGAATATATTCTTGTCAACTCCATGATCTCATGCGTGAAATAGGCATCTCAAGAGCAATGGATGAAAATCTTGTGTTTAGACTGGAGGAAGGTAGCAACAACTTAAATAATACACATGCTAAGATTCGTCATGTTGCCATAAGTAGCAATTGGGACGGTGATAAGTGTGAGTTTGAGAGTGCAGTGGACTTGACTCGCATACGGTCTTTAACGGTGTTTGGAAAGGTGAGGCCATTTTTCTTTTCTGACAAGATGAGTTTGCTACGTGTCCTAGACTTGGAAGGCGCTTGGGGTCTGCTTGACCATCACCTTGAGCACATTGGGAGGCTAGTTCACCTAAAATATATTTCTTTGAGGGGATGTGATGAAATCTATCACCTGCCAGATTCATGGGGTAACCTTAGGCAACTGCAAACACTAGATATGAAAGGCACACGAATAGGCAACCTGCCGAAAACCATCAGCAACCTTACAAAACTACAATATATTTTTGTTGGGGGTCTGAGTCCTTATTATTGTGTAAGGTCGAATAAGAGACTACCAGATAATCTGGCAAAGCTTTGTGGGGCATTTTTTGCGCCTAAGCTTCTAAAGGATGTTGAGCTACTGAGTGGTGATCCAAACTGGCATGAGGTGTACACTTTCTGGCGCCACGTTGTGTTCCCTACTTTGGCACGGAGAAGATTATATCCATATGGTGTTGTAGTGCCAAGAGGTGTAGGGAAGCTGAAATCACTGCACACACTGGGTGCTGTGGACATCACAGGCAGTGGAAAAGCTTCCCTACGGGACATAAGAAAGCTCACCCAATTGCGCAAGTTAGTTGTGACAGGCATTAATCAGAAGAACTGTGAAGAGCTCTGTTCCACTCTTGTAGAGCTTAGCCTTCTAGAATCGTTGTCAGTGGAATCAACTGATTTACATGGCTGCTTGGATGGTGTGTCCCTTCCTCCAAAAAACCTGCAGAGCCTCAAGCTGCAAGGCACCCTGGTCAAATTGCCAGAATGGATCGGTGGCCTCCAGAGTCTTGAGAAGTTGGGGCTGTGGAGGACCAGGCTAACGGAGGTTGATGCCACGATGCAAGTCCTTGGAAAGCTACCAAACTTGGCCATCCTACAGCTGGCGGGGTATTCGTTCATCACTGTAAAAGAGCTCTGTATGACTTTTCATGTGGAGGTGTTCCCGAACCTGATGGTGCTGTACCTGGGTGCTGATGGATCGGTGGTATTTGAAGCAGGGGCTACGCCTAGGCTTGAGCTGCTGGTGCGTGCCGCATATGCAAGATACGGCGGCATCTCTGGGCTGTCATCTCTCCGGAGCCTCAAGGAAGTTGTGATCGAGGGTCCTTGCACTGAGGAACTCATTGGAAGCGTGCGGGATCAGATCTCCAGGAATCCAAATAATCCCGTTTTGAAGAGGGAGTGAGGTGGCGTGCGTAGGGTGTACGCAGTCAAGCGATTGAAGCCAGGTATGGTACGGTACTCGTTTAGCTTCGCTGCTCCCCTCGCTCCCTGTTTTCTTGATCAAGCGAGTAAAAATACTTTGTAGGGGTTGTTTTTAACAGTGGCGAATCTAGGATTTTTATCTCAGGCATGCCTCTAAAAAGATTTATATACAATTCGGTAAATTTATTTTGCCAATCCGATAATAATTATAAAATTGACACCGTAATTCGTATATATACACAAAGTAACATAAATTTATGGATTAAATTGAAACCATATCCACTAAATACAATAAATAATTTCAAAAGTCACACCGATAAGTAAAATATAAATATATACCAAAGTCTTAGATCAGTATTATTGTTGGGGCAAATCCTAACACTTAGTGCCCGGCTACGATAGAGCCTCAACCTCGCTAGCTGCGTCTGCATGATAAATGATTTATAATTTTTTAACGCTAAGCAACTAACAATTAGACGGCGTGAACGCTCTGTGATTCACATCCTGATGCGTACTGGCGTCTTGTTTTCATTTGAATCCGTGTATGTCTATCTGCAGGAGTACTGTCATGTACTGGTCGGTTTGCTCTCCGCACTGCGCTTCTGCACCCGCACGACGTCGAAATGAGTCTCCTCTCTCCACCCCAAATGATCAAAGTACCGTGGAATTGTAGCAGTCTGATAGTCTGCCTCTGGAACCTGTTCTGTCAATGTGTGTATCACCCTATCAGTGTTGAGTGATCAGTTGTCGTTGTGGAACTTGTATTGGTATTGTACTGTTTTTTTTTTTTTTTGTTCTAGAACATGCCAAAGTCATTAAGAGGGCTGATTGGTATTGTACTGTTGTTTGGTACTTTAGAACTTGAAACAAAACTGTGTTGGATGATTACGAATGCTGCTGAAATGTTTTACAGTTCGCTTGGTTTTATGAATATCGGGTAATTCGGGAATACGAACCCGAAATGTCGGGTACCTGAAATTACCCGAAATATCTTTACAGCTGTAGTGTTTCGTTTCTGAAAACGCCAACGCAGTAGTATGCTCGTGTCGCTGCTTGCTTGGGTTGGTTCTGAAGCGACTGCAAGTAATGTTGTATGCAGCTCCCGTACATGTACGTCGTCACAATTCATGAATTCATCTGATGCTTGCTTTAATTTAATTTTGTGATGCAGGAGTGCATGCATGCTTGATCTGGACGGACGCCTCACCTTATTATGAGAGCGATCGCGTGATGATCCGACCTCATCAGTGCCGTGCAATAGTAACAGCTAATGACGTTGAGCTGTACGTGGAGCAAGCAGAGCACAAGAGCGCCTCGCTCTCCAGCGCCCGCGCTAGCTCAGGCTCAGGCTCAGGCTCAGGCTCAGGCTCAGACTAAGAGGCAGCCGCTGAAGCATCGTCAGCCAGTGGTCCACGCCCAAGCCCAGCTGCTGGCCCAGTATTATTTATGGTACACGTATGTTGGGTAACCTGTCATAGAGCGGTTTTTCTCATGTGAGCCATCAAGTCACATGCATGGTTGGACAGCCAACTTAACTGTTCGGATCCCTGCTCCCATGTGAGCATGTGTAGCACAACGCTACTGGCATCTCGCCCTGCTAATGGGCCTAGAACCGAACTGTACCCACACCACACCATTTAATTAATTACTCACGTTAATCCATTTTGTCTCCGCTCCACTTCCCTCTCAAACCAATCGAAACCAACTTGAAGACGTATTTCAAGGCAAATGAAACCCATCCATTTCTAAAAGGTCCAAGTCCACTCTAGGACCTCCAACTCTCACAAAAGTCTAAATTTCAACCTTAAACTTTAAAACCGAATAACATAGGCATAGGACCTTTCGAAAAAGTTCGCTTTTCAACCCATGCAAACAGAGCGACGACGGCGGCCCCAACTCGCCATGACGCCATAGGCGCACGACAATACTGACCGGAGCTCACCATGGATGCACGGCGGCGACCGCCCGACCAGCAACTGCACGCCCCGCTGCACAAGGATGCTGTTGGCAGCGGCGACAATGGCGTCAGGCTTGCCGCAGTCTTGCTACCAGCGGCGGTCCTTTTTCTGTCTTCAACGGCGAAGGAAACGGAGGCCGGCGCTGCTGAAGGCGTCGTCCTCTGCGCTCAGTCCTGTCCTATATCCCCGACCTTGCCTCCTGTCGCTGAAACAGAACCATCGAAACCCACTCCAAACCTGCCCTCACTGTTTTTGCTAATTATCCAAACCAAACCAAAGAATTACATAGGCCAGCCCATTTTAAACCAACCCAAAGGACCCCGAAGCAGAAACCAATCCATTGAAACTGTATCAGCCCAAACCATTAGCAGGGCGACTGGCATCCATGGAAAACTTTAAATATAGTAAATATAGTCAAGTCTACCAACTAGTAGCAATAGATTAATCAGTTACGCCCTGTCTAAGTATCATCCCTAATTAAATGAAGTCTTCGTCGTGAGAAATAATAGTTTTCTTCATCTTGCTGCTGGCCGGCTGCTCTATTTACAAGCACGGCTGGCTTCCTGGATCAGCACACGCTAAAGCATTTGAGCGTTAGCATCCTGAGCTCCATCCACTCAAAAAACTCAAAGAGTAGGGCCATGGAGGCAACAGCTCTGAGCGTGGGCAAGTCCGTGCTGAGCGGAGCGCTTGGCTACGCCAAATCCGCCCTCGCGGAGGAGGTGGCCTTGCAGCTCGGCGTCCAGTGCGACCATGCTTTCATTAGGGATGAGCTCGAGATGATGCTGGCTTTTCTAATGGCCGCACATGAAGAGCCTGATAACCACAAGGTCGTCAAGACCTGGGTGAAGCAGGTCCGCGATGTTGCCTATGATGCTCAAGACTCCCTTGAGGACTTTGCAGTTCGTCTCGGGAAGCCATCTTGGTGGCGCATCTTTCGCACGCTGCTTGACCGGCATCGTGTGGCCAAGCAGATCAAGGATCTTCGAGCCAAGGTTGAGGATGTTAGCCACAGAAATGTGATCCGACACCAAGCCAGCCGCCGAAACTGGTCAGCTTAGCATGACTGGTGAAACAATGTCAGGCATGGAGCAAGCAAGGAGGGAGAAAGAGAAAGCAAAGGTGGATCTCATTAGGCTATTCGATAGGATGGATGAGAACCTTCAAGTGATTGCTATATGGGGGCCCAGCTATGTTCTGCAGGAGGCATCCATCATCAAACTAGCCTACGCCAACCTGAAAAGAATGAAGAAGTTCGAATGTCATGCCTTGATTCAGATCATGCACCCCTTCAATCCAACTGAGTTTCTGAAAAGCATCGTCAGGCATTTCTATATTGATTCTCTTGAAGAAAAAGTGATGACAACACAACAAGACTCTACTCCTCAGGCCCAAGATTTGCGAAGGATGGGGATGATGATAGATAGTGATTTGGTTGGTGCATTCAAGAAATATTTGAACGAGAAGAGGTACCTCATAGTGCTTACTGACCTATCCAATGTTGAGGACTGGAACCAGATTAAGGCATTATTTTTTCCAAGCAATAACAAAGGAAGCCGACTCATAGTGTGTGCAGAGCAAGTTGAAGTTGCCAGCTTATGTGTTGAGCCAGAGACTATACTACCAGACCACAAACAATTATTGTGTTCTGACCAGACACTTCATGCTTTCTACAAGGTAATATCTGAAGCCCTGAATCGTCTAGCTTAATCTACTATATAGTTTTTTTATTTACTTCTCAAATTTTCTATAATTACACCTAAAATTCTTTTTAACTATGCCATCATCTTATACTAATAAATGTCTTATAGATTTGCCACGTACCATTGAAGCATGAAACTTAGTTTTATTTTTCACAGAACTTTTTGAACACATTCGAAAGATTCAAAACATGATTAGTGTTTCCGCCATATGAATACAAAGTATAGCATATACTTTTTGAAACCTGGATACCTTGTGTTCAGGGTTCAAAAGATGGAACAGATTCAATGGGGGAAAGTTCTAGCTCAAATACCACAGAAACTATTAACAGCAAAAGCTCTTTAGAGGGAAAGAGACTGACTCGTATGGAGACAACACTAGCTGCTTTTAAGGAATCTCAGCTCATCGGCCGAGAGAAGGACAAATCAGAAATTATCACGAGCAAGATTATAGTAAGCACGAGGGAAGAGAACATTTGCAAGCATTGTTCGAAGGAAGAAAACATATACAAGCTCGAGCTTTTGCGACACGAAGATGCACAAAAACTCTTCATAGAAAAGGTGTGACATATATCATAGATGCCCACTTTATTTGACGTATAATTACATATTAGGCATACAAAATGATTTGTTTGGAGTAGATTTCCTAATTGTGCATTCTGTAGCATGTTCACGCACATAGAAACTTATCAACAAGAGAAATATGATGACACACTGCTCATACTAACTAGGAATAACACTCAACGTGGTAATATAATTAATAACAGAATTAGATATTTTTGTGGTTTCTTTACGAGAATTAGACAGAGAAAGGCAATTAGCCTGAAATTTTTCTTAATAAAAGAACAATGCCTTTGCTTTTAGTAGGCTTGACTTAAATTGAAATACAACCAAGAACCTTTGGTAGACTTTACCTTAATTGAAGCACAACAAAGAACCTACATACATATGAATGGAGTTGGTCATTCTTAATAAGTACTACCCCTGTCCAAAAATAATTGTACTTTTAGGATTCAAAATTTATCCCATAATAGAAGTAACCACTTATATGCAAGTACTTTTACTACTTTCTCTAGTTTTCAAAGTGCAATCATCGTTACATGTTGGTCCTAATTTTAATAGGGGAATATATATGGACTACCGTAGTAGCCTTGGTCTTTGCCCAATATCTTAGAAACTAGGTAGATACCCCGCGCGTTGTTGCGAGAACTACTGATTTAGAATGAAACTAGACGATTTATGCAATTCTTAGAAAGGGAGCATGGCATGTTGATATGGATGTGTCTCGTAGACATATATATCATAATTGATTATGTTAGTGAACTTTAATTATAAGTCATAGTGGACTGATGAGATGAACATCTTGCATGTCAAGATAATAGATAGTGAGATGTTTTAGTAGATGTTGATGTGAACACTTTGCATGTTAAGAGAATTGCTAGTGGAGTTTAAATTATTTGATTTAGTGGATGATGACGTGGATTGTTTGGTGACATGGCTTCATAGAATTGCAGAGAAATAGGTGGTGGGCATTAGCTTTATAGGAGTTTAAGATTCATTTAATTTAGGACAAACAAAATATGTGGGTAGCTCTTATACTTTGTTCATTCAAAACAAGACAATTTAAAGGACCAATTAGGAGTCTAAAAGTTTAAAGGCCCCACGTAGCCTAAAAAGTGCGAGTTTGATATTTTTCTATTCTAGAGGTTGGCTGTTTAAAGTCTCAACTTTAAAGAAAATTTCTAAAGACAATCCATTCCCTACTGAAGCCTCTAGAAATCATTCCTTATGAAAATATTGTTAGAATTTGCATAAAAAACGAAATACTATTAGTGGGAAAATTTTCCAATCAGCAATACACATGTAATGGGCCGGGATGGTAAAAAAATGCTCGCATAATGCTTCATCACGGGATTTAATCATTGCGAACTCATGCGTATATAAAATCTCGAGTTAAATGCATCAGCAGCCCTCGAACTTGTACGTCTATGCCACGTTGGTCCGTGAACTTGAAAACCGCGTTTTTGCTTACGTGGCATGCTTACATGGCATTAAATTTTTAATTAACCCCTCACATTTGTTATCCTTATCAAAAGTATACCCTTCCCATCTCACCCCTCACATCGACGCGCATCCACTCCGCAGCCTGAGCCACGCGCACCGAGGCGGGCAGATCCGATGCAGCGGTGGTGCAGGGCTGTGGTGGCGTGTGGCGGCTACTGGCTAGAGCGGTGCGCCGCTGCGAATTAAGGCAAGCAAATGCATCGCCGACGTTAGCCGCGTGGAGCCGGGCATTTACTGCTTGGTCGCCTTCGCTGCGCCACCGCGGGACCGAGCTCTAGGAGCTGGCGAGCCACGTCCATGGTGGAGGCGTACAACGACGTCGCTGTGCTCGAGCTCGAGATCAGAGACGCAGGCATGGACCGTAGCGGTCGTCATCGTCCTCGTCGTCAACGACTTCGCCGGTGCAGCCGTCACCGCGCCAGTCCGGCCGCAGGAAATGGAGCAGCTATCTTCTTGTGGTGCCCACGCACGCTATCTCGCATGCACGTTGCGACACTTCTTGTGGAGAAACTAGCTTCTTCTGAGGTGCATTTAACTCTAAAATCTATTGAATTATGACTTGCGACTGTCCAATGCGCCCCTTGATACAAAACAAAATTTCTAGAGGTTTCTGTTTTGTATCCAAGGGGCACATAGGAAATATTTCACACATCATTGGACACCTCTAGAACTGGCTATTGACCATATCTAAAAATCATTTAGCTAACAATACACAAATATTTAGACACAGCTAACTTGTAAGGACCCCTAACCAATGACTAACTCATAATAAGTAGTAATGATCTAAAGTCGAATATATCGATATCAAAGTGCCGGTAGTAGAGGAAGACATAAATCTGAAGCAATCAAGAATATATATAGCACGAAGTATTGTTCGAATTATATAGGACACATTAGTTCCTTTACCTAACTCAATATAGACCTGTATTTTTTTTAACTAATTAGTCTTGACGTGACTATGAATTTAGAGAAAAACAAAATGTCTTATAATTTAAAATGGAGGGAATATAATTTTATGGACCATAATTCGCTCCATAAATTGTATGGTCCGCATGGTTCTATGCAACTCTTAAATATAGAGGACGCAAAATAAAATCCCGTCAATCACAAAGAAACCAATACCCTTAAAATACACTAATATAATGTCCGTGCTAACGCTACGGCTTTATCTTAGACATGTATATGAAAAAACCAAAATACAAAACCAACCGTTTATTTGTGGCTAGAAAATTGAAGCTATGCGCATTCAAAAAGCATAGATATACAGCAACCCGTTGCACCAACAACAATTTTAACCATGACACCAGCCACAAGTATATGAAAGGTTCCCCTGGTATAAGCTTTATTCATCCTTAAGCATATCTTAGGTGTAAAACCAATGAACCAGACATGATCTCACAATGCCAACTACATATCACATGTTCAGAGTACAGTTATGATCATCATCTTATTCAAGACGTGGCTACAAGAAGTTGCTCCACTACTACATGAACAATTCCAGCTGTCAAAGAGACCCATTTTTTGGAGCTGAGCTAACTGTGCTGCATACAGTTTTTCCGACGGCAATTCAAATTTTGGTTTGTTGACGAGAAGACTTAAAAAAAACATCCAAATAGAAAAGCTTCAAAAGTGCATACTTAATGGAACTGCAGTATTAATTTCTCAGCTGTTAAATAAGAAAAAAGGCATATGTAAATCCACTTAGAAAGGCAATCAACTGCCTAAACAAGTTTCATTAAATCAGGTTGTGGAAAAAAGCATAGATATACAGCAATACGGAACACAAGCAGTCAAAATTCAGGACCTCAGTTTTGAAGCATCGGAACACAGCAGATCATCATCATCAATAATTCAGGACCTCAGTTTTGAAGCAGTCGAAATTAGCGTATACCATACGAGGCGAAACACTGAAACATTAAACAAATAAATGACACAATGAGTTTCACGCTTCTAAATGCACATCTTTCTTGAATATAGTAGAAAAGCATGGAACCATTCTCTTTTGGTAAGATTTTGGGAAATATGTAAGTATCGACATAACAATTTGTTGGACATTGATATGAATCATATAAGCACGGACACAACACCTTATTTTTTTCCCTTTAGTCACAAGTTTAGTAAAATAGCCTAGAGGACACTGCATCAAACTGATGGGCATAACTACACTTGATGCTACCTTAAAATAAGAGAGTTGTACTAATAAAGGAAGACAAATTAGACATTTGGTGGCACTAAATAAATAAGGAAGCTCGACTGAAACCTTTAGTGTCCTGCAGAGCTGCATATAGCAGCAAAATGCATAGAAGTATGGGTAAAAGGAATATTACAGAGTAAACATCCATTTAAGTTTAGTAAAAAGAGAGGTCAAATTTGTCCAGATAGAGAGCTGGGAAAAAGGATGTGTGCATCATGGGTACTGCTCTATCCTCCATCCTGCATAGAAGGCCTATTGCTAAGCATCTCAAAGGCAGACAATCAGAAGAATAGACTTATTCTATGATTTTGTATTGGAATTTTAATCTGAAGCCTTAAAGGTCTGTCTGCCTTGCGGCATCGCTCTGTCTGCCTTGCAAGACACATTTACTTCAAACCATACCTGCAGTAGCAAAGTAAACAGCTGCCGGCTAGGCAAATTCATGGTGGACAGACTCAGTAACTAAACTGAACCAATGCATCATACCTATTTTTCTCTATCATGTGGCTGACGAGGATGGCAGCACCAAAGGCGCTGCAACCAATACCAAAACTTCTGGAATCTCCTGTACACGCCACAATCCTAATCAGCCCCATACCATCGGCGATTTCTGCAAATGTGCTGATAAATTAGTGGTTGGAGGGAGGCAATTTACCTGCAGTCTTACTTTGTGTCGCCTAGAGCTGATCTGTACGGAAGAGGACAGTCATCACATTGAGATGTAAATAGCAGTTGCATAGCAGAAAAGAGCAGTTCAAGAACCGAGTCTTGAATTTTGAATTTGCATAAATTACAAAATATTTTAGTACACAGAAGATTGGATCCTACAAGTTCCATGATAATAACATTATAGCAATTTAGCACTTCAGATTCCTCACCCAGTCATCTCCAATTAGTAGACTAAACAATCAAGATGCATGAACAAACACATACCTCTGCGTCCAATCAGGCTGAGCCCTCGATGGTGTGATCTCCAGGGGAGATGCAGAGACGTCCTCTTCCTCCTGTACTGCTGACCAATAGCAGCATGCCCTCCGCCGCGATCTCGTGGCCCGAGTACGAACAACAACTACCGCCGGCCACGGTCTCCCTAGTCCATGCGGCCACTGCCTCCTAGGTCCGCCCATCCAACATGCATCTGGAGGAGCGCCTTGCTGGATCGTGACCCCGTGGCCTCCGTGCTCGCACCTCGTTGGTCACGTCCAGCTGCGAGCTCCGGGGCGCGGCACCCCATTTCTCTCCTCCGTCCCTGGCGGCGCCCCTACTACCCCCACTCTCGCCACCCGGCACCGCGACGCCAGGCCGCCCCGACCTCCTGTCCGCCGCGGCCGCTGCCCTGTGAGCGCGAGATGGGCCCTGACGCGGGCACCGGCTAGCGGAGCCGGCCACGGTTGAGGGGCGCCGCGGTTTGACCCCCACCGGTTCCCTGGCAGGAGCTGTGGCGGGCGGGGGAGCAGAGTGAGGAGGTGAGGGGCGGGGATCTGGGCCGCCACGCGAGGGGAGGAGTGGAGTTTGGCAGCGGCCACCGTGCTCAACCCTAGCCCCACAACTGGCGGCCGGCACTCGCTCAATTGCCTGTTTTCTCGGATCGAGGTCGGAGGTCGCGGTTGTTTTCATTTTTTTTTTTCCAGAAAAATAGATGACAATCGAGGTTCGAACCGTGCCCGTTGGGTGCAGCATAGGGGTTGGGAGCCGGAGGCTTTTCCGTACGTCGTTATAAAAGATCGACCCAGCCTCAGTATTACTGAAAAGTTTAATCTGACCTATGTAATCGATATCATCTTTGTTTTTTCCTCCATGTCATTCCGTCAAGTTTCACCTCTAACGGCGTCAAACATGGTCATTTTACCCTTTAGTGGGCCCCATTTGTCAGCCACTCAAACTTATTTTCTTGTGGGGCAAAAAAAAAAGAAAAGGAAAAAGGTCGCTGCCCCGACCCTGCTGCCGCTCCGACACCGTTGCCACTCCGACACCGCGGCCCGCGCCGTGACCTCCAGGCGCCGGGAAAGGCCCGCCCGCGCCAAGTCGACGAGCGGGAGCGGGCGTGTGGCGGGGAGGGGCACTGCGACGTCGACCTCCAGCTCCAGCTCATGGCATCGACATCGACCTCCAGTGCCGCGACGGCGAGCTCCCCTAGCGACTGCCACGCCACCTTGCGGGCGAGCGCCGCTCGGCCTCGCGCACCGGCCGCCGCGGGCGAGCGCCGCTCTGCCTCGCGGGCGCGCCGCCGCGGGCGAGCGCGGCTCCGCCTCGCGTGCGTGCCCGCCGCCGCGGGTGAGCGCGACTCTGCCTCGCGGACGCGCCGCCGCGGGCAAGCGCAGTTTCACCTCGCGTGCGTGCACGCTGCCGCGGGCGAGCGCGGCTCGGCCTCGTGTGCCGGCCACCGCGGGCGAGCGTGGCTCAGCTCGTGCACCCGCCGCCACTGTGCCTCTCGCGCGCCGCCGGGGCCCGTGGGGCTCGCCATGCCGGGATGGGCGGATGGCCGTCGACTTCACCGGGTTCTACAACTCTAGAGGAGGGAGAAGAATCCCACGTCCTTACAAACTGGCCCCACTGTGCAGAGACAAAGGGGATATGAGAGAGAGGGTATTTTGGACATTGTTTCAAGCGGGACCCACGTGTCAGGACGGTGAAAGCGTTGAAAACTGACAGAATGCGGACGGAATAGGATAGAGGGAAAAACAAAGATGATGTTGGTCACACAGGCCGGATTGAACTTTTCAGTGGCATGGAGGCTGGGTCGATCTTTTATAATGGCACACAGGGAAAAGCCTCTGGGAGCTGAGGGGGGCGCGTGCGTGTGGGAGAGTGGGAAGCTGGACCACACTTTTAATCTCAGCCATTGCTTTCGTAGTAGGCATGATGTGAGTCATTGATTTTAAAGGAGAAAATTACCCGGAGAGGTTTTCAATTATAGTAGAGATGACTGTGTTGGCCATTATTGAACAAATAAATAATTCTCAAATAGAAAATAGTAAAAATAAAATCGTCATATTACTAGGAGGCTCCAACCAATGTCCATATTAATCGCCATGGGAGGTCTGGGAAAAAAGACATCACATAAATACTCATAAGAATTAGAAACACTGTAATAAATCAATGTCAAATAATAATCATGACATCTATTTTGTTTTCTACAAAATTAGCCACCTCAGGCATTATTAAAAAATGTATATAGCAGCCCTCTAAATTTGAATGTAATATACATCTTTATGTTTATGGGAGTTAATTTTAAAGAACTACCTAATTTTGATTCTAAATTACACATATTATCAAATATATGCAAAGTAACCCCAAATTTGCTCTTAAATTTCCCAATTTGTCATCATGAGTTAGTGGAAATAACCTCTTTAATTTGCATTTCAATTAGTCAAGTATTTTACCATAAAAATAAAATAAATATCTCTCAAATCTACATCTAAATACCAACATAAGCTATAAAGGAAAATAATTAAATAACGATAAAGCTATGTGTTTCTCCAACTTGCATACTTCGACCACTATTAAATTAAAACTACGTATAAATGTCATGTAGACAATATAACCATACATTAATATAAATGTTTTTTTGATAGTTTATGATAATCTATTACAATAAATTCTATAATTTTTTATAATTGACATAAGTTTATATATTTTGATGTTTGATGATGCACATGTGCCTGGTCATTCTATACATAGGAATTTCTTTTGTCTGCTTTCACGTTCTGATAGAAGTATTGATCATGTGGTTTCTTTATATAAAGCCTTCCTGTGCTTGTACTTCTTGACTACTTTTTTTTTTCAAATTAGAGTACAGAAGAGTATTGTTCGAATTATGGGACACATTATGGGATAAAGTGACGTGTGAAACATTTCCTTTACCGTGATGACATCTTTTGTCTACCATACCCAGTCTGGTGATTGGATTGGCAATAGACAATAATGGTAGGTGCTTGTGAGCATAAGATTAGGGTCACCGTACCGGAAGTTAATCCACCTAGAAAACCTTTATATAATTTAGAAGAAGAAAAAGTTGATTGGTTCCATAACTTACGTGTTTCAGAAATCAGAAGGGATGTAGTAGTAGCTAAAAGAACATACCATACATGTCTATATTATGACGAGATGCAAAAGCTTGGTTTCCTTTTTTAGAATATCATGGCTATCTTCGTGGTAGAAAATTTACCATTTAAAAAAAAATTAGAAAGACCATTTTTATAATTATTTTTTATGTACTGAATTCTTAAATTTGAACAAATTCAGGTGTTTGGGACTGTTACATGTTTGGATGAGGAGTACCCTGAGTTAATTGATCAAACAAATCAGATTTTGAGGAAGTGCAATGGACTTCCACTAGCAATAGTCACAATGGGTGGTTTCTTGGCGAAGCAACCAAAAACTGTCACACAATGGAGAAAATTTAATGAGCATATTAATGCTAAGCTGGTGATGAATATGGAGCTCCAGAGCATACCAAATTCTCTTATAAAAAGCTATGAAGGCTTACCTTATCACCTCAAGTCTTGTTTCTTATATATGTCCATCTTTCCTGAAGACTACAATATCAGTCGAAGTCGCTTGGTGCGACGATGGATTGCAGAGGGTTACTCAAATGAGGCACGTGGCACGTCCTTGGAAGAAATAGCTGACAACTACTTCAAGGAACTCATTGATAGGAGCAAGACCCTACCAGTTAGGAAACCAATTCTTAGTAGGAAAGGAATCGACTCTTGTCAACTCAACGATCTCGTGCGTGAAATAAGCATATCAAAGTCAATGGATGAAAATCTTGTTTTTAGACTGGAGGAAGGTAGTAGTAGCTTAGATGCACAAACCAAGATTCGTCATGTTGCCATAAGCAGCAATTGGGAAGGTGACAAGGGTGAGTTTGAGAGTGCAGTAGACTGTACTCACATGCGGTCGTTGACGGTATTTGGAAATTGGAGGCCATTTTTCATTTTTGAGAAGGCGAGGTTGCTACGTGTGCTGGACTTGGAAGGTACACGGGGTCTACTTGACCATCACCTTGAGCACATTGGGAGGCTAGTTCACCTAAAATATATTTCTTTAAGGGGATGTGATGAAATCTATCACCTGCCAGATTCTTGGGGTAACCTGCTTAGGCTTAGATATGAAAGGCACACGAATAGGCAACCTGCCGAAAACCATCAGCAACCTTACAAAACTACAATATATTTTTGTTGGGGATAAGTATCCTGTGTGTGTTCACTTCGATAGGAGACTACGTAATAAATATCTGCCGAAGCTTTGTGGGGCATGTTTTGTCCCTAAGCTTCTTGAGGATGTTGAGGTAATGGATGGTGAACCAAACTGGCGTGACGTGTGCACTTTCTGGTGTCACGCGTGTGTTGCCTACTTTGGCACGGAGAAGATTATGTCCATATGGTGTTGTAGTGCCAAGAGGTGTAGGGAAGCTGAAATCACTGCACACACTGGGTGCTGTGGACATCACAGGCAGTGGAAAAGCTTCCCTACGGGACATAAGAAAGCTCACCCAATTGCGCAAGTTAGTTGTGACAGGCATTAATCAGAAGAACTGTGAAGAGCTCTGTTCCACTCTTGTAGAGCTTAGCCTTCTAGAATCGTTGTCAGTGGAATCAACTGATGAGTTGGGTTTACATGGCTGCTTGGATGGTGTGTCATCGTCTCCAAAAAACCTGCAGAGCCTCAAGCTGTATGGCACCCTGGTCAGATTGCCAGAATGGATCGGGAGCCACCAGAGTCTTGTGAAGTTGGTGCTACAGAGGACCGAGCTAACGGAGGTTGATGCCACCATGCAAGTCCTTGGCAAGCTACCAAACAAACATGGGCATCCTGCGCCTGAGGTGGCATCCATTCAAGGAGGAAGACCTGCGTCTGACTTTCCATCTGGAGGGGTTCCCGAGTCTGATGGTACTGCGCTTGGAAGAGATATTTCACCTTACATCGGTGGAATTTGAAGAAGCAGGGGCAACGCCTAGGCTTGAGCTGAGCTGCTGGTGCTTGAACTTGCATCATTCATAAGTTCCATCTCAGGGCTGTCATTTCTCCAGAGACTCAAGGAAGTTGTGATCAAAGATCTTGGTTTCGGTCGCAGTGAGGAACTGATGGAAAGTGTGCGGAGTCAGATCTCCAGGAATCAAAATAATCCAGTTTTGAAGTGGGAGTGAGGTGCGTGCCTAGGGTGTACGCATGTACGCACTCAAGCGATTGAAGCCAGGTACGGTGCTCCTTGTTTTCTTGATCGAGTACAAAACTTTTTGTGTGGAGTTTGTTTTTCATTTGAATCCGTGTATGTGTGTCTGCAGGAGTATGTCATGTTTTCATTTGAATCAGTTCGCTCCGCACGGCGTACGACTGGAGCTGGATGAAGGAGCGAGCGAGGCGCCTGTTGGCTGCGCTGCTGCACCTGCGCGACGTCGAAATGAGTCTCAACCCCAAACGATCAAACTGCCCTGCGTGTGTATATATGTACCGTCGTGTCTAAGATGCTCCTGCACTGTCAGTGCTACTAGTATGTATGTATGTATGTATGTATGTATGTATGTATGTATGTATGTA
>CM041643.1:39209301-39272349 GCA_023333625.1 Bothriochloa decipiens
GTATGTATGTATGTATGTATGTATGTATGTATGTATGTATGTATGTATTTATTATTTTTTTTAAAAAAAATTTGGTATGTATGTATTATGTATGTACAGCTGTAGTATTTCGTTTCTGAAAAGGTCAACGTTTGTATGTAGTATGCTTGTCGTTGCTTGCTTGCGTTGGTTCTTAAGCAGCTGCAGGTAATGTTTGTATGCAGCTCCCTTACATGTACTTCATCACAGTTCACGAATTCAAGTGCCACGTTGCAGGTGACACAACTACTACACTACTGGCACTACTTAGGTCATTAGGTGTCCTCTCTTGGATCATTGACGCGTTTAATTAGGATTAGGATGTATTTTCGGGTTGCTCTCTTTCCAGTTCTTACCAATGCAATGCGATGCAATCTCAGTCGATGGAGTGGCTGACACCGACCGATCCATGTAATGTACTCCTGACAGGAACTTTTGTACTGCTACAAGCCTACAACCGCGGCCGCTCATGGTTTACTCGTGGCCTTGCGTCATAATTCGAGATTGCTCTGCCTCTGCTCCTCGCCACCACCACCCACCATCCGGTTGTACACTGCCCTCAACATTTTCCGCGGCAGCAGTCCCCTAGTCCTGTCTTCTGATGCTTGCCTTTAATTTAATTTAGTGATGATACAGGAATGCATGCAGCATGATCACAGTGTTAAAGTCCGGTTCATTATTCTCGGTACAAGTACAAGTACCACATCAGAGGAGTACATTTTTGACGCCTTACCTTATTATGCAATAGTAAGTTAGGCCGTGTTTAGTTATCTTTCAAATTCCAAATTCCAAATCTCCATCACATTAATTTAATTTATAGGCGCATGGATGGAGTATTAAATGTAGGTAAAATATTTTTAACTAATTACATAGTTTGTCTTTATTTTACGAGATGAATCTTTTGAACCTATTCAGTTCGTGATTAGACACTAATTACCAAATACAAATAAAAATACCACACTAGCCGAAGTTATAAAAAAATTATGATCTAAACAAGGCCTGCACAATGAATGACGATGTATGTCGTTGAGCTGCAGAGATGGAAAGCTCTGAATAAGTTGTTGAGCAAGCGGAGCACAGCCTGACAGCGCCTCGGCCTCCCGTAGTCCAGTGCCCGCGCTAGCTATAGCTCAGGCCAGGACTGCTCTGCTTTGTTGGGCAGTGAGGGTCGTAGCTGTTCCCGCTGTGGCCAGGGACCTTGCTGGCTCTGGGCTCAAGCTGCGTACTGACGGCTAGACCTCCCTTTCCTGATGTTTTCGGTCAGGCTCAGAGACAGCCGCTGAAGCATCGTCGAGCCAACAAATGTTCGGGCCAGAGGTGGGTGTAACAACCCGAAAATTCGAACTACAAATTTTTTTTTTTGACAAAACCCTAAATGATGTGGTGCGACATATCATCATCTACCCCTTACATATGCATCAACCCTAGCATATCATGCATGGCATTCATATGCTGCAAATTAATTAACATCTTATAGCCATGCTCTATTTTCACATGTTACATTTTAATGTTTCAATTGTTCAATCATCATATTGCATTAAAAAGAGTGATTTGGATTCTTATTTGGTTTATGTGTTGATTATTAAAAAATGATAACATAATATTTATTTTGACAAATAAATATTAAGGGAATAATACCCTAACATTATTTGGACCATGTATGCTCACTATTTTGTTGCACAAATTTAGCACACCATATATATATATATAAGTATATATAAAAATATATTTAAAAATGAAAAAGAAAAAGAAAAGGAGGAGATCGGCCCGAGCAGCCAGCCGGCCCGCACGCGCGCTCGCCTGCGCTCGCCGCTCGACCCCGCGCTGCGCGGCCCAACCAGGCCGACGGCCCAGCAAGAGCCGCGCGCGTCCGTGCGCCGCACCGAGCCTCCGTTGCCGATGAGTCGCTGACGATGGGGCCCCGAAGTGGGACCCACGTGTCATCGCGTCCGCTGAGGTCACCCGACCGGCCGCGCGTGCTCGCGTCAGCACTGTTCCCCGGCGTCGCTCCTAAGCAACCTGCCTCGACCGCTCGATCCAGTGTCGCCCCGCATCGACGCGCGCCCGCAAGCCACCTGGACCGACCAGCCCGCGTAAAGTTCCCACGGCCGCAGGTAAGATTCTCCGCGCGCGCGCACCTGCGCGGTCGCCGCAGTGGAACGCTGCCGCCGTACAGAACTTCGACACCCAGCGCTACCTAGCCCCCTCTCGCTGTTCTCTGGACCCAGATCGAGCCTCAGCTGCTGACATGGACATCCCTTGGCCGCTCGATCAAGCAGAAGCCGTGATCGACCGTCCGTCGGCTACCTACCACCGCGTCCGCCCTATAAAGCAAGCACCCCGGCACCCTAAGGTTCCCAGGCCGCCGCCACCGCTCTGGTGGAGCCCAATTCCACCTTGCCAGCCTCGATTGGAGAAGAGCCGAAGGAAGGGGGAAGAAAGGAGTCGGGGAAGAAGAAGAAGCCGCCGCCGGAGTTGGGGAGGAAGACCGTCGACTCGGAGCCGCCGCTGCTGCGTCGGGAGTAGGAAGGAGGAGCAGTACCGCGAGCCGGAGCCGCTTGGACTTGTACCGCACCTCCATCCTCTTCGACCCGTCGGTGAGCACCGCCATCGCCGCTCTCTCGAACCCTCCGCCGTGCTGTTGGCCATGGCGCTCCGCCGTGAGCGCGTAGGCCCAGGTCGCTACCGACCTCACTGGACACACCCGCACACACACACGAGACCAGCCGAGCCTCCTTGGACCACGGCATCGGGAGGATGCCGGAACAGAAGCCGCCCAGTTCATCGCCGTGCGCCAAGCACCGCCGTGGCGAGATCACCCAGCCGCCTTTCCGTTGAGCCTCGACCTCCGTTGTTTCCGGATCCGCGCTCGCCTTGATGAGACGGACCCCGTGCACACCCCAGCTCCACGTTTGCCTCGCCAGAGCACCGACCCGAACCACCTTGTCATCGACGTGTCAGTACGTTGCCGCTCCAGAACGCCGCCGTTCACCGTCGTTTTCTGCCACCATCGACCACCCTCGAGGAGCAGGAAGAAGCCGGGAAGCTCCGCCGTGACGAGCTGCATCGAGTGGGCAAGATGGAGACCGTGGACCCTCTCGGAGTGCCGTTGCCGTGCACCGAGGACCTGTCGAAGCTCCGTCGTGGGAGTTGCTGCCCGCGCGGACTCCGCCGTGTGTTTTGGTCACCGCCGGCACCTCGAGCAGGTGTTGCGTGACTCCAACCGTCCATCTACGCCACCAATTGGAGCAGGAGTGACTCGGTGTGAAGTGTACATCGAGCGCCGTCGCCATCGAGCCGCCGTCCGCCGTAGAGCTCATCACCGGAAGCAAAGCTGCCGCCCTGAAGCCCGTCAACGTGACCGTCGTGAAGTCCCAAAACCGATGGGCGGGTTAATGGCGCCAGAGATCCTTTGTGGCACCAGGAATCAAGGGTTTCCCCGCCGCCGATCGCCGAGGAGGAACTCCGTGTTCGAGCCGATCTCGTCCGAGACAGATCACGCGCTCGAACCGACCCTCGAGTTTGACCCTTCGACAAACCGACCCTCGAGTTTGACCCTTCGACAAACCGACCCTCGAGTTTGACCCTTCCACAAACCGACCCTCGAGTTTGACCCTTCGACAAACCGACCCTCGAGTTTGACCCTTCGACAAACCGACCCTCGTAGTTTGACACCTCGAGCACCGTCACCCTCGAGCCGCTGTCCGCCGTAAAGCACGTCGCCGGAATCAAGCCCCCGACTTGATGACCACCTACGTGTCCACCTTGACGACCCGAGGATGATGCACGGGTTAGCGAAGTCCTGGAGCAGCCCCTCGCCGGATGTTTAACCTCGCTGTCACCGGCCGAGCACCGTTGTGGAAGCAGAGCAGTTTTCCGTCTTCGACCATGCCCTCGAGAGCATACCCTCGAGTGTATACTCCTCGAGACCGTAACCCTCAAGACCATGCCCCTCGAGACCGTATCCTCGAGACCGTACCCTCGAGAGCATACCCCTCGAGACCTAACCCTCGAGACCGTATCCTCGAGACCGTACCCTCGAGAGCATACCCTCGAGAGCATACCCCTCGAGACCTAACCCTCGAGACCGTAACCATCGAGACCTTACCCTCGAGCCCTTCTTCTTTTCAGAAAATGGTTAAATCTTTGAAAATTCATATCTAATTCATACGAGCTTAGAAAATTATGATCCACATATCCAAATTTTCTATAAATCGAGCCCTATTTATCTAGGCTATGTTTGAGTGTATTTGGATCTTCTATTTTGCATTCGTTCTTTGTGCTAATCTATAGGGGTCGCTTCCGCGACCGTTAAATCTCGTTACAGGCTCGAGCGAGGACAAGCTTGACGACAGTGACTACCAGGAGAAGTCCGACAGCTACGTCAGTGAAGGTGCCACACACCATCCAACCTCGTAGATCTCATTACGCATGACAACTATAGTATGGCTAGTGCTTTACATTCATGTTGCTATAATGCTATGCCTGTGCTAGGACTGCATGATAGAGTATTTATTAGATGAGCCCTACCTTGTTGTAAACTATCACCTACTTACCCACTGTTATGATAGCCACCTGCTTATCTGCTATACTTATTTTTTTCTATACTTCACTCGCTTACATTTTGATGCGACGTGATGAACCCGGGGAAGGCCTGGAGGGTGCCAGGCCGGATGTGTGAGTTGATGTTTCAGATGGACATGTGAGCTGATGATGTTGTATCCGGGTTTGGGGTGGAGCTTACGGCAGGGAGTAGGGTGAGGGTTGAGTCGATCGAGCCGGGATCTACGATGAGCTTTTGGAGCAAGTCTTGCCAGGGAATGGTTCTGGACATTCTCATGAGAGGAGCCTGTGGCGGGCTAACTGAGATGTGATGGTGGTCCTTGGGTGTGGTCCTCTGAGAGGTGGAGCCCGGGATGAAGGTGCCGTGGTAGCACGTTAAATAAACCCTGATGAAGATATCCCGGTTTGGTCAAATCTAGGAACTGTTGCGCTGGTATCCGGACTCTAGGAATCTCTTGCTTTCCACTCGCTCTCCATGGGGGGGAGACGGCCGAACCGCTGGATAGGTCGATGCCACTACTGCTAGGCGAGAAGTGATAGGAAGGTATATGCATGAGATAGAGCTAACACCCTACCGAGACGATCATGGCCCCCCTTCGGGAGTGGGTACATGGCATGGCATCCTCTACGGGAGCGGATACATGCTCTCTTTACAGTTCCAGTGATCCAGTGCTGGATGGTAGAGTGGCATCGCCTATGGCAGTAGGCGCCCGGAATCTGCCTAGATGCGCGCGTGCATCGATGATGGTTATCTGGTGGATTAGTGAAACCTCTGCAGAGTGTATGGTTGATCGATCGATACATATGCCGAATCCTCGGCTATGGACCTTTCCTATGTTTCGCATGCACCGGACTAGTGAGTGGAGTGTTCTACCCTCCTCTGAGTGTGATTTCCGGCCGTGAGCCAGTTTGAGGGCTGCGGGCCGTTGAGGCAAGCCAAGAGGGAGTTGGCTTGTCGACCAGAGTCTGAGAGGGTGTTGGGGGAGATGAGATGATGCTACAGATATGGATGGAGATAGATGAAGGGAATGGGTTTGTATTTAAAACTTGTGTATTATACTTTTGTTTTATATACTTGAACAATTCATAGGAAACCCCAGCCTTATAGGTTCCTTTTGAGATACCCTTATTTTTGCATCCACTTCCACAAAGCAATGCATAGAGTGGGAGTGTGGCCAGTACAATCGTACTGAAAATTTGGTTTCAGGTTCAAGGAGTGAGTACTCATCTGGGGAGTACAGTGATTGAGGGTTTTGTGTCTACGCTCAAGTTGAAGAGAAGAAGATAGCTTTCGCACCTCAAGCTTTTACTGTTTTGATGCATGAACTCTGATTCTGCCCTGTGGCGATGTAATAAGTTATTGAAACTCCCTCTATTTGCTCTCTTTTGTTCGATGTACGGATTATGGATTCAACTGTTATCGAGTAATGTGATTTAAATGATCATATTACACTCTGATACTGTAGATTTTCCTTTGCGGAAATCAAGGTCGTTTCAGTGGGTGCCCGGCCGGCGGCAGGTGGGAACCGGAGCCCACCAGTCAACGGCGCCGGAATGGCCTGGGCGAGCGGCGGCGTCGGTTCTCGCGGTCTCTGCGTCGGACAGGGCGGGTGGAGGTCCGAGACGTGGAGGCAGATGGCAGACGGTGCCGGAGTGTTGCCGCACACGTGACTTCCGTTCTCGCGAGCGAACAGGGGAAACAGAGGAGCCGCCGCGGTGATCTGGTGCCTGCAACGGCGTCAGAGGAAACGAACAGCGCGTGCGCGGCAGGCAGGCGAGGATAGCAGCACCTGACGACTACGGGAGCACCGTGGTGCTCCGGTAAGCGGCGCGGCTTGGGAACGAGATTGGGCTCACATGGGCCGGTTGAGGCATGTTAGTTAGCTTCTCTGGAACTCACCCTTGATCAGATACGAACGGTCTTGATGAATAACTGCAGAGTCCAGTGGCATCGTATCAATTGGCTGGTTTTGTTTCCTGTGGTCAAATTTAACCTGTTCCCACAATTTTTTTTTCTTTTTTCTCGAATACGCACGAACGTGCGTATCATTATATTAGAAGAAGAAGAATAATAATATTTATGTACAAGAAGCCGTTACAGGCGAAAAAACAAAAACAAAGAAAAGAAATTACATACCAAAAATAAACATTCCGAAGGGGCAAGGAGGCGGCGTCGGCCTGACAGCATGTTAGTGTGCCAAGGCCAACTCCTGCAAACCCTTGGCACCGGCATCAATCCAGCGATCCGCCTCAGCCTTGATGATGCGCAGAGTGTCGTTGATTGTTGCAGACGCGTACCTGAAGCGTCGCGCGCTGCGTTCTTTCCAAATGTGCCAAGACAGCAACGCGAACAACGAATCCATACCTCGCCGGCGGTCTATGGTGACCATGGCTCCTAGTCTTCTCCACCAACTAAAGGTAGAACGAGCCGCTGGTGGCAGTTGGATGTGGAGTGCCTGGAGGACAACGAACCAAATCTCCCTAGAGGAGGAGCAGGTCACCAAATGGATTCCGCCTCTTGATCACATAGAAAGCATAGGTCCCTGACATCCAGACCATGCTGTCTTCCTCTGTCAGCTGTCTAGTGCCTACGCCTGAGAGCTAGCCAGAGAAAGATCTTTACTTTGAGGGGTGCCCATGTCTTCCAAATCAATTTGTGCCCACGGAATGGAACTGATCCATGGCGGAGCATGGTGGTGTATGCCGACTTACGGTTTTGAGCGTATTAAATTAGTGTCTACTGACTACTGGTAAGCTTGTTTACTTCCAACATAAGCTGTGCAAAAATGTTGGCGTAGCCCCTTGCAGACGCGGCATAACACAGCTCATGGCTTTGCGTCCTCGAGGATTTCTCTGCTGCTCACCATCGTGGCCTTCAAGCTGGAGGAGCCACACCAGGCACACGCACAGACACACACGCTGCCCAGCTTTTTTGCGCGGCAGTTGACAGTTGTGATCTGTGACAATCACTCATGCCGTTGCGTCTTAGTAATTCAGGAATTGCTCTGCC
Source organism: Bothriochloa decipiens (assembly GCA_023333625.1). Classification (NCBI taxonomy): domain Eukaryota; kingdom Viridiplantae; phylum Streptophyta; class Magnoliopsida; order Poales; family Poaceae; genus Bothriochloa; species Bothriochloa decipiens. The sequence continues at coordinate 39,216,893 of CM041643.1, forward strand.
TCTGCTTCTCGCCATAGCGCCCAATCCGTACACGCACAAAAACTCTTGCCCTCGAACGCTTTCCGCGGCAGCATTCCTACACTCCTCTGATGCTTGCTAAGTTCGGTTCATAATTCATTATTACGTATATAACATCTGCAGAAACTAACATTGCTGTTGCCTGCTGAAGCGTGTTACTCCATCAGGGAGGATGCTCTGAAAACTGCAAGCAATTAGTGGCTCAGAAGAGAGGGATTATATTTTCTCGCCAAAGGCAGCTGCTGCTACCGTTTGCTCCTGTACCGATCTACTAGCCGTTTGCGTTAACCCTAAATCAATTCGCTTAACCTGCAGCACAGTTGTTTCGGGGCCTGCTACTTCTTGTCGACAGAAAATACATTATGCGTGGTTTCTGCATTCTGCTCGCGCAAGGTCTCCGTGCTCCGGCCGCTCGCATACACTTTTTTAATCCCTCACTAACGTTCTGGCTCCTCGATTCGCTATACGCGCCGCATCCGCACGCCCACTCCAAAGCTGCGCTGCGCTGCGCTGCATGTGCACCTGCACGCGGGACGCACAAAACGAGGGAACCGCGCAAACCGCCGAGGCCGGTCCCGATGGGAACAAGCGAACAAAACTTTGTTGTTGCGTTCGCCGATGCGATGTCTGTTGCCTGCTTGTCTCCTCCTCCTCCGCGCTTTGCTATTGACCCCAGACGATGTATTTAGACATGATGTCACATGATTCTCCCCCACCTTCCTCCATGGTATAGATGCCCCATGCGCGCTGGCCCAGGACACGATTTGCAACCGTGGAAATGGTATTGGCAGACATCCAAATATATCAAGTCTCTGAAAGGCTCTTGCATCCTTTCAACCCATATGATCTCAGAGACGCGTCTCGGATATCATGTCATCAGAGACGGGTATAGTGGCTGAGGGGCAGTGGATCAATATTATGTCACCCATCCCATCTATACTACTTTGTCTATGACGCTGGCTGACACTTACCGTCTCTGATCCATGTGTCTCTTTTCTAGCATGAAGGAGAGATCAGGTTCAGGTAGATTCGCTAACTTAAAATCCTTTCCTGCTGTTTACTGACTAGTGATTAACATGTCAAATTTGCAGAGAACCTACAGCTCTGGATCTGAAAAAAACCCTGCCCCACCCCCACCAAAAAAAACTAAGAATTTGAACTGTAAGAAAGCCTCTCAAGGAATCAAGTCACATGGTTCGACGCCCAACAGCCCCCATGTGAACATGTGGAGCACAGCACTAGCATCCATGAAAAAACTTAAGAATAGTGTAGTTTACCAGCTAGTAGTAATAGATTAGTTTGTTACGCCTTGACCGAGGTACCATCTCTAAATCAAGTCTCCGTGACAAATAATATAATAGTTTCCTTGATCTTGCTGCTGGGTTGCTCGATCTATGAACATGGCTGGCTTGCTGGTTCAGCGCGCTAGCTAAAACATTTGAGCATTAGCATCCTCAGCTCCATCCACACAGCAGCTCAAGGAGTAGGGCCATGGAGGCGACGGCGTTGAGCGTGGGCAAGTCAGTGCTGGACGGAGCGCTTGGGTACACCAAATCCGCCCTTGCGGAGGAGGTGGCCTTGCAGCTCGGCGTCCAGCGCGACCATGCTTTCATCAGGGGAGAGCTTGAGATGATGCAGGCTTTCCTGAGGGTCGCGCATGATGGGCGCGACAACCATGAGGTGCTCATGACCTGGGTGAAGCAGGTCCGTGACGTGGCCTACGATGCGGAAGACTGCCTCCAAGATTTTTCCATCCATCTCCATAAGCCTTCGTCGTGGTGGCGTCTCCCTAGCACCTTAAAAGTGAGACGCCGCATCGCCAAGCAGATGAAGGAGCTTAGAGCTAGAGTTGAGGACGTAAGCCAAAGGAACCTGCGCTATCAACTCATAAAAAGTTCTGGCTCCAAGCTTACCACTTCTTTTGAGCAGTCTAACATTACAGCTACAGCAATATTTGGTGTCGATGATGCATGGCGTGCTGTGAAGCAGGACAACTTAAAAGTGGATCTTGTCCACCTCATCCACCAAGAAGGCGAGGATCTTAAAGTACTTGGGGTATGGGGAACATGTAGTGATCTTGGGCAGACATCTATTATCAACGAAGCTTACGAGAACCTGGACATTCAGAATAAATTTCCATGTCGTGCATGGGTAAGGGTCTTGCATCCTTTCAACCCAAATGATTTCATCCAGAGCTTGGTGAAGCAGTTCCGATCAGCTCAGGGGATTAGCATTCTATTGGAGGCAGAGAAGACAGGAAAAGAATTGGCTGAGGAGTTCACACGATATGTAAACCAGAACAGTTACCTGATTGTGCTCAGTGGTCTGTCAACCTTTGAAGAATGGAAAGGGATTAGAGCATGTTTCCCAAACAACAAGAAAGGGAGCCGGATCATAGTTAGCACACCACAAGCTCAAGTTGCAAGCTTGTGTGCAGGACAAGAAAGCCAAGTATTGAAGCTCAAGCAACTATCTGTTGATCAGATAGTATATGTTTCCTATGAAAAGGTATCATTCAACCTTTACAAATAATCCTGTTAGTGTTACCTTGTAGATTAATATCTAAGCTAAGATTGTAACCTGTATCTATGAGAAATTGTTATATATAGTATTTATGCCGTATTTATGCCATTTTCCATTTTTAGAGGACTTTTCTTTCTTTATGCTCATGCTTCAAAAGTGTTCTAATTAGTTTACCTCCTCTGATTCTATATTAGTACAAGATGTAGTTAAAATAAGTTAAGGTTGTTGCATTCAAAAGTATTATATACGTGATTTTTACTTTTGTTAACAAGGAAACAAAGTTCCAACGTGATTGTTACTTTGGCATGTCAAACAAAATGTATCAATTTTCATTCAAATATGTAGCGCTATAAGAATCTTTCAAATTCGAATAGCACTGGAACACTCCTAGAGATGATGTTAATGTGTCTTTCCTAAATACCTCTTTTGTAATTGGGAAAGATACTATCCACCTGATTATTATTATTTTTATTTTTTATCCATTTCATCAAGTTTTTAATTAATCAGTTAGTTAACATGTATATCGGCAACAAATTATTTTATTTATATTCTTATTAAATGTGAAAGTAATATGAAAACATTGACATGACAAAAATTGTGACAAATATTGTTTACTTGCGATCAGGGTTGTCAGGATAGAACCAATTCGCCAATGCCAATATCGTCCAGCTTAAATACAGCTTCAACGAGCACTGTAAACTCAGAAGCATCCACCAATGAGATACTAGAGAATCAATCAAAATGTGGAAATGAGAGGAAGATGGTTACAAAGAGCCTTACTCACATCAAGACCATGGCACATGCTTTAGTGGAATCTCAACTTATTGGTCGAAAAAAAGAAACATCTGATATGGTCAAAATGATTTTAGAAAATTTTAGTCAGGAATTTTCGGTCATCTCTGTGTGGGGAATGGGTGGTCTTGGCAAAACCACTCTAGTCAAAGATGTTTATCAAAACCCAAATCTTATTGGCATGTTTGAGAAACGAGCTTTTGTGACAGTGATGCGCCCTTTCAATCTGAAGGAGCTCTTGAAAAGCTTAATGATGCAACTAAGTGCAACTTTTGAGCAGAAGGGTGCAGGAAATTTTTTGGGTGGCACACGAAACCAATCAGCAATGGTGGGAGTTGAGGCACTCAAAGAAGAGTTGGCTCCACTTTTAAGAATTAAGTGTTTGATTGTTCTTGATGATCTGTCATCTACTGCAGAGTGGGACATGATAATAAGGAGTTTTCCTAAAATGGGAAAAACAAGCCGTATCATAATCACCACAAGGGAAGAAAATATTGCAAAGCATTGTTCAGAGAAACAAGAAAATATATACATCCTCAAAACTCTGGAGTACAGCGATGCATTTGATCTCTTCTCAAGAAAGGTATTGCTACATCCACTCTATTTCCTTCTTGCTTACATATGAGAGCAGAGCATGACAATTCCTTCTTGTTCGCACCACACTAGTAATGCATACGACACAACTTATATGCACGATATGCCAAGAGTGAATCAATGCTACACGTACGGTACAAATGTATCTCGCTACCGTTAACCAAGAGTGTTTCTGGCATCTGTCGGCTTCTCTATGCATATTTGCCAAAACCAATGAGCAAATGAGAGCTAGTGGCCAAGCTCTGGATCAGATACCTGTAAAAGGTGATGACCACTCAGTTGCTCAACTCTGCCCTCGCTTCTCCTCTCCCGACCTCTTTCTCACTCTCCAATTTCTCCATCATTGTATCTTTCCCAGTACCATTCTAGCCACCTCATCGGTCTTTGATATGTTCCTCCACCTGAGCTCAATTCGACCTATGGTGAGCACCTTCAACGCTCCCTCTACTCCCCCGGTACCCCTGTTGAATTTTCCATAGAACCAGCAAGCCGCTCTAATTAAGAGCAGCTTCGTTGAGAAAACTCATTCTCCTTACCTATATGGGCGTAGTGTTTTTTTTTGTTGCTAGCCAAAACCACGCTGTCGTGTCTTTTTTTGGCACTTTTGGGTCCCCAAAAGCTTCCGACTGCGGTACTTTTGATCGAGGCCGATGCTGAAATTTTTTTAACTTTACTATTATAGCACTTTCGTTTGTATTTGGTATCTAGTGTTCAATTATGGACTAATTAGGCTTAAAAGATTTGTCTCATAAATTACAGATAAACTGTCTAATTAGTTATTTTTTGACTTATATTTAATATTCTATGCATGCATCCAAAATTTGATATAATGGAGAGAGTGAAAAAACTTGAAATTTTGCATGCATCTAAACAAGGCCCGAGTCAGCACAGCACGTAGCTCGAGTAGTCTGGTCGGAGTAGCAGCATTGGTATTAGCTGGGCCTTGGCATGAGCTCTTCACTAGTAGAGATATGGCTTGTAGTCCCCGTTTGGAAACCTCCTGTTGTCCCGGTTACCCAACCAGGATTGCCTAAGTGGGACTAAAGGTCCCCTTTAGTCCCGATTATGCAAACCAGGATTAAAAGGCAACCTTTAATCCCGGTTGGTATCACCTGGTACCAACCAGGACAAATAGGCCGAAGAGGATGAAAATCACAGATGGCCGAAGAGGATGAAGAAGACGCGCCGGCGATGAGCAAGAACCGAGAGATGCAAATGGCTCGGGCTGGGGGAGGAAGAAAGGTGGTATTTATGCTGTGACTTTTAGTCCCAGTTTGTATCTAGAACCCAGACTAAAGCTCAACATCTAGTCGCGGTTTGTGCCACAACCCCGGGTTAAATCTTTAGTCCTAGCTGGCAGCTGCAACCGGGACTAGAGCTGCAACCGGACTAGAGATTGATCTTTAGTCCCGGTTGGTAGCTCCAACCGGTACTAACAAAACCTCACCTGTCACCAGGCTGTAAAAGCTGCCGCCAGAGCCGTTGGGAGGGGCTTTAGTCCCGGTTGGTAAGACCAACCGAGATTAGTCAAGTTTTTAGTCCGGGGCCATAAAATGGTCTGGACTAAAGACCCGATTCAAATGCCATTTCTCTACTAGTGCTTGCTGATTGAGCCAGGCTGCAAGGCTAGCAAGCTGGCATCACGAGCCATGGCATGAGTTGGCATGCACGGGCTGACGCATAGCATCAGCTAACTGCAAGCTAGCACGTAGAGGCACACATGTCTACCACTAAGACTATCCACACTCATGTACCTCTATATTCAACCTCTAAATGGAATATTCCGTCCTGGTCATCGAGATTTTCGCCTCTATACCATTTTCTCCCGCACCCATCCAACCTTTATAGCAAGCTCTATCCACTATGGGGCCCACTTGTCAGGATTTTTTCTTTTTTTCCCTTTTCTTTTCCCTTTTCTTTTTCCCCTATACAACCTTATTCACTCAACCGACGCCGCCATCCCTCCCAGCGACGACGGCGGCCTCCACCTCCCCGGCGCCCCTCCCTCCCAGCGGCGGGGCTCGCCCACACTACCCGGTGAGCACAGCCGGAGGCTGGGACCCGCGCGGCTGACAGCGGAGCTCGCCTCGCGAGCGCTGCCGGCGGCGGGGCTCGCCCTCACAGCCCCAACTCCCACCCCAGCGACGCCGCTGATGAAGAAGACTGAGCACCCCGCAGCCTCGTGGAATCAGGAGAAGAAAATTTGGCGGCGTTGAGCTCCTCTGCCATGGAGCTCGCGCGGGGACGGCCGCCATGGACGGGCCATCGCGGAAGCTCCTCTGCTCCTCCGACCTTCCCTTGCTCCACCGTGACCGGCTCCTCCACCCGCTCCACCTCCACCGCCACCTGCTCCTCTGCTCCGCGGGCGAGGCCGGGGCAAGGTTGCCGGATGCCGGCGGGCGGCCATGGTCACGACCTTGGCGGCGCGGCGGGCGAGCGCGGCTCCTGCTTCCTCCCCTGCCATTGAGGCATTGACTGCCCCTGCTCTACCTCCTCCCTCCCCTGCCATGGAAAAGCACGCAAGAGAAGAAAGAGGACGACGCCGCGGGCCCTGCCTGGCATATGTCGTCTCGCCGTACGTCCGCCACAGACCGGGGATGGGAGGCCGTCCACAACTTTAGCGGCCCTCTTACAGACCCCGCCGCAGCAATTTGGACCTGCATCCGAACCTGCAGTACACGTTTTGCGTCCCCGCTGCGGATAGTCTAACCTCCCAACAGATTTGTCTGTCTACTGGGCCCTGGAGAGTACAATTCCTGTGCGTTGAGATCCCGAACAAATCGGGGCGATGCAAGGCACGTCTCACCAGCGGTCGACACTCATTGAGCAGCATGCCAGCATCAGTGGGGGCTGAGGTTTGCAACTTCTGGCAACAGGGAGGACGTCGTTGCTCTCAGGCAGGCCACATGTGAAACAAAGTCATAGCCAACTCGGATAAGATATTAGAATTATTAGAGGCCACAAGGTCATCTTCAAGGGTAGAATGTGGTTTTACCTATTTTGTTTGCTATGAATGCTTTTGCTAAGATAAAATTTGGAGATAGAATGAGCTGAGTAGACGGAAATAAATCAATTCAGAATTATATGTGTAGCGCACTGAGTGAATGGAAAATATGTGGTATGAGTTTCGTAAGAAAGTAACTGAATGGATGGGCATTATGTTAGTGATATGATGACACGCTAAAATAGATGAATGAAGTATAAAAAAATTTAAGGTGACACCATAAATCCAGATCCAATTCCTTTACAAAACCGTAGATTATTACACAGCTTGACATAGGACCAGAAACTGTACCCGTACCTCCACTATAAAATATCTGTGACGTAAGTTTTAGTATTATTAAATAATTTATTCAATTTCAGGTATTTAAGGAGACCATAGATTGGGATAAACATGCCGAACTGATGGTAGAGGCGAAATCAATCTTGAAGAAATGCAATGGACTTCCCCTTGCGGTAGTCACTATTGGTGGGTTCTTGGCAAACCAACCAAAAACAACAATGGAGTGGAGGAAATTAAATGACCATATTAGTGCTGAATTGGAGATTAACCCAGAGCTTGAAGCGATTAAAACAATCCTTAGTAAAAGTTACGATGGTTTACCTTATCATCTTAAGTCTTGTTTTCTATATATGTCTATCTTTCCTGAAGACCACAAGGTCAGCCGAAGACGTTTGATTCAACGGTGGACTGCAGAAGGTTACTCAAGAGAGATCCGGGAAAAGCCTGCGGATGAAATAGCTGATAGATACTTTATGGAACTAATTGGTAGGAGCATGATCCTACCATGTCAAGAATCAGTGTACAGTAGAAATGGGATTGACTCTTACCAACTCCATGATCTCATGCGTGAAATCAGTATCACAAAGTCAGTAGAGGAAAATCTTGTTTTAAGACTTGAAGAAGGTTGCAGATTAACCATAAATGGGGTTGTGCGTCACCTCACTGTGAGCAGCAACTGGGAGGGAGACAAGGAAGAGTTTGAGGGCGCAGTTGACCTGTCTCGTATACGGTCATTAACAGTGTTTGGGAAGTGGAGGCCATTTTTCATGTCTGCCAAAATGTGTTTGCTGCGAGTGCTAGACATGGAAAACACAGAAGATCTAGTTGATCATCATCTTAAGGAAATTGGGAAGCTTCCCCACCTAAAATACCTTTCCCTTAGAGGATGCCAAAATATTTGTCACCTTCCAGATTCATTGGGTAATCTGAAGCAACTGCAAACTCTTGATATTAAAGACACATGGATACTGAAGTTGCCAAATACCATCATCAATCTGAGGAAGTTACAGTATATTTATGCTGGGAACAAAACCTCTGATGACCTATATGGAGATTCTGACTTGCCAAAGCTATTGACTAAGATAATCCTTGTGGTGGCCTTTTTGGGGTTTTTTTGTGGATACTGTTGCGCACCCCATCTTTTGGATGAAGATGGCACAGCAAATAGGCGTGATGTCTGCACTATATTTTGCTGCAACGTTTTCCCCTCTGTACTCAGGGAGCAAAGCAGAGATGGTGTTGCATTGCCCAGAGGATTAAGAAAGCTCAGAGCACTGCACACACTGAGTACTGTTAACATTGCAGCAGGGAAGCCTATCTTAAAGGATTTAAAAAGCCTTACCCAGCTGCGCAGGTTAGGAGTGACAGGAATTAACAACAAAAACTGCCAGGAGTTCTGTTCTACACTTGATGATCTCAGCAACCTGGAATCGTTGACAGTGCATTCAGAAGAGGAGGCAGGTTTATGTGGCTGCTTGGATGGCGTGTCCTCACCTCCAAAAAGCCTCCAGAGCCTCAAGCTGATCGGCAGACTGGTAAAATTGCCAGAATGGATTGAGAGCCTCCACAGTCTTGTCAAATTGAAGCTGTACAAGACCAAGCTATCAGAGTTGGATGCCACCATACAGGTACTTGGAAAGCTACCGAATTTGGCTATCCTACGTCTTTTGAAAGGCTCCTTCGAGGGAAAAGATCTCCGATTCACTTTCCATCGGGAGGCATTCTCCAGCCTGATGATTCTGCAGCTGCGCATGGGCCTCACGTCAGTGGAGTTTGCAGAAGAAGCAGTGCCTAAGCTTGAGCTGCTGTGTTTTGCTGCTAATGTCAGTGACGTTAGTGCCCGGATATTTTCTGGGTTAGCATCGCTCCCAAGGCTCAAGGAATTCTTGCTGGACAACGATGACTACAGTGAGGACTTCCTGAAGAGCGTGCAGGACCAGCTTGCCCAGAACCCGAAGGCGCCCGTTCTGAAGAGGAGCGACTTCTGAACCGATCAAGTCGAGGATACTGGGAGGCGGCGGTTGTGCTGCCTCTATGACATCTGAACCCTTTCTTTATGTTATGTTGATGTGTGAAATAATTGCCAGAGCCAGATACAGTATTATTGAAATGTTTAGTAACTTCAGTAGAGTGATTGCATTACAAAGTTGGTCTTGTATCTATTACGACGAAACCTTCCCTTAACGTGCATTTTACAGGAACGTTCCGGAGCCGCTGCTTTCAAGACGGGCCTTACCTCGAGCTGTTAAGAAGTAAGGCCGGCAAGCCGAGGACCAGATGAGCTAGAAGGACACTAGCTCCCACCCACTTCAGCCTGTGCCAGGCCGCTCGTCCTTCCTCCACGCCGGTGGTACAGCGTGCCCAGCTCAGGCTTATGTGCGAGCTAGACTTTATCAATGGCGAGCCATCGGCGCCAGATGCTGCAGTCACAGAGGACCTTGAGGAAGCGATCAAGGCACTACGGACTGCGGCGAGGCTTGACGACATAGAGCTGTGCAAGACTCTTGCTGCAATTGCAGCGGAGTCAGGGACAGACATGTCAGAGGTCCCATGATAGTGCAGTTAGAAGATGCACATCGGTTGTTTTTAGAATGTGAGTAGTCCGTTTACTCCTCCATGCCCAGCTTGACAGTATGTCAAAACTGGGAGGTTGTTTGTGCTGCTCGCGCATGGAATTCTCTATTCTCCTTATTAATATAAGCCGGACGTCTTTAAAAAAAATAGTTCTTTACTTTCCTCTTGTAGTATGCCCTTGCAATACTTGCTAGTACAATTTAAGCAGAATATTTATTTCTCACAAAATTTGCCCAGCATAGAGGTTCAGTTCAGACAGTGGAGTTGTTAAAGAATTTTTTTTTGACAGTGGTCAGCTCAATTCCTTTTTTTTTTGAGGGATTGTCAGCTCAATTCTAGCCTGGTGGAGCAGGCAAGAAAGAAATTCATTGTCGTCAGTGCCAAGTATATGTAGTACTATGATTTCGTTTTGGAACGACAAGGTGGTATCCTTGACTCCGTAAATGCAGCAGCAGCATTGTAATTGGAGCCTCCAATGCACGGATCACCAATTCGTGCATACCTGCTTGCTTGATCTTCTACTTTGTTGTAAAACTTAGTCGTTGAGGCTGTATTTAAGCGGACGAAACAGAGAAGGCAGGATGAAAGAGAGCAGTGACTGCTCTTTCATGACCGTGCTTGCTAGGGATTGCTCTGTTCCCTGGCGTCGTCCATGGAGCAGAATGATCTTCGCAAGCTCCGCTGCATCTGTATGCATGCTCATCGTGGTTGCAAATTGAAATGTCGGGATGGATGGTGAACGTAAGCAGGTGAGCTCCATGGCGATGCAGCACGCGCCATCGTCAGAGGACACCCGAAAGGCGACACGTGAAGCAGGGGAGCTCGAATTGGCGAGGGAACCGTTCGGCACAGAGTCTAGTGGGGACGGCCCAAATACATGTCCGACCAAGCCGGTCAGCGCCTGCAGTTTTCCCAGTCCCAGTCCCTGGTGCGCTGCCGCAGCCGCACAGGGCTCGGGATCAGGACTCAGGAGGCACAAGCACAACCACAGTCTCGCGCCGTTGTCCACGGGTCCTGTCACCTGTGTGCCGCTTGCCGTTTCGAAGCTGGAAACACTGCCACACTGGTACAACATACAACATAGATGCCTGATGATGGCATCAAAATAACCTTGTACACAGTGCAAGAAGGCGAATGAGATTGTGTCTGACTCCGATCCACTCTCAAGGGAGGTTTGCAGTACTCTCATCAACGTCTTGTATTTGCAGAGGGAAGGCGAGTCCGCATCATTGCTGCACAAGAAGCTCAATTATTATTTGGCCAAGTCAGCCACCTCGGGCGTTGCACTTTGACTTTAGCTCTGTGAAATAATTCAAAGTCATTGCCACGCAAGCAGCTATAGATCACCATTGTAGAGGCTATATATATACTATATTTATGTAGCAGACAAGTCATATATCATCAATCAGCAACAAATAACCACCCACTGAATATGACTAGTAGCTGGATTAATCTTCTTCGTGACCGATCCCAATCTTTGGGAAAAAGCCACTGTGCGGAAGATTGGTTCCGGCATCTTTATTTACTGAAAGTAAAATATTCACGGGTGTATTACTTCTTTATACAAGGTTTACACGTTACAATGAATAACGGTGACTTGAAGTCTGGAACAGCACACATACATACTTATATCCTAAGGTAACGTACAACCCAAAGACAATTTATTGTTTTTTTAAACATGCAATCGCATGTATTTCATTAAGCATAAGAAGAACCCTTACATAGTAAGCCGAAGCTTATCAACCCAACACACACACGTCCAACTCGCACGAGGTTGTGATTACATAAAAACAAATGTTGCGACTAGCCTGCTATGTAATCACTATCCCCGCCTCAGCTGCAGGGGTCCTCCAAGCCAAGCATATTGAGGTTGAACGCGAGCGGGTCAAAATCAGCACCCAAAAGCTTCTGAAGATTGCCGAAAGTGGCATCCGAAAGCGGCTCGCGAAACACCTTCTTGCACAGCTGGACCGTGTCAACACCCATGGACGGGGAGGGAGGGGGGTCCCCGAGCTTCTTCAGCAACACCCTCTGCGCCTGCTTAGTACAGTCTGTCTCCCGTGGTGCAGCCATGATCTGCGCGCTCCGAGTAGAAAGACAGGTGTTCTAGGCTTGCGCAGCCTAGATGGCCCCTTGATGAGCGGCGTCTCCATCGGGACGCAGAGCCTCTCCTCCAGCTGACGCAACATCTTCCGCGCCGTGAACTGGCCGCCATGGCCACCGTCCTCCTCGCTCGGGGTCCCTGGACAGGCTCCTCGGCGTCGGTGGGTGCCTCGGCAACAGGCGCTGAAGCACGGGTGGTGCGGCAGCCTCCGCTTGTGATGGAACCGTTCCCGCGTCCTCGCCATCCGCCTCCAACAGCTCAGCGGCGGGGAAGGCCTACGATGGGCAGCTCAATGCCGCGGAGTCCTCGTCGTCCTTGCCAACCTCCCCGGGCACCTCGCCCTCCGCGAAGCAGAGGCGGGTCAAGCCCAGCGGGGACAGAGGCTCCGACAGTGGCGGTTGGGCTTGCCGAGGAGCAACAGACGAAGAAGACGGGCGCGCGACGAGGGAGGCTGCGAGCTCATCGAGCATTGGGTCAACCCGAATGGGAGGCCCCTCACTCTCGCCCAGCAGGGATGGCAGCGAGTCGGATGCAGTGCCGCTGTTGGCGGTGGTCACGACGATGTTGGCCGTCCTCCCCCGCGGCCGCTTGCCCCGGCGCCGACGACGTTGACGACGAACGCCATTAGCACCCTCCGCGGTCCCCATCATGTCTCTGACCGGGGCACCAAAAGACGCACGTGACGGGGGCAACAGGCCGCCGCCCACGGCGGTCGAAGGTGCCGGGCAGAGAATCTGTCCGATGAGGACCTCCTGGCCCCCGCCATGGACCTCAACGTCGTGGGGAAGGCGGCGTCCGCGGAGCTCAGACACACGGGCCGCAGGGGGGCGACGAGGTAGACAACGATGGCCAAGCGGGCAATCCCTCGCCCGATGCCGCGAGGCAAGGCAGAGTGGACAGCGGGACGGGGAGGTGCACTGGGCGGCGATGTGCCCCCCGCCAAGCAGTTGAAGCAGAGAACGACAAGTGAGGTCGGCACAGGTCGCCGTTGACGAGGGAGGCGTGTGGCGCCGCGGTGGCGCCGGCTCTGGACAAGGGTGAAGCCGTCGGCGTCGGGAGTTGCGGCAGCGCGAGGGACGTGATGTCGAGGCTGCCTGCTGGAGCGATGGGCGCAAGGTGGCGTCGGAGTTGCCGGAAGTCACGGGTGAAGGCGCTGTAGCACCGGGACACGCTTCTCAGGCAGCAGACCAAGGCGTCGGTGCACAGGTACACGCGGCAGAGGAACACAGGAGCCCATCGCGGTCCACCTCTTGCGCCGCTGGCTGTGGCGACAGCGAATGGGCGCCCGTCCTCCATCTACGCCCTCTGTGCCGGAGGTGAAGCTTGTGATGGTCGAGGTTCCCGTCGCCACCAGGCTAGGGGAAGGCGCCGCTATGTGGTACCCACGGCCTTCGGCAGCGGTGGCCTCAACCCTAGCGGAGATCCTCTTGATCTCGAGGCTGAGGGAGGCAACCACCATGGAGGAGGGGTACCGGAGGTCGGAGGGGCTGTGGAGCGCTTGTGTGGACTCGTCATGCTCATCATCGGAGCAATCTTCGACCATCACCTATCCCACCTCATCGCCTTAGTTCTACTGGTGGAAGGAAAGAAGGGTGGAGCGACCGGCGATAGAGCCCTGCCTCGGCTGCAGGAGCCATGGAAGGCCGGGGTGAGGGGGTTGCCATCGTGGGGGGCGGAGGCGGAAGCAGCCCGCAGCACCTCCCCCTCCTCCAAGTCGTTGTCGTCCTGATCCAGGTGCGAGCCATCCTTGGGTGCCCCCTCCTCCCCGGGCAGCCGAGGCAGCGTCGTGGGCTCGGCCTCCACGGCCGCAAGCAAGATGAGGGAGGGGGCGCGTTCGACGGCCTCCACGGCGACGGCCTCCGACGCCAACCGCGCCGCTGCTGCCTCCCGCAGATTAGAGGCAATGGTGGGGAAGGAGGAGGAGGGGGAAGGCGACGGTGACGGCGCAGGGTGGGCGCACCGTGGTCTCGCCCATGGCGCCCCCCTCCGCCTGCAGCAGCATCGACATGGAGGGCCACGGATGGGCAGCAGCTCCCGGCGTCGGTGGGAACGCCGTCAGGTTCCGCGGTGGCACAGGGGCTCCTCCCAACGCAGCACCAGGTGGAGGCGGCACGACGCTGCCGCCGCCGGAGAGGCGCCACCGCTCCGGCAGCCATGGCCGCGGTTCGACGGGGAGGGGTCACCCTCACAACTGCAGCCATGAACGGGGGCAAATGACCCACCAATCGATAGATCAGCAAGAGGGTTGGGCGGATCTGGAGGTGGAGGAAGGATTTGAGGGAGATTTTGGTAGGATTTGGGGATTTTGGGGAGGGGGCGAACGAGCACCCGAGGGGAGCGGGTGGAGCGCCAACGGCTCCATCCGGCATCTCCAGGTATTGTATTCCTCTAAAGACAATTTATTGTTACCTTAGATCTCCAACGGTTGTAAACATATTTAGAATCAAAACCACATCATCATCACACAATAGACATGTACACGTCATGGAAGGATCAAGATCGATGACGATTATCGTCTGAAAGTCCCCGGTCCCTCGTATGCGAAGATTTTAGTTTTTGTCGCAAATGCATGGCCAAGGCGGACAATCGCATGCATCCGCCGCGAGGATCCGCCGAGCAGCATGCAGGTGCGGCACCGACGATAGCTCAGCTGCAGCTGCCATAATAAGCTGGCCCATGATCAGGACCAACAAGCAAAGCATAATGGCAGCCATCTTCTTGAGACCTACAGTGGAGGAAGCCATGGCACCTCAGCTGGGGAACGGACAGACACTTGCCATATATATATATATATATATATCTGTATGTGAGCATGCGGTGTGTGAGAGGTCGTAGCTAGTACTTTGCCCCATTTTATAGAGCTCTAGAGCCAGCCGGGATGACCCCATTTCTAGGCTCTAGTTAGTTAATAACGACATGAAACAACCTTTTGTGTTAGGTGCCGTATGCAGAGTTGATGATGTCACATGCTTTTTTTTTTTCTGCAGGAATCTAGGGACAATACTAGTTGAATGAAAGAAGACTAGAAGAGATATATATAATCTAGAAATAAATACAAATGTGGAAATAACTTCCTAAAGGATATATGTGATGTCATTAGTCGCACATTAATAGAATATATACAAATGTGGTTATATATAGATAAAATTATTATAAATATAAATGGAGTTATATTGTGTGGGTGAACTAATATATACTTTTACCTCAATCTTTTTCATGAAGCAGCCTGAGCATAAGAAGAATTTGGTGACGAAATAGCCTCATATAATAATTGTTAGATGTTTGTTGCTTCATTCCTTGGTAATGTGATGTCTTCACCTTGGCAGAACTGATGGAACACGAAGAAGAGTATGAAAATTTCTTTAACTTGAATGAGTGAATATTGGGATGTCAACTGTCCAAATACTCTAAATAACATGAGAGAGATAGAGACTCACTCACCACACACTAGAGCATCGTGTGTGGGATGGATGGCATTGATGTATGCAGGATTTTTATCAGTTTTCTTACCTCTTCGTATCCTCCACTACTACTATGGCATCAATACTTGGTGACCTATTGATTCTTGAAAATGAAATGCAGTTTACAATTCCAAAGTTGTACACGACAAAAGGAAATTGGAACATATAACTTTCGGTTAGCTGATTGATTACGTCGAACACTGTGGAAGTCTTTTTCATGAAGCAACCTGAGTATAGACAGAGTCTGCTGATGAAATAGCCTCAAATTATAATGGTAAGACGTTAGTTGCTTCTTTAATTGATTTGTAATGTGACGTCTTCACCTTGGTAGAACTGATGGAAGACGAAGAAGAGAATGTGAAAAGTTTCTGTAGCGTGAATGAGTGAATATTGCGATGTCAACTGCCCAAATACAGCAAATAACATGAGAAAGATCACTAGATAATTGCTCGAGCAGCCCCCGCACAGATAACCATATGTATTTACTGATTCCGCAACTTGCAAGTAGCAGACGAATGACGAATCTGCCTTCGAGTCCAATAAATCAGCCCTTACCGGATGTCCTTCCCTATCAATGTTGACAGGTAGGGTTAACAAATTTACTCGTGATATCATCAGTCTATATTTAACCACACCAAGTACGTGCTAGATGTCCTAATCATGTGCATGGATTTCTAGTATTTTTATTGTACTTTTCTGCTTTTATTTTTCAAGGGAAATTGTGGTACTAGACATCAGCATGATGCCATGCTGATATCACGCTGCAGAAGCGGCATAACCCTCGGCCGGCGTTCGACTGGGGCAGCCAGGGTCCGGCTGTTCGGACGGAAGCCTCGCGCCGGCAACACTATTCTTCTTCCCCAGGTCCAACCCTTTCACGTGTCTGGACCTCAAAATATCGTTTGGTTTGGCCGACGCAGCCAACCTGTCCGACATGAGCTTGGACACTAGTGGATATCTGCGGGTCTAGTGGGCCGGTTCGGAATAGAGTCCAGTCGGGGCGGCCCAAATGCACGTCCGACCAGGCCCGTCAGTTTGAATCTGCAATGGCGCTTTTTCCATTCCCAGTGCCTGCCCCCTGGCGCGCCGCCGCAGCTGCAGGGCTCTGGATCAGGAGGCAGAAGCAGAACCGTCTCGCCCCGTTGGCCGCTTGTCGTTTCGAAGCTGGGACAAATAAAGCCTGTGCAGACATATATGGTTTCATTCAGTGAGAGGATCGGAGCAGATCCTGACCAGTTCCTCTCACTCTTCTTGTTCGTTTAGTGTTCGTTTAGTAAAATTAAAGTTACTGGTCATAGTCGACAAATGCCCCGTTGAGGTAATCTCCATTTTATTTTGATGTTTCTTTGCTGCATTTGAGTGCTAGGAACGGTGCTCTCCAAGCTGGAAGGAAAATACCTACAAGCTCCTGAACTGATGCATGGAGCCCTTGCTGCATATTCAACAACACCATTTTCGCTGATAAACGAAAACAGAACTCTCTGCAACCTGGATATAGTACAGCAAAACAGCATAAGATAAGAGATGCGGATCCTCTGAGCCAGTGCTTTTTAGAAAATTAGTTGAAACAATAATTTCGAAGCCGATCGTGGAGAAAATTACCTGCAACACAACAATAATTTGAAACATTAAAATTTGTTGATCATATGGAGGCCAACAGTGGAGAAAAGAAAACTCCTGACAGGACAATTTGTTGATCATGCACATATTCGACTGACCTTAATCGTCATCTTTACTGATCCCATGTTTTTTTTTCCAATTACAAAGTTCGGGTCGATTTATTCAAAAAAAAAAAACAAAGTTCGGGTCGGCAAATAGCAAGTGAGCGATTGATTGATCGATCACGATTTCTGAAAGTAATATTACGGTGTTGTCAATTAGCTACCCGGCCAGGTGGCCAGTGACCAAGTCAAGAGATGTATCTTCTATGAACGACTGTTAATTTCAGCTGATAATTGAACTCACGCGTGACTGTTAATATTGCATATGAATGACTGCTAATTCGGAGGGTTAAGGAAAGGATTCTTGATCGTAGTGTCAAATAGGGAATTCGCTCATTTCATATACAATATTTATGTAGTACGCAGATATATTGTCAACAATGAACTTTTCACAGAACCCGTACGTAGTTCGATTAATATAATCTTCTTTGTGACCGATCCCGATCTTTGGAATTGAAGCCAGGCCAGTGTGCGGGATATTGATTCCGGCTGGCATCTACCTTTGTTTTTTGAAAGTAAAATATGCACGGCAGTGTTACTTCTTTATACGAGTTGAGGTTTACACATTGTAATGAACAACGGTGACTGTAAGTCTGCAACAGCACACACATCCATACTTATTTTTAGATAATGGAACAATGTTCACACATGCGTACAAACTTATATCGTAAGGTAACGTGCAACCTGAAAGCTACTTATTATTACCTTAGATCTTGAATGGTTGTAAATATATTTGCAACCAAAATCACACCATCATCACGTAACAGACATGTAGTACACGGAAGGATCAATCGAGATGGATGATGATTATCTCATCTGCATGTCCCCGGCCCCTCATACGTGAAGATTTTAGTTTTTGACGCAAGTCAGCAAGCGCAATCAGGCCAACACTGAGGCTCGCACTCTGCCGCGAGCATCCGCCGAGCAGCATGAAGGAGCGGCACCGACGTCGAATCAGCTGCAGCTGCCCTAATAAGCTGCTGGCCCAGGGTCAGGACCAACAAGCTGTTATGATTAGGACGAATAAACGATGAAGAACACAAGATCAAACCACAGAGAGACACAAGATTTAACGTGAAAACCCCTCCAATGCGAAGGGGAAAAACCACGGCGCCAGCCAGCAAACACTCCTCACTATAATCAAGAGTTTTGGGTTACAACTCTGTAGCGGCGGCTTACAAGAGAGAATATATCTCAGTGAAACCCTAGCAAGGGTATATGTACCGTACTGCGGGGGGCGAAGCCCCCCGCACCCCCCAAGTGAACTGGTGGCCACCGTGATGGGCCGACTTCAGACTCCGCTTCGCTCCGTCAGAAGTCGGCCTTTATCTTGGGGAATGAATTTGGAACATATTCAACACAAAAACAGATCGTAATAGCGACCATCTTGTTGAGAACCATAGCGGAGGAAGCCATGGCACCCCCGGCTGAGGCTGGGCAAGAGAGAGACTTGTCAAACACTGTACGTATCTATATGTGAGCATGCGGGGTGTGTGATCGTAGCCAATACTTGCGCCCCATTTTATAGACCTCTCAGCCGGCCAGGATCGATGACCCCATCTCTAGGCTCGGCCCGTGTGTTAGGTGCAGTATGCAGACTTCGTGAAACTAGAAGAACTCCTTGTGCTTGCTGTAGGAATCTAGAGATAACATTAGATGAGTAAGTGATCGATGAATGAAAGAAGAGGTGTGAAAAAAATACAATACGAATTCTTAGGAAATAATAGCCTAAAGGATATATGTGAATTGTGATGCCATCAGTTGCACCTTATTAGAATATATAAAAATGTTTTATATATAAAATAACATTATTGTAAATATAATTGGAGTGGTATTGAGTGAGTGAACTAATATATAATTTTTACCTAAGTCATTTAATTTTCATGAAGCAGCCCGAGCATAAGAAGAATTTTCTGAAATAGCCTAATGTACAGGGGCGGATCCAAAGGGGGGCTGCGGGGCTACAACCCTCCCTAATGAGGTGATTTCTTCATTAAATCACTGTCACCTAGCACCAAATTACCATTAATTTTAAGCTTCAGCCCTAAATCATCTTCATTGTTTAGCCCCCCCTTGATCCCCATCCTAGATCCACCACTGCTCATGTATATTATAATGGTTCAATGTTAGTTGCTTCGTTGCTTGGTAATGTGATGTCTTCACCTTGGCAGAACTGGTGAATCGGAAAACAAAGAAAGGGAATATTAGAATTTTGGTAGCATGGATGAGTTAATATTGATCGATGTCAACTTTCCAAATATAACAAATGACATGAAGGGGGCAGACTCACACAGAGAGAATGCACATTAGAGAATCATGTGTGGGATGGGATCTGAGCCATTTCGATTTTGGGGCGTTACATCAGAGCCGACCTTCGTAGCCACGGGGCGTGTGGGCCAGGGGCTGAACATGGGGTTCATTGTTTTATGATTAGGACGAATAAACGATGAAGAACACAAGATCAAACCACAGGGAGACACAAGATTTAACGTGGAAAACCCCTCCAATGCGAAGGGGAAAAAACCACGGGCGCCAGTCAGCAAACACTCCTTACTATAATCAAGAGTCTGGGTTATAACGCCGTAGCGGCGGCTTACAAGAGAATAAATCTCGGTGAAACCCTAGCAAGGGTATATGTACCGTACCGCAGACATGTAGTACACGGAAGGATCAATCGAGATGGATGATGATTATCTCATTTGCATGCTCCGGCCCGGCCTTCGGCTTCTACGGGCCTCCGCTTCGCTCCGTCAGAAGTTCGGCCTTTATCTTGGGGAACGAATTTGGAACATATTCAACACATTGCGCGTGTGGGTTCTGCGAAGTGCACGACATGGCACATGTGTCAGCACTAGGCAAATGGTCGCGTGTGCTAAGAGTGGAACGTTCCTGGTCATCGTTTGCCCAATTTTGGATATGTTGGGCTCGATGAGGACGTCGAGTTCTTTGAGGAGGGTGTATATCACAGTTGACCTAATTTAGATTTGGCTCACAATGGCCTATGTATATGAGATATTATGGAGAGTTTAGTCTCAGCTTAGTTGTTTAGAGTGAGATAGACCAACATATAAGGCTTCTAGAGTTCATCCCACCATCTTCGGGTTAAATTTTTTAAGCAAAACGAGGACGAAAGTTTAAGTGGGATGGTGGTAAATGTGGTTCGCTCAGCATGTAGAGTGGATTTGAGTCGTTTGGACTTTGAGGCATTACAGATGACATTTGATATATGCGGTGTTTTTATCAGTTTGCTGCAGTTCATAATTTCAAAGTTGTACACGACAAAAGGGAATTGAAATATATGACTTTTCAACTACTTATAATGGCTAGATGCCAGTTGCTTCTTGCTTTGTAATGTGATGGTCTTTTCCATGGCAGAACTGGTGGAACACGAAGAAGAAAATATGAGAATTTTCTTAGCGTGAATGAGTGAATATTGCGATGTCAACCGCCCAAATACATTTTTATCAGTTTGCTGCAGTTCATAATTCAAAGTTGTACACGGCAAAAGGAAATTGGAACATATGACTTTTCAACTACTTAATGATGTGGAACAGTGTGGGCCGGTAGTACTTATCATGAAGCAACCTAAGAAGAAAAAGAGTTTGCTTAAATAGGTGTAGCCTCATATTATAATGGCTAGATGCTAGTTGCTTCTTGCTTTGTAATGTGATGTCTTTTCCTTGGCAGAACTGATGGAACACGAAGAAAAAAATATGAGAATTTTGTTAGAATGAATGAGTGAATATTGCGATGTCAACCGCCCGAATACAACAAATAATAAGATGAGAGAGACAGAGACATAGACACACACATAGAGACAGAGCACATCAGAGCACGATGTGTGCGATGGATGGCATTTGATGTATGCAGGGTGTTTTATCAGTTTGCTGGTACCACTTCATATCCTCCACCAATACTATGGCATTAATATATACTTGGTGACGTTTTATTCTTGAATATGAAATGCAGTTCACAATTTCAAATTTTTACATAACAAAAGGAACTTGGAACATATTAATTACTTTTTAGCTACTGGATGACGCATAACACTGTGATAGTCATTTTTATGAAGCAGCTTGAGCATTAGAAAATTTTCTTGAAATAGCCTCATATATATTATAATGGTTCGACGTTAGTTGTTTCATTGCTTGGTAATGTGATGTCTTTGCCTTGGCACAACTAATGAAACACGAAGAAGACAATATGAAAAATTTATGTAGCGTGAATGAGTGAATATTGCAATGTCAACTTTCCAAATACAGCAAATAACATGAGAGAGATAGAGGCACGTAGAGAGAGAGGAGAGCAAGCAAGTCAGAGCATCATATGTATGATGGATGGCATTTGATGCATGCAGGGCGTTTTTATCCTCCACCACTAATATGTGTAAGCCATTCTTTCGGCCCTTTCTTCCTAATATAAAGATACGTGAAGTTATGTTCGAAAAAAAAACTACTATGAAATTAATACTTGGTGGCCTTATTATCTTTTATAAAGCAAAAAACCCCACTAGCACCATGCCGTTCCACGTCATCAAGTAGCTGAAAAGTCGTATGTTTCAATTTCCTTTTACCGTGTACAACTTTGAAAATTGTGAACTGCATTATTTCATATTCAAGAACCAAATGAACCCTACGTAGGTGAACTGGATGCATACATGCATTTTGTTCTTCAAGAACGCCGCTGCTATTTTAGAAATTTATGTGTTGCCGGCCGGTTATTAATTACTCGATGGCTTCTTCTTGGTTGATTAGGTCACATGCTTTAAAGACAACTCACAATATCAGCAATAATACGTGCTCTGGAAATGAAAATGTCTGTGCAGCTAAATGATATTATTATCACACTGGCAACTAAATATATGCAAGCCAACTTGCTTGTTGCTTGCCAATATATGCAAGCATGATTAGTTCAACGAAGAAAATTAAAAGCGAAAGCTGCTCTCAATTGTCGTACATATATACAATTAGTCAGTAGTAGTATCTTTTGCTCAGTATATCACACCAAAGCAGATAGCTACGTATATTTATTCTGATGATCATATCCTAATACATGCATTCTCACAAAATCTAAGCTACGAGTTAGCCCCTCCAGCGATCCAGAGCCATTATATGTATGGTTGGACCACCAACCCGCCATGTGAGGTGAGCATGCATGTGTAAGCTAACAGCAACCATTATGAGGTCATCTTGATTAATTTGGCTGCAGCATGCAGAGTTGTTAGCATAATTTAGGACACGCAAACAAGCTACCTAGTCAGGTCTGCTTGCAGGCTAAATGAGTCTTTTTTATCTCTTTATACTAGATATATGCTTGTGTGTTGCATCGGATCATAAATTTTTACCACTCAATGGCGATGGATTTTTAAAAAATAGTAAAAAGACAATAAAGGATTTTTAAACTGCAGTACGAAGGTGCTAAAAAATCAAACAAATTGCAGGAGTATATTGTATATCAGAGGTACAGAGGAAATAATACTCATGCCACACAACCCTTCTCATGAGCAGGCCACGCACAGATAACCATATATTCCAAACCTTCAAAGTAAACAATCGGTGTTTACTGACGAATCTGCCTTCTAGTCCAAAAAATCAACACTTACTAGATGTCCTTCCCTATCTAAGTTCACATGTAGGGTTAATAAATTTACTCGTGATATCATCAGTCTATTCAAAAGCTACTGACCAAGTTAAGTTTGGTTAACCTCACGTACATACTAGATGTCCTTTGCATATATGGCGAAAGTTGTGGGGCCAAGAAAAAAATTGCAGCTGCCCCTCCTTGCGGTGGCGGTGGCCACCTCTCCGTACAGGCGACACGGGGGGCGATTCGCCCACCTCCGCCAACATCGCCGCTGCCCCTCCTTGCGGTGGCGGTGGCCTGCCCCACAGCGTCCCACCCTCCTCTCTCTCTCTCTCTCGCCCTCTCCCTCGCCTCCCCTCCCCTTCCTGCCCCCCTTCCTCCAACCATGGCTGGCCAACGGGTGGCCTGGTGGCGTGGGGAGTCAGATCCGGGCCCCTGGGCCTGGATCCGGCACCTCCTTCCCTGGATCCGGTGGTTGCGGCAGCGTCCGGCCTCCTCCTGGTGTTGGCAGCGGTCCCTGCTTCCGGCGTCACCACCCCCGTCTCCAGCGGGCACAGGCGTCGGTAGGCCGGATCCTTGGCGGGGTGCCGAGGCGGCGGCTTGAGCTCCTCCCCCTCTTTGGCCGGTCGCCGGCCATGGCCGGGGCCGCCTACTGCTTTTGCCAGCTCTCCTCCTCTCCTTCTGTTGCCAGTGGAGGGCCCTGCTCCTCGGGCCTCCTGGTGGCCAGCGCTCTCTCTTCGGCCATCTCTGGTCGGGCAGCTACTCGTGGTCGCGTCGTGGCTTTCTGGCTAGGGCCGCCGGGGTCGTCGGTCACCTTCTTGCAGCGTCGGCTGTTGGCGTGTGGCTAGAGGTGCTCAACCCCAATCCTACTTCTCTGGTAGCTCGAGGTGGTTGGCTTGTGGGGCGAGTGGTGTTTTGGATGGCGTGGCCAAGTGAGTATGCCATCTTGTATCGTTGTGGTGTGGACAACTGCTCTGGACGGTGCACCATCAACGCCGAGGTGGCATGGATGGCGTCATTTCGCTCTTCCCATTGCATGACTTTGATGCATGTAGCTCTGGGCGAAAGCTGAGCCCGACAGTGGTCGGGCGAAGGATGGTGATACCTTCTGGAGCCACATCCTTCTTGGATGTGTTGTCTTCAAGTCTCATGCTCCTGTCACCAGCGGTAGATTCTAGGTGAAATCCCTACCTTAGCTCTCTATGGCCAGCGACGATGACTTCTTCGGTGTCACCCCCTTCGTGAAGGCGTTGCTGAAGAATTTTTGTGGGCTGCCGTTCCTTCTCCATGGTTGCTATGGTCATCTTGCTGCACCTATTTGCGCTCTATGTTTTCCTCACCTGGGTTTGTCTAGTTGGTGTTCATCATAGCCATTGTATCTTCAGGTAAGTCCTCCTCAACCGTGGTCCTAAGGGTTCTGGCCCTAGTGACTCAGAGGAGCGTTCCGGCGGATGTTTTGCCGCCGAGGTGTTCTAGCAGATGCTTTGCTGCATAGGTTTCTTGCGGATGCTTTGTCAACGAGGAGGTTCTAGTGGACGCTTTGCCACTGACGTCATCGTCTTCGGACAGATGCTTTGCTACCGAGGTTTGGTTCAGACGGATGCTTTGCCATCGGGAGTTCTAGCGGATGCTTTGCCGCTGTTATTTTTTATGGCTCCGATCACTGCTGGCTACCTAAGTGTTGAGATTATTTATTATATTAGGTTCAACTGTTGGGGGTGTTAGGTGTGGAGGGTCCCCCACCCCTCATTTCTCTTGCTTTTTGTTTCTGTTGAGGATTTCGTTGGTAGTTTATGGATGAGCTACGAATTCTCTTGTATTAACTATATGTAGATCTATTGACCATTTCTCTTCCCTTAAAGCAACACGTGCATAAGGTGCGATTTTGAAAGAAAAAAAGTAAAATATGCACGGTGTATTACTTCTTTATTATACAAGGTTTACACATTTGAACGAACAAACCGGAAGTCTGGAATAGCACACATACACACTTATATATGCTAAGGTATCTTACAACCCAAAGACAACTTATTATTATTACTTATATCCTAAGGTACCGTACAACCCAAAGACACATACATACTAATATTCGAATGGCTAAACATATTTGGAATCAAAACACACCATCATCAAGCAATATAGACATGTACGGCCAAATCTGCCTTCCAGTCAAAAAAAAAAATCAGCTCTTACTAGATGTCCTTCCCTATCTAAGTTCACAGGTAGGGTTAATAAATTTACTCGTGATATCATCGGTCTATTCAAAAGCTACTGACCAAGTTAAGTTTGGTTAACCTCACGTACATATTAGATGTCCTTTGCATATATGGCGAAAGTTGTGGGGCCAAGAAAAAAATTGCAGTTGTAACCTGCGTTGGTAAGATGTTGGCTTCGTTTGCACTCACACCGACACCTAGGGATTCTGCTCCATGCCGTCCGCCCGTCCATGGAATGGAATGGTCTTCGCATGCTCCGTTACCGTTCCATCTATACTTAGTACTCGTCGTCATGGTTGAAATATTGGGACGGATGATAAAACGTACAGGCACAAAGCACGGGAGCTTCATGTCCTCCATGACCATGCATCACGCGCCATCGTAATGCGGAAAGGTGAAGCAGGGGAGGGAGCTCAGGGATGCAGAGCCTATCTTCGGGTGTAGTGGGCTGGTTCGGCACAGAGTCCAGTTGGGACGGCCCAGATGTTTGTCCGACCAGGCCCGTCAGTTTGAATCACCTCCGCCGCCACGGCTGCAACGACGCTTTTCCCGTCCACAGTCCCAGTCCCTGGCTCAGGATCAGGAACCGGAACCCCGTCTCACCACCCCGTTGTCCACGGGTGACATCACACAGAGAGCAACTCGTCGAGGGACACAATACCATATGCTTCACATTGCTGAAAAGGAAAATCTTGAAGAAGCAGAAGGAAGACAAGGAAGCTACCAGGATGCTGCGAGATGGAGATATATCTGGAAGAGCAGGATGATGCGCAAGCCTGAAGCGGGTGAGGGCAAATCAACAAGAAGACGACACTATGAAAAAAAAAATTATCTCTTGTACCGGCCGTTCTGGGATAACTTGCTTCGGTGATTGCTCAAGTTCTATCTGAAAAACGATGTTGTAGTTTCTGTTTCCTTTCTTGTATCACCTAGTGTCAGTTTCAAGAATATAGACCAATTCGTTTGTTGCTTGTAAGTTTCAAGATTTTTACCAAAAGTCGCTACCTCTCGCATCAACTCAGTAGCTGATCACCTAATCAGGCCTACTCAAACGGCATTCATGCGAAGACACAATATCCTAGAAGGAGTCATCGTCTTGCATGAGACAGTTCATGAGTTGCACCATAAAAAATAAAATGGGGTAATCTTCAAAATTGATTTTAAAAAGGCTTATGATAAAGTGTGTTGGTCATTTTTATGGCAAACGCTTAGAATGAAAGGATTCTCACTCAAGTGGATTGAGTGGGTCAAATCCTTCATATCAGGCGGAAGTGTAGCAATCAATGTTAATGATGAAGTCGGACCTTACTTCCAAACGAAGAAAGGTCTTCGACAAGGAGACCACCGATCAACAATACTATTCAACATTGTTGCCGATATGCTTGGAATCTTCGTAGAGAGAGCTAAAGCAAACGATCAAGTGGGTGGTGTGGTGCCACACCTAGTCGAGGGTGGGCTATCCATACTACAATACGCTTATGACACGATCCTATTTATGGAACATAACATGGAGAAGGCACAAAACATGAAGCTACTACTTTGTGCATTTGAACAATTATCAGGTATAAAAATTAATTTCCATAAGAGTGAACCAATACAGGGAACTATTTGGATGCAATCCAGGAGCTTTCCCAATGATGTATTTGGGCATTCCTATCCACTTTAGGAAGCTATCAAATACCGATTGGATTAAGATACAAGAAAGGTTTGAAAAATGACTCAATAGTTGAAAAGGCAAGAACCTATCTAGCGAAGGTCGTTTGACATTAATCAACTCTGCGCTCAACAGTGGAGGTCGTTTGACATTAATCAACTGTGTCTCCAAAAGGAGTTCTTAAAAGCTAGACTATTATCAATCTCGATTCTTCTCGCAATGTGATGACCAAAAAAGAAAATACCATCTAGCCAAATGGGATATCCTATGTCAACCAAAAGACCAAGGTGGACTAGGGATTCACAACTTGCAAATCAAAAATACGGCCTTACTCAGCAAATGGCTATATCGTCTATTAAAGACAAATGGTACATGGCAACATATATTATGCAACAAATACCTAGGGAGTAAACCTCTAGTTCAAGTCCAGTGGAAGAGTAGGGATTCTCATTTTTGGCAAGTTTTATGAAGATTAAATGGGATTTTCTTAGTTTTGGAACTTTCCGCACCAAGGATGGATCACAAGTTAGATTTTGAGAAGACATATGGTTAGGCAATACTAGTTTAAAACAGCAGTATCCTTGTTTATACAACCTAGCGAGAAGAAAACAAGATTTGGTGGCTGCGGTTTTGAATACCCAACCACCTATTTTTATCTTGGCGCGGAGGCCTTCTAGGCAACAAGTTAGTGATGTGGAATAACCTTGTTTCACGTGTTACTCATGTTGCCTTACTCCAGGAGGAAGATGAATTTATATGGAATTTAGAACAAAAGGGTGACTTTTCCATAAAATCACATTATGTTGGTCCCATCTACCACCTAACCTAAACAAGCGACTTTGAAAACTAAAAGCACCTATGAAGATCAAAATCTTTCTATGGTATTTGCGAAGAGTTGTTATCCTAACCAAAGATAATCTAACCAAACGAAATTGGCAAAGGTAGTAAACAATATTGTTTCTGTCAGAAGAATGAAACAACACAACATTTGTTTTTAGATTGCCAGTTTACACGCATAATTTGGACCGCCATATATGCGGCTTGGGGGCTCCCTAGATCTCAAAATGTGTCTGATATGTTTGGCGGCTGGCTAGATGGGCTTAGAAAAGACCTAAATCCATTAGTTCTTTTGGGAGCTATAGCATGTATTGGTCTTCGTGGCTTTGCAGTCATTTACTCAACTACAGTCTTGCTCCATACATGGTCTATCCTTCAGAAGCCTATTTCCTAGGAGGTGGTTGTAGCGGCTTCTCAATTCTTGACGCAGGTGGCCAAGGAGTTTTTTATCCGGAGGCATGGGTGACGATCTAGTCTACGGATTGATATTTATTATGGTGCACCGGATTTATTTTCTTTTTCTTTTTTGCTTTGGACTGTATGCCTTTCATGTAGGGGCCGGGAGGATTTTAAGATGTTGTATTATCTTGACGTAACTTTCTTAGAATTAATAAAGCTTCCCTTTGTTTAAAAAAAGTGTCAGTTCGCCGTTCGTAGGACTTGATACTTGGTTCAGCTCTGCTAGTTCTGCTGCTGCTCTGATTTTTGCTTAGTCGTTTCAGGCTGGCTAGCGTTATTTGGTCATGTAATCTCTCCTTTTTTTCTCTGTTTTCTCTCACACAAACTCTTTTTTTTTTCCCGTTAACACGTTAATGGGAATGGGAACGTTCTCGGGTGAAAAAAAATAAGCACTCCGCCCCATTGACGACTATGGTAATCGCGCTGTAGGAGCAGAGTAATCTATTCCTATATATTTTCCAATGACCGACACACCCGACATTTCCATATATAGTTGCTGAAATCCTTGAATTTGTCTGACCGTCACGCAATGATCATGACATCCGACCGCCATTGGCACAGGCGCTCCAAAGTCCAAACTGTGGCGTCGTCCCCAGCAAGCTGGTGTGGTCGCCATCGCCGCCACGCAAGCAGCGAGAGCTAACTCCGCTACTAGACATGGTAAGGTGAGCTCACCGGCCGGCACAGATTCGTCTGCATCTTAGAATCTACTTAAAAATTTACCACCACTGGTGGGTGAGTCGCTGGGCCGCCACCATTCTTGACGAATCAATGTTAATATTTGAGTCAGTATTGATACTTGAGTCTGCTTGCTTGATTGAATCAATGTTAATACTTGAGTGCACATCGTCGCCGCGCAAGCATCTCAATTATATTTGGCCCAACCTCCTCAGGTGAGGTCATCTCATCTCGACTGCATGATGCATGCAATTTATTAGGTTTAATTTCTCAACTATTTCCCTGCACTGATCAATCCACCGGTTCACCAAATTTTCATTACAGCTCATATAGCATATAAAATTATATATATGCGTAATAACTTTTTCTCTAGCAAAATTTTTATGTCACTTCATACAGTGCTCTTATGGCATCTATAACAATTCCTTTGGTGCATGCCTGTTCATGAATGAAAGTAAGAACAAAAGCAAGCCAGCATTGTCAAAAACACAGGATGGATATCAGACTTCCTGTTGAACACGAATTGGAGATTGATTTGGCCACGTAAGTGCTACATATATTCTTGCTACTATACAACTCATCGTGCTCTTTTTGTGAAACATCCAAACTTCAGTAATTTTCATTTGCATTAGAAACTACTAAAGAAACTATGTATTATATACTGTGGGTGTTCCGGCGGATGCTTTACCGTCGAGGTGGTTTCGGTGGATGCTTTGCCACCGAGGAGTTCTAGCGGATGTTTTGTCGCTGAAGTCGTCTTCGACTCCGATTGCTACTGGCTACCCAGGTGTTTGAGGTTTTTTTTTGTATTAGGTGTAGTTGCTGGGATTGTTAGTTGGAGGGTCCCCACCCCTTCGTATTCTTGCTTTTTGTGTTTGTGTTGAGGGCTTCGTTGGTAACCCTTGGTTTACCCGCGAACCCTTTTATATCAGTTATCCTTTAGGTTTGATTCTATTCTGTTTAATGAAAAACACGTCTAGGGTTGGGCGTGATCTTGAAAAAAAAAAAGAATTGGGTCTATAGTGCAATTTGTTGCTCTTAGAAACTACTCTATATTAATATTGTTGGGGTACCCATAAATTTGGGATGCACAAGCTCATCAGGTACACATTGAGAAATAAGGGCGGAAAATAGAATGGATATCTACATTATCAGATATCCATATCCTCTAAAACTTGTAATATATATAGATATCTGTATTCGTATTGTTTTTAAATATGAACTAAATAGATATATCTGAATTCGTGTTTCGGTATTTACCTCTATCCAGTTCCAGATCCGTATTCGATAATATCCGGCAGTATCCATATCCGCAAAAAAGGGTGTCATAATAATAATGCATCAAACCCAATGGAGGCACGAGAGCACGAGATGGCATGCGCCCATGGCTCTGTTGGTCAACCAGCGGGGAGCAGAGCCCTCACGGGGCCGTGTAACACATGGTGTGATTGGCATGGAGAGTTGGAGTATTGTTTATGGCTAGCTTTAAAACAAGCAAAACTAGCAATGTTATCCTCCAAATTAGTATTGCTTGCTCGATCAAGATGAATCATAGAAGAAACTGTTCAAAAAAATCATAGAAGAAACCGTGACTGATGTTGATCTGCGAGCAGAGCACCAATATTAATGTAGATGGAGACATGAGAGCACAAGATGGTACGCTGCTAATTAACAACATGCATGGGGCACCTATATACATTTAGCGAACACGTGGGTTTATTCATCAGTCGTATCGTTTAGTGAGGCAACACCTAGCTCTTTTGGTGGTTTCGCGTTTATTTATGCCTATAAAATGGAGCAAGTTTCAGTGTCATCTCGCACTCGCACTTGTTCAGTTCGCACATACTTGCTGGTCACAGAACATAGTCTTGCCAAAGCTAGGTATTGACCATGCACTACAGGATTCAGGTGCTTTGCCTACTGCAATTCGCAGTTGGCAAAGGCACGATTGCAGTCGGCAAAGGCTTTTCCGACTGCAATTCCACATGACAGTCGGCAAAACCCAGTCGGCAAAGAAAGCGTCGGCAAAGGAGCCTTTGCCGAGTGCCACCTGGCAAGCACTCGGCAAAGGCTTTGCCGAGTGTCACCGACACTCGGCAAAGGCCCGAAATAAAAAATCCGAAAAAACCCGAAAATAATAGGAAAAAAAATTTAAATCTGAGGGGGACCCACCGCCATGCGCCCGCCCGTCTCCGTCGAAGTGGCAAGTGGCGGCATTTTTCGCGCGAAAATCGCGCGCTTCGCGTCCGGTGGGATTCGAACTCGTGACCTCTCTCTCGCGTGTCTTCTGCCTTAACCACTGCACTACTCTGTCACATGTGTCTATAACTAGTTTCATTTCCTCATATTCTATACTAAATCGAGAGTAATTAGCTTGTTTAAGGGCCTAAATAAATTCAAATCCAAAAGTGGTCAACTATAATATTTCATAACTTTTCAAGATCTACACTTTTCGTTTAGGAAGTTTTTTCATCCGAGGTCTTTTACGAAATTTGAATTTCAAATTTAAGATATTCACATATGGCTTTAGCATGGTAAGATGAACTCAAATGAAAAAGTTATTAACTACAAAGTTTCATAACTTTTCGAGATCTACAAACTTTGTTTTGGGTATTTTTTCATCCGAGGTCATTTACGAAATTTGAATTTTGAATTTTGAAATTCACGCGTAGGTTTAGCATGGCAAGATGAACTCAAATGAAAAAATTAAACTATAACATTTCATAACTTATTAAGGTCTATAAACATTATTTTGCTTGTTTGATCATTTGTTCATCCGATGTGGTGGTTCTAACATAGTTCACAATTCTTATGAAACTATTAGTGAGATGTAGGTTTTATAAACAACATTACTATCGATTTATGAAATGAAAAAATGACCAATATAAATTTTCTAGATCCTAAAAAGTTATACAACTTTGTAGTAGAAAATTTTTTCATTTGAGTTCATTTAGTGCCTCGAAAATGTAATATTAAAAATATCTTTGCCGAGTGCCGGTGACGTGGCACTCGGCAAAGATTTTCTCTTTGCCGAGTGTCGCTGACGTGGCACTCGGCAAAGATTCCCTCTTTGCCGAGTGTCGCTGATGACATGGCACTCGGCAAAGAATATTACACTCGGCAAAGTCGCGATTTCCGGTAGTGACGGCTACTGCTCTCAAGATGGCTGGCATCTGCATGCTGGCCCTGACCATGGGCCAACTGATGGCCGTTGTTGGTGCATCGGGGCCACTGGTGCATGGGGACGCCGTGCCTACTCCTCGCCGGCTGCTCATGGCGGACCATGAGCGTCGTCCAACCTCCGACGACTCCTCCGAGAAGGCCGCCCCCATGATGCTGCTCCAGCTCTTGCAGTGCCCTGCAACGTCTATTATACTCCGTGGTGTTGCCCTTGGTAGCGCTGCCACAAAGTGAAATCTTCATGAGAAGACCATGCATGAAGACGATGGATGTGGCCTCTAGATGTGTGCCATATGATGCTTGCGTATCATTCGTATCGTGTGTCTATGTTGTTCAACAATAAATGTACGTAAGCTCGAAAGCCTTTGGGGTACCGCCACTTACTACGTACTATAGTGGGATGCAACATGCATGCACCTACGTTGGTTTGTTTACTGTGTTGCAGGCTTGGAATGATGTTTTTGCTTTCAATTAATAAATAAGAGAGGCCGCCTATATATATGCAATCGATCTTTCCTTTCCGTCTACTGGCATTTAAAAATCGGAATCTGTCATAAAGAAAATTTATGCTTTTGCAGTGAAAGTGAGCGATGATGCTTACCTTCATCACCACCTAATTTCAATTCTGCGGTAAAAATTTGAAGATAAAAAAGTACTATGTCGCTCTCGTGCCTGCCGACGGTGTGTCTCGACCCTGTGATGCCACGCCGACGTGTATCTGCTGCCCAGAGAAATGTAGGGACGCCAACGACGTGTAGAATGACCGCCTAGAGAACCGTAGGGCCATTGTGTCTAGCCAAAATAATGGCCAAGGGGGGCTGGACTGAATACTTTACTGACTCCCCAAATAGCAGACGAATTTGCCTTCCAATCCAAAAAATCATCTCCTCTACCGTCGACGACGAGGGATGCTATGCGGGCTCTCTTTCCGGCGAGGAAGCAGCGCGCGCTGGGCGAGGTCCAGGCGGCTTGAGGCGCTGTCGTCACCGTCGCCAATTATGTCTGTTAAAATGAAGCAAGCTAAACTTTTTCTAGATTATTTTTCATAAAGCATTATATTTAGAGGAAGTCATCTTTCAGAAGGTTCTACACGACGTACGAAGATGGGAGGTGAAGGAAGAGAGACAAGATTCTAGAATATTCTTCACTTCTCATGATCTAAGATATTTATATGGAAAAGTATAGAATAGAAAGTAAAATAAATTAGAAAAATTGTAATATCTAGAAATACTCTAAAGGGGGACACATGGCACAAATCCATGGATCCCCTAAGCCTATAAATAGAGGCCCCTCCCTTGCCATGACACATACAAGCAAAGGGATACATACCAAGAGAGCCACTCTATGAGAACATGGTAGAGTGGTGTGTAGTGAAGAGTGAGTGTGCTAGGATAGCCACCAAAGTGTTGTACTCTTGGAGTGTTGCAATAAAGTTTAATTTTAGTCTTTCGGTTGTGCCTTATAGTTTCTAAGTGCTTAGTACCTAAGTTATGATCCATCGAAGGTAGGCTCTGCCACCCGGGATCATAAGGGTCTAGACTTCATCGTAGATTGGCTCTGCCACACGGAAGTTAGCTTCATCTGTTGGTAGGCTTTGCTACCCGAAAGTGAGAAGACGGTTCTGCCGTCGAAAGGACCCTCTGCACTAAGTAACTAGAAATTATAAAAGAACCGATCAACTCAGGGAGAGTTGGTGTTCTAGGTGTAGGTCCTCATTAGTGGGTATTAGGGCCACCAAAATCCCTTACAATTGGTATCAGAGCTGTGACGGTCCGGGGCCGTCAGGAAGATATTTTTTAGTCGGTGCAATATCAAGGCACTAAGGGGAGACTCTGCCGGAGTTCACAGTCCGGGACTGTGAAGGAACGCTGGTCCGGGACCAAGCGTAGTTGACACCGGGTGTCCGTTGATATGGCGGATCTCTTTAGTGCAGGAGCCATTAAGAAGCTCAACAGTAACAATTATGGCTATTAGAAGACCTGCATGGAGTCTTACCTACAAGGACAAGACCTATGGGAGGTTGTTGCGGGCACCAAAATAAAGCCTCCATCAAAGGAGAGTGGCGATGCCTTGCGAAAATGGTGTATCAAAGCCGGCAAGGCCATGTTCGTACTGAAGACAACTATTAAGGAGGACCTACTGGAGCATATCCGAAATGCAGGTAGCCCAAAGGAAGCTTGGAAAACTCTTGGAAAATTATTCTCGAAGAAGAATGAAGCACGCCTTCAATTATTAGAAAAGGAGCTCTCAGGTATCTCTTAAGAAACTATGTCTATTGGTTAATATTTCACAAAAATAAAATCCATATGTCAAGAGATATCAGAGCTGGCACCGGAGGAGAAAGTTGGTGATGCCCGCATAAGGAGAATCATCATTAATGGCCTTAGACCCGAATATCATGGGTTTATAGCCGCAGTGAGTGGATGGCCGACTCAACCTTCATTGGTGGAGTTAGAAAATCTGTTGGCTAATCAGGAGGAGTTAGCCAAGAGGATGGGAGGCGTTTCTATGAAGGAAGAAGAAGAGGCTCTCTTCACAAGCAAAAAGAAGGGACCACCTAGGAGGCAAGGAAATTTGAAACCAAGATGGATGGAAGGTGGCAAGCATCACCCAAAGGAGAAAAGTAGCTATTCAGGGAGAGCCCATGGACTAGAAAACCAGCAACAACAACTAAGGAAAGATGGATGCTTTAATTATGGTAAGAAGGGTCACTTTGCTCAAGAATGCTGGTTTCCAAGGAGGCGCTTTGAAGGAAATGAGAAGCAGAATAAGAAGCACTTTGAAGGGAATGTGGCCACCACCACAAGTGAGAAAAATGAAAATTACACTAGTGGAGAAGAATGGGATGTTGAAGCTGGGTTTTCTCAAAGTGTTGAGGAAGATGAGTTGGAGAAGGACTCAGAGGCACATACTTTTGTAGCAACAACTGATCCAATAATTAACTACAAGGAGGATTGGATCATTGATTCTGGGTGCTCCAACCACATGACTAGTGATGACATAAATTTGGAGGGAATCGCCGACTATAAAGGAAGGAGAGTTGTGCTTATGGCAGATAACTCAAAGTTATCAATCTCTCATGTTGGAAAGGCGGTTATTCCAAGGTATGGTCCTCAGCAACTCCAACTTGATAGAGTTTATCATGTTCCTGGCTTCAAGAAGAATCTGTTGTCGGTCCCTCAATTGACAGCAGAAGGAAAATATGTGCTCTTTGGGCCAGAAGGTGTGGCAATTTTTAGAAAATTAAAGGTGATTGGCACACCCATCATGGAAGGAAGGAGGAGACAATCGGTCTATGTCCTCTCCGCTGAATCTGCTTATGTGGACAAGACTCGGAGGAATGAGACGGGTGATTTTTGGCATGCACATCTTGGACATGTTAACTACAGTAAGTTGAAGGAGATGATCTAGAAGCAAGTATTAAAGGGGCTTCCTCAAGTGGACATCCGGACAGATACTGTTTGTGCTGGTTGTCAGTATGGCAAGGCTCATCAGTTGCCATACAAGGAATCAAAACATCGATCCAAGACACCATTGGAGCTCATACACTCGGATGTTTTTGGCCCAGTCAAACAAATATCTATTGGAGGTATAAGGTACATGGTGACTTTCATTGATGACTTCTCAAGGTACATCTGGGTTTACTTTATGAAAGAGAAGTCTGAAGCTTTCACAAAATTCAAGGAGTTCAAGGAGAAGGTAGAA
Source organism: Bothriochloa decipiens (assembly GCA_023333625.1). Classification (NCBI taxonomy): domain Eukaryota; kingdom Viridiplantae; phylum Streptophyta; class Magnoliopsida; order Poales; family Poaceae; genus Bothriochloa; species Bothriochloa decipiens. The sequence continues at coordinate 39,252,275 of CM041643.1, forward strand.
GGTGAACTCAACATAAAAATTAAGTGCCTTACTGATAATGGGGGAGAATATTTATCAAATGAGTTCACCAACTATCTTAAGGAGCACAAAATAAGAAGGCAATTTACTTGTCCCAATACTCCACAACAAAATAGAGCGGAGCGCAAGAATCGCCATCTTGCGGGGACTTGTCAAAGTATGCTCCATGCTAAGAATGTACCAGCAAGGTTCTAGGCCGAGTGTATGAGGACAACAGCTTATGTGATTAATAGGCTACCACAAACTAAGTTTGGATTCAAGTCACCACATGAGCTATTATGGAAGGTGAAGCCAGTGGTAAGCCATCTCAAAGTATTTGGCTGTGTTTGCTATGTATTTGTGCTCGATCACCTAAGGAGCAAGTTTAAGAAGAAAGCAATTCAGTGCATCTTTGTTGGCTATGATGATGCACGAAAAGGTTGGAGGTGTTGCGATCCAACCACAGGAAGGTGCCACACCTTAAGAAATGTGGTGTTTGATGAAGCCTCAGCATGGTGGTCACCGGAGATGGTTGAGCTACCAAAATTACATGATTTTGAGGAGGTTTCAGAAGAAATCCAAGAAGAAGAAGAGCATCAATCAACCCCAAGAGAAGATAAAGAGGGTTCTCCAAACAAAGGCAAGAGTCCTTGGAAGACTGGTGTACATCAAGTGAAGCCTCTGCCACAGGAAGCAGAGCAAGAAGAGCCGCTCAAGGTCTACGGAGATCGACAAGAAGGCTGAAGCCCAATTCAAGGTATGCAAATCTGTGTCTTATTGAGCCTTCCACTTATAGCTCAATCAAAAGGTGCATGGCTAGGCCCGCGGCTCGAGAAGGGAAGAACAGAAGAGTTTTAAGAAGAGCTCAGAAGAGTCTGGAAGACAAGCATTGGAAGAAGTTTGTCTTGAGGGGGAGTGTTAAAATGAAGCAAGCCAAACTTCTTCCGGAGTATTCTTCACAAGGCATCATATTTAGAGGAGACCATCTTCCAGAAGGTTCTACACGGCGCATGAAGATAGGAGGTGAAGGAAGAGGGACAAGATTCTAGAATATTCCCCACTTCTCATGATCTAAGATATTTGTATGGAAGAGTGTAGAATAGGAAGTAAAATAAATTAGAAAAATTATAATATCTAGGAATACTCTAGAAGGGGGACACATGGCACAAATCCATGGATCCCCTAGGCCTATAAATAGAGGCCCCCTTCCTTGATATGACATATACAAGCAAAGGAATACATACCAAGGGAGCCACTCCATGAGAGCATGGTAGAGAGTGGCGTGTGGTGAAGAGTGAGTGTGCTAGGATAGCCACCAAAGTATTGTACTCTTGGAGTATTGCAATAAAGTTTGATTTTAGTCTCCCGGTTGTGCCTTATAGTTTCTAAGTGCTTAGTGCCTAAGTTGTGATCCATCGAAGGTAGGCTCTGCCACCCAGGATCATAAGGGTCTGGACTTCATCGTAGGTTGGCTCTGCCACTCGGAAGTCAGCTTCATCTGTTGGTTGGCTTTGTCACCCAGAAGTGAGAAGACGGTTCTGCCGTCAAAAGGACCCTCTGCACTAAGTAACTAGAAATTATAAAAGAACTAATCGACTCAGAGGGAGTTGGTGTTCTAGGTGTAGGTCCTCATTAGTGGGTATTAGGGCCACCAAAATCCCTTACAGTGTCCATATGTTTGGACGAAGCATTTTTCATTTGGAGCGTGCGCGGGTTGAACATGCGTGCGAGTCGCAGTGTCATGCATGAGTTCCTAGTGCAGGAACACGCCTCAGTCGTGTGTTTGGTCAAAATGAAGATCGATGTACTATCACCAGCAATGGACAATGAATTAATGGGAACTGAATTTGACTACGCATGCTTGCCTTCCTTTGGGGCGTCGGGAGGGGTACTGGTGGCCTGGAAGAGTGATGCGTGGGCCGCGTCCAATGTGTTGTGTCGTTTTTACTCCGTGTCCGACACTCTTGCCGCCGTCAATAGCTCGTCGTCGCCATGGATGTTGGTGGTAGTCTATGGGCCGATAGACGATGCCCTAAAATCAGAGTTCCTTGATGAATTGCGCTCCATCTGCGCAGCGACTGCAGGCCTACTGCTCATATGTGGGGATTTCAACCAAATTTACCAAGCGGCTGACAAGAGTAATGACCGTCTCAACCTGCATCTGATGCGGCGCTTCCGTCGGGCCCTTGATGATTGCCGACTGGATGAACTATACTTGCACGGAAGGCTATTCACGTGGAGCAACGAAAGATGGTCACCGACCTTATTAGAATGCATTGACCAGGCGTTCGCGAACGTCGAGTGGCTCGAGGCGTACCCTGACCACCACCTCAGATGCATGTCCACTGATTGCTCTGACCACGCCCCGTTGTTGTTGGAGCTGAGCATGGTGCCGTGGGCGAAGCCGCATTTTTGCTTTGAGATGTTCTGGGTTCACCTGGACAGATACGAGGAGGCTGTCTGAGAGGCCTGGGAAGGAAGCGTGCCAGGGGCGGACGCGTGCAGAGTCCTGAACTAAAAGTTCAGGAAGACGGTGAAGGCGCCCTAGAGCTGGAGCATGCGCTGCGGGGGAGTGTGCGTGTGTAGCTGGCCATGGCGAGGGAACTGGTTGCTCAGCTGGACAGAGCACAGGAGCTACACGCGTTGTCGGACGGGGAACACTCGTTGCGCAAGGACATGAAGCTACAAAGCCTTAGACTTTCATCGTTAGCCAGATCCATTGCTCGCCAATGTTCAAGGATCCGATTCCTAGAAGAGGGGGATGCCAACACTAAATTTTTTCACCTCCAAGCATGCCATAGAAGTCACAAGAATTACATATCGTCCATCCAACATAATGGCACTTGGTTCTCGGCCGAACAGGCGAAGTCGGATCTCATCTACGAGTACTTCAACAATATTCTTGTCAAACCCTTTGAGCGCCAGCACTCTTGAGAAAAGCACTCTTGACATTGAGAAAAGCACTCTTGACATCCATCTAATACAGCTTGAACCCTTTCGAAGCTGCAAAGGCTAAAAGTTTCCTAATGGCTTCTAAACGGGCAACTGGAGCAAAGGTTTCCTCAAAGTCTATTCTCTCTTTCTGGTAAAACCCCTGAGCAACCAATCTAGCCTTGTTCCTAACTATCACCCCATCCTCACTCTGCTTGTTCTTAAACACCCACTTGGTACCTATGGATGACATTGTGGAGGTGGAGGAACTAGGACCCAAACTTGGTTTCTCTCAAAGTTTTCTAACTCCTCATACATGGCATTGACCCAATATACATCAGATAGTGCATGTCCAATATCCTTGGACTCAAAATCGACAACAAAAGTAGAATGTGCGAAATGAGAAATTTTATAGGACTTGTTGCGAGTGACACGCTGGTTGAGGTTACCGATCATGGTCTCAGGAGGATAGCAATGCTGAATGTGCACGGGTATGGACCTTGATGAAGTCACCTCCCCCTCGACTGCAGCTGGAGCTCCCTCAGGTGCAAGAGAGGGATACCGATTGTTCAGCCCCCATGAAGTAGAAGAAAAAGGATCGGGGCTACAAACAGATCTAGTCGTCACAGGGTCGATAGGGGTAGCCGGTGGAGTTGGCTCGGGAGCACCCCAATCGGCATCGTCCTGCTCCTCCTCCACAAAGATGCTCTCACCCATCTCCTGATCACCTGCACGCTCAAAGACAGGAGAAGAACAAGGTGTGGTTTCATCAAAGGTAACTTCACAAGTCTCCATGACGCGGTTAGTCTCAAGATTAAGTACTATATACACACGAGAATGAGTAGCATAACGGAGGAAAATGCCATCAGAAGAACGTGACTCAAACTTATCTAAGTTACCTTGCTTGAGTATGAAGCACCGACACCCAAAGACTTTAAAGTAGCTCACCTTAGGAAGATGCCCAAACCGCAACTCATAAGAAGTTTTCTTTGTAAAAGCTCGAAGAAAGATGCGATTTGAAACATAGCATGCTGTGTTGATCGCTTCGGCCCAATACTGCCTAGGAGTCCTGTGCTCATCGAGCATCGTCCTGGCCATCTCAACAAGGGTTCGATTCTTGCGTTCAACTATCCCATTTTGCTAAGGCACATACGAAGAAGAAAACTGATGCTCAAGACCCAAAGACTTGCAAAAGGCTTCAAATTGAGAGTTCATGAATTCTGTGCCATTGTCACTGCATATAGCGCTCATGGCATTCTTGGGAAGCTTATTTTGAAGCCGAAGAATCAAATCCCGTACATGAGAAAATGCCTCATCCTTGGACTCCATGAAAAAGACCCAAGAGTAGCGAGAAAAGTCGTCCACGATCACAAGAACGTACCACTTCCCACCATCCGACCAAACCCGAGCTGGACCTGCAGTGTCCATGTGAAGAAGCTCACCGGGTTGTTTAGTCATCACTTGGTTCACAGGGGTATGAGAAGCGGCCACCATCTTCCCATGACGACACGGATGACAAACCAAATCCTTCTTGAACTTTAGCTTAGGCAATCCTCGAATTAGATCAAGAGAGCTCAACCTTGCAAGTAAGTCAAAGCTCAAATGACCAAGCCTCCTATGCCACTTCCAAAACTCAGAAGAAGTGCCTGCCACCAAACATCGAGAGATGCCGAAAGAGCGAGAAAAATCAGCACGAAAGACAAGCCCAAAAGGTACAATCGAACACACAACATCACCATGCGAGTCAAGTATGCGAGAAAGACCCAGCTTAAAATGCACTTCGAAACCATCTCTAAGGAGTTGCAAAACCAAAAGAAGATTGAAATGCAAGCTCGAAACCAAAGTAACATCCTTGAGCATAAAGTTCTCATTGAGTCTTATCGACCCACGAGAAAGCACCTTACCTTTACCATTGTCCCCAAATGTGATGTACTCCTTGGAGGTCATGGGGTTGAGGCTGGAGAACCAATTTGAATTTCCAGTCATGTGGCGCGAACACCCGGAATCAACAAGCCAAATGTTCTCCAAGCCTCCATGCTGCATCAATAGAAAGACATGGGATGAGCATACGATCCAACACTGGGGTTAGTAAACTGAGGAGAAAACCAGTGCTGGGTCATTTGCCCTGGAAAAGTGTTAGGAAAAACACCATACACACCATGTCCCATGGGAGAGAAGCGATCATCATGAGAGAGAAAATGTGGTCCGCTAGAAGTGTAGGACAAAGAGCCACTGCCACGAGACCTTGAGTCGTATTGAGGACGACTTGGACCTCGCCAGGCATGACCATCATGTGGTCTCACAAACTGAGGCCTAGCACCTTGAGGTCTTGCACCTCTAGGCCTAGCATTGCTCCTCTGAGCAGGTGAAGCATGCATACCATGAGATGGGCGATGCATGTTCTGGTGTGAAAGCTCAAACTGATGCCTCTCATCTCTCTTCCTCCTAAAGCAAAACTCAAACAAGTGACCATCTCTCTTGCAATACTCACAGTGGTACACCTCTCTCTTAGGCTGTGGGTGACTCACTCTGGTGTGGGTATGGTTCACTCTTAGAGGTGGTTTAGCCTTAGGAAGGGGCTTATCAGAGATGTTTGGCAAGGTGTCAAGTGGGTTCCTGAGGTGGTTAGGTTTTAGAATCCACACTTGTTTCTGAGGTGGAGCTTTGGGAGGCTCTTCAAGCACTCCATCTTTCACAACAGGCTTGGTAGGCTCAGAGGACTTTGGTGGGTTGATCTTAATAAGCTTGGGAGAATTGGTGGGTTTCTCACTTGAGCTCAAATCACTATGTTCACCAACCTTGCCAAAGACATTGTTACCCTTCCCACCTAAAGCAAAGCCTAAACCCATTATGTTAGTACCCCTTTTGTACTGACTCATCATCATGCCCAACTGTGGCTCACTGCAAGAAAGCCAACTCAACATGTGCCGAAGGAATGTGTTTTCCTCTTCGGTCTTTTTCTTGTCATGCCTATAGTTAGCAAGCTCTAGCTCCAAAGCCTCACAACAAACACACCGAGTGCTAGAACCATCTGCACTAGACTTCTCAAGCAAAGCAATCCTAGCAGCTTTCTCAAAAAACTCAGAACACAACTCAGCGCAAGACTTGCAAGGACCTGACGGAAAAGGCTCAACTCTAGCCCTATCCAGCTCATTAACCAAGGCTAAATACTTGGACTACAAAGAAATGAGACTAGACATGTGAACAGCGCATTCATTGCACTCAGTCTCATCTGACACAACAACCCTATCCTTCTTAGCATGCTCGAGCTCATCTAATGCTGCAAGATACTTAGCCTTGAAACTATTGCATTCTCGAGCAGCACGAATAAGCAAAGCATTTTGCTTGAGCATGGTGTCAGTCACAGAATCAAGCTCAGCAAGAAGGGATTCGATGGTATGTTCTACCTCAGGGTTGGTGTCGACATCCTCTTCGTTTTCGCCGGTGGTGATGTTGTTCTCGAGCGCCATGGTGCAGTAACCTCCTCGGCGCTTGTTGGCGTAGAAGCTCAAGCCATTGAACTGGTGCTCCACCTTCTTCTTAGCTTCATCATCACTTGGTGGAGAATCACCGTGGAAGTCGACGTCACTGAAGTTCATGACCAGAGCGCGCTGCTTCGCTTGCAAGGCCTCGAAGTACTTCTTGTTCATGCGCTTGGGGTCGAAGTCCTTCTTGGGCTTGTACTTGCGAGAGGACGACTCATGCTTGTCCTTATGCTTGGTGTAGTCGTTCTTGCCGGAGTAGCTCCTGTTGGGGCAGCTGGCAACATAGTGGTCGAGCTTTCCACATTCAAAGCAACCTTGCTTGTTGCCCCCACGATGCCTGTTCAAGCGGTTGTTGTGAAACCACGAAAACTTGCTGATGACAAGTGCCAGCTCTTCATCCCCAAGAGCCTCCATCTGCTCCTCTGTTGCAGATACAAGAGAAGACAAGGCAAGTGACAACTGTGAAGAGTTAGTCAAAGTAGAATTTGAACTTGTGTTACCTGACACCAAAGCCATGGTTAGGGAAGACGGGTTCTTGATCCTCGCTTCCGTCTGGAGTCGATCTCGGTGGACTTGAGCTTGCTGAACAGCTCATCCACGGTGAGAGTCTCGTAGTTGGCCAATTTGATGATCGCCTGTACCTTGACCTCCCAAACCCTTCAATCTAGAGCATATAGAAGCTTGAGTGCTCTCTGATGATCGTCATAGGGCATAGCTGCATTGTTAGCTCACATGTTGTTCACAATGGTGGTAAAGCGAGAAAACATCGAGTCAATGGACTCCCCATCAACTTGGGTGAAGTTCTTCTACTCCCGCTTGTACGTCTCATAGAGTCTGGTTTTGACATGGGTTGTACCCTCATGGAAGCTTTGAAGCCTCCTCCAGATCTCTCGAGCGGTCGCACAATCGGAGACACGATCAAACTTAGGAATCGACAAAGCAGCATAAAGCTTAGCACGGGCAATATTGTTCGCATTGTGTTGGTCGATCTGCTCTTGATTTATACGGGCAGCAAGTACCACGTAATTAGCATTCTCAATGATCTTCCAAACACGCGAATCAATCCCCTGAAGATGGGCCTGCATACGAATCTTCCAATACGAGTAGTTCTCCCCATTGAATTGGGGTGGCTTGCCCGATCGATGAATCAAAGCCATGTCGCCTTCTATGGATCATGGACCGATTAAGGTGGAAGAGATCCTTAACCGGCTCTGATACCAATTGAAGGACCGGAAAGGCGACCAGATTGGAGTGAATGGGAACCTCAAAATTTCTTTTGAAACTTTTAGGTCCTTGGCTCGACAACTAACCCCAAGAAGCAATACACAGACCACGATGTCCATGACCCTATTGAGAGGGTGGATGTTTCCTAGGAACACAACGGGATACCACAAAACCAACACAACAAACTGGAAGCAAATCAGAGACCAAACGGACAACCAATGAACGAAAACAGCGTCTCGGGTGTACTACCAGAAGTACAGGTAGACCAACCGGTAGTATCGACAGTGACTGAAAGTTCGAGGGAATATTTTTAGCCCAAGTCGAACATGCCCTTGACTGCCCGAGAATGCACTACCGGTAGTACCGGTGTTAGTACCGGTAGTACCGATGAGGTACCGGACCAATCTTCAGACCCAGAACGCGATCGGAGCGCACCAACCGATAGTACCGGCGTTACTACCGGTAGTACCGGTGAGGTACCGATAGTACCGATGGTTCAAAATAGTAGTACCAAAAGAATCATGTGGAGAAATTGCACTACCGGAAGTAACACCAGAAGTAGCACCGGTAGTACCGGACAGAAACGCGCGAAAATTGCCTGGAACAAGGAAAATTCGATTTCTTGGCCAAATCAACTCCGATGCCACGAAATTTTAACCATAGGGTCACAAGGCAATAGGGAAGCTATCTCTAAAAATTCATGGCCCAATTTGACACGAATCAAGAGAAATCAAGAAAGAGGTGAATACTCATCAAGAACTCGCCATGACACAAAATCATCCCGATATACTTGCTCATGAGGAATTAGCTCAAACCCTTTGGTGGGATTGATCCTCTCACATCATAGCTTGAATCAATGTAAAAAAATAGACTCAAATGGTCCAAAATCAAAGAAATCTGACCACAAAACTAGAGGGGAAAAAGAACTCGGGATGAACAACTCAAGAACAACAAGAACACAAATTCATCACGAGATTCACACAAAGATAAACGCCCAGAGGGCACGAGCACACTAGGGGGTGTTCTTCCCACAAACAAATCACTATAAAAGTCTTGCAGTGGACCTTACACACTCTGAAAGACTAGAGACTGGGAAACCCTAACACTGGAATGGGAGAGGTGAGACTGAGTGGAGGCAGTCCCTCTTATTTATAGTCTTATTACACAATTCTACTTCTACCCCTAGACATTCTAAGAGAGAACCACCTAGCCAGGGGCATTATGGTCCAACTCAAGTTTTCCTGATTCGATGGCCACCGTGCCTCCTCACCGGTAGCCTCGCTCCGAAGCGATCTCCACGATGTCGCCATGTGTCGTCCGTCCGCCTCGGGACCTCCGCCCGAGTTTTGAGGCCCAAACCCGGGAAACCCACCGCCGATGGTTTTGAGGACAAACCACAAAATCGCCCGCGAGTATCGTACCGCGTACGCATCCCCCGGCGATGGTTTTAGGGCCAAACTACCAAACCGTCGCCGATGGTTTTGAGGGCAAATCACCAAACCATCCGCGAGTAGCGTAGCCCATACGCATCCCCTACCGTGTACACTTGCACTCATTGATGTCCCAAATGTCAGCCACCACGGCTAGCCACCCAGCCGTCTGGTCCCTCGGTCCAAGCCTCGCGTCCGCCCTTCACTGCAACTAGTCCGTCAACACGGCACGCCCTACTGGACCTTCTTCCGACTGCTACCACCGCCTTCGGACTCTACACCTGCACATCACGAGCCAAGAGACACCATTTTAACACATAACCATGTGCCAGGGGATCAGTAGAACCACCAAACCAACCACACACCGAAGTGTTGGTATGTTGACAATCGCTCGTCACAACCACAAGGGTACTCCATAATGGTTATGTAAAAAACCATGTGTTCGCAGCATCAAAATATTCAGCTAGGAACGATGAGAACCTTTTTATCAACCAACCTAAACTACCTAAAACTACAGAGAAATGTTGGTTGGCGCCAAATCCAACTAACAAGAGTTGTGGAGGGGATAGGACAACCATTCAAATTCCAACAAAGTGGTTGAGCTTTTTCCATGCCTTATTTCTAGCTCCAGCCTAGAACAAATAGACCCAAGAACTACTTCAGTCTAGCTTGCCTCAGTTCCTTTGTGAAGAGAAAGATGGGCTAACAAATCTGTCCTTGCAGCTCAAACCATCACCTTTGGAGGCCTGCTCTTTTCTTTCAAATGAACCTTCAACTGCAAAAAACCTAGAGGAGGCCTTGTCTGAGGAAAGCTTTAATGAAGCATCTCCAAGTAAGAAGAGGGGCAGAAAGGAAAAGATTGGGACTCCTATTGTTGACTCAGTTGTCAGAGGCAACACAAGGGTTCAAGATCTCACCTTGTAGTTCCAAGAACTGCCTAGGATGTACCTCTAAACCTCCCACCCTTTCTCAGTCTATGATCAAGAAGATAGGAACATCCATTTGTGTGCTTCAAGAGGACCAGCTAGAAGAAGAAGCACTCTTGGGAAGAAAGAAGATGGAGCCTATGGGCAAGAAAGTAAATAAAAGTAAGAAGAGCAAAGATGACAAGAACACTGACGATGAATAGACCTAAATCTCAGATGGCTTTTGGTTGGGTAAGAGTCTTTCTCTCCTCTCTGCTATCTTTCTGCACTTGTGTTTAACATGAATAATTCCTTAAGATCCTAAAAAGTGTTGAACTGGAATGTCAGAGGCCTCAACTCTGACAAGAAGTGGAATTCAATTAGAGACAAAATCGTGGAGAGCAAAACTGAAATTATTTGTCTGCAAGAAACTAAAAGAGAAGCCATGTGCAACAATTACCTAAGAAACTTTTGTCCCCTGATTTTGATTTGTTCGAATACCTACCATCAGTGGTTGCTTCAGGTGGAATCCTTGTGGCTTGGAAAGTTCTGCCTTCATGGGACAGTTGGTGTTTAGCAATAGTTTTGCTCTGTCAGTTGAATTCACCTCAAAGTTGAACAATGATACTTGGGTTCTAACAGTGGTTTATGCCCCTTGCACTGACATTGGCAAAAGAAACTTCATAAATTGGTTCAGGGACATCCAAATGTCCAGCGAGGTTGATTGGCTCATAGTGGGAGATTTTAATTTGATAAGAAGGCCAGAAGATAGAAACAAGGAGGGTGCTAACACAAATGAGATGTTTTTGTTCAATGAAGCCATTAACAAGCTCGGAGTAATTGAGATACCTTTACAGGGCAAACAATACACTTGGACAAACAAGCAATTCCCCCTCACTCCTAGAGAGGTTGGACTGGTTCTTCACATCTAACTCCTGGACAGCTAGATACCCCAACACTGTTGTTAAAACCTTGGTTATGGAAACCTCCGATCACTGGCCTTGCGTTATTGAAATTGGCACTACCATCCCTCAAAATAACACATTCAAATTTTAGAACCATTGGCTCGAGCATGAAGAATTCATTTCAGTGGCAGTTAGAGGTTGGACTGCTGCAGAACATGTCACTGATCCTGCCAAAGCTCTAACAGCCAAATTTAAAAATCTGAGAAGAGAGCTAAAGAGTTGGAAATCACAACTTCCCAAATTGGGACTAGCCATCCAAGGCATTAAGAATGTGCTTCATTTCCTTGAAACTTTGGAGGTTTTCAGAGATCTTTCCATCATTGAGTGGAATTTTAGAGTTCTAGTCACTGAGAAGCTAGTGTCACTACTAAAGTTGCAGAGAACCTATTAGAAGCAAAGAGCCAAAATTAGATGGGTACGTGATGGGGATGCTGGAACAAAATATTTCATGCACATGCTACAATTAGGCACTAGAAGAACTCTATTTCAGTGCTACATGATAACTTAGGCAATGTTGTGTATGCACATGAGCCAAAAACTGATTTGTTATGGCAGGCCTTCAAGGAAAGAATGGGAACAACTGAGTTTGACAACATGATCTTTAACCTGGATGAGCTCATTCAACCTCTTTCTGATCTAGATCAACTAGAAGCTCCCTTCTCAAAAGTTAAAATAGACGACATTGTGAATAATTTGCCCAACTCGAAGTCTCCTGGACCTGATGGTTTCACAAATGAGTTCATAAAGGGTTGCTGGCAGTTAATAGCTAATGATTTCTATAGACTCTGTGAAGATTTCTTCAATGGTCAAATCTGCCTGAAAAGCATCAATACCTCTGATATTACTTTGATCCCAAAAAAGGATGGGCCTCAGAGGGTCCCTGACTATAGGCCTATCTCTCTATTGAACACCTCAATAAAAGCTATTGACCAAGCTGCTGGCCAACAGATTACAAAGAAAGATCAAGACCTTAATTCACAAGAACCAATATGAATTTATTAAGTCAAGGACCATTCAGGATTGTCTAGCTTGGGCTTTAGAATATCTGCATATTTGTCACAAGTCAAAGAAAGAGCTGATCATTTTAAAGCTAGATTTTGAAAAAGCATTTGACAAGGTTGAGCATGGGGCAATCTTAGAGATTTTAAAGGCCAAAGGGTTTGGCCAAAAATGGATCACCTGGGTAAAAGCAATTCTGGACTCTGGGACCTTTTCAGTACTATTAAATGGTTCTCCTGGGAAAGTTTTTCACTGTAAAAGGGGGTCAGACAAGGGGATCCTTTGTCCCCCCTATTGTTTGTTTTAGCTGCCGACCTTTTGCAATCAGTGATCAACAAGGCAAAGATGCAGGGTTTATCTCACTTCCCATCCCCCTAAATTTCACCAATGACTTCCCAATAATCCAGTATGCTGATGACACTTTGATTGTAATGCAAGCTTGTCGCAGGCAGCTCTGGACTTTGAAAGCACTATTGCATACCTTTGGAGAATCCACAGGCCTAAAAGTCAACTACAATAAGTCAGTTATGGTTCCAATTAATATCTCCGAGGAAAAATTGGTGCACTTGGCAAGGACTTTCAATTGCTCAACTGGTACTCTCCCTTTCACATATCTTGGGCTCTCGCTAAATCTATCCAAACCAAGAGTTGTGGACTTCTCCCCCCTTGTCAGTAAATGTGAAACAAGACTTGCTGCTACCTCTATGCTCCTGAACTAGGCAGGAAGGTTGGAAGTCATAGACTCAATTTTCTCAGCTTTGCCAACTTTCTGTATGAGTACATTCATTTTGCAGCAGTCTGTGATTGATCAAATTGATAAATTCAAAAAGCTTTGCCTTTGGAGGGGAGCAGACATTAATGCTAAGGAAAAGCCTAAGGCCGCCTGGACAATGGTATGTAGGGCAAAAAGTGAAGGGAGCTTGGGGTGATAGATCTCAAAACTCAGAATGAAGCTCTCCTAATCAAATATTTGCACAAATTCTTCAACAAGGAGGGTTTCTTTAGTGTGGGAAAAATATTATAGAAATGGTAATTTACTAGGAGAAGTTAAGAAGGGGTCTTTTTGGTGGAGAGATGTGTTGAAGCTACTTGATAAGTATAAAGGAATGGCAAAAGTTCAGATTAGTAATGGAAGGTCCTGCTATCTTTGGGAGGATCTTTGAGAGAATCAGTTAATGTCACAAAAATTTTCGGAGCTTTTCTCTTTTGCAAAAAAGAAGAAGATTATCTTTCATGAAGGATCATCATAGATTCCTGTTCACAGCTTGTTCTACCTACCCCTCTCTCCCCAAGCTCACGCACAGATGTTGCAGCTTGAACTCTTGCTCCAACAGAGACAACTGAATGACCTGCCTGACAAATGGACTTGCATTTGGAACTCTGAATGTTTCTCGGTTCAAAAAGCATATAAACAGTTGAAGGGCCATCTAGTCCTTCACCCTGCATACAAATGGTTGTGGAAGGCTTCTTGTCAAAATAAGCTAAAGGTATTTTTTTGGCTGTTAATCAAGGACAGGTTAAGTACAAGGGAACTCTCAAGAAGAAAGAACATGAATTTACAAGATCGTAAATGTGTTCAATGTTTGGGCTCGGTTGAGGAATCCCTTTACCATCTCTTTCTGGAATGTCCCTTTGCCACTCAATGTTGGGCATGGATCAATATTTGGGTGGACACTTCACTTGACCCTTTCCAGAATCTCCAAAGTTTCAAGGACCAACTCCAAGTGTTGTTCTTCATGGACATTATTATTATCATGTGCTGGACAATTTGGAAGGCAAGGAATGACTGGATCTTCAGACAAATTACTCCTATTATACAGACATCAAAGGTGTTCTTCCGGGAGGAGATGAATTTACTCTCTCTGCGGTTGAAGAGAAGACATTTGCAAGAGTTCAATCAATGGATCTCAAATCTATCTTAGCTCGGCTTGCTTCAGTTTTAGTTTTTATTTTTTTCTCCACCTTTTTCATCTCCTGAACTTCTACTTTATAATGTACTGTACTCTAGAATCTGTTTTAATTTCAATAAAATACTATAGGGGTGCAAACCCCTCCAGTTTTTCATCAAAAAACAATTGGTCGGTGGCCGGTCCTCTGCATACATTCGCCCGGGCTCTGTTCGCCATCATCAAGAGGACAGGGAGGAATCGCCTCTTGTCCAACGCACTCCCAGATAACCGATGGACGAGAGATATCAGTGGTGCGCAAATAGCTCAGGTATTGCGTGACTTCATCCGGGTCTGGAATCTCCTCCAAACCGTTGTGCTGCAGCCAACACAGGCCGACTGTTTCGTTTGGAAATGGTCCTCGGATGGCAGGTATTCAGTGTTGTCCACGTACAGAGCTTTCTTTGCAAGATCGGTGTCGCTACTAGGGGTGAGAGAACTATGGCGTGTCAAGGCGCCACCGAATGTCAAGCTGTTCTTCTGGTTGGCGCTCCATCGGAGGCTCTGGACCTCGGCGCGGCGGCATCGACATGGGCTCCAAGCCACTGATGATTGTGCACTATGCCATCAGGCGCCTGAGACTGTTGATCACCTGTTCCTGGGCTGCGTGTGCTCGCGCCAAGTCTGGTACGAGTGCCTTCGGCCTCTACAGCTTCACTCCCTTGTGCCTGAGGGGTGATGAGGACGTCGGTTCATGGTGGTTGCGCCAAAGAGCCTGGGTCGACTCAGCCTCAAGACCGGCCTTCGACTCCATGCTACTGCTGATTTCGTGGACCGTTTGGAAGGAGCGTAATGGGAGATTGTTTGGAAGGCCCGCGAACTCGATTCAATCCGTAGTTCAGGCGGTGTTCAGGGAAGGTGAAGAGTGGGCTCTCGCTGGCTTCGCGCCGCTCTCGGCTCTTGCTGCCATCTGGTCGCAAAACGGTTCAAGCATGTAGTCAAAACCGTAGGATCCAGTAGTATAGGCCCTCTGTTGTTTCGGTGCACGGCCTCTCGCCGCAAACCATGTGTAACTTGTTTGACATTCTTCCCTCTTAATGAAAAACGGGTGAGACCCGATCGCGTAAAAAAAATCCAAAAAATAAAGGGTACCCAAAAATCAACAGTTTACTAGATATCCTTCCCTATCTAAGTTGACAGGTAGGGTTAACAAATTTACTGTCGATATCATCAGTCTATTCAAAAGCTAGTGACCAAGTTAAGTTTGGTTAGCCTCACCAAGTACATACTAGATGTCCTTTGCATGTAAACTATATATTGCATGAATCAAGTGCATGGATTTCTAGGATTTCTGTTGTACTAGTTTATTTTATTTTTCAAAGAAAATTGTGGTATTTGACATCAGCATGATGTCATGCTGATACCACGCTGCCAACACAGAGCATGGCATTGCGCCGGAGTTCGGCACGGGGACTGCCAGAGTCCGGATGTTCGGTCGGAAGCCTCTCGCCGGCAACACTGTTCTTCTTCTCCATGTGGATCTCTTTCTTCTTCCCTCCACGCATATCCTCCATCTGTCTGCATGCCTTTTTCCGTGCATCCCCTTTCTCCTCGTGCTGCGTGTGCCTCCCTCCCGCCCACCACCGCAGCGCAGTAGGGTATCGCTGGAGCTCTGCGGCCGCAGAAGACACTTTCATGCCTGTGACAGCATTTTTTCTTCTTCCCCGCCCACAATACCACTATCGTCGCCATGGCCTTGCTCGCTAACGAGTAACGAGCACCGTCGCGACGCTCCCACCCCAACCTGGCCCAACAGCCTCCATGACGCTAGGGCCCCTATCCGTCTGGCCACCACCCCTACCGTCTAGTCGGCCTGCCATTCCCCAAGCCCCTTTCTTCTAAACGTGCCGAAGATGGAGATGAGCAAGGGAGAGAGCTGCCGGAGATGGAAACGAAGTAGGAGCGATGGTGCATTGTGGCCCACATCATGGGCTGCAAGCGCCCTCGAGGAACAGAAACAGTGCTTTCTTTTCATTCAATTAAATGCCTGCAGGGGCCTAAAGCCCCTCCAGTTTCATCAAACAAAAAATAGTAACTTCAGTTTAAAATTGACAGTTGTCAGGTCATCCTAGCAGGCGGAAAGAGATCAGATTGGCAACTAAACAGACAAAGGAAGGAACAGAGCAGTGACTGCTCGATCATGACCATGCGCTTGCTAGGAATTTGTTGTTCTGCTCCATGCTGCCCTCTTGCCCGTCCACAGAACGGAATGATTTTCGCATGCTCTGTTCCATCTGTGCTTTCAAATATCGGGATTCGGGACGGATGATGAAGGTACCCACACAAAGCAGGGGAGCTTCATGTCCATGACCATACATCACGCGCCATCGTCAGAGTACACTTGAAAGTCGAAACGTGAAGCAGGGGAGGGAGATCGAACGCTTTTGTGGGCCGGTTCGGCACAGAGTCCAGTCGGGGCGGCCCAAATGCATGTCCGACCGAGCCCGTCAGTTTGAATCTGCAATGGCGCGAAATTTTTTCCATTCCCAGTGGCGCGCCGCCGCAGCCGCAGGACTCAGGGTCAGGGATCAGGAGGCAGAAGCAGAGACGTCTCGCCCTATTGGCCATGGGTCCTTATGCCGCTTGCCGTTTCGAAGCTGAGACACTACCACATTGGAACAACATAGATGGCCTGGAATCGGTGCGAATTAGAAGCAGGTACACCCGCCTTTTTATTTTTTTTGTGATTCGCCCGCCTATGCTTGGGGTGTTGGCGTGTTGCTGTTTAAGAAGAACGACTTATTCCTTATCTGGGCTATCATGTCTCCGGAGCTGGGCGTCCTTGGATTCATTCCTTGCGCGATGAGCTTGCTAGGAATCCAAACAAACCTGTTCAATTCTGAAGAGGGGAGCTGAGCTGAACTCGGATGCACGAAGACCATATTTTTTTGCTACTCACCTGTTACGGCTGTTCTCTTCCCTCTCCTGCATGCATGCCTATTGTCAATGATTGCTTTGACGATGTCTGTTTGCTGCAGTTGAGTGTTAGGAACGGTGCTCTACAAGCTGGCAGGAAAATATCTACAGGGCGCGTGCTTGCATTATATATGCTCCTGAAGTGGTGCACGGAGGCCCTGCTGCATATCCGACAACAGCATTTTTTCTGACAAACGAAAACGGAGCTCTCTGCTACCTAAGGTATATAGCACGGTCAAACAACATAAGAGATGTGGTTCCTCTTACGCACAGTACTTCTAAAAGTCCCTCTTTTTTTTTTTTCAAACACAAGCTCACATACATGCAGATCTCCAAATGAGTTTACTATAAATGTATACTCAATGCTCAATCTAGCTAGTGATAATTGTTATACGTCACAAATATTAGTATAATTTTGTATAAATTTGGTCAAACTTTCAAAAATTGACTCCTCGAAAAGCAAGATGTGCGTTTATTTTGGGGCAAGAGTAGATGGATAATTTTGGTGGTCATGTATTTTTCATAGATATATATATTTTTTCATAAAAGAAAATAGATCCAATAGCTATCATTAGCAACGATGATTACCAGGTTATAGGACAAATACTTCTAGTTTTTGTGAAAATTTCTAGAATTTAGGAATGTTCAGTAGCACTATAGTAGGTGTACAACCATAGCTTTTTACTGCGTTCTTTCTTAGTAGTGCACTGTGCTAACAGCTGTTGTGGCTTCTGAAGTCAACATCCCTATTAAGATTCTAGTATTCACGAAGAACTGAGTGTACCTCAGGTGGTGATGAACCTACCATCGATCTCAATTTGGCATGAATGATCGTATTTTTCTAGATTTATGTTATATATTCTTTTAGCGATGAGCAACATGCTCATCAATGACAATATGTCTAATAACCATTTTTTAAAACTTCAAGACCTGCCAACTCAAGCTTTCGAAATGACGTTTCTACAGTCGAGTATATATCCAGCTCAAGGCACAGATTTCAAATGTGAAATGGTCGTTTTGCATATCCAGCATATGCACAGCGCCTCGGCGGAGTGGAGGTGTACTGTGTGTGTGAACGGTGATAACCATATACACTACACCACAACCCTTAATTAGCGACTTAGTGCAGTTGCTAAAAGTTGATAATCAGCATTGAACGGTGAGTCGCTAAAGATTTGGGATGCACGGTCAGTTGCTAAAACCGAATACACCGATGGATGGTCGTTGCTATAAGTTTTTTTTATTTCGCATTGGATGGTCCGTTACTATATGTTGGTGATTTCAGACCGTCCGTCGCTGAACCAAGGCTGGGCCATGCGCCGCTCAAAAAGGCCTCTCTTGCCCTATCTTGGCCCAAGCCCAATAGTTCCCTCCAAACCCTAGCCCCCTCCTTCGTCCACACATGCCGCCACAATTGGAAAAGCAGCACATGCGCATCTCAGCCTCGCCCGCCAGAGATCGTCGCCTCCTCCCCCTGGCCTAGGATATGGCGGCGCTCCCTTCCCCTCGCCTCTCGATCCGGCAGCGTTCCCTCCCATCGACTATGTTGCTCCCCGCCGCTCCCCGTGACTGGCGGTGGCCCTGCTCCCCGCCGCTCCACGTGACCAGTGCCGAGCCGTCCTCCCTCCTAGCGACGGCAACTGCGTCCACCTCCCCCACCTCCCAGCGACGGCCCCACATCGACGACATCCACCTTCCTGCTGTGACCGGCGAGCGGCAAGTGTACTGGCGAGGGGAGTCGGAAGTAGGACGGCGGCAAACTACGGCACCGGCTGCTGCTGTTTGCAGCAACTGCAAAAGGCAGCGGCAAGCGGTGCGCGCACAGGTGTGGAAGCGGAAGCGCCTGCTGATGTTGCTGCGACGGCCATGCCCAGTTCCAGCCAGAAGGCAAGATCTTCAAACTCTCATTTTTCCTCTGTTCTTTACGTATTGGGCTGCTGGATGTGAATAGTAGTGAGTAGTGAGTGACGTAGTGCTGCATCTCATTCTCATGATGAATTGAATAATTGTTTGGCTTATGATTTTTTTTTTCACTACGGCATTAAGCTTGCTAGTGCCGTTGATTGGTTTACTCTTTTCTGTAAATAAATTGGCATTTGTCCCATGAAGAAAGTGGAGTTTCACATCTGTTCTTGGTTGGTGCATTAAGCGTGCTACTGCTATCCTTGATAGGATGTTTACTCTTCACTGTAAATACATTGCATTAGGATCTTCTGTACTGCTGCTGCTGTGAATAAATTGGCATATATCCCATCAAACAAGTAGAGTATCAGATCTGTTACTTGTAGATGAAGGAGCTCTATAAGAAAATTACTTTCTTGAACTATTCTTTTTAGTGTCTTAGAGTAGGATAGAGCTGCCTTCATTTGTTTGGCTGGCTCAGTGAGCTGCAAAGTGAATGGAAATTCAAAGATAGCTGATATTTTAGTACATGCAAATCGGGTCATATTAAATACAAATTCTATTTCACTTCATTTCAGTACATGCAAATCAGAGCATATTAAATACAAATGCTATAAAATGCCATCAGCTATTCTTTTAGATTTAGTCACACCTGAATATTTTAGGTTACTCTAAAACGAGTAATGCATTCTTTTTATTCTTTTTGGGACGGTACATGTGTCTCCATCGGCTATAAGTAACAATGTTAGTCAAGTACTTAGTTCTGAATTAGGATGCTAGTTTGCTTGTACTGCAGGAGCTACATATCCATTCCCACATTCTCACTTGCATCTGTACTGATTAGCTTATTTTTTCTTGACTTTCCAGAAACAGCTTGATATGGATGATGTAACACTTACCATAGGCTCTGATGGCAAGAGGAAAATGCAATCGTGCAAAGCTGAAGTTTCTTCATACATCAGGCAGTGTGAGCTATGCTTCTGCTGCACATAAACTGGTACTGAAACTTATCATTCTCATCTCATTTGAATGGATCATTTTTGGGACATTTTGACCAGTGCAAATTATAAACTTATAGGGTCAGCAACTTGGGCGCCATCTTGAAGAGATGAAGTCTATATAAAAACACATACAAGAAAAAATGGAGTGCCTTTGGGTCCAGCAGCATCAACAATTGTAAGTTTTTGTAGAAAGCATGGACCAACACTAGTTTTCTGCAATCTGTAGTAGTAGTAATAACCTGTAGTAGTAGTAGTAGTAGTAGTAGGCTAATAGTAATAACATAGCACAAGCAAGCTTTCCATTTGCAAACTGCAATCTGTAGTACTAGGCTAGTAGTAATAACATAGCACAAGCATGCCACACCCTTATGCTG
>CM041643.1:39272359-39356966 GCA_023333625.1 Bothriochloa decipiens
AGCACAAGCATGCCACACCCTTATGCTGAAATCAAGACTCTAGGCGACACTGTAAAGATGGTGGTTGCTTGGCCATTTAATCGAGTAAATGCCCACTTGATTCTATTCTCTTTTTGTATATGTGGTTTACAGTTTCTAACTATGATCCTTGTGACAGCTGAAGGTCTGCAGTTCGCAACCAAGATATTCTCACGGTGTTCCTGGTTTTTCTCAGAGATCTTCTCCAGGTGCTGCAGGATCATCTCAGAGATGCTAGGAGCTTTTGGTGAACTAGATGCCAACTTTGAATGCTTTTGGACTTCAATCTGGTAGTTTTAGATTTTGGACTCTAACCTGATGGTGCTATCTTTTGATCGATGTTGGATCACTTTTGGATGATGGCTTTTGCTCAATATATAGGAAAACAATGCTTGTTGTATGACTTAGCTGGATATTGTATTCAGCTACTATATGCATACTTGTATGTTGCCTTGATGGCAAGAAGCCTAAGCGACATGATTATATATGTACTCATTTGATATGGATGAATGAGTATGATTAATGTGCCCATTTGTGTATGTCGTTCAATATTATATTGGTTCTGATTTCAGAATGTGGTCCAGTTTTAAATATATCTGGATTATTTTTTTGTACTTATTCAATTGAGCATGATAGGCTGTCAGTTGCTAAAAGTTTTTACTACAATGAACTGACCGTTGCTAAAACTTTAGATGTAGCGATGGATGGTCCGTCGCTAAAGATGAAGTCCGTCGCTGTATACATACAACGACGGCTTCAATAGCAACTGCTGGAGTCCGTGCTATAACTTTTAGCCACGGACCGTCCATCACTGTACACCCCTTACCGCAACTTCAAGTCAGTCGCTGATTAAGGGTTGTGGTGCAGTGATATTACAGGCTGCTGGGCGCTGGCCCGCTGCAACTATCAATCAGACAAAGACCGTACTGTTCAATATTAATGCCTGCTTGTAGTAGCTGTTGGCGTGACGAGGACGAGGGTGACCGGCGAGAGCTACTGCTACGACTCAAGCTGCACCGAGCCGCGGCAAAGCCTTTTGCTCCGCCGTCGTCCGTTCGGGTAGTGTCGGCAGGCACTGGCCTTGTCATGCATTGTGCACTCTATACTAGCTAGCTGGAGGCTGGATACGTGGAGCACTATCGTCTTCGAGTCGGACCGGCCTTGTCATGCATTGGTGTCATCCGCTAGTTCGGCTTAGCTTGAATTGAATGCCCCGTCACCCTATTTGGCACAGCTCTTGACTCTGGCTTCTCTTCCGGCGATTCCCAAATCCCAACCAAAGGCTTTTTTACATTGACGCATGGAGCCACATACAAACAATTTTAGACGAGCCGGAGTCCTGCCAAACGGCAAGTACTATCATCCTCAGTGTAGTTGAGCAAGAGGGGCCACCGAATCAACCAATTCGGGGCTAGGAAAATTGCCAACCTTTTCTTTTCCATAGAGAAAATTAGGTTTTTGCCCCAACCAATAACATACTTTAATTTACGAACACTACCAGTGTCGATGATGAAGTCTGGGTTATGGACAAGAGACGATGAGTCAACCAATAACCTTCTCTGATGAAGCTGGTTTTGGCAGCTCAACAACTCGGACTTGAGTTGGATTTTGCTGCGTTTTGCAAGGGATTTCGAAATAAGACCGCATAACAAGCGTGATGGTGGTGTGACTGGCGGCGGGGATAGGGCGGCCGCGCTAGGGCAGGGCAGTAGGTGGCGGCGCTAGGGAAGGAGAGACAAAGGCGGCAGTGCACGGGAGAAGGAAGAGGGAGTTGAGAGGGTAAAACCCTTTCGGCAATTCTTTTCTTAATTGCAAAACTCTTAGGACTCAATAAGGTAACTAGATAACGATGATGACGGCGCCGCCAACACCCCCCCCCCCGGCGCATGACTCTTTTAGGGCTTGGAGCCAGGGGCTCCTGGCGCCTCCTCCTGGGCCCTTGTTGGCCGGTTTATTTCGCCATGGGGCAGTTCAGATTTGGTTTTCCTTGCTTCATAAATATTAGTATTTCTTTTATATAGCTTTAAAAATTTAAATTTTGATGCCTCAAAACAACACATGCATTCATTTTTATATAGAGAGTATGAGTGTATGTGTATCAATATGAGTCTACTGTATAAAACAAGACTGACCTAACTCAGGGATCGAGTTTTTCACAAGGTATAAAATTACCAAGCTTTTCCATTTCCCATGGATTGGGGATTTGAGGTAGAGCAGCTCATCAGCCTTTTCAGTCTACAGCCACAAGACATGCCATGTGCTGGCTGCTGTGCGTCGATGGCTAGAGGTGGAGGCCGTGGTCCGGGGAGCAGCTGTGCGCATTCATGATTCAACTCGCCATTTAAATAAAGACTGTACCTCTCGGCTCTCGCTTGTGTATCCCTGCTTGCCTCTCCGGTCCCTAGCTGGCAATGGCGTTGCCACTTTCCAACGGGATCTTGCTTGTCGCCATTGCTACCACTCACTGACGGATTTCCACACAGAGAGGAGAGCCATGGAGGCAACGGCGTTGAGCGCGGGCAAGTCAGTGCTGGACGGAGCGCTTGGCTATGCCAAATCCGCTCTTGCGGAGGAGGTGGCCTTGCAGCTCGGCGTCCAGCGTGATCATGCGTTCATCAGGGGTGAGCTTGAGATGATGCAGGCTTTCTTGAAGGCTGCACATGACGAGCGCGACAACCATGAGGTGCTCATGACCTGGGTGAAGCAGGTCCGTGACGTTTCATACGATGCGGAGGACTGTCTTCAAGATTTCTCCATCCATCTCCATAAGCCATCATGGTGGAGTCTCCTAGCACCCTACGACAGAGGCGTCGCATCGCCAAGCAGACGAAGGAGCTGAAAGCCAGAGTTGAGGACGTGAGCCAGAGGAACTTGCGCTACCAACTCATCAAAAGTTCCAGCTCCAAGCTTCCAACTTCTTATAAGCAGCCTAACATGGCATCAGCAGCAATATTTGGCATTGATGAAGCACGGCGTGCTGCGAAGCAGGATAACTCAAAAGTGGATCTTATCAACCTCATCCAGCAAGAAGGCGAAGATCTTAGAGTGATCGCGGTGTGGGGAACAAGTGGCGATCTTGGGCAGGCGTCCATTATCAATGAAGTCTACGAGAACTCAGACATGAAGAAGAAATTTCCCTGTCGAGCATGGGTAAGGGTCGTGCATTCTTTCAACCCAATTGATTTCATCCAGAGCTTAGTGAAGCAATTCCGGTCAGCCGACGGTATTGACATTCTTTTGGAGGCAGAGAAGACCAGAGAACAATTGACTGAAGAGTTTAAAGGATACGTAAACCAGAAGAGTTACCTGATCGTGCTTAATGGCCTGTCCACCATTGAAGAATGGAAAGGGATTACAATATGTTTCCCTAACAACAAGAAAGGGAGCCGGATCATAATTTGCACACCACAAGCTGAAGTTGCAAGCTTATGTGCTGGGCAGGGTAGCCAAGTATTAGAGCTCAAGCAATTATCCATTGATCAGACTATTTATGCTTTCTATGACAAGGTACCCTTCATCCTTAGGTGTTGCTTTTTTCAGGACATGTAGGTTCATATCTAAGCTAGTTAGGACAACAAAGTTGTTACATGTAGCAGTAGTATTTATGCCACTTTTCCATTTCTAGAGGAATTTTCTTTCTTTGTGAAGGTAGTATTCATGCTTTAGAAATATTCTGTGAAGGCAGTATTCATGCTTTAGAAATATTCTAACTAGTGTACCTCTTCTGATTCTAGATTAGTATATGATCTAGTTAAGAGAAATCAAGGTTGTTACATTCAAAAGTACTTTGTATGCAATTTTTCACATGTCAAACAAAATGTCTTGTGTTTTATCATGTATGGTGTGTTATAAGAATCTTCAAATAGGAGAGCACCGCACTGCTCGGTTGTTGGTTTCTGCGGCTGATAAGTTGGCTTATGCTGACTGTACTTTGGCTGATAAGTCGGGCTGATCAGTTTAAGCGAACAATATGTTTTCTATTTTTATAATTTTATTTTACCTAGTTCATCAGGTTTCATATCTACGACAAATTGTATTATTTATATGCTTATTTACAATGAAAATATTATGCAAATATTGGCATGAAAGAAAATATGACATATATTGTTTACTTGTGCTCAGGGTTGTCATGATAGAACCAATTCATCAATGCCAACATTGTCTAGCTTAAATACAGCTACAACATGTACCTTCAACTGAACAACGTCCACCAATGAGATACTAGAGAATCAATCTAAATGTGGAAACGAGAGAAAGGTAGTTACAAAGAGCTTTACTCGCATCAAGACTATGGCAAATGCTTTAGAGGAATCACAGGTTATTGGTCGAAAGAAAGAAACGGATGACATGGTCAACCTGATTTCAAATGAACTTGGCCAGCAATTTTTGGTGATTTCTGTGTGGGGAATGGGTGGCACAGGGAAAACCATTCTAGTCAAAGATGTTTACCAGAACCAAAATCTAATTGGCAAGTTTGAGAAGCGGGCTTTTGTCACAGTTATGCGCCCTTTCAATTTGAAGGAGCTCTTGCATAACTTAGTTGTGCAACTAAGTGCAGAACCTTCAGAGAAGAAGGGTCCAACAAATATTTGGGGTGGCACAAGAAAAAAAATTAGCAATGATGGGAGAGGATGCACTAAGAGAAAAGTTAGCGACACCTTTAATGAATGTGTATGATTGTTCTTGATGATGTGTCATCTATAGCAGAGTGGGATGCAATAATAAAGAATTTTCCAAAAATGGATAAAATGGAAAAAAAAAAGCCGGATCATAGTCACCACAAGGGAAGAGAATATTGGCAAGCGTTGTTCAGATAATAAACAAGAAAATATATACATACTCAAATTTTTGGAGGACAATATTGCTTTTGACCTCTTCATCAGAAAGGTACTGGTCCATCCACTCTGTTTCCTTTTGTTTGTATTATGCAAATTCACAATATTATTATTATTATTATCATCATCATCATCATCATTATTGACGCATCTCGCTCCCGCGTTGCCCTCCACGAGGGGCGACTCGGGCGGCTAACCCTAGCCGCCGCCCCCCTCCCCTCTTCACCTCTCTACCGCCGTGCCGCCGCCAGAGCAGACCTCCGGCAAGGCCGCGCGGCCGACCGGGATGGCGGCGGGGGGGGGGGGGGGGCCCCCCCCCCCGGGGGGGGGGGGCCCCCGGGGGGGGGGGGGGGGGGGGGGGGGCGTCCTTCTCCTTCGGTGGTGTGGTGGCACTGGCCGTCGCGTGCTGGTGGGCGTGCCTCACCAGAGCCGCGTGGGGCTCGGCGAGGTCGCCTGGCCACGACTGCTCCGGCGTCGGCCAGGAGCCCGGGCAGGCGCATATGGTGGTGGTGGTGGCGGCAGCGGTCTTCTTCGTCCACCTCCGTCACCCCTTCCCCTCTCACGCGAAGACCCTGAGCAAACAGATCCGGTGCCATGGCGGCCAGATCCGAAGACCCCAGGTCGGGACCGGTGGTGTCAGGCATGGTGGGGGCAGCTGCGCAGGCCGGGGCACCGGATTCTCTGCCCTAATGGCTGGATCTAGGGGCCTTTGGGCTAGGGGCGGCGCCCGTTGCCGGGGATGGCGGTGGCGGCGGAAGTAGGCAGCGACGACGGCGGGTGTCAGAGCCGGCGACGGAGGTCATCGGCGGCCTCGATCGTGTGGTGGTGGAGTGAGTTCGGCTCTTTGCATGGTTTGGTGGTAGTGGCGGAGGATGCAGCTGAGCGGCTACACACATGCTGTCGGCGCGTCGATGCCGCTATGAAGGGCTTCTGCAGGGCGATGAGACAATGGTGGTGCAGGTGGCTGGCTCAGGTGGCGTAGGAGGCCAACAATGGAGGTGTCAGTCGTGATGCGGAACCGGTTCGGCGGAGGAGACCGACGCAGGTGGTGCTGGTGTCTGGCAGTGGAGGTGCCGATGGTGTGGGGACTGGAGTAGCCAGCGAGCGTGGTGTGGAGGCTCGCGGCCGGCGAGTGTGCAAGCTGCCGCCAATGGTGTAGCCGGTGGTTGTCGGCGATGATCCAACTCGACTAGGATGCTCGTTCTCTTTGATTCTCTGTCATCTCCATGCGCTACAATCATTCGGTCAGGTGCACTGCCTCGACCGACGGAGATAGTGTGGTTGAGGTTAGGGCGAAAGCCTGGACGACGACATCTGCGGATGCCGCTTCCTCCCTAGAGGCGTCCACCCCGCCCTATACTTCCACTGGGCGTAAACCCTGCCTATTCATAGGCCGGCAACGGCGGTGCTTAATGGTGCCGTGACCTTCTTGAAGGAGTTGTCGTTGTGGAAATCGAAAGTCGTGTGCATTGATGCTGGACAGGTGATGGCAGCCTTTTTGTGGCCTAAGCGGAGTCGGAGCTGCTGCATCGGGTGTGATGAGCTTGGCAACGATGACCTGAAGCCGTGTCTTGGTTGTGTGGCAGTGGTTGGCAAAGAGAGCTTTGTAGAATTGTTGTTCTAGTCGTCCTTGGATTGGTGGCTACCTGGATGAGCTCCGTCCCTTATCGTAGTGATTGGTGCATTAGTGTGGTTGTTGTATGGTTTTTAGGCTCAGTTTTTTTTATAAACTGGGTCAATTCTCTTCTTCTTATCTATACTATAAAAAAGCGTAGGAATTGGAGGTCATCCGCCGCATATCTCCTCCATCGGATTGCCTATCGAACGGTTGTCTCTGCATGACGATCCTTAGGTTACAGCGTGTTTCGCCTCGCGCCTCTGCAGAGGAACACCGGCAACCGATCCCTCCGCGCGACTCCTTCCCGTCCGCTCGGGGCCTCTCGGCTCGCTCACGTCTGCTCGAACCCACCCAACCCAACCGTCCCCTCCCCTCGCGCCATGCAAGGTGCGCAAAAGAAGGCCCTCGCCGCAACCGCTCCGTCATCGTAAGACTCCGCATGCGCGGCGAGCCCTCAACTCTCCAGAGGCGGCAGCACCCCCTCGACTCGCTCGATTGGGCTTCCGGCAACGCTTCCTGCCCGTCGCAGTGAGACCTCTCCTATTCAGAGGCAGCGGCACCCCCTCGACTCGCGCGGTGGCTCCACTAGCGGGGCCTGGCGGGCCGCCTCTCATTCCACGGCGGTGGAGCCCCTGGCCATGGCGTGACAAACCCTCCGTGCGGAGTCCCCGGCGGCGGCGGCGTGGCTCCGTTTATTTTTCATGTTGGCATCATCATGTATGAACGGAGCAAGAAGTAAGATCAGAGCGTCGATCGGCAGTGATGTAGTAAGTGGATCGCTTTTAGGCTGTGGAACTACCGTACCCGGAGAAGATCACCAGGCATGTCATCGTCACCCGATATACTGTTTTCAGATTAGAGTATATCACCTGATACCTGCATTCCTGAACATAAAATTACTTCCCAGAGAGATAAATCTTTGAAGGTGTTGATGCTTCAGAGAATGGCGGTCAGGATGAATGCATGATTTACTCTGCAGATACTTCCTTTTTTTAGATTGAGGTCATTCACTCTGCATAACTATTCGTAATTTTTCAGGCAATTGTTTCTGGACCTCTTCTGCCGGCCATGTTCTACCTTTCCTCCCTGGATCACTATTCTCTTCTTCTTTCTTTCTTCTGAAAACTTTTCTTGCTTTTTGTTCTTATTATATTATTATATAAACACACAATGTTTGCTAATGTAAATGTTTACCTATAGCCAAAGTGCCAAACAACGAAGTGAGCCCATAAGATTGTTTTAGGAGATTGCTCTGTTGAAAGGATATAGTGTTATCCTCTATTGTTTCAGTATAGTCTGATTTAGTAGTTGCAAAAATAAATAATAATCTGCAGCATATATAATTTTTTTATGGATGCCTTTCTTTGTGATACAGGGAGATTACACACTTCCATCTCAACATGACATATTCGGCACTGATTTTCTACTTCTCTCCAAAGGTGAGATATTCAGATCTTATGTGCTTGAATTCCTGTCCATGAATTGATTCAGCAACATTGCAGTTGGGGCAAATATTTCTTGGTTGCAGTAGATTCAAATGCAACTGAAGTCATTTTGATGGCCGATTGCACATGGCTTGATCGGTTGAACATGTTTATGCTAATGATAAGTTTGTATATATCTTGCTCAAAACATATAAGACTGCAAAGCCATGCACAAACCATTCAATTGAGTCTTAAAAATTCTTTTAAATTTTGTACCATGAAAGGGATTTTTATAAACACATGTGTATGCATTTAAATAGAGATAAACAAGTTGCAAGAAACTAAAACAATCATATTTTCATTTAAATTGAGTCTTAAAAATTGTTTTAAATTTATACTATGAAAGGTTTTTTATAAACACGTGCGTGTCGCACGTACCTCTCCACTAAGTATATATAAAAACCAGAACAATTGTTCCTGAATCTTTCAAAAAAAATAATATTATTTGTCTGTTAACTTCTATGAATGGTCAGAAGTCCAAAAGGGAAACCCTGACCACTTTGTAGCTTTGTGGTAGTCCCTAATAATGCTCGTCGGCAATCACCTATGTCTAAAATTTCAACCAAATTGCATCCATAAATCATATTTAAGAGCAGTGGTAATTGGGTGAATGCAGCTCAACAACATAGCTGTATGATTTAGAATATCCATGTATACACTCCGCAACCCACTTAACTCTTCCCCAGTTTTGGAGTATATATAATTTAGAATATCCATACAATAATTTATTACAAATCCATGTAAAAACATTAATCTGACAAATAAAGACCTAGCAAAGGTCGAAGTAAAGTATAGTGTTTCGCTCAAAAAAAAGAAGAAGAAGAAGAAGTAAAGTATAGTGTCTCCATTGTTGCATAAAAAAACTTGAGTGCCGACATAACCATCTAAACATCCCAACCAGTTTAGCACATGCACCTAGGCCTATATATAGGCAGTCACTTAATTCAGTGAAATTGCATCGGTTAACAAGAATCTGCTTATATTTGCACCCGCTCGCTCACGTTTGCGCGAAATGTATAAAATATGTTAGTAATACAAGCTGAATAATATGAGACTAATAATTACCATAGTAATACAAGCTGAATAACATTGACGAAACTGGAAGGGCAAAGGATCCCCTACAGACACTTATATTAAATAAAAAACTCCAGTTCAAGAACAGAAAGAAAGAAAGTAAATTACACAACTAGGAAGAGGATGAGAAAAGAACCAAAACCATTACATCAAGAGACAAAGAAAGAAAAAAATGAAAATGAAAAACGTCAAGAAAATTACAACAGATTCTGGATCCATAAATCAAAAGTTGCAGAAAACTTGGTCTTTACCCTCAGGGAATTCTCCTTCTCGAAGATCTCTTTAGTTTTTCCTAGCTCTGGAGGAATCCCTTGAAAGATGAATAATTACCATAGTGGCCGTTGTAATAACATATTGATACATGATTTAATTTTCAATGAACTTATTGGCTTCAACTTTTCAAATTTCAGGTATTTAAGGAGTCCGTAGACTTAGATAAGCATCCTGAGTTGATTGAAGAAGCAAAACTGATCTTGAAGAAGTGTAATGGACTTCCCCTTGCAATTGTTACCATAGGTGGTTTCTTGTCAAGCCAGCCTAAAAGAGCTATGGAATGGAGGAAAATGAATGAGCATATTAGTGCTGAATTAGAAATGAATCCAGAGCTTGAAGTTATAAGAACAATCCTGAGTAAAAGCTATGATGGTTTACCCTATGATCTGAAAGCTTGCTTCTTGTACCTGTCCATCTTTCCTGAAGATCAAAAGGTTAACCGGAGACGTTTGACGCGGCGGTGGGCAGCAGAAGGTTACACAAGGGAGGTTCGAGGGAAGTCTACACAAGAAATAGCTGACGAGTGCTTCATGAAACTGATAGAGCGAAGCATGATTCTACCATCTCAGGAATCAATTCACACTAGGAGAGGGACTGACTCCTGCCAAGTCCATGATCTCATGCATGAAATCTGCATCTCAAAGTCAATGGAGGAAAATCTTGTTTTCATATTGGAAGAAGGCTGCAACTTAATTACCAAGGGCACAGCTCGTCACCTTGCCATAAGCAGCAATTGGAATGGAGGTCGGATTGAGTTTGAGGACATAGTGAA
Source organism: Bothriochloa decipiens (assembly GCA_023333625.1). Taxonomy (NCBI): domain Eukaryota; kingdom Viridiplantae; phylum Streptophyta; class Magnoliopsida; order Poales; family Poaceae; genus Bothriochloa; species Bothriochloa decipiens. The sequence goes on from CM041643.1 coordinate 39,282,434, forward strand.
CCGGTCCAGCATTCGATCTTTGACGGTGTTTGGGAAATGGAGGCCATTTTTCATTTCTAAGAAGATGAGGATGCTTATTAGAGTTCTGGACTTAGAAGGCACATTAGGCCTAAATGACCATCACCTTGAGCACATCGGGAAGCTTCTGCACCTGAAGTACCTCTCTTTAAGAGGCAGCCGTGATATTACTCATTTGCCACATTCATTGGGGAACCTGCGGCAACTCGAGACACTAGATATTAAACATACAGCTATCATCAAGCTGCCTAAGGCCATCTTCAGGCTTAGGAAGCTTCAGTATCTTCGTACTGGGGGCCTTGGATTTTCTTGTGGTTGCTCATATGAAGAATTTCTAGAAGATCCGCCAATAAAGCCAATGCGGAACAAGCCATGCCTTTTGGCTCTCTGATTATGTCTATGTTGTGTGACATGTTGCAGACCACAGATAGGGGCCATGTTATGGGAGAACGACGCCGACCGAACAGGCATGATTTGTGCACTGCATTTTGCTGTGCAACGTTCCCTTTTGTGATGTGGCGCCTAGATGCACGTGGTGTTGTAGTGCCAAGTGGGGTCAACAAACTGAACGCCTTGCACACACTAGGGACTATCAACATTGGGCAGGGAAAGACGGTCCTAGGACAAGTAAGAAGGCTCACCCGGTTGCGCAAGTTCGGAGTAGTTGGTGTCAACAAGGGTAACAGGGAAGAATTCTGCATGACCCTTTCTGCTCTCAGCAATTTGGAATCATTGTCTGTGCGATCAATGGGGGAGCCAGGTTTACAAGGATGCTTGGAGTTTGATGGCTTGTTGTGTCTGCCTCCGGGAAAACTGAGGAGCCTCAAGCTAGAAGGCAACCTGGTCAAATTACCAGGATGGATCAATAGGCTCCAGAATCTTGTGAAGTTCAGCCTAAACAGGTCCAAGATATCGGATCCCAAAGCTGCTATGAGAGCCCTTGGCAATCTACCAAATCTGACCATCCTTCGTCTGCTACAGAACTCTTTCCAAGGGGAAGAACGAAGCCTCACTTTCAATGGGGATGAGCCGCTATTCCAGAGCCTGACAGTGTTGCAGCTCAACAACGTAGATGCCCTCGAATTGGTAGAATTTAAAGAAGGATCAATGCCTATGCTTGAACTGCTGCTGTTTCGTGGAAGCGACATAACCAGCACTTCCTTATCGGGGCTATCATCTCTCCCGAGGCTCAGGGAACTTCTGCTCGACGGAGACTACAAGGCGGGCTCCTTGGATGACTTGAAGGAGCAGCTTGCCAAGAATCCAAATAAACCTGTTCTGAAGATGGGATGAGCTTAGCTCGGATGAACGATATTCCTATTTCGTTTGCTACTGGATCACCTTGCGTCCCCCTCCTTATTATACGTATTCTGAAATATTTGCTTTCATGTGTCTGAAACAAACTTCCATTTGTAACAGCTCGTCTCATACGTTTCCCTTTCATCCATGTAATAAATTGGTCTGTTGTTCGGCCATCCAAACTCATTGCATTACACCTTTTTTTTTTGGCGAAAGCATTGCATTACACTAGTACTAGTATATACAAAAAATGGCTTTTATCGACGCTTGCGCTTTTTCTCCACCAGTGGTTCATACCGGCGATCATGGGGATCTCGCCACCCCCGCGGAGCACGTGGCGCCTGCTGGATCTGAGGACGGCCCCGCCCCGATGATGATGGCAGTGTGCAGTGGCGGCGGATGGGGCCGCTGCAGCGGTGTATAACACCCTTTCTTTTTTTTGTTGAGGAAAACCACCCTAAATTTTCGCAATGTCGGAAAATAGCTATGCATTGTTGTGTGCATTTGGACCTAGCAAGATAATAAATTCTTAAAAATAAAAATCAACTCTAAGGCACAAAGAAGCATGTCTTGTGCATACATGCTTCTGCATGATCTTTGATGCTAGTGTTGGTTTTGAAATTCTTTTTGGGTTTCTTGTTGTTTTGGTTTTAAAGAAAGATAAAAATATAAGAAAAACCTTTGCTTTTCAACCTTCCTCTGTTTTCTGGCCCAGCCGGCCCCTTTATCTCCTCAGCAGCCCACCACCATACAGGTGGACAGAAGCCCGCGCCGCGCGCCTCTCCCACAGGCCGCAAAGGCCGAGCAGCCCACTCTTGCCGCTCGGCCTAATCCAGCTGCACCCCGAACCGGACTCTGGTCCGAGGAAATCCATACAATTTTGTGACGTCCACGGAACGGAACGGAGCAGAATGCAATTTTCGCTCGCTCCAGCAACCCTTTGATTGGCAGGGATGTTTACACATAGAAGCGCAATGTTTGTTGTTTGGTATAGTCTTACATTCTGCAAGTTACAGATCAAGATTGGCAGGGGGTACTTGCTTGTCTTTTACATTAATCCTTTGAGTGCGACTAAACGTGGCACAGCATCACAAAGAAATGGTTTCCTTTGAGTCTGTTGGCAAAGCTAAGTGGAAGCTATCAAACTCGATAGTGTGGGAAGCAAACAATATCTTGGGTGTAGTGGGCCGATTCGGCACAGATTCTAATCGGGCCGGAGGCAGGCTCGGCCGTTAGCCTCGTTGCCTATGATGGTCCCAACGCATGTCCGACCGGGCCCTTCGCTTGCAGACTTGCATCGCCGCAGCCGCAGGGCTCAGGACCATGACTCAGGAGGCAGGACCCGGCTCCAACGGCGAGGTACCAAGCCCCTCGCTTCAGCAACACAAGAAAGAAAAATTTTTCCCTCTCTTTTTTGCTCTATATATGTCTCTTATCCTAGTAGACCTTCTTCCGCTAGCATGTTTCTACAGAAAAGTCGATCTTTCTATTTGGTATGGATGATAAGCAACTAAGCAAGTCTATGTTCGTTAGTTTTAATAGGACTCATTACGAGCATTCTTTCAGTATTTACTAGTATAGTATTTATCTAAAAATAATCAAGTAATTAATGATTGGATGAAACCAAAAAATAATCCTTATATGCAAAATGATAAAGATTTTCTCTAAGATCAAACGATTCCATTGAGTTGAGTTGGACTGTATCTGTACGTGTAGCATCCTTGAAATCGTCAACAGTTGTTGCATTGTACGAATACATTTCCTAGCATGTTCTAGAAGATTAAAACATCACGGCAGTTCTTTATTTGTTCCCATGCAGTTCTTCTAAAAGTTCCATTACATCACGGCAAGTCCAATCACAGACATCGTCGCATGTATCTTGAATTTTTAATTTACTGCAGTTTGCAAGTGCGCACATGGCATCGCCGCTGGGGATAGGGCTGATGGGCAAAATTCAAAATTGAGTGGTATTTGACCTATTCATAGTGAAGGTAACACATTTAGATGGATTTTTAGTACGAGAGTGCTCTTGCATGGCAGGCATGAATGTAAACGGCTCAACTAGTTCCAATATTAGTCGAATGCATCTTTTCAAAAAAAATAAAAAAAATAGTCGAATGCAGGTTTTTTAAAAAATTCGGAAACGATTTTTGAAATAGAAAAATCTTAGAAACCATTTATTTGGTGGTGTTTGCATTGTCAGTGTACTCCCGTGATAAAAAAAAGTAGAGAGAAAGTATCCAATGACAACATGCTTAGAGAAATATTAGTAACAGATCCAATCCAGTGGTACATGTACCAGTATATCATAGTAATTATTATTACAACTAGTAATACACACACGGCAAGAGCCTCTGTAGCATAACATATTAACCGAAACTCAACTGAAGATTCAACTGAGAAGAGAAGATTGAGAACTGAAGCTTAACATATTGTCATCTCGCAAATAATACATGCGTAAAAACACAATGAATAATAAAAGAGGAGACGGACTAGTGGCAGATTATTTGTAGATCAGGACTTCAGGAGCCAGGAGGACGACACATGCACAGCCTTATAAAACAATTGTCTGATGAGTTCGAATGGCAATTGGCAACACATGAACCATGGCATTACCAATTTACCACCCTCCCTCCCTCAGCAGTTGTACCTGCTGAAAAGGGGCCTATTTGTGTTTAAGGTGAGCTGCCTTTGCACGTCGTCCACAAACTCCTTCTTGTATTCATCGTCGTCCAGCATGAATTGCTTGAGCTTTGGGAGGGCTGACAGACCAGAAAAGAATCCACCTTTGATGTTGTCGGGGCAACCACAAAACTGCAGTAGAGTAAGTTCAGGCGTTGCTCCCTGCTCAGGCGTTGCTCCCTGTTCAAACTCAACCGACTTGAGGTCTCCTGGGAGGATCAGTGCCAGCCGACTCAATTTTGAGAATGCCCCCTTACTGAATGTTAAGCACAGGTCTCGACCCTGGAACGATCCCTTCAGCAACTGCAAAATTTCCAGCTTTGGCAGCTTGCCAAGGGTTTGCATGGCAGCTTGTTGCATCTTGGACCCCCACAGGCTCAGTTTTACTAGATTCAGGAGCGTATCAACCCATCCCGGTAATTTGGCTAGATTGCCGTACAGCTTGAGGCTCTTTAGCTTTTCCGGGGGTGAGAATTCTTTATCAAACTCCAAGCAGTCTTCCAAACCTTCTTGCGCTCCCGATGACTTCACAGACAAAGTCTCCAAATTGCTGAGAGCGGAAAGGGCCTTGCAGAACTCTTTCTTGTTTTCCTTGTTCACACCAACCACTCCGAGCTTGCGTAAGTGAGCGAGCCTCCTTATGCCTTGTAGGACGGCCTTCGTCCTCCGCCCAATGTTCACAGTAGCCAGTGTGTGCAGGGCTGCTAGTTTGCTGACCTCGCTCGGCATTACAACACCAGAGGTATCTAGTCGCCTTGCCACGAAAGGGAACATCGTGCAGCAGCATGTGGTGCACACATCACGCCTAGTCAGATGACCACTCGTCTCATACACTACTTCATTCATAAGCTGAGGCACACAACATGCAACACAAAATCCCACCGACATGCAAGTCAAGAGGCATAACCTTTTCTTCAACTTCTCCATACCAATTATATTGGCACCCAAGAATTCCCCAGCACGAAGGTAATGTAGCTTCCTAAGCTTGATGACGGTCTTTGACAGTTTTATGATGCTTGTACGCTTAATATCTAGTGTCTCTAGTTGCCTCAGGTTGCCCAAAGAGTGTGGCAAGTAACAAATATCATGGCACCCTCTCAGAGAAAGGTATTTTAGGTGCAGAAGCTTGCCAATATGTTCAAGATGATGATCATTTAGACCTGAAGTGCCTTCCAAGTCCAGCACTCTCAGCATTCTCAGCCTCTCAGACATGAAAAATGGTCTCCACTTCCCAAACACTGTCAATGATCGAATACTGGATGGGTGCACTATGGTCTCAAACTCGTTCTGATCTCCATTCCAGTTGTCACTTATCACAGACAGGTGACGTATTTTGCCCCGAGTTTTCAAGCCAGAACCTGCCTCTAGTCTTAAAACAAGATTCTCCTCCCCTTACTTTGAGGTGCTCATTTCATGGATGAGGTTATTGAATTTGCAAGAGTCGATCCCTTTTGTACTGCCTATAGATTCCACGAATCGTATGATCATGCTCCTATCAATGAGTTCCTTGAAGTAGCCCTCAGCAATTTCCTTTGCAGATTTGTTGTGCTCATCAATTGAGTAACCCTCTGCGACCCACCGTTGCACCAAGCGTCTCCGACTAATGATGCGGTCTTCAGGAAAGATGGACAAATATAAGAAACAAGACTTGAGCTCATAAGGTAAACAATCATAGCATTTTAGAAGGATAGTTCTTGTGGTCTCAATCTCTGGATTTGTCTTGAGTTCAGCGTCAATATATTCATTCAATTTTCTCCACTCCACAGAAGTTTTTGGCCGCTTTGCCAAGACTCCGCCAATGGTGATTATTGCTAGGGGAAATCCTTTGCACTTTTCAAGGATAGATTTTTCCTCTTTAGCCAACTCAGCATGATCATGATCCCACCCATTGTGATCTTCTGCTCCTCGAAATACCTAAAATTTGTTCAATTTTGCTTGTTTAACACATCAAAAAATCTAAAGGGAGTAAACTAGGGCGTGCATCTAATGTATTTAATAATAAATTCAGTTCTTATGGTAGGAACGGTATTTGTTGGCATCAAAAGATTAATATATCCCTTACATTGTCTATATTAAAACAGTTGGAATAATTTAAGGGACCATAAGAATTCTTAAATAATTAATGAATTCATTAAGTAACAAAAAATAACTAGAAATACTCTCATTACATAGTTAAACAAGAGGGGAAAGCATTTTAGATGATATTATACTCTCTCCTTTTCAAATTATAATACATTTTAGTTTTTCTATATACATGACTTTGTTATGCATATGGATACATAATATATCTAGATACATAGGGAAGGCAATGCATCTAGAAAATTTAAGTCAAATAATCTTACTTATAATTTGGAATGCAGAGAGGACAGTTTACTCCATCTACGACTTGACCTATGAACCAGTCTAGGTAGGAGTTCACATGATCCCCAACTCGTGCTGCTAGCTGCTTTTTCTATAGTCATCATCGCTAGGCCTTCTGCTCTACGATTATAACATCTTGTATTTTCATATGTTAAAAACCACTAAATTTTGGACTTTTAAATTTTACAATAAAATAACTTAATATAATGCAACTAGATCTCAACTTGTGAATACGGTCAAAAATTCAAATTTTGAAAGTATGTGCATTTGTGTGAACCTAGGTGGCATAAGAACATGGTATTGTTTGAATTTCAAATCCAACTGAGTTTAAACCCAAAAATCTAGAAAAGGAAAACCCTTCTTTTTCTTTTATTACCCTTTGGTTGAAACTGCTCAGCCTAGCAGGCCAATCTCCTTCCTCCTTTTCTCAGGTCACCTCCCCTCTGCCCGTCGCACAACATCACACACAACGCCACAAGCCAGTAACTATGACCTTTGACTTTCACCCCGCAAGAAGGCTGCCACATTTTGCCCTTCTTTGGATATTTTCCCTGAGTTGTTTGGCCTCTACTCTAGTCTGTTGATACATCATGGTGACTTCATCTGCAAGGTCATTGCTTGATTTTATTTTGCACTGAATCCAACTCCTAGCCACCTATTTTAATGTTGATCCTCCTTATATCTCGTCTAATACCACGCACCAATAGTGACTTCGCCCAACTTCGATCAACTCCTGCATGATGATTCCTTCCTCATGGCATCACATCTTCTGAACATACGAGCATGGATCAAAAATCATCAATCACTTCACTCCATGTTTCCTGCTTGGTCGTGTCAGGGTTTCTGTATTTTTTCTCTCCCTCCTATGGACATTAGTTGATTATGTCTCCTAGCATGGCTAAATGTATCTAGGTCCCAATTTGGTGACTTACGGTTTTTGTGATTGATGAAGATAATTTGGCTTTTTTGATTAATTGAAAAATCATGTACCTAATTTGCCCTACCACACCAACCTCCTCCCTCCCCTCACTAGTAAGGGTGGACAATTACCTTGGTAACCCCCACCATCGGAGTCTTGTTCTGGTGATCCCTGGACTAAAGATGGCAGTCCTCTCTAGCGTAGACTTGAGCATAGGTCAAGCTTTTGAGAAGCTGGACGCCCAATTCTTTGTTCTCCTGGTCAGTCCACCTTCTTTACACTCTATAGGATTCGTCCTAGGATTTGTCCTGGTCACCAGCTTAGGTTTTTCTACTATTTGTCTCAATGAGGATTCAGTCAGTCTCTCTCCCCCCAATCTTCCTTAGAGGAGTTGCCAAGGATTTTCATGTTGTTCATCTTTCTAGCTATATGCTTTACCCTCTTGAGCAAAGTTGTTGGTTTCATGCTTTAAAAATTCAAAAGTTTTAATTACAAAATTTTTGTTATCTACTTCTTTCTATGGGGGAATGGAGGCCCCAACTGTTCTAAATATTACAACCTTCAGTATCTAGAAAAACAAGATGAATGGACTCTAGTTGTTCCTAAATGAAAGGTTTATTATGATGATATTGTTTGATCCCTTTGTAATCCTCATGTTAACATGGTACCGTGGGATCTCCCCACATAGTATTTTTAGTCAAGCAAGGTTTCAGTTTTTAGACATCTACTTTAGCTAGATATTTATCATGAAAATGTTTGAGATCTTGCCCCTGCTCATCAAACTACCAGCAATTCTTGCCACATAGTTTCTAAGGAAAGGGAAATTTCACTACCACATTGTAAGGTGACAATCTCGCCTCCTTTAGGATCAAATCCGATTTTCTCCTTCAAGACTGGACCATCAATTCTTAGTGGTTTTGTTGGTTCATTGGTTTCCCCATGCCCACTTTTGGAAGCCTAGATCACTTGTTCCAAATGCCTAGCTTTCTAATTTGGAAGCCTAGATCACTTCTTCCACTTTTGGAAGCCTAGATCACTTTTGCACAAATTTTGTAAGATGTTGGGTATGCTTTAATTATGGACATATGTTGGTTCCTGCCTTTCTAAGGCTTGCGTCAAGTGCATTTATATTTGTGTGGAAGGTGAAGAGCCACCCCCTATTCAAGTTACTAAGCCTGTCTCTAACCTCCATCTCTCTTTGTATAGATAGTTTGTTCCACCATCTTCCACTAGAAAATAGAGAAAACTCCAATTTAGAATCCTCTAATGGTGAACTATGCGGTGGATCCTCGACCCCCACACCTACCATTCAGATTCACACCGGATAACCCGCTATTGTTCCCTCACTCCGTCATAAGGTCTTCATCATCGACTACTACACTCCCAACAATTAAGACATGTGATCATGAAGCTTGAGCCATCGATTGCATGAGGATGACTTTGATCTGCTCACCACTAAACTTTGCAAGTTCTTCAAATTGTTTTTCTAGGTGCGTGTCATAGAGACTAGCCCAGCCCTCTTGGAATTGAGATGAACATGTGCACTTTAGCAGTCCCATGTATAAATAGAAGTTCTTGGGCCTTGTTTTCAATTTGGTCCTTATAGCATGATAGGTAGAAAATGTTGAGTTTTGGACTTGATTGTGAGGTTGCTTTGGTTATATATGCTTGTGAGTTTCCTATAGGACCTTCATATGCACGTGCCATTGCAAAAGCGGTTTCCAAAACCTTCAGCATCCTAGTGCACTAACATGATTCCACTAACTCAATGGACAGGAAGATTCTAGATTTAGTCAACTGCAATGCTGGCCTCTCCAACAAATGGTGTTCTTGGATAGTCTCGGTCTTTTCTATCAAAATAAAAGTGTTCTAGAATTACCCAATGAAGAAGCTTTTTGACCATGGTGTAAGTAAAATGCACCCCATGGACCATTTGGTTTTAATTTGGTGTTTGATGATCAATGTGACCATTTGGAATAACATAATTTGTAGTGTTTTTTTGTTATTGTTCAAAGGTGCAAATCTAGACATGGACTTAGGCAACATGGTGATTTGGATGATCAACAGCTTAAGCAAGACAACAAAAGCTATGTTGAAGATCTACAAGTACATGAAAGAGTCCAAGACACAAGATGGAACTGAGCCAAGATGCAAGCATCACAAGCAACAAGTCAAAGAAGATAAACAAGGGTGTCAGACCCTAAGGGCATTAGACCCTAAGAGCACCAAACCATAGGGCAAACCAAACCCTATATTAGGTGGTTAGTAGGGGCATCTGTCGGTGTCTTGGAACCAAGGATCTAGACATGGGATGAGTAAATTTGTATCTGCGTATCTAGGCTACGATGGTATGCAAAGATAGACACAAGATTTATACTAGTTCGGGCCGAATGTCCTACCAGTCGAGTGGTGTGGCTCATGTTGCTTTGCACTGGAAGCTTGTAGTAGGGGTTACAAGTGGTCGAGAGAGGGAGGAGGTCCCCAAGTCTCCTGAGTAGGTTTGAGTGATAGGGTGAGATTGCTTGGTCGATTCGCATTCGGTTGTCCTAAAGGCGGTCCTGGCCTCCTCTTTTATAGACACCAAGGAAAGGGCCGGTTACAACACGGTGAAAAGGTTAAAAAGGCGAAGAAGAAATAGAAACTGAAAAAAGGAGGGCTTGGGCTTGTTTGTCCTCATCTTATCTGGGGGCAGTTGGTGCAGTAGCCAAGGTATGCCAAGGCCATCAATGTTGAGACCTCTCTGTCAACTAGCACAGCATGGCAGGGCATTTTTTTGACTTGAGCGTCAGAATGGGCTGATCCTATGCCTAAATTCACATCAAAATAGTAGTCATTACTCCCGTCATAGCACCATCGTGGTGAAAATAGTACACGATCATTGTGGATTTGACCGGAGTCACATCAGGTCATACCGTTGTGCCCATGCCTTCGTGCATTGCGTGCTAACGTGAAGCGTCCCATTGCAGGGAACGAAAGTCATGGTGGGGCCTACACAGTTCGAGGCCACGCCCGAGACTTGGCACTCGGGCGAGGCGGAGTGGCATGATGACATCACGCCCCTTGAGCAAGATGGAGATTTCACCCGAGGGGTTGATTTTACTCTAGGCCCTCTGGTGGCTATCTTATGTGGGTCGTTTGGCTATCTTATGTTGCTATCTTATGTGGGTCGTTTGAGATGGTATTGGCCTATCTTATGTGGGTCGTTTGGGAAGAGGATATTCTTTGTGGCCCGATATTGATAAGGCCTTGTCGGTGAGGCCTTTGAAGATTTCCTTGTAGCATATTTTGCCATTTGATATGAGTGTATTTTTGGTTGTGCTTCATATTTTGTTGGGTATCCCTTCTGTCGGTACCCGACAACGTCAGACCCAGCAAGAAGGAGGACATCAAACCATACGTCACTACTATTCACATGTTGCATTGGACCAAGGTAGAAGCAGAGCGTTAGACCAAGAAGAATGAGTTTAATGACTTGCAAAGAGGTTCTAGAGAGGGTTCGAGGGCATCAGACCATATGCCACAGAGGATGCAACTATTGGTAGTAATGGCTAGTCATGGGACCAAGGCGTCGGACAGTCCGACGACCACTGTTGAATGGTCCAATGGCAGCACAAAAACTATGTGCTCGTTCCAACAACTCTATTTGGAGTTAGGGGCTATATACACCCCATTGGCCAGCTAAAGGAAGGTGTGTAGAGCTCATGAAAACTTGTGTGAGTTGAGGCTTATCTCTAGTTGCTCTAGCCATCAATGTGCTTAGTGAAATACTCGGTGATTAGCGCCGGTGCTTTGAGAACTGCTTAGGTTAGTTAGGTTACCACTTTAGCGCTTGCTCTAGGTTTAGACCTAGTGTTTAGTGAGCTTTGCATACCCCTTAGCACTCAATGCTTGTGTGCACCATCATTATACTCGAAGGGGCTTGTAGTCTTGCAAGATCACACCACCCATGCTTGTGGTGTGCCCGCCACCATGCACCAGAGAGAACAAGGACCATGTCATTTTGGTCGGAAGCTCGATAGTGAACACAGTGGGGAGCAGTTCAAGAGAGGCCATCTTGGAGACCACTTGCACGTGTGGTGACCCACTTTATTCTCTTTGATCTACTTTCTAGAACAATGTCTAGGTTCTTCATTCTTGCAGTGAATATGATTTGTCTTACTTCACTCATCTTAGAGCAAGTATAAAAGGTAACATAAACATACTCTTATGGGTTGCCACATAAGATTAGTGTTAGATGGAGGAGAGAGAAGATAAACAGGGGAAAGATAAGAGGAACAAGATGTAAATCTACATGCAGATGAGACAAAGGATCCAAAAAGGCTTTGTGAAAGAATGGGCGGGCCATGCATTAAAAATGGTGTATTATGTATCCTAACTAACTATTATATGAGTGGGATATTGTTAGATTGGTTGTAGGTGACGTGCTCCACTAGTATAAGCCAAGTATTAGTCATTGCTCTTACTGGGGAAGTTTATTATGTTGTCCTATCTTATTCTTTAGTGGATGATAAAACATTAAGAATGATCAATTATCTTAGAACAATTTTTCATGGCCCACTCTTACTACCAAAGTAGGAATATACAATGTCGTGACCTAATGAGGCTATGTTACAACTCACTATATTCTAAATTATAAGACATTTTGATTTTTCTAGATTTATAATCTTTGGATGTGTATTAACTACATTATAGGCTAAATTAATAAAATTGCATTATAAGCCACTGTTCTTTGTATCTCAGATCTTCACAGGAATACCATGAATTGAGCCTTTTTCTTGATCAAATGGGCTACTGGAGCTCAAACTTCATTTTTATATAATCAAATTTGCTAATTATGATTTATGTGTGTTTGCTTTTCACTAGGACAAGTTAACTCTACTCAGTACTCAAAGCAAACATGTGATTTGTGCTAACACATATTAAACTTTATTAATTATGATTTGTGCCAACACACCTCTTATTTATCCTTGCCCTTTCATAGAAAAATTGTCTCTTGTAATTTGTGCTAACACATCTTTTCCCTGTTTCTTGTGATTTGTGCCAAGAGAAACTAAGTTTTTGTCCTTGTACTTGTGCTAACTCACCTTGTTCTTTTCATATTGTGACTTGTGCCAGCACAAACCACATTTTTGTCCTTGTCCTTTCATAAAAAAAAGTTATTTCTGGTAATTTGTGCCAGCCCACACCAAATTTTGTCCTTGTTCTTTCATAGAAAAAATTGTTTATTATGATCTATGCTAACATACCTTTTCTTTTGTGTATTGTGATTTGTGCTAGCACACACGCCACATTTCTGTACTTTTCGTGCAACCTCTTTTTATTGTGATTTGTGCCTTCCCACAGCCCCACACCAAGTTTTTGTCCTTCTTCTTTTTTTAAAAAAAATTGTCTCTTAGCCCTATACAGAACTATTCTCATGCAGTTCTTGTTGCTCAATATTCTATTAGACAAAATACTCAATTTTCATTGGATGCTCTAAATCCGAGAATTTGCATTGAACCTAAATTGTTTGAGAATGCACATTTGTTTCTTTTGCAGCCTAATGGTCGAGGCAACAATTGTCTTTCATGCTACTGAATTTTTTTTTGATGTTCTTCTCCATAGTAGTTTTCGTGCTCTATTCCTATTAATCTTTCATGTTAAAATTGTTCTTTGTGGATTTCGGGTCGAGGCATTGACAAACCAGTTTGCTGAGCAGCACCCGCAGCTTTACAATCTCCCATGGAAGATCCTGTGTGAGGTCATCAATGTAGAATTGAAGGTACTTAAGCCACCTCTTGTTGTGAATGTGACTTCCACCTTTTAACCAATATGTGTGCTTTATTGATGCCAATTTGCCGGGCAGGCTGAGCCTGACAATGATGAGGTTTATGCCTAGCTCACTCTACTACCTGAATTGAAGGTGAGTGATGTTTTTGGCTTTCACAATCTGCTCCATCTTAATCTTGATCTGAGGCGTCTAAACTGGCACCATTTGTGGTCTATACTGGTGTGCTTGGAGAAGATGATACTGGTCAAGAGTCTCCCAAGTGAGTGAGTTAAGTTAGTTGGTTATTGTCCAGTCGAACTCTTATATGAGGTATAACATAGCTATCTTGTCTTCAATAGAAACTTGAAGATACCTTCTCGTTAGACATATATTGTAGGTGAAAATTGTCTTTACTCCCAAGGTAAATAGAAATTTTACTTGTATTTATATTACATATATAGTATAATTGCAATAACAACATGTAGTATTTGCACTATTTGGGAAGTGCAATTTTTCGTATTCTTATTTTGTAATGTTTGAAGATCATATTTGTTGTGCATCTTTCCAGCAGTAGAATAGAAATTGTACTCTGCTAATTTTGATTTGTGGTAGAGTTTCTTTTTTGTGAATTACAGAACATTCTATAGAACACCTTGCCTTGGTGTTGGGAATCATCTACTCATTTAGTTTATGTTTTTTTAATTGTGATTTGTGTTAACACTCATTTCTTTTTTGTGTTTCGGTTTATTTTTGTGTAGATCAGGCACAACTTTACTCACATCAGGCTCCACATGCACCAGCCGGATTCTCTAGTCAGGGACTTCACGAGGAAGAATGATTCCTTGTTAATCAAACAGATTGGAAATGACAATGACTCCACATGCATGAGCCACATACATGAGCTGGATTCTCTAGTCAGGAAGTACGTTGACAAGTGCCTAAATAGAAGGTGCCCCCCTCTCTCTCTCATTGTTTTTGGGACAATCAATTGCTTTATCTTATTTTCTTGAATTATATGATATCACTGTTTATAATATATTTCCTTCAGTTGATGTCGATTTAGTCGCCTCACAATTGAACAGATACTAAGAAAAGCAAAAGAAAGAATTGACAACAGACTCTAGATTGGGTGTATTCACATGAGTCAAATTCCTGTTGTTTGTGTGATGGACGAATATGTGGCAAGGTGTGTGTCTACTGCACTTGTACCTTGCCATTAAAAACCAAACTTATAGTATTATAAAAGGAAATTACATTGGACAAAGATGGCTGCTACACCAGCAACATCATTAGCTGGCTACAATGGAGTAACAGTAGTGTTTGCGGTAGTGTGGCAACAATTGTTGCAGTAGTCTTGATTTTTCATGTGTTCTAGTGTGTTAGTGAGATGCAAGTTGGTAGCATAGTTTTTTGTTTTCCTGTAGTAAATTCATTTTTCTATCCTAGAAATCGCACTAGTTGAAATGCGCAATTTTCTCATTATTTATCTGTAATTTGTTTCATTTTTCTTAGTGTGTTCATTAGATGAGTTCTTCAGTTACGAATCCTCCTATACCAAATCACGAAGAACAGGGATACATCGATGCAGAACAGATTCCTTTGCCTAGTTCACGAAAGAAAGAAGATGAAGGCAAGACATTAAAAAGTCTAAACCTATAGAAGAACAAGCCTACACAAGTAAAAGGAGGAAGATGAAGGCAACACATGAGCCAGAACTACAGATTAGTCCCTTAGATCATCTTTCTTGCATTTGTGGTTGATATGGCACGTCCACTTGGAGTGCAGGGGTATGAGAGCAGGAGTTTAGGTAGGACAAATTTCTATGTTTTCGGCTCACTGTGTAAAATCCAATTCAATGTGAAGAAATAGGCCCATGTTTATTGATGTGGTACACCTCCAGGAATCATACCCGGTTTCTTTGGACCCATTAGGGACTACATATATGTTCTGGGTTTGGTTGTGGACCCGTTGCGTCTCTTTGTGAACAGAAACTAGTGCATACAGATTGACCTGGTTAACGGGTTTATTTTGGTGGGCCCGTTAAGGGGTAGTAGTGCAGTGATGGGTATTTTCGGACCCGCTATGAAAGGATACAACTGGACTGAACCTGAGCGTTGGACGAAGATCTGATGGTTGTAGTCGTCGCCTGGGATTTTTCTTAAATCCCAGGCAACTGAGATATAGCAAGTCTCATATATTATATCTTGATATTATAGTAAAAGTTATGAATATAGAAATACATGCCTTATAATTTGGAACAAAGCATGTATGCATAAATCAGAATATGCATGTGCGTTCTTTATGCTCCACGTTGGGGTACACGTACATACGAATTTTCAGAATTGCCGTGTATATGCATAAACTGTAATTCCATGATATTTGATAATAGTGGAAGACAATATGATATAAGTACCGTTTTGTTGAAGAGATCACGAACGTCGTCTTCACCCAAACTTTCAAGCTTGTATATGTTTTCATCTTTCTTACCCGAACAATGTATAGCAATGTTCTCTGTGCTTGTAGTAACTATGATTCGGCTTCCTTTGCCCGTCTTAGGGAGTTTCTTTATTATGTTGTCCCACTCATCAGTGGATGATAAATCATCAAGAACAATCAAATATTTCTTGCCTTCTAAAAGGTTTTTCAGCCGTTCCTCTTGACCTTCCAGTTTTGCTCTGTCTCCATGGTTTTCCTTATCTAGTTGCTTAACTAAGCTACCAAGGAGATCCTTAAGGATGAAAGGGTGCTTAATTGTGACATAAGCACGTTTTTCAAATTTAATTTTGGATCTCAGGTCTTCATGTTGGTAGACAGATTTGACTAGTTTTCCCAAGACCACCTTTACCACATATAGAGATCACCTCATAATCTTGTGCTTGCCCATCGTTGGCAGAACTTAACTTACTGATGATGCAATTAATGTCCTTCTGGCGGCTGATGAAAGCATCTTTGCGTGTAGGAATCATTTTATCTGTAGAGTTATTACTATCAGTGGCAGCTGTCCCTGAGCAAGACTCAAGCTCCCTTGTACCCTAAAAAAAAAAAGATAATGGTTAGGTAAGCTCATTATCTATATATTTTTAGTCATGTTCTCAATTAAGCAAATGTTTAAATAATCTATGTTTTCTCAGAATGTTGTATTGTTGTATTTTTTAATTGTACAAGAGTCTTGAAATGTCAACGATTTACATAAAAGAAGGGCAAAGGAAATAAGAAATCTACTCATATGCCTCGATATAAAAAGTTTTGAATTTTTCACGTACGCATACATGAGGCATCAAAAAAAAACATTCGTATCTGAATAAAAAATATAATTAAGGATGATCTTTGTGCAAGGATGCATGTCTAATATTTTGTTGTTTTCCTTATTACAATATACATGTATGAACTGTTTGATTTTTTTAATGAAATCTACAGCTTAAATTATATATTAGAGCATAGGTCGAGGGACGTTGCTCACAATTTGTCTCTCTTTTCATGTATGCGGTGGGTTGTGTTTGATTGTGTGGCTGCCTCTTGGAAGGAGTCACGTAACTTCTATCCGTTATTATTTTTCTCTTTTTTCTTCTACTAATATAAATTCGAGAAAATCTCTTGGACGACCTTTCGGTTTTTAGTGAACTAGGAGAATACTATGTACGTTGCTGCGAGAATGCAGATCAGTAGATTACGTGGCATGATGACATGAACAAATAAAATACTTATGTGTCTTGTTGACATAGATATTACAATTGTATGACTAGTGGATTTGTATGTAACAGTGCATTGTTTAGTTAGACTGCTAGTATGTTGAGACAAATATAGTGACTTGATGACGTGAGCACTATAATTGCATGGACTAATGAATTTTTATTATGTGTACTAGTGGGTTGCTTAGGTGGACATCTTACATATTGAAAGAAATAGCTAAATGGGATTTGTTCCTATAGGAGTTATAGATTGAAGCTAGCTAGGATGTTGGTTCAAGGTACATGAAAAGTCCTTCTATTTTATTTTTCTTGAGGAACGGCTTCTTCCCCTAGGCATTTAGTAAGGCCCGATGAAGGTTAATTCCTTTTTACCCCATGAATGAAAAAAAGTTCAGGAGTTGTGGATTAACCAAATAACGCCCATTTGGAGTCAATTTCAGGATGGGATATTATTACCTTCTCGCAGAAAGCATAGATAATTTGATCAGTTGATGATTGCTTGAGCTCTACTACCAGCCTTTCTGGACCAGCACATAAACTTGCAACTTCACCTTGCTCTCTCTGTTGACACTATGATTCGGCTCCCTTTCTTGTTGTTTGGGAAGTAGGTTTTAATACAGTCCCAATCTACAATGGTAGACAGTTCATTAAGCACAATCAGGTACCTCTTGTCAGTCACATATTTATTGAACTCATCAATGAAACGATGCTGCTCTATCATTTCCATTTCCATCTTCTTAAGAACCTGAGACCCTAGTGTTGCTTCTCCTTCTGCTGCTGTGTTCCCTGCTTGTTGAAGCAGAGAATTCATGATGAATTGCCTCACAATGGACTGGAGGAACTCAGGCGGATTAAAAGGATGAGCAACCCTTATCCAGGCACAGGATTCAAAACTCTGGTCATTTTTCTTGAGAAGATCCTCGTAAGCCTTTCTGATGACAGAGGTCTTGCGAAGCTCACCGCCACTTGCCCCCCACACTACAATCACCCGAAGCTCAAGGTCGGTGGTGCATATCAGCGGGACGAGGTCGACTTGCCCGGATTCAAGAAAAAGATGCGCTTGCCGCTGGAGGCTAGTCCCGCCGAGACTTCTTGAACTCTCAGCAGACGATGCAGACTTGCCGGAGTTGGAGCTGGGACTGGGACGAAGATCTTCGTCAGCAAGGTGGTAGCGCAGGTTCCTGTGGTTCATGTCCTCCGCCCTGGCTCTGAGCCCCTTCATCTCCTCGGCGATCCGGTGCCGCTCCAGCACCGTGCGAGCGAGGCGCCACCCGGACGGCTTCTCCAGGTGCACCGCGTACTCGCGGAGGCAGTCGTCGATGTCGTAGGCAAGGTCGCGGACGTGCCTCACCCGGCTCCGCGTCACTCGGTGCCGGTTTCGCTCCTCGTCCGCATCCCTCAGGTACGAGCGCATCGCCGCCAGCTCGTCCGTCAGGAAGACCACATCACGTTGGACAGACTGCCTCAGCGCGGTGTCCTCGGTGATGGCGGCCTTGGCGCCGCTTAGCACGCCGTTCAGAACCGCCTTGCCGATGCCCGCCACCGCCGCCTCCATCTCGCTCACCTCCTCTCCTCTCCTCTGTGTGTCACCTCGGGGCTGGTTTTCTTTCTGTGGGATGATGAGAATGAGATGACTGTGCGAGTGCGCGTGAGCGAGGCCTTCCGCTTCATAATATAAAGTACTGGAGCTTCGTTCCGTAATGACTGAACGAGTTCAATGCTGTAGACTGTTGCTGATGCCATGGGTCAAGGTCAACTGGTGATGACAGCCGGGGGTAGCGCTCAATGTTAATGGCGACAGCACACGACGAGAGGCAGCTGGCAGGGTGTGGCGCGAGATCAGAGAGGTCTGGTGTGAACATGCATGACCAACCGCTCCGTCCTAAAAAATAAGGTTACGGTCAAACTTTTTTAATTTTAATTAGGTTTATATAAAATACGTATAATATTTATATCTCTAAATAAATTTATTAAAAAACTAGATTTAAAGATCTTTTCAATAATACTAATTACTTAGCATAAATATTTATATATTTTAATATATAATTACTGATAGTTTAAAAAATTTGGCTTCTGAAAAAGTAAGAATGAAACGAAGGCGTACGATTGCACTGTGCAGCCAGTGTACTAGGTGGACATGCAGTGGCCACTGGAGTGGGGATCACACACTCGGCGCTCGGAGCATGGCGAGGCGACGGCTGACGCTCCGCGCCGGCGAGGCCTCCTGAAGCGGGCGGCGGGCGCCAGGAGCGGCCTCGGGTGAGGGCGGACGCTAGGAAGGGGCATCAATATCTTTTCCCGTTGCAGCTGAGGGCATCGTAATTTTCAGTCAAACAATTTTCTCTATTATTAAACCTGCGCGTGTAACAATCTGCAACTGCAAGCCGACCTCACTCACTCATTCACTCGGGTAGCAGGCCTCTTTGCACTACTGCATGACTCGCCGAGCTATGAGGACGCTGCGCTTGTTGACAGAGGCCCTCGATCAGGGTCACATGGCCTGCCGCTGCCATGGGTCAAGGTCAAGCCAGCTCACTCAACTTCAGAGCGCGCAATGTCCATCCTTACAGTACTCCGTATGGCGACGTTGTACTACAGCACACTAGGCGGCGAGAGAGATCGACCAGAGATGTTGCTGTGGAGTTTCAACGTCGAGGTGAATGAATGTGCATCAACCACCGTCGTACATGACATAATTGGTGTGGGTGTACGGATGCAGTGTCCTCGTCAGTCGTCGACTCCTCGTCGTCGTCCTCCTCGCCACCGCCATTTGATATACAGTAGTACTACCCAGCATCTACAATCGCTGGCCCCTGGAGCAGAGTATGAACATAAAACATAAAACATAATACATCGATTAAGCTGTGCTTTTGCTGCCTGTGTTTAACAAAACAGCAAAAAATTGCCATAATTTCTATCAGATGAAGAAATAAAGGCAAGTACTTGCCTACTTTTGATAAAAAAAAAACCCGAAAACCATATAGCTATGAAGATGCTCCACTCATTCTACCAAGCTTTGGTACAACAACTAATATTAAAACGCCACTACTTGTTTCAACTTAGTCGAATCGACCCAACTAACAACTAATTAACAAGGAGTGGAGTAACATGACAACATTGAGCGGCACTAGACAACACAGCTTAGGGCAACACCATGGCCAGACAACAAAGGAGCAATCACAGAACTGGAAACCCTGACAATACCTCCAAAGGAGGAAAAGACGCTAAAACGTCGATAAGGTAGCCTATCAACGGAAGGTTTTCACATGCAACGTCCTGTATTGTAGGAGGAAAGGTAGGAAAATGTTGTTATCCAAACTTTCACCCTCACCGCAAGCAACCTCCAAACCATGGTGTAACACCTCTGGTGTTATATTAACTAAAACCTGCCATGTCATCATATGCACTGTAAAGCATTCATGTTTAAGTCAACCTTAATGTGCATCAACTAAAATAAGTTTACATTTCATAGGTTGATTGAGCTTCTGTAATGTTTGGTCACATGAAATAATAAAACTCTATTTTCGAATGTCATTGCAAATACTTAGTTTATACTCTATTTACTTGAGGTGTAAACTGTGTTTACACTAGTGTCAAGCATAGTGTACAAGTCTAAGTTCAACCCTAAAAATAATTTCCATATTTGAAATTGAATTTGGATTCCAAAGCTTACTTTTAAGCCTGGCAATTCAAATTTAAAATTCAAATGGGAAATGCTATAAAAGATTTTTCAAAAGTCAACTTGGTCAACCAAGGGTGTCATTGGGTCAATGACCTAAAAATGTCCTTGGATGATGTTTGTGATCACTAATAACCAACCAATTAAGTTAGAAACCAAATTGACTTTAAATTCTATTTCAAAAAACCCTTTATTTCCAAACCTAGATTTACCCCTTTTCTCTAATTCAAAATATATAAGGAATTTGGAGATACTCTAAAAAGATAGTTTGTAGATCTTGACAAGAGCTACAAAGTTGGTATATAAATATTTTCAAGTTTCCAAAAGGAATTTCAAATTAATTTGAAAATACAGTTTCCAGCATTTATCCCCTTTTGATTTTAAAACTATAATTCAAAAATTATGCATCATTTGAGAAAACCTTGTATATGAAAGATATTTGGTTTGACAAGCTCAACATTTCATAGTTTTGAATATTTTCAAGTTTTGTTGAAAAATCAAAAGTAATTTCAAATACTTGTTTCTAGGGTTTTATCCTCTTTTCAAATCTGAATTCCAATTTCAAAATCTAGATAGAATTTGAGGATACCAGTTAAAGGAAAAGTGTAGCTCTTGAAAAGTTATGCAAATGATATTTTTGAAGATTTTCAAGTTATTATGTAAATTTTAAAGTAATTTGTATTTTGAAACGAGTGGCATTTCTGTAAATATCTCGAATAGTATCTAACCCTATCGGCGAACGCCATGGTCGGCTTCTCATCGCGCGCCGCCAACCACCGCCGCACCTTCCCGACCGCCCGCGCGCTCCCGGATGCGCGAAGGTTTACCGTCGTCGTGACGCTCACTCAAAGCACCACTCCGTGCTATAAATAGCAGTCGGCCGACGCCATTCTTCTTCTTTCTCCCTCCCGCCGCCGTCGCCGATGACCTCGCTTCGCCGCCCGAATTCGCCGCCGACGCTCCACCTCTGTCCAATTACTCTTGCCCAAAACTCCGCCATTTCCTCACGGTCCTTTTGGGCCAGTTCATGCTTGCTCTCCTCGCCCGAGCCGCCTGTACGCCATCATCTTCTTCGCGGCCGGTCGCCGAGCCGCCGCGATCGTTTTCGCCGTCGACCATCGTCGGAAGTGAAAATATATTACCTTTAACCCTGCAATCATATTCTCTGTGTCATCTTGCATCTGATGCACACCTTGGTTTGAGCAGCGCATTGCCGGAGACCGCCGTGACGCCGTCGTGCCATCGGAGCGCCGCCGCCGCCATCAGCGCCGCCGACCGTAGCTCAACCCAGCCACTCCGGACCTTCATTAACGTGCGCATCAGCGCCGTGGTGAGCTCCTGCATCTATCTGTGTTATCAATTTCATCAATCGCATGTCGTAGCCGCCGGCCACCGTGGCTCGCCGCCGGCACGGCCATGCCGCTCCGCCGCGCGCGCTGCCGCTTTGGCTAAGGACCAGGAGACGATGCCATCTAGTTACCAAACCTGTCCGTTTGAGTACCCTGCGTGAGATCGTGTGGTCGTCGTCGTCAGAAATCGCTCCGGTGAGCAACGTCGACGCGCCCGAGCTCCGCCGCGCCGCTATGGCCGCCGGCGTGGGTGCCGCCGCCACTTCCCCGCGCCGTTAGCTACCTAGTTCGACTCCTCGTGCCAAGATGAGTCCAATGGACCAAGTCCGGTCGCCGGAGACCTCGCCGTCGGCGAGATATCGCCGGTCAACTCCAACGGGGTCGACTGTTGACCCGGGAGCACTGTGCCAATTTTCTTTTTTCCATTTTCAGAAAATGATTTAACTGCTATTTTCTTTGAAAATTCATAGTAATTCATATATAGCTCCAAAAATTCTAAAAATTTTTGTGAATGCTCTTTATGATGTTATCTACCTAGGAAAAATATGAAATGCCAAATTTGAATACCTTTTGTATATGTTAAAATTAGCTCTTTTAATTAAAAAATGGACCTTCAATGATTTTTAATAATTAAAATAATTGGCTTTTAATTCTAAAATTTGTTTTGCCATCTAATTAGGCTAAGAGCTTTCTAAAATAAAAGTTTGGGCTTAATTTGATAACTTTAATTTTTATGCCTTTAATTAATGCTTTTAAATAATTAGTTAACCCTTTTAGTTAACTTAATCATTATAGGATTTGTTTGACTTTGGGATTGATTGATGACCTTGGGTCATTAACCCTAATGACCTTTGGCACTTTAATTAATTATTTGCGCTTATCTTAATCATGTCGTTAGGGCTTAATCAACGTTATTTTATGTGTTTAATTAACCTCTTAAATGGCGTAGTTAACCCTAATGAGTTATATAAGCGAAATTTTGTTAGCTTGCAACTTTATCATGAAGAAAAGTTGTACTAGATCCCTTAATCTGATCATGCACTCATCGAGCATCATGTTTACTATTCCATCATGTTGAAGCATATTAATTATCGAATAGTTTCCGTTAACGGAGAGTTAACGTTATCACCCAGATCCGAAGGACGAGCAGATTCAAGAATCGGGAGTTGATCCAGAATTCAAACCCGTCTACCCCGAACATCAAGGCAAGCCCCAGATGCATTCAAACCCTATTCTATTTATAAAAGTTTTACCGCTTCAGTTATGGTATGTTGCATTAAGTAATAGGAATTGAGTGGAAACCCACAAATAGTATTACCTGTCTTATTTCTTTATTCCTTGTTACCTGCTCTAGAAGATGAGTAGTAATGCTTAGCCCTGCTTATTTATTTATTTGTTCAACGACAAAAGAATGAAAAAGATGAGATTGGTTTCTTTGTGGGAATCTTGATGCTAGTAATAAATCGAGTCCGGACGGCGAACTTGCACTGGGAATGGAGTCCCTCTGTAGTGTTCTCGTCTGTTGATGCCCTAGGTCCCGTTCGATGGTGACCTGTCGATAATCGAGAAATTAGAAAATCCACATGCATGAAGTGGTATACGGATGGTTGGAGCCGTGTATACCATGGAGTGACCTAGCGTGGGGCCGGAGATCCAATCTGTGTCATAGTGTGTTTTACTGTGGGGTTTAAGTTCCCATGTATCTCGGTACACTGGGCCGAAGAGCTCACGTGTATCATGTGGTGATATACGGCTGAGGTTGTTATCCCGGTATATCGGTGCACCTGGGGTGCTTCGGAGTTAAAGTCTCCGGTATGCCCAGTCACCTAGGTCCCAGCTGGGTATGAAAGTGGATTCGAATCGTCGTTGCTTCTCGGAGAAGAAGACTCGATCACTGATCATCATCGTAGTAACAATTTGAACAAAAATTAAGGATCAATAATGAAGTTGGTTGATAATGGGAGCTAGCTCAAGAAACTTTTCTTTCTGTTAAGCTTTTCTGCAAAATTTCTTATCTCCTACAGACCTTACCTTGTCCCTCTAGCCTGCATTTCTTGAGTCTCTACCCTTCTCTTTCGTCGAGTCAGTCTTGTTGAGTACTCTTGTACTCAGGGTTTGTTAAACCCTTGTTGCAGGTGAGCCTCATGGGCAGGAATATTTTGCATCCTGCTGCATGACAGTCGTCGAGGAAAGCGACGACGAGTAAAGATGTTTAGCTCTTGGGCAGAGCTCTTGTTTAATATTGTAATCTACTGCTACTCCACTATTATTATGGTTTGTATAATGTAAACCTATTGTTGTAAATATTTGAAACTCAGAGTTTTGTAAACTTATGTTATTGTAAGTCTTCCGCTGTTTTACTCCGTGGTATTTTATTTATATCAGACTGTTGTAATACTGCAATGTCTCTCTACAATGGTTGATCCTGCTCGGAGAATCGTGGATGATTCGGGATTTACCCGACAGACTTCTTAAGTCGTATGGAACACAGTCATGGTTATTTGGAGTCTGTTTAGACAATAATCATGCATGTGGGCCATATGATTTAGGAGGTTCTGCCACACATGGCCACCCGAGACCCGAGTTCAGCGGTAGCCCTGCCCCGCCGCCACCCCTATGACGTCGGCCAGGAGAAGTGCCAGGAAAAGCCCGTCGGAGAGTCCGCCTCCCATCGGAACCATTAAAGCTGACTAGTTGCAAGCAGACCCGGCCAATTCTGCCATGGAAGCCAACCCGAGCAAAAAAGGGGAGGCAAATGGCAAGGAGACACTACACCACAACATTTTTTCACTGTCACGCATCTGACGCTGAATCTTTTTTTATCGTTGGATGATCTGACGCTAAAGTTAAGTTAGAGATCATCTGACGCTAATTCTTGATTCAGTGATGTGTTATCCGACGCTATAGATACTGAAATTTAACATCTTGCTGTCTGGCGCTAAAACGATGTATATCGTCATACCAACTGACGCAAAAACTAAATGGGCCCTACATAGTTGTCACACTAGGTTTCACTACAGGCAAATTGTGGTCCGATAGGAGCCCAATACACATGGCCCACACAAAAATCCCCTCAGCCACACCAGGTTTCACTACAGGCAGATTGCCAGGACTTACTGCGACTGCAGAAATCTGACGCTATATGTATTTAGCGTCAGATCGCTGGCATTGTAGCCGCTTTCAGCGTTAGATCATCCGGCGCTAATTCTGGTGTTGTGGTATAGTGAGAAGAGGGTCGGGATAGAAGCCCAACTCACCCAGCCCGCTAACGTCCCAACACCTGCTGAGCCAGCCCCGCGTCAACCACGCCACACAAACCTTCTAGCAAACAACCCGCCGAACTGCCACATTCTGCACGCCCGCTCCCTGGCCCTTCATAGATCTAAGTAGGCCGGCGGCACTAGAACCAGCCGAGGGTCAGATTATGGAAAAATGGCCTCCACTTCACAAACACCATTAGTGACCTTAAATGGGATAGATCCACTAAACTCTCACACTTGCCCTTATTGACCCTCCAACGTTTGCAGATAATATGGAAATGTGGCAAAATATAGTTAGGGGGGCACATGTACCCCTAGAAAAGTGCACAATCAATGAGTCTGGTTAATTCCACCACATATGCACCCTTTATCAGATATGTCCATGCATCCATAAGAAAAGTGCACCCCTATCTAATTTTCTCTAGCTTCGCCACTACAAGAGAAAGTCCACCACACTTCTTCGAGATTTGTTATGCTTCTTCATCAATCAATTCAAGACGTTGCTTCTCTATACTTAATGTTTTCTTAAATATCTAAAATTGGTACCCCTGCCCTAGAAAGAAAGTCATTCTACGACTCGGGAGGAGTATCGAGGAAATGAAAAATGGCCTCCTGTAATAATTACAAACATGAAAACAAAACAATCATATTAATTGTCAGAACATGCATATGGTGGAAACTGTGGAGGGGACAAAGGCAGCATGTGGGACATACGGAGTAGTGTTGCATAACTTTTTAAAATTTAAATACACGTGCATGATTTATATAGTTTACTAATTTTATTTGAATGACGATGATATCGTTATTAGTCTTATGAGAATTAGACAACGAAGTTGGTTATTGTACACAGCTTTCGTATTCTAAGATAACTCTATCTATCCAATCATGAAACTTCACTTAAGTAGTGTTGCCTTTATACTGTAACAAAACTCCAAGACAAACGCACCATGATGTAATGTAATGTGGTAAACAAATGCATTTCTTGTTAATAGGTCAAGTGCATCGTTGTATTCGAGAACATTAAGCTTGTATATGTTTTCTTCTTTCTCTGAACAATGTTTTGCAATACCCTCTTCCGTTGTAGTGACTAGAGTCTTGCACGAAACTATCCAAATCTCGAAAGCTTTCAATTATATTGTCCCATTCTGTTGTAGATGAAAAATCATCAAGCAATCAAACACTTCTTCCCATCAACAGAAGCCTAGCTAACCTTTTAATTAGTTCTTCAACTCCCATGCCATCGTTCTTCAATGTTTCTTGTGCCATGACCAAAATCTAGCAGTCCTCCCTTCTTTTCAAAAGATTATTCACTTAGTTGTATAATTAAGCTCTTAAGGAACTCCTTGTGGATGAAGGGGCATGTCACCATGACACAACCACGCTTCTCAAATATTCCAATGATGAAACGCCGTGTCACTGTGACACAAGCACGCTTCTCAAATATTCCAATGAGCATCTGGCTTTCGTAGACATCTTCGACTAGCTAGACTAGTAGTTTTCTAACACCACCCATTCCCCCACACCGAGATTACCGAGAGTTATTGACTAGATGGATTTGAAATAAGTTTGATGATGCCAACCTTTTCTTTCTCTGAATTGAGGGGCAAGTAGGAACAGCTGCCCTCTGTATTGAGCGGACAGAGGCAGGTCAGGGGAGCAGCGCCCCGGCTCCGGGCGAGCCGGAGCGAGCTCCGATCCACGCGGGCGGGCCAGGGCACCACCGGCACGTGGGCGAGATCATGCCACGGAACTTGCGAACAGAGCAGGGCGGAGATTGCAAACGGAGAAAGGATCGGAAATTGCGTGCTAAATCGCACGGCAACACGGTAGCCACGGTAACCAACAGAAGTCCACAACTACTTATCCGGTTTCCATAAACGATCTAGCCCTTATCAGCAAGGAACACCGTGCAGGGCAGATCCGTCATCTACTCCCGATGCAGCGATGCTGCCGTTCGGCTGGCAAAGACAAAGGTGGGTCATGCAATGAAACACAACATTTAGCTACTAGCCTTCTACTGACAATGAAAGCAAATCTAAAACTAGCATGTTGGGATAGGAAACTAATAAAGATTGAAAAACAGAACCCAACAGACAGCAATCCACTGCAAGTGCAGAAACAATACATCAGTCCAAATGGACCCAGGGCCAACTAAAGCAATGGGACTAATTTGACCACTACCATCCAACAACATGAAGAGGGAGGGAACGAGAGAAGCTTGGAATCCATGGAGCAGCAAACACATTATATCAGCACATGGTGGGCTTGAAAAAACATGCTGAACCATCCCCAATCAAGTTTTACCAGGCTACTGACCCTCACCAGCATCACCCTTCGAGGCTTCTTTGCCCTCCTCAATACCATCCTCCTGCCACCAAAAAAGTTTCACAATATTAGTTTTAGATTAGATTCATGAGTGTGAAGAATGTCATGCGACTAATTTCAGCAAAGCAGGGATATACATATACCGTGATGTCAGAGGTCCAGAGGGTCAAATTATCCCTCAGGAGCTGCATAATCAAGGTGCTATCTTTGTATGATTCCTCGCCAAGCGTGTCCAACTCAGAAATAGCCTCATCAAACGCCTGCAAAGAATAGTTGGTCAGGAATAAAACTCACATGTACCCCAAAAGAAAAACAGCTCCCCAGAATGTACATATCGTGCATTCATGTTGTCTAGGATATGACTGCCAGTCTTCTCAATCAACAACAAATACCATGTAATTCTTCAAGATACATACCAACATAACAATAATACTAATAAGAAAGGTATGGTGATGAATTACTACTGCCACTGCTAGCAAGGTTTTCTGTTGGTACCTAGATTGGTTTGTGTGTGGTAAAAAGTGACAAATGTTCGTCACACCAAAGCATGAAGTGCGGCACATTGTAGCCAACAATGCAACTATGCCACAACAGACAAGATGTCCAACAATGAAACTGAAACACAAGAATTCCACAATCCACTTGAAACTAAGGCCACATAGGGCCAGCATAGTCATCCAGTTGTTCTGAACAAGTAACAGAAGGATCTAACAATATCTACAGTGGAAAGGTAAAATCACTCTGTTTGAGTTTTCTTAGACCACTTCATATGCAATTTTGCACTTTTTCTTTCAGCCCAGATTCAAGCAAGCAACACAAAAGATAGTTACAACTCAGAAACCTGGCACAGCAAATACACACACACACACACACACACAGAGAGAGAGAGAGAGAGAGAGAGAGAGAGAGAGAGATGTGATACCTACCTGCTTGGCAAGATTGCAAGCTTTGTCTGGAGAGTTCAGAATCTCATAATAGAACACTGAGAAATTAAGTGCAAGTCCAAGCCTTATGGGATGAGTAGGTGCCAGTTCAGCCAATGCAATATCCTACACAGGTATAAGACACATTTTTTAGAAGATATTATGGAAGAATATATCCACTGCAACAAAAGTAATTAAACAATAAGCAAATACAAGAATATGGCCAGTGATAACATGAACCAACCTGGGCTGCCTTATAAGCTACCATTGTGCTCTCTGCAGATTCCTTTCTCTCTGCACCAGTCTTAAACTCAGCAAGGTACCTTTCAATCACAAAATAAAAAAGTAAACCAAATTAGATCAACTATTACAGAATATACATAGACTCAACTAAACATTATTGTGTTTCACTTCCTAACCTGTGATAATCACCCTTCATCTTGAGGTAAAACACCTTTGACTCCGCAGCAGTGGAGGAAGGCACAAGGTGCGAGTCAAGCAGCTTCAGGATACCATCACAAATGTTGCTCAATTCAGCCTCAATCTTGCCACGGTACTCCTTGATCTGAGCAACATGTTCCTCATTCTTACGGGACTCCTCCTTCTGCTCAATGGAGGAGACAATGCGCCATGAGGCACGGCGGGCCCCAATCACATTCTTGTAGGCAACAGAAAGGAGGTTGCGCTCCTCAACAGTGAGCTCTTCCACATCTACAGTCTTAGCCACCTTCTCCATGTACTCAACCATTTCCTCATACCGTTCTGCCTGCTCAGCCAGCTTGGCCATGTAGACATTCTCCTCCCGTGACATGTTGATCAAGGAACAGAGTTACTGCAATATCCCAAAAAACCACGGATGAGGCAATGTCAAGAACCAGTAGAAAATTGTATCATCTAAATAGAATAACGAGTAAGGACGAAGAATATCTGGCTGAGATAATCACAGAACTCTAGTTCATTCACAGTACCTAACAATAAAAGCCATGTGATGTGAACATGCAAAAATGCCTTGAGTAAATATCCAGATCATTGTAAATTTGTTCCAACAAAAATATGTTAAGCTATAACATTTTTATTTGGTGAGACCTAAATTACACATAACTACATAAACCCCCAAAATATGGACTAATAAAATTTATCAGTTTGTTGCAATCTCCATCCATGTGTACCAGGGAAAACAATGAATATTATGATCTGGTTCTACATACAACACAGCATAACAAGGTTCACAACAGGCCAATAAGATATAACCATGACAACAACCTCAAGGGCACAGCGTCAGAAAAACAAAACTAGATAGCTACTACAGAAGCATATTACTCCATATTCCAGTACCAGATAAACAATTTCAACAATATCGTGAAGCCGTCAGCTCAAAACGAATCCCACGGCAATCAAGGCTGTAACGGAAGTAAGCGAAAACCGTGCAGCATCAGGACGAGCGCGACCTAGATTCAGCGTACAACTAAATCAGATTTGCGGCACTTGCACGGCCAAATCGACATCCCCAAACGCTAGAGAACACATGAATAAAAACGGGTACCAAAAAATTTCGAGTTCACGCGCGACAATGCCAGCCGAATCGCGCGGATCTACGCGCCCCAGACGGTGGGGTTCACAGATCTCGCGGATCGGAACCGAACGCGAACCCCCTACCACACCAGCGACAAGCAGATCTAGCCGCCGCCGCACATACCAGCGCCCCAAAAAAATTCAAATAAAACCGGGAGAAATCGTCGCCGCTCGCATCCCTCGCAACGGTACGGCGAGATCAAACGTGGAGGAACAGGAGCATGAGAGGAATTGAGCGGGGAAGCTGTAACCCTAACCTTCCGGGAGCGCGAGGCGCGGTGGTGCACGGGACGGGAGCGGCGGACGCGGGTCGGCTCGATCTCGATGCGAGTGGCGCTGGGGTGGAGACGAGGGGTGATTTGGACGGGGGCGCACGCCCAGAGGGGCCGCCCTATATAGCTCGAAGGAATCGCCAGGTTGTGCGGTCAACGGGCCCAGAAGGCCCATTGGCAGCCTCACTGGTGAGAAAGCGGATGGCATGGTACCAAGTTGCACTTTGTTTCTCAAAACAAAAAAACTAAATGGCACTTTAACCATTTATGTATTATGATCATAGATATAGTACATTTAATTAGAAATCTAATACATTAAGTACATTAAGTTTTTGTACAATACTTCAAATTTACTGGTCGAAGATTATATAGTTTAACTTCACCTTCTCAAAATGCCTTATAAATTGGACCAGAGAGGGGCTCGCTTGATATAGGTCTGTTTTATACTGGTTGCACGGTTTCTCATAGTAAATCGAGGAATATACTGGTTGAGCGGTTTCTCATAATCGAGGAGTGGGAAATGGGAGAAGTTGATATTTCAACTCTGTTTGGCATTCAAAGACCGGATTTTAAGGAAGCTTTACTTGATGAGTTGTTCCCATTTAACCCATTTGATTAAGAAACAGCTATGAGTGGCTCTTGAAGCTATTATAGAAGTTAGAGTAAAATGCATCTAGGGTACTTAAACTATTGGCCTCCTCTTATCTAAGTACTCAAACTATAAAACCGACTATCTCAGTACCTGATCTATTGCCGATACACACCAAAGGTCTAAAAGCTGCCATGTCAGGGTTAATTTTTCAAAAAAAAACTATAACTTTTTCTCCTCACAAATAAAACCTTATCTTCTTGTTGTGCGAACAAAAGCAGTTGCATTCCACCGCCACTGCTCCAACGCCCGCGCTCGTTTCATTTTGGTGGTTCCCCGGCTGCCACCTCGCCGCCATCGCCACCGCAAGGGCACGATCAAGCAAGGAGGGAACGACAATGGCCGTAGCGACGCGCACTACCCGCCGCACTCCAGATTCGTTGGTGGGGCAATGGAGGAGGGCGTGGAAGGAGACACCACCAGAGTTCCCTTCGCCCTACCCCTCGCACCGCGTGCTCCCCTTCCTGGGCCTAAGCGCAACGAAGGAGGAGGGTGCGGAAGGAGGCGACGCGTCTAGGAAGATCTGCGAGGGCCCCGCCATGGCCCCTGCCTCGACGACGACGACGTCTACGAGCATCCCACGTGCGTCCGATCTGGAGACCCTCCTGCGCGCGAGGAAGCTCACCCTCATCCTGGACTTGGACCACACGCCGCTCAACTCCACGGCGTTCGACGACCTTGCCCCCGCGAGCAAGCCAACGAGCTCACGCGACGCACCAAGAGTGACCCCGTCGCCGGCCTCTTCAGGTTGGGCCTCGCTCGCTTTGGCATGCTCACCAAGCTGCACCCATTCGCGTAGGGATTCCTGGAGCTAGCTAGCGCCATGTTCGAGATGTTCGTGTCCACGGCCGCCATCGGAGGAGGACGGCGCCGCGCCAAGCCCTTGCCCCCAGCCATTCTTGCGGCTCGACGGACGGCTCGCTGCCAACGTCTTCCTCGATGGGACCGTCCTCCTCAACGGACGCAAGGCCAGGCTCTCTTTAGGGCAGGGGCTGGACTCGCGTCCGCGCGCCTCGCCGGTGAGCGCCGCGCTCGGAGCTCGCCACGCCGGCGGCAGCCTCGCCCCCTATGGCCATGACACCCTTCCCTCGTGCTCGAAGGGGGACGGCGCCAGGCACGGGTGTACGTGCGGGCCGCCTGGGCACGACCTCTGTCCACCGCCGGCGCATGCGCACGGCCTTGCCCGGCCACCGGCGCTGAGGGCGCAACCCAGTGGCCACCACGCATGCCATGGGCGAGCCCTGGCCGGTCGCCACTGGCAGGATGTCGCGGACGCTGCGGACCTCGGCCACCAGGCGCGTCGGCAGGCCCTGCCGGCTCCTTGGCAGCTAGGCCACCGTTGCCCCTGTTAAGAAGCGACACTGGAGAAGAGGAGAAGGATTTATTTGTGAGAAAGAGAAAAGTTATAGGGTTTTTTTAAAAAAATTGGCACTGATGTGGCAGGTTTAGACCTTTGGCATGCATCGGCAATAGATCATGTATTTAGATAGTCGGTTTCATAGTTTAAGTAACTAGATGGGAGGAGGCTAATAGTTAGAGTATCCTGGGTGCATTTTACTCATAGAAGTTATCTTAAAGGAGGACTTAGATGTCGCGTGGAGGAGTGAGGCCAAGAACCTTTAAACTAGCGGCAAAAGAAGACCTAAATTCTTTTTCACATGCCAATACGTGAGAGGCATAGTTTCTCTAACTCTCTCAATAGGATAAATATAATATATATGAATAAAGAACACCTACTTATAGAGCATTCGGATAAGATGACATCTAAAAATCCCCTTAGGACAGGTGTAGGTGGGGCCATTGTATCATGGAGTTTAATAGAAGACCTTCATTGATCATAGTATAATCCGTTGCACTTATTTTTCTTCTTGACATATCGTTTGATGTCCTCTATGAAATAGAGTTGTGTAATTCAATCTAGAATGGTTTGGGCTAAGTCCGCTTTTATTGGTTTGGTTTCCTATTTAGACTAATAAGGTTTGAGTGGAATGGGCTAAAATGTGTATTAGGCTGGTTTAGTCTAAGGTAATAGCCATACTGGGCTGGTTGGGCTTCAAATTGGTTTTAGATTTTTGGACCGAGAGTAGTAACAAATCGTGGTTCACTTATGGGTTTCGATCTAGTCTGCCTCGACCTCGAAACGATGACTAGAAATGTTTTCTCTTAGTACACGCGACCGTGCATTCAGTACCGGCACATTTACAATGATGTGCACCTCACAAGGCCTATATGTGCAATGAGCCTCATATCCGCACTCCTGATAGGCATGCAACACACCTAATACTACACCTAACAAGAGGAAATGACAAAAACCACCGTGCTTTTCCGACCAAACAATGATCAACAACCCCTGTTTTTTCGCTAGGTCTACCCATAGTGGTTGCGCTGAGAACAAAGGAGGATTTTATCAGACGTCATATGTGATTATATCATAAACTATATTCTTACGGTATGAACTTGATATTTTGTTTTATTTTCACATCAAAACTTGAGAGTTATATTTAATTGTCTATCATTCATGAAGATTTATGTAATATTTTTGTAACAAATATCATGTCTGTAGTATCGTTTTATGGGTCAGCACAACACTTGTCAATACTCAAATTATTGCATTGCTTGCTTTCCTGTTGCAACGCACAATTATCTAGTACCAGATAAAGGCCAAGTTGCAACCTTACCCATATGATACGACTCAACTAAATTCTAATTTCAGAAACTACTAAAATATCATCAACGAACAATCCAACTAACTGTTCACGTAATCTCCTAGACCAAAGCGCATAAGATACCGAGCAACCTAATGCCGTTGATCTGAAGCTAATAAGAGCAGGTTTGAACATACTGTTCACATAAGTTCGATAAGAGAAGAAAGCCCAAAATCAAATCATTTAAAATGGAACCTTGCTAGGCAAAGTGCGAGGAGAAGGACCAGAGCCGGCCTATCAAATTAAAGGCCCGGAGCTACGAGCAATAGCCCTTTAATACAACTCCAATCTAAAAATATAATGGCTACTTTAATGAGTGTAATGCATATGTACAAAACATTCTTTTTAAATAAGTATAATGCATACGTATAAAACATTCTTTTTAAATAAGTAATACATCTTATCTTACCTTAAAAGTTTCTTCTAACATTGGTTGTTGCGAAGTCATTGATGATGGGCTGATGACCTCAATATCAATTTCATCTAATAATTTCTTCTGATCTTCTCTATGCATGAAGTTGCCAAACTATTTAATCTTTCTTAGGACATCACAGGCCTCAAATAATTTTTTAATAATTTTAGCTTTGAAAAGGTCCTTTCCGCTGAGGCCATAGTCACTGGCATAGTGATAAGATGCGATAAACAATAGAAATATTAGGATAACAATTCGCTTCTGTGTCGATGGGGAACAATTCGCTTCTGTGACAAACTCAAAAATCTCCATAGCAGACATTGGCTTCTCTGGCAAAGTAGATTGCATAACAGCTAACTTAGAAATCATGTCATTGACATCAACATCTGATGAACCATCTGAAGAGAAAGATTTTGCAAATTTAATGCAATGATCTCTTAGATCAGCACCATTCAATGCCTTCAAGAATGTTGAATTCCAAATCCAAATTTTTCATTGAATGACTGGAGTTCTTCAAATTTGTTTGTCAATGAACTGATTGTCATATCAACTATAACCAAAAAATAGAAAGCTTCAAAATCCTTCTCAGCTTGCAAAATAGCTTTATTGCATTCGGTTTTATCAAATTATTTCTTCCTAACAAACTCATTTGTTCTTTGGTGACTCACATCTGGGGTACAATCAAGGATAACTGAGAAATATTTGGCCTCTTCAACAGTCTTTATGATGGAATTTGTAATGTTAGAAGCCATAAGGAAAATCAACTTATTATGAATTTTATGACTAAGATGATGATATTGCAACTCTTTCTTCTAAATGTGTCTAAGGTGTTCTTGCATTATCAAGTTAAATTCAGCAACCATCTCACAAGCAGCTAAGAAATTACCATTCACATCATTGTAAAGTTGCTCACTAGATCCTCAAAAAAGCTAAATTGCATTTACTAAGAAACTTAATAATGGCAACAATTCTTTTTACAACTGGCCTTATGTGTTCTTTCTCCTTTGCGATTTGATGTTGTTGCAACTCCTTATCAATTGTTTCATGTTTGCTTAATCTTACTCTCAATTCATTTTAAGAGTTCAGGTTGGTCATATGATCCACACTAACTTCATGCTCTTTTAGTCTCTTACCAACATGGCTCCAATATCTATACCCATCATGACCTAGTGAACTCTTGAGGTTGCTAGCCAAACAACTTACAACAAAAGTAAAACACTTCATCAACACGTCTTGAATAGACCAATCATTTCTTGTCATGTACCTCTCCATTGTTCATTCTTCTAGAATAATGAGTGTAAGCAAAACGTCTTGATTTGGCATTCATAGGAAACAATATTAATCATGGTTATCTTTGTCTATTTATGAAGAGGGGCAAAATGGTCATTTCAATGCAAAATAGTATTTTACTCTGTAGTTCTTATCATGTAGAGTGTAGAAATTTTTATAGTATAATTTTCTAGCACTTATATAATTTTATATCTATTTTATAAAAATGGTTTATTAAGTTTGACGTCCATTGGCCTAATTACATGAAACCGTAGTGTCTTCTAGCAAATATCGAAGTGGATGTGTGCACCAGGCAATTTATGCCTTTCAGGATGTCCCACGACCAATTCTCCCTTTATTAAAACATAGTGATTAAAACTAAATTTTTCTCAAACATATAGGAAAGTTGTGTATCATTACATTAAATAGAAATGCTAAAAATTAAATTACTAGCATCGATATGTTCTATTATTTCAATATGTTCTATTATTTCAATTACATGTACCAACCTGACAAAGTTACAAACTTTCATTGTCATTAATATGTTGTTTGTTGAGGGATTTTTTTCATAATTGATGAAGTATTAAATAAAATATATCCTATTTATGCATGTTTACTTGGTTTGTGTGGTGACGCGTATTATTTGTGGTTACTTCTAATTTGGTAGAAGTATTTAATTTAGAAACATATTTATAAAGAATTGCAATAAAAAATATCATAGGTAATGTTTACTTGGTCTACGTGGTGGCGCATAGAATTTATGATTACTTTTAATTTAATTTGGCAGAAGTATGTAATTAAGAAACATATTTAGCATACTTTATGGTTGTTGTGTTATTATCCATATTCTTGTATTGGTTCTTGAACAAAGATTTAGAGATATTAAAGTTCATTTTGTAATTGAGATACAATTTACATGGTCCCCTTTATAGTATCATTCATAACGGTAGATCTAGGTAACTTGAAATAAAAATTTAGGGGTTATTTTGTGTTATCTTTTATACTTGTAAAGGGTGGACAGTTTAGATGAAAATTTTGAAGGTTTTTGTATTATATTAATGGTAGTTGTGGATAATTTCGATGTAAATTTATGGGGTTACTCTGCATTATCTTTGAAAATAACATATGGATAATTTAGGTTCAAATTTAGGTGTTACTTTATATATTTGTCATAATTACAAACGTAATGTAGATAGTTCTTTAATTAGAAAACATAATCTAGCAAACAGATATTATTGGTAATGATGATTAGAGCCCATCAAATTAAATATGGTTGGTATTTCTAATCATTGTGATTGTGTTTTGGATTTTTCATTGTTCCTAGTATATCTTTTGAGGATTAACCTGTAGACTCTCTTAGAGATCTACCATTAGTAATATTAAGATATCCTACTTAAAGGCTAGAACTAATTAGAATAGTCATCAAACTAACAAAATTTTATGTCATTATGCTGCAGATGGGATGAGAGTATGGTTCCTATTCTACCAGAATACCTGCACATGTTCTACATTAAATTACTGAGCAATTTCAACGAAATTGAGGATATTTTGGAACCATGGGAGAAGATCCGCATGGCTGATATTAAAAAATCGGTACAACTATTTGCTATCTCATGTTCATCACAATGACTAGCTAATACATTTACAAAGAATGATCCATGTTTTTCTCTTGTGTCTTCTCTTATCATGTGTGAGTTGCTGGCAGCTGTCATCATGATCATTATTTTTTTTTGAATGTCACCGGGTGGGAGACGTTCACCACCTGAATATATATATTGGCCCAAAATGGCCCATTGAATAATATAAAGTATTTGTTTAAAAAACACCCAAGCATGAGGGTGAAAGGTAGAGAAAAACAACAACAACAACGGAGCTGAGCCATCACAGAAACAAAGTGAGCAGACTGGACTAGGTGTAGGGCCGGTCGCCGCCACATGCCGCGGAGCCTTGCGGACTCGCCCACGACGACAGGAGGCGCGCACCGACCACGTTAACTGCTGCCACATGCCGCGGAGCCGTAAGGACTCGCCCGCGACGACGGGAGGCGCGCACCGGCATCTCCGGCCGCCGCCACACGCCGCAGAGCCGTACGGACTCGCCCGCGACAATGGGAGGCGCGCACCGGCATCTCCGGCCACCGCCACACGCCGCGGAGCCGTACGGATTCGCCCGCGATGACAGGAGGCGTGCACCGGCATCTCAGCTCGCCGCCACATGCCGCGGAGCCATACGGTCTCGCCCGCGATGACGGGAGGCGCGCACCGGCATCTCCGGCCGCCGCCACACACGCAGAGCCTTACGGTCTCGCTCGCGATGACGGGAGGCGCGCGCCGGCATCTCCGATCACTGCCACACACCGCGGAGCCGTACGGTCTCGCCCGCGATGACGGGAGGCACGCACCGACAGCACCAGGCACCCTGCCAGCATCATGGCCAAGACGAAATCCAATAGCGACGCCTCCAGGAAGGGAATGACACCAAAAGCGCCACCGCCGCTCGTCCGAGATGGACCGGGTTTTCACCCGTGGAAGGTGAGCTGGGGGAATACGACGCCCTCAAGAGGGGAAGCGGCGCCCACGGGCGTCACCGTCGTCAAGGCTTTCGCCCAAGAAGCCCGTAGCTCAATCGTTGGGCCAGGATACCGGAACACGAGCACACCGGCACCACCGCACCATCATCACCGCCACCGTGGCGTTCCGCAGAAGCCACTCCAGAGGGGCATCGGCGCGCCGGCTGCGAGTCGTAGCCGCACAGCTGCGTCGACAGCCACCCTGACCGAGCCACCATTGAGGCCAGGCAAACCTTGCTGCACCACCACACGTCGCTGCTGCAGGACGCCGTTGCTGGCACTCGCTGCCGACACTGCCAGCCATCGCCAAGCACCGCCGAACGGGAGGCAACCACCGCAAATCCGCGCGGAAACAGGCACGAGGCCCATTCCCACACGGTCGGCATCGGCGCCGGCGCCGCCGCAGCAGCCGACCAGGCCACCATGGCAGCCAGGCGCCCCACCACAGCAGAACCTCCACCACGTCTCCACTCCACCGCACGGCCGCCTCCTCTCCACCTCCGGGCAGCAGCCCGGCCATCCCCTGCTAGCACCGCGCCACCCTCCTCCCCCTCCCCACCATGACCACCAGAAGTCCAGATCCGGCCATAGAAGGCCAAACCCGGGTCACCAAGAGCGAGGGGAGGGAGAAGAGGATGGAGCTGCGCGAATCCAGCGGAGGGGCGTGGATCCGGACGGGGGAAAGCCGCCGCCGCCGTCACTCGCCAGAGGAAGGCAGCGCCGCCCGCTCCCCAGCTCCGCACCCCCTCCAACGCGCTGGAGGCGAGGCGTCGCCCGGCCTATCGCCCCGCCGCCACCATCCCCGCGTGCCGCGCCGGCCTCCGGGCGGCGCGCTCAGGCGGCGGCGAGGCAGAGACGGGGAGGGGAGGGCCCGGCGGCGGCCGGCTAGGGTTCCGCCCCGGCCGCCCGCGCGTGGGCGACGCGGAGGGCCCGCGCATGATCATTATGAATGTCCTTTTTTCATGGTGATCATGTAGCCACATCTTCCTTGAACTGTGCAGTTCAAATTGCAGTCCAAAAATTACCTTATGGAAGCTGAATGGTTCAGCAAAAACTACACTCCGAGCTTCAAAAAGCATATAGGTCTGTCAGTCGAATCGACGGGTTTGCCGATGCTGTTCCATGTGGCGCTCATGGGAGCCGGCCAACTGGCAACCAAGGAAGCATTCAACTGGGCACTCGATGTACCTGACATCGTGAAAGGAATGGCAGAGACTGGCCGCTTCCTCAATGATATTTCTTCTTATTATAAGGTATTGTATGCATATCCATTCGTTTCGTTCAAAAAAGCAATAATAACGTACTACATATCCGATTCAAAATATATCTTTAATTC
Organism: Bothriochloa decipiens; assembly: GCA_023333625.1. Taxonomy (NCBI): domain Eukaryota; kingdom Viridiplantae; phylum Streptophyta; class Magnoliopsida; order Poales; family Poaceae; genus Bothriochloa; species Bothriochloa decipiens. The sequence goes on from CM041643.1 coordinate 39,321,471, forward strand.
TTTTATGGGAAGGGCGAGGGGGAGACCTAGCTTTTGACTGAATTTGCAATTTCTTGAGCTAGCCAACAAACTGACGTGCAAAACCACCGTTGAGGGCTTTTCTAGATAAAGGATAGTTCATATCTTTCTTCATCTATCAACTGATAGATTCAGACCAATTATTATTATAAAGTTTTGTCTGTAGATACACACACATGGGCTGTAAATAAATCCATGGGCTGTAAATAAATCCAGTTTACAGCCAAATAAATGAATAATCAAAACGATAAAAAAGTTTTGACTAAACATGACCAATATGCCTAGTTGACAATTATCCATTGAAATCAAAGAACTACAAAGCCGACGTCTCTAGATATTGTCTGACTAGGGTCAGCTGATCTCGTAGATCAGCATGCCGCTACAATCTTGCCCCTTGTTAGAGCCAATGTGTTTCCCTAAAAAGAACCTACAAGAAAGATTTTTGTCTATATTTGTCAAAAACCAACTCATTTCTTGTTATCCAAACTGACCAATAAAACTGAGAGACTGTTGTTAATAACAATAAATTATATTTTTTGTTAGCCATTTTTGACCACCTATTAAAAAGGTCATATATATCTCAGGGAGGCGATGGTTTATATGTTTTGTTTCTTGCCCTTACACAAAATTTATTCAAACAAAGGGTAAAGGTTCAGAGAGAGATACAATACAAGACAAAAAACAAGAAACAAGAGAAACCAGAATTAGGGAACAGAGAAAGAAATGAAAAAGATCAGAGAGATTCTTTGACTTTTGTTGGTCAATGAAGGAAATAGTTTAAGATTTTAATTCGAGTGTGTAACGCTAAGCTTAAGCGATGGATTCAGAAGCCATTTCCTAATTTCGACACATTTGGTAGAGCATACATGGTGATCTATTTGTTGTTTAATATTCCCTCCATTTTAAATCTTAAGTCGTTTTAGTTTTTTAGTATATACCTCGTACAAAAGAAAGAATAACTTATAATTTAGAGCAGAGGGAAGCTGACTGAAAAGTGTGATTTTGGTTTGTCCATTTTCAAGACCATATAGTTTCTAAAAACTAGAAACTACAATAATAAATAGCAGCAGATCAAACCTAAATAACCGAACTATGTCTGCTACGAATTCTAAACTTGATTAGTCAATCTTTGTAGAAAATTCCAACTATACAAAGGGTGAGCACATCAAATCGGTGTCATGCCAAATTTGGTAATAACTACTATAGCAGTAAGTTTGACACATCAAAAAACAAATTCAATACTACTTTTGTTCAGGCCTTTATTAGCTAGAATATAAATTTAACCTCTTCGACTATATATGAAGAAAAATGCTTCATTATAGGGACATGATATAATGACACAAAAGGTAGCAGTCCTGAGTACAACACTTGTGTACAACATATGTGTACAACACTTGGGGAACAGGGATTTAGGGAAGAACTTATTAGCTAGGCAGGCCTGAGTTTGGTGCGACAACAGGGGTTTAATCATTCAACAACAGTCCTCTGAGTAGTTTTTTCTTTAATTATTAAAAACCAAAATAATATCAGTTCAATGACTTTTAGAAACCGGTTTGATGATGATTACAAATCCCTCACCTATTGTTCGTGCAATAAAACTAAGCGTGTGGAATATCCACATATAAATGTATTACATGACATTCTTATACTTTTCAGTTTGCTGTATTTGCTTCTGCCGAGATGGCCATCTTGGTGCTTACCTGGTGAACTTTTATGCTGTAAACGTTGGTCTTTTATTAATAGAAAGGCCGGGGCTATGCCCTTGAACTCAAAAAAAAATTCTTATACTTTTCAAATGTACATGCATGCATTTATTTGTCCACAGGCAAGGAATAGCAAGAAAGATATAGCCAGCTCTTTTGAGTGCTACATGAAGGAACATAGCATGATGTCTGACGATGCAATGGCGGCATTTGCCACTATGGTGGAGCACACGTAGAGGAGGATCAACCAGGCATATATGGAGTTGGACCGCGGAATACTACCAGCAGCTCAGGTAGTGGTGGACATGGCAAGGATGAACGAGATGCTCTACCTTCATGGCAGGGATGCCTTCAGCTTCGGTGGCACCGCCAAGGAGACTGTTGCCTCCCTGCTCCTGAAGGATTTCCCTATTTAAGCTTACTCTTTGCATATATGAAGAACCGGTCCGGGCAACATATATGCTCCCATCTATCGATCAGTGCTGCATTTACTATCACCACCAGTCACCACTCACCACCATCTATCAGTGCTCCATGTACTATCACCGGTCACCACTAGTTGAATGCCCATATGTGGACAAAAAAACAAATAGCCTACACCAACTTGATTGAAAAAATAATGAAGACATTGTTGCTGCATGCACTATCACCGGTCACCACTAGTTGAATGCCCATATTTCGTTACGCGGTTTTTTTTTTTTTACCTTAAGGGCACATGCCCTCATGCTCCACACCGTTGGATTCGCATTGAGATGTGTGCACACACATTTCAATGCGAATCCAACGGTGTGGGACATGAGGGCACATGCCCTTAAGGTCAAAAAAAAAAAACTTTACCAATAGTATAGCCCAACTTGATTTGGAATAATGAAGGCATCGTTCTTGCTGTTCTAGGTTACGTGAAGAAACAACTTACAAAATTCATTATGATAGAGTATTAATATATTTTGTCACAATTAATAAATTGTAGTGAGAGATAGTTTATTTTTTATAACGACATATGAGGATAATTAAATACAAACTAATAAGGGCTACGTTTATAGACTTTGTCAATTTAAAACAAATTTAGGGGTTACTTAGCAAATGATAACTACCACCGTCGTTTAAACACGATCTTGGCAACACAAAAAATGGTAAACTGCGCACATGTCCCCAACATTGTGTTTCTAAATTTTAACTGTTCCATCATATTCACATGCTCCCTGCCACCGCAAATCGATGCAAAAGCAAAAGCTCATCCTTCCAGCAGCAGATGAAACAAACGGAAGCATAGAAAAGCAAAAGTGCCGCCTCTGTGCTGGCGGAAGAAATGAGTGATCATGAAACAACCCTAGGCCACAGATCATTCAGAAATACACGATTATGGCGAACAAATTTCATAGCTGCACTCGGTATTTTTGAATCCCAGGACAAGAGATGCAGTTTAGCTTATGTTTCCAAATAGCCCTTCTCAATGCAACACCATATCAGTTTAGGACAAACTACAGCGCTCAATGAAGCCTGAGTGCTGATGTACCCAAAACGCTAAAATACCAGCGGCATAAACATCATACAGGTCCCTTAACCGACCAGTTTCGATGCTGTAGTGCAGTCGACTCAACGTTCTCTCTCAAGTCTCGAATCAAATAAATTTTATACAACAATTGGAGGAACAGCCATGTCTAATCACAAGAACGGTGGCATCCTCTGTGAAGGGGGCACAGGCTGATAGCCGTTCTCTGGGTGAATCTGCGGTACCCGCTCCCCAGCAGGCCTTCTGGTAAAACTTCCATGTGCATGGTTCTGCATAGGATTGAAGGTGCCCCACCAGTGAGACTCACCTTCAGCAGGGATCCAGGGGAACGGAGCAAAGCCCTCCCGGCCCCATGTATATGGTCGGTCGATGGGTCTAGAGATGCCCTCAGCATCAGACACACTCCTGTTCACAGCTCCAGGAGCAGGAAATCCATGGGGCCCTCCAATTTCACCTGAGGAAGTCGCTGCAATGAAAGATGTAATTGTCAAGGCTCTGGGCCTAACCCTTCTAGTGGTTGGAGGGAATGGGCCACCCTGCACAGATGAGTGCATCGACTGTTGGTACATATGGCCTCTTGCACCATGACCATGGCCTCTAGTTTCTGCCACGACAGCTGGAACTGACCCTAATGGTGCCACCAAATTGCTGCCACTGCGGGGTGTTGGCCTGCAGTATTTAAACATCATATAAGAGATAGGGAAATTCGTGATTTAACAAAGCTAAGAAAATCAGACAAAGATTTGTAGCAAACAATATTTCAGTTAGCTTGAACTAGCCAATGAAACCATCAAGCAGATCAAATTTTCAAATTTAGGGCTTTACAGCTGAACTTCAGCATAACTTAGGCAGCAGCAGCTATTAGGCACTGCTAGTTAAGGCAGAGCGGAAATTAATCATTCCATGTGGGTGCTGATGCACCTAAACAAATAATCAGCTACTGCCATCTCATTTTACAATGCATGCACCCGCATGGCCCAAAGCCATGAATCCCCTGGTCTAACACCTGTAAGCATGGTCTATACATAGGCGCAACATGCCAAAGCAGAATAGGATCGAACGAGAAATTGAATCAGGGTATCGCCCTCTCCACCTCATCTGATCTTCTCACATCCTGACAATCCTCTTCAGCAACCATAGGAAATCTACCGCCGCATGTCCTAGTCTTCACCGCCAATGGCCACAGGTGCGACAGTTGATAATCAGAGCTAGGTTTTCTCAGTGTGAGTCTCGGTGTGGTGGCGGCTCCGCAGTGTGCCTAATGTCGGTAGACCACATCTTGGGCGTCTGGTGGAGAGCAGCAGCAGTAGATTTCATTGGGATCTCGGTGGTGGATCTCAACTGGAATCCACGCAGCATGCATAGTGGCAATGGATCACGACATGAGTTCATGTTGGAGGCAATAGTGGTGGCACAGCAGAAAACAGAGGACATGTTGGATCAGATCATAGTGCATGGATGGGCTGTACTTCCGCTTGGGATCAATTGGCACCACGTATCAACAGATGACTACGCAGCTCAATTCAGTGACCAAGGATCGTGCTCCTGACATGCAGTGGGCGGCAGTGCAGTCGCTCCGTCTAGCATCCAAGGTGACAGACAAGGTTGCTCATGAGTTATATGTTGCTCTTCGATGATAGGCCTCTTTGTAACCACGATGCAGCATGGCTTAATCAAGAGTTGTCAGTACCACATACCACATAGAGTGAGTAGGGTGTGAAGAAATCAATTTGAACACTGCACAGATCACCAAAACTAAACTCATTGATGTTGATTACTCATCACCACAATGAGTTCTTGGAGTCATTGATGCAGACCAAATGTTCGAGGAAATGAATCCCGTGGATGTGGAAGCATCACATATAGAACATGTTATGCTAAATGTCGGTGTTTTGACCCCGGGGGTCAACACCAACGAGTAAATTCGTAATTGCGTGCTCCCTTAATCCGGTGGGTGATGCAAGAAGGACACGGCGATTTATCCTGGTTCGGGCAAAGAAGGCCCTACGTCCAGCGGGGGAGGAGATAGTTCGTGTTATCTTGCACCGAAGTGCTAGTACAAGGGTGAATACAAGTGGGTGTGAGAAGCGTGAGCTGGAGCTTGAGCGTTTCGGGCGCTTAGCTCTCTACTTCACACTGTCTCACGGTGTTATTCTGTGATCTAAAGCCTTAGCGTATGAAGCCCTCCATCCCCCTCTTTAGGTAAAGTCCTGGCGCCTCCTTTTATAGGCGCAGGAGGGGCACAGGAGTACATGTTTTTAGGGCTCACGTGGTTGGTGACGTATGACGTTGATGCCGATCATGTCGGTGCCGCTGTAGAGGTGTACGTCGGCATGGGAGGTCCTGCAGCCGTCGCGTCGGAAGTTGTTGAAGTGTTGACCGGAGTTGTTGAAGTCCCGCTCGAGGGTTAGCGTGACGGAGCCGAGGGGCGACGGTCGAGGCCTTAGGTCGAGTCGAGGGGGTCGAGGCCCATCGGATAAGGCCGAATCTCGGGAAATGCGGGGAATGTGCTGACTTACGCGTCTCGAGGGGGTGCCGGACGGGGCACAGTGCTCGGTATGGCGTAACAGTGAGGTACGATCCGCGGGATTCTAGGGTATGGGCGGTAAAAGCAGGATTCGACTGCCATACTCGCAACTGTTACTGTAACTGCGACCATACGGTTAGGCGGGAGCAGGTAAAATGCATAGAATGCGCCTGGATCCGTACGGGGAGTAGGTAGCCGAGGGGTATACTGCGCTCGAGGGCTGCCTATTCGCACGGGCGAAGTTCCGTCCTCGAGGGCGGGCTCGTTCGCTCGGGCGAAGTTCCGTCCTCGAGGGTTAGCTCATTCGCTGGGCAAAGTTCCGTCTTCGAGGCCGGCCCGTTCGCTTGGGCGAAGTTCCGTCCTCGAGGGGTCGCCCGAATCGTACCCTCGAGCGTACAGTCTCGGTCCGCGTGGTAGCCCGTCGAGCAGGCTGTGGCTTTGGGCTATCGACGCCCGTTCGTGGGCCGGCCCAGTATGCCTTAGCTTGTGGGCTTTCGAGCGATAATGAGGGATGTCGTTGGAGGGTTTGCGTTGCTGATTTCGGGGATTAGTCCGGTTTATCGAGGGTTTGGGGTACCCCTTTCCCAGGTCCCCGACACTAATGTCACCGGGAACTCCTGGTATTACTTCCTCATAAGAACTTGCTAAAATGCATCAGAGTCGTCGTATGGGATGACAGAGGTCATCTGACATGGACCCAAAGGAGGGATTACTGCGGTAATTAATTCAGTACCGAGAGCACTTTTGAGTGGTGAGGAGAACAAATCAAGTGCCAAACCTGCCATCATGGCTGTGCTCTCTCATGAGTCATGATAGCAACAACTACTTCCCATTGGATGCTGGCATAGATGTTGAGGATAATTTGTTTGATGAACGACCTCTTGAGGCCAATGCAGCAGCTCAGGCTGAACTGGACATGTTCAGGGCTCATATGGAAAAAAGTTGCTGCATGTGATAGGAACTGGTGAATGAAGCACCTCATGCGGATGTGTGACATGAGGGCATGCCATTTAACAATGAGACACGGGACAACTTACTACAACAAATGCCCTGTGATGTCTGCTACATTACTGGATGCCAAAAGACTTGCAAAATACAGTACTTGTTCTGTTTTCCAGCAGCTTGGTATAGGCATAGTGCACAAGTTGTGCACCAATGGGGACAATTCCCTCTTCCTAGAACCTGGCATGGATGTAACAAACCAAATGTTTGTGCAAATCAAAGTACTTGGCCAGGTCTTCTGTTATAAGGCCCAGGGTTTTAGTGCTGAGGATGTATACAACATTTTTGACCAAGTGGATGAAATATTGCTGCTTTCAGAGTACAGAGTGGGTCCAGCCAACAAGAAGCTAGGTAGACCATGGTGTAACACTGATCTAATGTTTGAAGTGATTCTGTCATGGAGAAGGGGATGCCAGCCCAAGCAAATGTGAGCAACTCAAGCCATACATTGCGGGACAATGGGATTCTGAAATTTCTGGGCTCCAGTCATGGAGATGCAATTCATGGTCATGCCATTGAGACAAGCAACGTTTTGTGGGGGTGGAAATGTCATTGGCAGCCACCAGTAATCTATCGTGAGATCATCTTCATCTTACTCATGTCCCAAGTCCCAACCCTAACCACCGGTGGCCACGGGGTGTGATACCAAATAAGCAAACAGCAAGGATACAGTCCAAAATGGAATGAATGCTATCCCAATAGGCCTAGCTTTGCCCATAGAGGATCCTCCGACAAAGATGGCTCTGTAACCCAGCAATGCCCATTGCTGATGGCCTGAGTAGTGAAGAATGCCGGCTGTCTATGTCGCCGGCTGTCTATGTCGCACAGCTGGCCAGAGTCATCACTTTCTGTCATCCTTGTTACTCATCAAAAACAAGGCAGAAAACCTAACCGATCTTTCTTCTAATGCTCCAATTCTGTCAATTGTTCTGAATCCCACCAAGTAGAGACTCTAGATTGGGTTTCAATCATGTGATTCTTGTTGTTTGACCAGATCGTAGGGTTAGGGTTTAAAGGTGGAATTTCTTGATATTTATGTCTGGAATTGGTTCATCTTAAATTCAGTGAGTCCAAAGTATATGAAAACACTGTTATGCAATCAGCCAACTTCATTAGTGATGAGTAATCTAATCTTATTTTTTTGTTAGAAAAAGAAATGAAGAAAGGTATAAATTGGGCCATGGTTAATATGTATATTTCATAGGCCGTGGTTATAATATGTATATTTCATAGATAGGAGACAGAATACATATGAAAATAAAAGGTCAATATTGTTGAAAACTGAATGATATGTTATTTTTTCTTTAGGCTGTTGATGACCTTGTTTTGCCTGTGCCAACTATCTTTTGTCCATGATTTTAATATTCTCACCTTCACTAGGTACACTAATCAATATTGTTATTGTGTTTCTTCAATTTGGAAACATTCTATCGTAATTTCATTCCCACTATAGATTGCTACTCCCTCCATTCCAAATTATAAGTCGCTTTGACTTTGTTGGTTCATCCATTTTGCTATGTACCTAGATATATTATTATATCTAGATGCATAGCAAAATGAATGTACCAAAAGAGTCAAAGCGACTTATAATTTGGAAGAGGGTATCATTTAAGTTGAACTGTTCAAAATTGTTGTTTCTATTATTATTTAGACCACATATTTTCTCTATAGATTGTGCTAAAGTGGCATGCCCCCTTAATTTTCTTCTAACTTCGTCCATGAATTGAGGTGGAGTGTATGTAATTTGGGCACAAAATGGGTCCGTTTATAAAGTATAAATACAAGACCATGCATTTAAATGATACAAACATACTTAAATACATGACCATATATTTAAATGATACAAACCTACTTAAAATAATATTCATGAATTGGGCATACCTATGGATTAGGGGATGATGATGCGCATATGATCTCAATCTCGGTTGGCTGCCACTGTCATATCTTGGCAATCCTATACCAAATGGAGTCATAGAATATTCGGGAATTCCTGATACAGGAAGGTTAGTCAAATGTCTGTGCTCACTGTCATGATTTCTTGACTCAGTAGCATGGAAAACTGGAGCGTTATTCAAATCAGGAGTGGCATGGCCTTCCAAGCCAGTTGAATGCCGATGAAACGAAGTGCTTTCAGCACCAGAATTAGAAGTGGAAGGCACATGAACAGGATGGAGAAAACCACGCAGGGAAAGATATGGGCAAACAAGTGAACTGCTTGCAGCACTTGAGTGATCTCCAGTTGTGTGATCTTCATAAAAGGGAAATATCAATGCAGTAAAAATGAAAGAACTTTAACATGTTGAAGTTTAGGTCAAAATGCTTACAAGTTGGCTCCGCTTCACGCTCCCTGCAAAAGAAAATATAGGTTAAATTAAGAACTTGAATAAATGAAACATTCTTTTAAGAACCTGAGGGTCCATATACAGTACCACCATAAAACAAGAGCTGTTTTTATCAAAAACATAGTAATCCGGCATTAGCAGGTAATCGTCACACATGAACTAACGGAATGGCAATTCAGAAAGCAGGCAACATGTTTTTGCCTGATGATGATAATTGATATCACAATATGTAAACATCAGGCTTATACTACTGTCCTTAAAAACTAAATGTGAGCATATATATGGCAATTTCTACGATACTCCAAAATGGTTGTGGACTGTCTATCTGGATATGATACAATGAATTATTACCTCCTAGGCACATGAACGACCGGGCTGCCGACAACGGTGCGGCGCACTGGATAAACCATATTATCCGGACATTTCTCATTTTCTGTTTTTTATTAATGATTTTATCTCTTTGGAAATTCAATAGTAGAGATTTATTAGAACTCTTGCCTCCTAGGGGGTAATCGGAGTACTATAGCAAAGACTTATATGCATTCATTACAAATAAAAACTACAATTATGCCCAAACCACCCAACTCCCAAGCTTGAGTCTGTGTTGAGAAAAAATTGGGTGTCTATTTCTTCTTAATATAAAACGCCTAGTCCTCCTAGGTTGGTTTAGTTTTTATTTTATTTTAATAAATAAAAGCACAAACCATGGCATGCCTTCATAAGAGATATGTCTAGTGGACTGGAACTCGAAATGGTACTAAGGGGCATGTCATATGGTAAACTAATGCATTGATCATCATCATGATGAACCATTGATGATAGCATCTACAGTTTCTAGGTTATCTTTCAGCCATAGGTAGGCATGTTGAATTCATCTTGCAAGTTTTGGCTTCTCATAGGTTATAGCTGTTTTCTGATAACTAAGAGCAAATAGCAGGTAATTAGTTCCATAAACCAACATACCCATTGACATGCCACATGACAAAGGCAAAATTTGACGTGGAACATCCAACTTATGTGAATTTGCCATTTCAAACCGCAAACAGACAAATTAGCTGGGTACCATTACAAAAATATGGACATTTGCTCATTCACACCACGGCCATTTGACAATCATTTTTCCAATATGAGACAGAGGGGTTAGAAATGTCTTTTTGCCCTCAGGCCCACTTCAGTTCTTCCTCCTCTCTCCTCCTGTGCTGGTGATTGGCAGCTGTGGACCGCCACTGCCTCTTTCTTCTCGCAACATGAATTGCAGCCTGGTTTGTGCTGCCACATCATATTCGTCCCCTAGCAGCGAGTCCAAGTCGGGTGGCAGCGGCTCATCCATCTCCTTCCAGAAGGGGGCCGGATCCAAATGCCGCTGCTCGCTTCCATTCCGCGCCCGTAGCAGGCACCTCACGCACAGCCACAACCTCCCTATGCACATGCAGCACACCATGGCAGAATCAGGAAGGGCGAAGAGGTGGAGGGGGCATGCAGTGATTCGATCGGTGAAGCCACCGGCGACGTGCAGTCGCTCGCCCAAGTGCAGACAGGAGCAGCACTGAGTAGAACCAGAACAGCGCAGGCAGTCTAGTGTGAAGATCAAGCGTCACGCATTAACACCATCAGAGTAGCTCATGCCACCACCGCGTGCCCAGCATGGCAGCACCCCCCCCCCCCCCCAAAAAAACACACACACACACAACAGGCAACGAAGGAGCACTTCTGGGACTAGCAGCAACTATGTGGCTCGACCTTAGCTTCCAGGAGGTGAGACCAAAACAGCAGATGAACAAGGAAAGAGAGGAAGGGAGGGAGGCCACTATCTTATCTGATGTGAGAGGATAAAGACATCGCCACATCGGAAAATGTCAATTCTCCCTCGCCTTCTCTCTCCTCAAATCAGATACATAAGTGTAACAATCGTTAGGGTGTGCTACAGTTAAGAATCAACGATTTTGTAATGGTACTTGGCCAATATAGACAAAAACAGAGTGAAACAGCATATACTCCATCCAATGTGGTATATTAGGCAAAGGCAAAAAAAAGATCGCAATACCGAAACGTACACAATGACTAATGTCGGGTGCCACACTAAAACTTCTGCATGTATTCATGCATGCGGCAAGCCTTGACCACCCCACACCCCGCTCAAGGAAACGCACGCATGCAGCAGCGCAGGACGCTTTCTCCAGCTGAGTTAATGCACAAAGAGATCCAAGCAACACGCCTAATAAATGGAATCATGATTTTTGCTGTGTCGCCTAATAAAATGGACTGGAGGGAGTTCCATCTAAGTTCAGTGTCCCACACCAAAATTTTCCTATGGCAAAATAGGTACTCTCTTTTGAAAGTAAGACTGGAGGGAGTACCATCGAAGGAAGAAGGCATCCTAATTCTTGCTTCACAATCATTGAAAACATGATGCAAAATCCATTCAATCAAAGGTAAGGAGAAGTACTTACTCAAACACAGATGCTAGCTGGGTAAATCCACTAAACGGGCACCATTGAAATCCAAAAGGCTGTGAATAAGGACAACAGGATAATGAGAAATAGGAAAGGTTAAATTATGACAGGTAATGATGAGGTACTAAGACGCAAAATGTGTCTTCTAGTATTCCCTCATTTAACTTTTATAACGTGTAGTTTGACCGTTCAAGTTCGTGCTTTGAACAACAATTAGTGCAATAACATGAGTCATGTGCCACAAAGATAGTGTTAGGTTCGTATTCAAAATCACATGCTGATGAATATGAATTTGTGATATTGTAACTCGTGTCAATAAATTTTATGGGGAAATTACGATCAAAGATCGATTTGCCTAGTTAAACTACTCCCTGAAAAGAGGGAGAACAAGATACAAAAACATTATAAGACAGCAGCATTGTAACACCTGTTCTACTGCCTATAATACAAACTAAAACAACGAGTGCACATGAGGCAGAATCAACAGAAATGTAAGTTATTACTTGTATGACACAAATTTTTACTCAAATATGTGCACTTACAAGCTCGGAGGTGATGTCATAGCTGTCACCAGTCACCCAGCTACTTATATCAATATCAGCAGAGGGGCGATGTCCACTTGCATAAAGCCAGCGACCTTTCTCAATCTTCCGACAGTTAGGGCATTGCATCGCTCCTTTTGCATTGAATGCAGAGCCAATACAATCTGGCAAGAAAAACATGTTCAGTTTAGCAATCTGCCTAAGATATCATATAATGTATTTTTCATGCACACCTTCACATAAACGCACAGGAGTGACGGGACAGAGACATCCTTGGAGATAAGAGAACAAAGCAGATGTGACAACGACAACAAAATTGTGCAGATGGTGTTCATGTTGGACTAAACTTTGGTGCTTGACAAAATTTCCAGATGCACTAAGTACTTGACACAATAAAGCTTGACCTAAATTGGAAATGTAAGCCCCAAAGGTCCGAACCTTTCATGTTGTCACTAGGAAAAAAGCCATTATAGGCCTAATAACTAGGCTAAATTACCACAAGCAACCAGCCAACCGCTAGTGAAACAACCTAAATGACCACTAAATAAGAGAAATTTGCTATTATATGACTCTAATCGTGTGGTTTCGCAATTCGATGACTCCTAACAATGGCTTCGCTAAAATATGACTCCAACCGTGTGTAGTTCGTAATACATATGATTTTGATTTATTTAATCTCTTTTCTCATCTAAATACATGTATTTGTTTTCAAAGTGGCCCTTTTACCCTTCGTTACCGTGATTGTTGCCCTCCATATGGAAAAAGAACTCGCTGCTGGCTGGCCACCACCCTTGCCTGGCTGGCTGGTCCGTGGCCATGGCTGGCTGGCTGGAGCGTGGCCATGGAAGATAGGGGCGGCAGAGATGAACCTAGCTGGTGTACATTTGCCTGTGGTTGCTGATCGACGAGGAATGACGCGTCCTTGCCAGTCCGGTGACAGGAACGCCATTGTGGCACTGGCGCCGCCCCCGTGCTCGCCGTTCGCGCAGGCCGCGTCCTGCTGCGCAAACCGCAAAGTCGCGTCGCGCTGGTGGCTGCTGAATCCAACCGCGTCGGTCAGCTGCTGCTCCTACACCATCTGCTGCACCGTCGGCAGCTGCTTCTCCTGCAACATCTGTTGCACAGTCGGCTGGTGACAGTACGCGTGCCGCCGTGGCCTTGCTCCGGCGAGATGTCGAGCTCTGTCCCGTAGTACTGGAGTAGTGCTGTGCCGCGGGGTGCTGCTGCTTCATGAACAGGCGAAGAACTGCTTCATGAACAGATGGGCTCCTGACCGCACGCAAGAGGAAGATATGGGCGGAGGCGGCGGCGGCAGATGAACAGGCGACGGAAGGAGTCAGGAAGTGGAAAGGCCGATCGATCAGGTGTAAAGGGTTGAAGGGCAATACAGGAAAATACATGAATTTGATTACTAAATGAATTACAAGAATTAAAATCATATGGATTACAAAGTGCAAACGTTTTGAGTCATATTTTAGCGAATCTGATCTTAGGAGTCATAGAATCACGAAACCATACGATTAGAGTCATATAATAGCAATTTTCTCACTAAATAAGGATTCGCCCATCAGACCTGGGGCTCCAATTAGGCGGGAACGGCTCTACTTGCTCGGTTACTCTTACACGTGCAGTTCTCATCCCCAACCTAAATTACAGCTAAACTGAAGCTTACGGATTTACCCGTCAGACCTGGGGCTCCAATTACGCAGGAACGCCTCTACTTACTGTGTTACTCTTACACGTGCAGTTCTCAATTCTCATTTCTATCATCATCAACCGAACACCATGTGTCTAACCATTCTCCGTTGTTCAGCCTGAACCACGCCAGACGACGCTACGAAATCCTGAAAAACTACGCACCAGAATTCCTCTCTTACGGCAAATTACGCATGTTCTACAGCCAATTACGCCCGTGGCGCGCGGTACCCGACCAAACCGACGGTCACAAGCAGATCCGGAAGACGAGACCCCGTAGCCAAGCAGCGGCGCGAGGGAATCTGACCTAGGTGGAACTCGTGCCCGCATTGCAGCTTGGCGACGGACCGGCCGGCGCCGCGGGCGAGCACCGGATCCAGGCAGATGGAGCACGCCGCGGCCGCGGCACCGCCCCCGCCCCCGGCCGCCTCCGCCGGCGATGCCGGCGGTGACCTCTCCAGATCCATCGGCGCGCACCCGCCCCCCGCTCCGCCTGCTGCTGACTCGCTTCCTCGCCTCGGAGGCGCTCGTGGGGGTGGGGGACCGCGCGAGCTCGCACGGGAGGGGAGGAGAGAGAAACGAGGACGGTGTGTCCGAACGGAATGGGATGGAAGGAGGGTGGAAGACGGGAAATGGGAGTAGTGATCGAGAAAAATTTTGGACGATGATGATTATTGGCCGTTTTGGCGTTTTTTATGGTGGTTTGTTTACCTAGCAAATGTTTTGGCATGTTTTGTGACGACGTGGCATGTCCGCGAGCGTAGTGGTTGGATGTTTGCTGGATGACGCTTGTCATGGTTTGTTTTTAGAAAAAAAAAAAAGGGTTCGTTTTTAGGTTTATGTGAGGGGAGATCGTGCGTGCACAGGGTGAATTTCATCAATCACTAAACAGGCATGTGATGAAGTATTTACTACTCCGTATGTCGCATGCGTAATTTAGTATTTAGAGACATCTTTAACACATGGTATTATAGATACAGTCTCCTCAATAAACTTATAAGGAATAGCATATCCCCATATTATCCATGCTCTTGTGTTTCTTACCATTGTTTCTTGATATAGATATAAAAATAAAAGCCAAAATGCTTTAAAGTGGTCCTTTTCAATAAATGGGTCGATAGAAAAAAAAAAGGTTTTTGTCGCACTAGTTGCCAGCTTTTGTATGTAATGTGGTAAGCTTCTTATAGGATCTAAATTGCTTAAATTGAGCCTGTTTGTCTCATCACTTTCCTCATTTACCATCACAAATCATCACAAGTTCCAAATGAGGAAAGTGTACCTCACTTTGTTGAGGATTTGGTGACTAACGATTTGGCTGAATCTAGTGAGTAATGAAATCCCTGATTCAAATAAAAACTCTCCTTTTCATGGATGAGAGCTTCATTTTCTAGATTATGTTGGCAACATCATGTGTCTGCGCATAAGCAGTGGTGGTTCTATGTATGTGGTGAGGATATCCGTTTCCACATATTTTGCCAAAATACATTTAACTCCCTTGATAATTTGGAATTATAGCTGTTAATTGTGTATTGTTTGTATTGATCAATTGACTTAAAAACAAGAAGTTTGGAACAAGATTTGAATCCTTGATCCACACTGTGTATAAGGGTTTCAATAATGACAGTGGTTTGCACAATTGTTCGCCATGTCACTTGCCAAACTTTATTATTTCAAATAATCTTTTTTTCATGCGGGGTAATATTTGTCCATACAATCTACTTGGTTAAGTTGTTAGGATGCAAATTGCATCATTTAAGTCTGTATAATATTTTCAGTGCTCTTTTTTTTTTGCGACATCTCAATGCTCTTATTCTAGTATATTGTTTCTTGACAGATAAAAATCCAAGGTATGCCAGTTGATAAATACTCATGGTTAGCATAATTGTAATTGCTTTATTTTTATAGGTTTCTGTTCAGGCCATTAAGTGGTGCTTGTCTTGGCAAGTGGGTTTCTTTGTCATCATGTGTGACTTTGCCATTTGACAAGTGTATATGATTCCTAGGAACATCTGTTATGTGTATACACGGTGTGGGTACAAGGCCACTTGGTATACATAAACTTCTTATAGGATGCAAATTGCGCTGCTTAAATTTCGTTATATGTGTCCATGCCGTGTCTTAATCATGGTTACCAACATAAGCTCATGACAACCAACTCTTTCTACGGACGAGTTCTTCTCATGTCAATCAGCTCTTTCTATGGGCGAGTTAAGAACTGTTGCATAAAATCGACCCTCTTGTGCTTAGGTTCTTGTTTTTGTATATTTTATTGGGGTTTTTATAGTAAACTTTGGCACATTGAATATATTGAAAACCTAGTGAATAACTGCTAAAAGTCTAGCTGTTTCAAAAACAATATTGGGGGGGGGGGGGGGGGGGGGGTTTAGATCATACTCCATACAAATTAATTGGGATCGAGAATACCTCTAGAATTTAAAATGAATCTCTGTTTCCAAACTCCAAACAGGCCAGCAAATTAAACCAATAGTTTACAGCACAGTGCAAAGGTCAACCAAACCAAACAAGAAACAAACGCACAAGCAGTTGGTCAATTACTGTCAGGTCGCATGATGGAGAATACCCAGCCCAAAAGAAAAACGAAACTAATGGATCAAGCCAGCGCTGGTAGCCACGATCATATTAGGTCCTCCAGCTGCGCGCTCATCCGGCGGCGAACCCTGGTGATGTACATGTCGGCGGCCCGGTCGATCTCGTCCTCGATCCTGAACTCCTGCCCATCGCCCTCCCGGCGCCTCCGGATGACGTCGATCACCGACATCGTCGCGTCCTCTCCGTCGTCATCGTCGAGCCCATCCGTTGGGGCCTTCACCAAATAACCATGGGCACCACCTGCTTCGTCGTCGTCGTCGAACAGCGAGCGCAGCGCGAGTGTCCAGTCAGCGGTGCACCCTCCGTCGCTGCCGCCGTTGTCGCCATCGCCTTTTCCTTGGACTACAAGCAGCAAGCTGGCGGCGGGGACGACGGGGAGATGATGATGGGGGAGGCTGTTGCCAGCGGCGACTGCTACGCCGCCCTCGTCGTCGTCGTCATCCACCGGCGCGACGGGCCAGCTGCCGCCACAGTAGTAGTATTGCTGTTGCCGCTGCGCCGCCGCCGCCGCCTTGTCCTGGCACAGCTGGCGCGGCGTCAGCGCGCGGATGTGGCGGGATATCCCGGCGAACACCACCGCCCTGCGGCGCGGCGAGGCCAGGAAGAGGAGGACGCGGGCCTTCCGCCGCAGCGTGCCCACCGCCTTGCTCACGAACTCGGCCGCCTTGCCAGTGCTCTTCATGGTCGTAGCTGCTCAGTGGGTCGTTCTCGGTGAACTGGCCAGAGGATAGTGCTGAAATCGATCCACGATCAGTGTGGTTGTAGGCTAGTTGTAAAGTATACGAGACAGTAGTATGTAGTAAGAGACACGCACGGATGTGGAGAGAGAGAGAGAGAGAGAGACCTTGTGGGTTTGTGGAATGAACGGGTGCATTGGCTTGTCGTTTTATAGATGAAGTTAGCGAGATTGTGCATACATGCATGCAGCTGATTTCCAAATAAAGCCATTGGATTGAGTACTAAGGAACGGAAACCTTGGAGATTTGTATCGATGGTCAGTTGTTGGTCATGCCAAAGCACAGAGAGATGAGATGAGATGAGAGAGCGAAGATAGGCAGTTAGGCAGGCCATAAGCGAGTGGCGTGTTTCCTTGCGATTCAAAAATGCAGCAAACCAATGCAAGAAACAGGAGCACTTGCATTGAACCACGACGCCAGTCCTACGTCGTCGTCGTCGACGATCGTGTCGTGTAATGCTCTCCATACGTACGCGACAGCCTAGCTTAGCTTTGCTTTTCAATTCGGCACTGCACACGCTTGGATCGTCGTCGATGCCTTTCCTGCGGCTTACGTAGTGTCGTGTGCATAATGACACTGCAGCTTGGCTCATGCTGACGACGATCGAGTCGACGACCACCTGCGGCCTTGGGTACGTGTCGACCCACGATGGCGCCAGATATCATCTAACGTCCTCCTGCTTTACGCTTTTTGTTTGTTTTTCCTAGCTTATCTCGTTATCTGCTAGTAGCTGCCTCCTTTAGTGGCGTTTCCGCGCGTGGCCGGCAGCATTATTTCGTTGCGTCGCCGCGTACGCGTATGTGTGGTGCACGGCCATAGCACTTGGACTTTGACAATTATATATACAACTTTTTCTTCTGCGCAAGGGACAATCACTAGGCGGGCGAAATGAATTAATTGAGGCGGACATATCACAACTGCCTTGGTTTAAAAGTTCAGGCCAATCGATCTTTTTCGAGCTAGTTTAAATACCCGTCTCGACTTCGTCTAATAGAAATCACGGCAAGGCCTTTGTCGTCCTTTCTAAAAAAAATAAATACTCGTCTCGAGTAATCAAATAAAACAACAAAAAGCTCGCAGCCTCGCAGCCCAACCATAATCGGGCCTAGATCTGAGCCTTGCGCCGCCACCCCCTAGCTATAAGCCATTCTTGTATGTCGCCGGCGTCGGGGGAGCCTCAATACGGACGCGTCACAGCTCCTGCGTTCTCCCCAACACTGGATCTAGAGCCACGCCAAAAAAAGTGTTGTGGTGTAGTGAAAGAAGGGAGGAAGGGAGGGATGGCGCGAGGGCGGATTTGTCCCTAGTTACAAATGGTTTGCAAAAACTGCCATATAAGAGAACTCCAAGAGGCTAGGTAAAATCAGATACTAAATTATGGGATTTAGCTATTATGTAAAATAGTAAGCCCGTCTAAAATATAGAGTTGTGCAACAGCCTAGCTAAATGAAAAATATATATAACAAACATGACTTGTTAGACAAATATGACCAACGAGAATGGTGCGATAAGGCAAATATGGCTAGCGAGAATGGTGGGATACCCAACTAGCATGCCAGTTAGAGCTCAATTTTTTGAAAAATTCTAAATATAGACTATAAAACAAAGATATCACATCTCTTGGAGACGCTCTAAGAAATAGAAAGTGTCTTAAATTTTTTTTCTATACTTGGTATATGCATAGCAAATTCAATTAATTATTTTATTACTATGCTGCTGGTACGTACTCCGTATACAGCCAGAAAACCTTTTTGGGCACACGAAATTGACTTTGGAACTTTTGGTGATTTATATTAATCTTCAGTTGGCACGTTGTCGATTGATCCATCGGCGGTCGCCGCGGAGAGGAGATTATTGGCGTACATGAACAAAGGGATACACATATAGATAAGAGGAGTTGCTTGCCGATCCATACTGCGGCTTTTATCTGCGATCAGCAAAGACCTCTCTGGAATGCGTAGGTTTCTTGCTTGACAGCAACTACTTATGCTGCAAAAAAGGCAAAAAAGGTGAAAACGAGATGTTGTTAATTGCGATAATAGAGTATTAATTACTCCACAGTACTGTCTTTAAATAAAATTCCGATAGGGGTGTCTTACTCTTATTTGTCCAAAAAAACTAATTACTTCATTCTGAATTGTAAGACATTTGATTTCTCTACATACTAGTTGTTGCTCACTCCATTTCAAATCAGAAGATGTTTTAACCTTTAAATATATACATAGCTTTTGGTATGTACTTTACAACATTGCCTAAGTACACACTTTAAATTATAAGATGCTCTGGGATTTCTATATACAAGTTGCTTATGTAGATACTAGTAACAACTACGTATGTATCTAGAAAAAGTTAAAACGTCTTACAATCTAAAATTGATTAAGTATATTCCAAATTATAATTAAGCCTAAACTATGTATCTAAACTATAAAATTTAGGTGCATAGATGAGACTATATACACCTTTAGAAAAGCTAGAATGACTAACAATTCTGTAATTAAATATATATAAACACTTGCACAAAAAAGTATTATAAAATCATTTTTTAGGGCAAACCTAAATCTTTTCATCACAAACTCTTCCTTTTTTTAATATAATAATTAAGGCCCCATTTGGTGGCGCTTCAAGATGCTCTGGCTCCCACTACGGTTGTGTGTGTTTTACAACCATAGAGTAATGTAGCGGATGCAAAAATAGAGCTCCGACTCCTGCCCGAATGAACTAGGAAACAGGCGGAGCCATCGGAGCTAGGAATGAGTGGCTCCTCTCAGCTTCGCTAGCGCGTCAACATCATTTTTTCGCCCCACGTGGATTGGCGCAACCAAAAGAGTTAGGTTAAAAAAATAAATATAGTAGATTATTTTTAAAATATTGATTAAAATGTATTACAATAAAAAGTCCCTTCCAATCAAATACACCTACTTGATGGCATTGACTTTATGGTATTCAAGATACAAACCCGTACTTGGTGTTCGGGTATGGCTCGAACATCTATAGATCGAATAAACAAAATTATGAAAGTACTCTACAAGATGTTTGTTAATTTTGTTTGGCAACTCGTTGCAAATGATTTTCAACAATACCAATCTATCTTTAGATAGATCAATCACAAACAGGCTTTTGTTTATATAGGTGGCACCGTGTGGCATGGTATGCACTTTTTTATCCGTTTGTATTGACTACTTTTGTGGTAATGTATGTTCAATGTACATTTATCGTAAATTCCATTTTTACTGCAAAAAAGAACTTTGAGCTTGGATAGTTGGATTAACTTGGTGGTGTCTTATCTTCCAGCTGGCTAAGGATAGATTGACGCATACCTAGAAAGAGAATGAGAGTTCTCGTTGCTTGTCGATCTGTGCTTTACGATCAGGAAAGTGCACTGCAATGTGTTGGTTTGTCGCTTGAGATCAAATACTTTGTTCACAAAGGTGAAAAAGGAAGGATTGCGATAATGACCAACCCCATTTATCAACAAAGAAAAACACAATTTACAGTACTAATTAGTACTAACTCCTATAAGCATGTGTAAATTTTGTTTTTGAGAAAAAAACAATCTACCTTTAAACTCAAAAAAGAACAATCTATCTTCTTTTATCTTACTCTTGCAAGTAAGTATAGTAGATTTATTATTTATACATCAAGCATTACTTTTTTTCCTAAGACAAAACTATAGTTATAAAACTTTCCCAAGATCTTCAGACCTGTATTATTTTTGTTGGGAAAAGAAGAGATAAAGCACTAGGTTGCCGTCTTTTTAATCGGCTTGATTGCTCCAGCAAAACATGCAAACAGATATGTAGTTGCATTTGCAAAAACCTCAACTAGCCCACACACAAGAAGAACAAGAAGTTGAAAGGCATGGAAATGCATCATGGATGAACAGAAACCTTTGCCTTTGTGTTATCCTGCTCTTTTCCATCGAGCATTACTTTATAGAACCACAAAAGTCCACTAGCCGATAAGCACGGCACCTGCGGCTGCAAAGAAGACTACTTTGGAGTTTGGACTGATGACACTTTTGACCTTTCTTCTTTTCTTCCTTCCATACTTCAGGAGTTTGAATTAAAGCGTGTAGGAGTTCTATTGGAAACAAACTTCAGTGCCACAAAAGGTTCATATGTCTCCTAGTGCATAGTACGATTATTACTCTAAACTGAAACGAATGACAATCGACAGGTCTCCTGGGTCGATCAGTTCTGAAATCTGAATCGGCAGCTAAACCAACTGCGACCTCACGTCACGTCTTAAAGAATCATGAACAGGTTTCTTACTCCTTTTGTAATCTCCTACCTCGAAAACCTTGTATGTCTGAACCATTGACATTTTACAAAAAAAAAGGTTCAAAATTTTCTGAATCGGCTACGCCACATCCGGGGCATCTGGGAGCCAACCCGGGGTCTCTCCTTTCCAATCCTAGCACCTTTTTTTTTTAACCGAACTGGGTGATTGTGTCAAGTGCACAAGGCACAACGGCACAAGCTTCACCGGCGCCAAATCTTCTGCACCTTAATCTCAAAATCTTTGTTTTATGCTGCTCAGAGCTCATGTCTTCATGACGGCAAGCAAGTTACCTTTATCTTTTGTTGCGTGCCTGCAAGGATGAATCAGCTCTAGTAAGAAACATGCATGATGAACAATCTCATGTTGTAGTGTCGATCTAGTCTCCTCTCCTAATATATCCAATATATAATAAGTAAGAAAGGTGTTAATGTTTTATGTCAACGTTTGATGGTAAATAAATAATGAATTGATGCATCAGAACATAAGTACTAGTCTGTTTCAAATTATAGTTCGTTTGACTTTTTTATCACAAGTTTGACTACTTGTCTTATTTAAAAATTTATTCAAAATATCACTTCTTTTGTCGTAACTTAATTTATTAACACAAGATCTTCGAGAATGACTTAAATGTGACTATGTTTGCTCAATTTCTTTTGAATAAGATGATTAGTCAAATTTGAAAAAAAAATTAAATAAATTATAATCTAAAACGGAGGGAATAGAACACCAAAGTAGTTCCCCCCTTCAGAAATAGTAGCAGAGCCTGATCAAAGGGTCTTTGTTCGAAATAACCTTGTTGATAGGGGTTAATCACGAAAGTGACACTAAGCTATCCAGTCTCGTCTTCAGTTCACTCCAAGTTCAGATTATTCCTTTCTTCTCAGCGACACAGCTTGATTCCTTGCGATCCCAAGATTGCATCACCGCCAAGTTCCACCTAGTAATCCTCTCTTTGCTCCCTTCACCCCGCCGCCGAGCCTACTCCCTCCGCTTACGGAGCCGCCGTCCCTCGCGGACCGGTTTGGTCCGAGTCTGCGCCCCTGCTGTGCCGGATCCGCGAGAACCCGTCCCCTGTGTTCTTGCGGCGGTGGGACGTTGCGGGGGGCTCATGACCGCAATGGGGCTGCTTGGGTGAGCTAGATCTTGCTTCTGTGGAGTCTGTGAGCGTGGGCGGAGGCGGAGCTGTGGAAGGGAGGATGCAGGGGAAGGCACAGCTCTCGGATTCTAACCGGCGGATCATGGAGCTCGACGCGCCGCCGCGGCGGGTGTACCAGGCGTGGAAAGGCAGCAATGTGAGGGTTCTCTCTCTCGGTCCGGTTTATGATTCTGCAATTTTTCTTAAGATGGGTCATGGGCTCATGGCTACTTGTCCTTGTTGGTTTAGTAGCATCAGGGAATTATGTGGGAAAAAAAATCGTGCTTTCTGTTGACTTGAGTCAGTACGTGGAGACATAGGCTGTTGAAATCTTGGTGTTATTTTAGAGTTAATTGTAGTGGCAGCACAAGCACCCAAAAGCTATAGAAGATGTTTGGTCTAGTGGAGTTTAGTGTTTGCCGATGTGTGTTATATTGGCCATTTGGCATAGTGGTACTGGTTTTTTTTAGAGATTTATATGATAATGGCTGATACTCACTGAAGCAGCTAGTTTAGTAACACGTCAAAGATGGTGACTGTATGGCATTGATTTGCTATATGACACAAATACAGGAGTAAGAAAAAAGTTTAGAAGTTGAAAGAGATTTTGGAATTTCAGTTGAGGCATTGCAATATAAAATACTGTTACTGTCTGTTATTACGTTTCACGTTCCATATGTTCTCCTTTGGGGTCAACCATACTCTTATATTCATGGATTTATGCATACATTGCAAATTGTTTCTTTGCAAAAAGACAATCTAGATCTCACCGGCATGGACTTTGTTTATTATGTACTCCGTAACCATTATGTACATCTTTACCATGGTTGAAATGCACTGGCTACTAGCATAATATTTAAAAAGACACCGAACCTTTAAAAACTTATATTTTCACTTTTCAATGCGCTACCTTCTTCTTAACTTATATTGGAATAAAGCTCATGTTTTCGTCCATTTTCATTCTCTGTTCTTGCAGCTATTTTTCCTTGGAGGGAGACTTATCTTTGGCCCAGATGTGAGATCACTTGTGCTCACAGTATGTTTGATCGTAGTCCCAGTGATCTTCTTTGCTGCCGCCGTTTGTCCACAGCTTGGTCATGAGTTCCACAGCCAAATTGGAGGTTGGGCGGCATCTGTGGCTATCATCTTTACAGCATATGTAAGTTTATGATCCATGTATACTCAAAATCTGCTACAAACTCTGTCTATATCTTTTTCTCCTCTCTTTGTCGGATTTCCATGCATTTCAAATTTTAAGTCATCTTTTGGGAACAACAGAAGGGCGGCCTTGGTGCAAGCGGTAGAGCTTTACCGCCTGTGACCAAGAGGTACAGGGTTCAAGCCCCAGCCTCTGCACATTTGTGCAGGGATGGCTGCTGGCTATTTTTCCCTTCCCCAGATCCCGCAGTGCGGGAGCCTACGGCACTGGGTACGCCCCCATTTGGGAACAACAAGCTTCTGCATTCGCTTTTACCGTGTTAAGTTACCATAGTTGCATTGGGGAGAATGGTCTAGGCTCATAGCCATTATGCTGCTTATGCATATAGATACTGAAATAGAATGACTATAGTGTCTGCAACTTGGTAACTAGTTGACAAGAGGACTGATCTACTGTTGTTCTTATTCTTCAGATTCTTGTTGTTCTACTTCTCACATCTGGCCGTGACCCTGGAATTGTTCCTCGAAATTCTCACCCCCCAGAGCCTGAAGACATTGATGGATCCTCCAACTTACCAGATTGGCCGGGTGGTCAACAAGGTTCAGCAGGTTTACCACTTACCAGGGATGTTCTTGTCAATGGTGTTTCAGTCAAGGTCAAATATTGCCATACATGCATGCTTTATCGTCCGCCAAGGTGCTCCCATTGCTCAATCTGCAACAACTGTGTAGAACGTTTTGATCACCACTGTCCTTGGGTAGGCCAGTGCATTGGCAAGGTAAAGAAATGAAGTGACAAGTAATCATTCTTATGGTCATATAGTAGAGGTACCTTTTATATAATAAATATACTATTTTTAGATTGCTGAGGCAGCAGCCACTTTCCAGTCGTGCTAAAATCTGAATGATGTAACGGGAAGAAGACAGAGACGAGGGAATAGGGATATATGCAGTTATATGTTTCCTCCTCATGGTGCTCGCAATAGGGAAATGTGATTAATTAATTCTAACTGTGGATGTTACTCATCATGCCTTGTATTCTCTTTTCTTGCAGAGGAACTACCGATTCTTCTTCATATTTGTGTTTTCAACTACTCTACTATGCATATATGTGTTTGCATTCTGCTGGGTCAATCTCAGGAGAATTATGGAAATGCATCAATGCAAAATTGGTAGAGCTTTTTTGAAGTCTCCTATCTCCGGTCTTCTCATCCTATATACATTTATTGCTGTGTGGTTTGTAGGAGGATTGACCTCATTCCACCTCTATTTGATTTCAACAAATCAGGTAAGACTATTTTCGAGTAACTGGAGTAACATTTAATTTGCTTTGCAATTTATTAGCAAGCTAGCAGATTGAAAACTCATGAAAAAAAATGTTTTCAGACTACTTATGAGAACTTCAGATACCGTTATGACCAGAGAACAAATCCTTACAACCTTGGAGTGCGCAAGAATTTCATCGATGTCTTATTTTCAAGGGTACCCAGCTCAAAACACAATTTCAGAGCAAACGTCAAGGATGATTCTTCAACCTTTACGGCATCCCTCAGTATGGGACAGGTTCTAAGTCCGCCCAAGATGAGCGTGGACCTTGAGATGGGCATGAAAAGGCAAGGGGTGGCTGCAGAGGACTTGGAAGATTTGCACAGCCAGATCGGCAGTGCTATGGGGCTGGAGAGATGTGGCACTGAACCGCCACATTTTGTTGGTCGAAAGGGCTGCTCTGAGATGTCATCTGACATAGAGGCATTCGCAGAAGAGTTTGGCATGGAACGTGGGTTCAATGAGAGGAAAAAGATTGAGCGACATACGAATGATGATTCATAGGAAGTTTCCGCGCCACAAGCCACCTCTGCAGCCTTCCGCCAGTCCCCAAACTTAGTAAAAGCTTGCAAAGAAGAAAGGGAAGTAGGACAAAATGGTAGGGTGAATCCGACAGGTATTGGTTAGTTTGTTTTGGTTTGTAATTTCTAGCCAAGGCTTAAAGTTAGAAGTAATAGATGTTCCTTAACAATATAGAAATGATGAATCCACATCTGGTTTGGACTTCTGAGTCTATGCGATGTCTTGTATGTGTTGTGTGGCTGTGTTGCTTCTGATTTTGTTGAAGCTGTAATTTGTAACATTTACTTTGCTAGTGCATTCATTTCATTCGATCAAATTTCGTGCACTTTTGTTTGGTAACCCCAGATGGAAAAAACGGGTCTTTTTCCATGATGATTTCATGACTTAGTTGCATGTATATTGGGAAATGCTGGAGGTCCAGATGCTGCTTGAGAAGGGAAATTCTTCGGGTGCATCAGAAATGAAGGCACGGTCAGTGAGATGGGGTGTCAGTACTCAGTACCATTTTTCTTTTTGAGCAAGCTCAGTACCAATTGTAGGTTTTTACTTTTTTTTGGGCACAGCATTACTACTTTTGTAATGTCTTTTTCATTCTGTGCAAACTGTAGAGGTCTATCATGCTCTGATATCTTCGTCACACTGCGAGGCCGCAGCTGGAAAGGTTTCGCTACGGGCCAGCTGCCCGCAACGAACAGAGCAGGTGAGCTCACTCCCAGTCCGGCTCCGCCAACCGCTGCCGCACGCGACGCTCTGCGCCCACGAGTGCACCGCACCTGCCCAGAGGTCACACCCGCGGCTCAAACTTCACCGTCCCCGCCGCGCTCAAGTCCATGTGCAGGTGTTCAAGAACTGACTCCAAACCAACGAGCGCAGCGTGACGACATTGGTAGGCTTCTGTCCCAACTGCGGAGGACTAAGGGATGCACGGAAGGTGTTTGACAGAATGGTTGTGAAGTGTGCTCAGTCCCATCTGTGGAACACGATGATCGCAGTGTACATTGCAGTTGGCGAGGCAGATAAGACTGCAAATGTGGCTGGGGTGTTGTGTGTGCACCGCCATGATCTCTGGATACACTGTACATATGCAAGGACTGGCAATTTGGATGGTGCAGGGCTGTGTTTTATGGGATGAGAGAGCTGGTTGCTGCAACACGGAACATGATGAGTGGAGTGTTTTTACTATTTAGGCACTGATATACTGGTATGGCTGCAAAAGCAGTGGATCTCTTGAGGGCTAAGGTGGAGAGTAGAGCAAGAACTAAGGCGGAGCCAAACCACACATGAGAGTCTCCACTTGGCTGATGCTTGTGCACAATCTAGGTGGAGTACCTATTCAAGCTAGATGGACACAAGATTATATGGATGCAAGGTTATGTGTATGCTATTGTGGTTTTCAGTGAGTTGCAAGACAAGGACTTGGGCCAGATCACATCTGGGTTGTGCTTGTGCCACTCCTTTGCTGGTCTGCTTGCAGCCTTTCCACAGTCATGCAGATGCAGATGCAGGTTTGTTGGATGAAGGGTGTCAATGTTTTCAGATAACAAAGGATGGGTATCGTAGCACTACCTGTGCATGGTGTATGTGCTTGGCCATTCTCGGATGCATACACGAGTCTTACTAATAGAAATGAAGGTTGCTATGTTAAATGCATGTCAGGATTACTCTGAATGTGGAGATTGCAGAGAGGTCTCAGCAAAGCACCCCAGATAACGTAAGAATTGAAATTATGTCCGGCTATCAATGTCCAAATGCAAGGAAATGGGGGACTGGGGGTGGAGTCAAGAAGGTATGAGCCATCATGAGGACATACCGGATGAGGAAGGAAGCCACCTGGGTGGAGCAGATTGATGTTCAAGGACATATTAAAGAGTTTATATGACCAGTGAGTTGTCTTGGAGCTATTAAATTTGGAGCTCAGGTACTATATACATGCATGCTCAACTCTGTTGTCATTAAGTGGATCATCTAGTATCAACATTAAATATTTCTATTTTCTGCACAATAAAAATCTTGAAAATCATGCCACAGCACGGTCGAGGAAAAAATCTTTAAAATCAAGGCTGAAGAGCCAAGATTTCACATATCATAAATGAGGCATGTCCAGATTGGAATTGGACTACCTAATCCTGCTGCTGTGCTGCATGACATAGAAGATAGAACTAAGATACTGCCCACATTCTACATGGAAACAAGCATATGAGTGTCCAGTTTAATTTTAATTCATTTCTCAGCTCATGATGCAACTATTATAGCCATTAGCCTACATGAGTGATCTGCAATTTTGTCAGTCACAAGGATTAATACAACCTTATTTCTTTTACCCAAATAGGTTGTGCGTATTTGATGATCCATAAACATAGGTGTGGGAGATACTTGAAATTTGAAAGCAGAATTGTAAGGAGAAACCAGCACATATTCTCAGCGCATCATATCTTATATTTTTATTAGAAGTATTGGCTGTTATTGTACACGTGAAGTATGCAAGTGTGCGGAAGAATGTCAAACGAGGGTTGGTTCATCAAACTTTTGTGTGTGCCATGAGGCTTTGCGTCATCTGGTATTCTGTTGGCTCTTGCTCTTTGCCAGGGTTAGGTCAACTGTGTAGTCTGTGTGATAGCAACCTGCCTGAAGCTTTGGCAGAATCTTCAAAAGCATTATCAAGATGGAATTCTTTTGGATGCCTCATGCTGCTTCTACCTGAAAGCTATCTTATCCAAATCTTCTGTTGTTACTTTCTAGATACTGTCTAACTGATTTCTAGGGTTTTTTTTTCTCTGGCTTTAGTGCTAACTATTCATACTTCTTTGTATCACCATATATGTTAAAAAAACTGGACTAGTTATTTCTGGACGCAAATTTGGCCATGTGTCAATCGTAACAATTTATCATCATGCAGTTTCCATAGTGTTTGATAGCATATGTTACTAACACAGAAGGTTTCATGTTTTACAGGCAGTTATGAAGGAATGGTGGGGAATTCAGAATCACAATTTGGCGAGGAATTCAGAATCACATTTCAGATAATTGGAACTCTGCATATTTGTTCAATAATTATGCTCGACAAGTTATGCCGGTGTTCCTTGGTGTTGTCCAAAGTCCAAGCTCCTAAAGTAACGACTCCAGGCTGGCCAGGCGGCGCAACTAGGAAAAAGATGTGGAAGAATCTGAACACCTCTGCAATTTCACAGACTCATCACCTGGTTTGGTGGGCTCTTTCAGCATCCTTTATTGCCTATATAAACCGGAGCATTGCCATGGTTTCCTCTCAGACAAGGCGAAGTGATCTTCAAGGAGTTTTCTCCTTTTCTCCCTCAAAGGCCTCCACGGAGGACTTTGAGGCAGAAGAAGAGCATACTTCTTTGTAATATCATCAACCATTTTGTAGTTATAGGCTTGTAGCCATTGATCGCCGAATTGCAAACCAGGCAACATAACCGGAGGTCCGGAGCTTTATGTGTAGTGTACGTCCTCCGTTGATAACACAGCTCAAGAGATGACTGTCTGTTTTGAAATGGATATAAACATTTTTTGTCAAGATCTTAATAAGTTTCTGCAATTTCTCTTCACCCTTTTTTTAAATGAAAAACGCCATAGACTTCCCTCGGCAAAAAGAAAGATAACCTGATTTGTTCAATTGTGTTCACAAAATTTATCCTCTGGCGTGCTCTTACTTCCAAAGTTTTGGGTTGGCCTTTGGCAAGCCCATAGCTCTGACGCTGCTTGCGGCGGCCCATGGCAAGCCCAACAACCGGAGACCAGAGGTCCAAGACTCCAGAACCCAGGTGGTGGGTCCCACCCTCCCTCCTCCTCTCCGCTCGCTGCTAGCGTTCTGTTCGATTCACCATCCTCTCTGGCCCGGACTCGCTAACCCTAACACCCCGATCCGCGGGCGGGGGCAGCCACCGGCGCAGCGCCGGACTTGTTTGCTTTCTCCGTGTGCCCGTGCAGCGCCTGCCGTCCGCCCGCGGACCAGGAGGCGCCGAGCTGCCGGCGCGGCGGCCGCTGTGGGGGCAGCTGCGCGGCTGCGCCTGCGCTGCTACGAGGACTGCAGGCAAGGAAGAGGCAAGCAGCCGGATATAGCAGAAAAAGGTAGTGTACCCTTTTTTCTCTTTTTGGTGGTGCCACTCGCTGAAATTGGCAACTAAGAATGTTTGTGTAATGAGCTGAGTTCATAACTAGTCTCATCTCCTCAGTATGGTCCAAGCAGCATTTCTTGTTGGCCTGATTTTGGACATCAAACGGAGAAATGTACCAAGAATCTATCAACGATGAAGTTCTAATCACATACATGCGTGCCTGTTCCTAATGCTCTTGCACACAATAGTTCTTTTCTGTTTTGAGTTTAGCTTTGAGGGTGGCATGGGGTTTACTCTTGGTGTGGAAAGACTACTAAGAGTATTCAGTGTAGTAGATGTATAGTCATCTTGTAGTATACAGTTAGCTAGGTTCACTGTCCAGATGGAGAGGATTGAAGCCACACTATCTGCTAGTGCCCCTGGATCTTGCGGATGGTGATGCTAGGGATCACCAATTTGTTTCTGAGAAGCAGCATGTTGTGAGCGATTACCCATGTGAGATGAGAGTACAAAGAGATCTGAGGTTGCGGACGGTGAACCTAACAAACTGTGTCCTGAAGATGACTATGGCAGCTATTGATGTGACCACCTTGCTTGCCTCAAAGCTAAATTAAATAAGAATGTTCTTTGGCATTAGGTATAGGCATGCATGGTTTCGATTGGGATGTTTTTATTGATAGCTTGATTTCTACACTGCTCCGTTTCCTGTTGAAAATCAGCCATCCAGAAATGTTGCTTCTTCCACACCGAGGAACTGTTGCAAGATCACTCTGAGTTCCTCAATCATGCTGTGCCATTTCTGGATGCCCAGATTGATATCATGGCCAAGCTTTTCATGTCTGCTGTGGTGGATATTTGAATTTTCCCTGAGCCACCCAAATTCGTGACTATGCCTGCTCATTTGAGTACCGCTTCTCCGGTTCACCACGAAGTCACAAACTACTGCTGTTAATTATTGCTAAGCTATAAAATTGTGGAATTCTTGTGCATTGGACCTGAAGTAATTGGCCGTGATACATACATATTTAAATGGCTAACTGTCTGAAACTAAGCAAGACATGATCTATTGATCTCTCATGTCCGGTTCCTTTGCAATGTAGGTTTCAGTGTTGGATGGCAGTTTCCCATATCCTCCAAGCACTTGCCTGCAGTGACAGATCGCTTGTCAACTCCATTGGCTTTGATGGGTGCAGCTTCACAAATATTTGTTGGGAAGTCAGAACCCTTCTCCATTGCCAAAAGCTCATGCCCTGAACACAAATATATCCTTTCAATTCCAATCCATCGACTCTCCCATTGTCATATTCCCCTCCTCCTCTCTCAATCAATTGTTTCAGGTCTTCTCCTCAAGCTCCCCCTTGTCCACTCTGTCCTCCGATCTCTCTCCTTGGGGCCTTTCCCGTCTCTATCCCTCTCCTTCCTCTCCCTGCTCCGTCACTCTGGATATATGACCCTTGATAATTATTCCCTCAACATTGCTTTCTCTGCCACTGCCCGCCTCCCATCTGTTTCTGTTGGTGCCCAGCTTCATTCCCTTTCTGTCAAACTTGGCTTGGTTTCCCATACGTTTGTCCTTAATTCCCTTATCAACATGTACTCATCTTGTAGCTATCCAACTACTGCAAGGCAAGTTCTCAATTCTGCTCCCCAAGGAGCTTGTGACACAGTTTCTTGGAACACAGTAATTTTTGGATACCTACGAGGTGGGATGCCTAATAAAGCTTTGCAGGCTTTTGGCCAGATGGTCAAGGAGCAAGTTAGTCTGGATGATGTCACATTGCTGAATGCACTTGTTGCTTCTGCCAAGGCCGGCAAAGTGAATATCGGGAGGCTGTGTCATGGTTTAGTTGTGGTGAACGGGGCTGGAATTGATTGTTATATGGGGTCCTCTCTGATTAGTATGTATGCCAAGTGTGGATTGATTGAGGACGCCCGCAAGGTATTTCATGGAATGCATGGGAGGAACGTGATTTGCTGGACATCAATGATTTCTGGGTACACACAGTTGGGTAAGTTTAAAGAGGCTGTCGAGCTTTTTAGGGACATGCAAATTACTGGAATGAAGGCTGATGATGGGGTAATTGCTACTGTTGTGTCTTCATGTGCCCAAATGGGAGCACTTGACTTAGGACAGTATGTTCATGCTTACTGTGATGTTCATGGTTTAGGGAAGGAGCTTTCTGTGAAGAATTCACTGATTGATATGTACTCAAAGTGTGGGGATATAAAAAAGGCTCATGAGATATTCTGTGGATTGACCAAGCGAGATGTGTTTTCTTGGACGGCAATGATAATGGGCTTTACTGTTAATGGCCTCTGTAGTGAAGCACTAGATTTGTTTGCTCAGATGGAAGGAGAGGGTAAGGTTATGCCAAATGAGGTCACTTTTTTGGGTGTCCTTACTTCTTGTAGCCATGGAGGGTTAGTGGAACAAGGGTTCCATCACTTTCAGCGCATGTCCATGGTCTACAATCTTGCACCTAGGATTGAACACTATGGATGCATGGTTGATCTCTTGGGCCGTGCAAAGCTATTGACAGAGGCAGAGCAATTTATTAACGAGATGCCTATTGCCCCAGATGTGGTAGTATGGCGGTCTTTGTTGTTTGCCTGCAGAGCTTGTGGAGAGGTGGGACTTGCAGAATTTGTAGCAGAAAGGATCCTAGAATTGGAACCAAAAAAGTGTGCTGGACATGTTTTGCTTTCTAATGTCTATGCTACCACATCAAGGTGGGTTGATGTGAATAAGTTGCGGATATCTATGGACAGTAGTAGGATGAGGAAGCAACCTGGTTGCTCTTTCATTGAAGTGGATGGATGTGTACATGAGTTCTATGCAGGAGATGAATCACACCTCGAGACAGAAGCTATATATAACATCCTTTTGGGGATCAATGAGCTATAAGTAGCAGAGTCCTTACTCTTATGAAAGTTAGGATATTTTTTGGTCAATTAAATAGACAGATTCAAAATGTACTACGCTGTCATTTTATGTCGAGTAGAAAGAATGGTTAAATCTTCTTTTGTATTTCTCCAGAAGGTGGGAAATTTCAATTTTCAAGTTATTTTGAGTTTTAACTTAGCAACTAGCATGCTTGATGGCGAGTTTTAACTTAGCAACTAGCATGCTTGATGGCTGGCAATTGAGTCCCTGACAATTTCAGAGAAAGGGATCTGTTCCAGGATTAGGATTAATTACTCAAGCATATTGGAAAAGGAAAAACATGTTAGCCCAGGTAAAAAAAACTAGCTTGAAAATGAATGTGTAGTGTGGATTATGACCAAACTCCACAACACCTGAGAGCGTCAGCTATTTTATTCATAAATATCACATTCACACCTTTTTTTTTTGAAGTTTACTATGAGCAACTTAAATTGCCTTACGTGTTTCATTGAGGAGTAAGTGCTTAGAGGTTAATACTACCATGAAGTTGCCATGTGTTTCGTTGTGATCTCTTCAAGTTGAAATTCCTTGTTTTGCTTGTAGTCATACCTCATTTATGAATCCTGGGAACATGGTGAAATGTTTCACCCATCATTGTATGAGTTGGCTCAGTTTGAAAATATATGCAGGTAATATCTCTTATGAAACTAGATCTTGCAAGGAATTTTATGGGATCACAATTCACTAAAATTAAATTCCAAAATCCATCCTTTTCAGCTAACTGATAACCATAACATTTGTTAGTACTGATTAGAGATAAAAGTCATCAGTGTGATTCTCCTTGTTCTCCAGTTCTTTGTATTGTGCCTTTCAGAACCATTTCTTGTTTGCTAGAACTACTAGTGTTATTGATGAGAGATGGGTTCTTATATGGCATGATGACCTTGACTATTGATGACTGCTATCATCTAACTGTCTATTGCATTGCTTTCCTGATCCTTTTCTCATGCTTATGTAATTGGTCATATACTCATATTTGATGTAGAACTGAAGTTTTGTTTCTCAGCTTTACAACCATCTGGTGGCGTGTGGCCACTGGCTTATTGGGCTATGCCAATCACTGGAATATAATCAAGCAGGATCTCTGATTAATGGAAATTTTTGAATTGTTCACAAATTGAAGGATTCACCTGAAGGGAGTTATGGATCGGAAGAATCAAACTCCTCAAGGTGGCTATGATTAGTTTTCTTGTCTGTTTCTTGGAAATTAAGCTGGGGTTGCTGTTTAATAGTTACTTACTAGTCGCTGTGCTAAAACTAAATAGGTCAAATAGCACATGTGGTTGTGGAATTTCTTGAGGTAGCAATCAGCTGCATCGTCTTCCTCAAAGGCTTCTATCCTCCTCGTAAGAGTCCTCTTCATTTAAGTTGGTTCAGTAACTCTGAGCTTTGCAGCTTGCAATGATTTTGTTAGATTAAACAAATGTATATGTAGGTGCCTTTGAGAGGAGAAGGTACATGAATGTAGTTGTCCAGAAAGCACTGCACCCGGAACTTGCTAGCTATATTCACTCCGTGACTATCGGCCTTCTTCCTTTCATTCAGAAGGTTTGCTTTAAACCCCCGCGCCCCCCCCCCCCCCCCCCTCCTTTTTTTTTTCTTTGTACTGATTGTACCATTCTTCGTTTATATGTCAGTTGTTGATAATCCTTGATATTCCAGGTGGAATGTAATTTGCAGTAACCTTGATTTTCATATTTACAATCCAGGGATTGGTTGAGAGGGTTGTGGTCATCTTCTATGACAAAGGGCATGTACCAATTGAGAAGTTTGTCTTCAAGCTTGCAGTCAACCAGTCATATGGTTCCAAGTTAGAGGAGGCAGAGCTGGAGTTTGCTCTGCGAGCATTCTTGATCAAGCTGACTGTTGCTGAGCCTGTTACCAAACCCATTCCATCAGGTTCTTAATTTCGTCTCATCATTTTTAAGTTACTTTTTACCATCTTAAGGTTGTGAGAGACAAGAATATATACCTGCAAAAGATATCTCAAGGAGTAACATGCTTGTATTTTGAATTCTGATAGATGGTAGCTGGGAGATCACTGCCTACTTCCGGTCCCTCCCTGCTGATGGCGATCAAGAAGCTCAGCTGTGGATTCCTACAGACACCAAGCTGTGGATGCAGCCTCCGCAGATTACTCCCATCAAGTCAGTTAGCTGTGACCCGCTGAAGATGCAGCTTTACTTGGAGCACCCTAGCTCCACGGAACCGAAGGATCCATCAGCATAACAGGAACACTGCTGTGTGCCTTCTCTATGAGTTCAAGTCAGCACTGGGTTAGAGAAATAGACAAAATTTTGTGCCCGTTGATTTGGAGCTGGGTGTGTGACTACCTGACTGCCCTAGGCTAACCCAAGCATGAAGAGCAATTTTTTTTTAGATTAAGGAATAAATCATTCCGGCCTTCGCAACCACAAGTGATTGTTTAGAGCCACATCTTACAAGCAAGGGACATATCTCAGTACCCGCAAAGCGAGTAGTCCAGCTAAAGAACTGGAGCCTAACAAAGCTAAAACAAAAGTGGGACACAGCCCAAAGTTCAGCTTCATGTCCAGCTAAAGAACCTAGAGCCTTACAAGACCGAAACAAAGAGAGACATAGCTCAGAGTTCAGCTCAACGAGCAACCGATACAAAAATCTGGAAACAACCAAAGTACAGACTCAGCCAGCGATTAGCTAAGAGGACAGACCAGCCATAGACCTGGAAGCAAACCACACCAACCCAGCAGACTATAATCCTATCCTCTTCTGATTTTTCCAGGAGCCAAAGAGTTGTAGAGCCATTCCTTCCAGCTGTCTGCAGCCATCTTGGATCATTCTTCTCTCTTCCTCTTTAGACAGCAGGGACCAGTGCCGGATTCAAAAAGTCCCTCTGAAAATCACCTGCAAGTAAGAGTTAGCAAATATGTTTT
>CM041643.1:39366966-39437014 GCA_023333625.1 Bothriochloa decipiens
GGCACTGGCCTCCGTCGGCGAGGTGCTTGAGGAGGGCGTTGGAGCCGCGGGGGGGGGGGCGGGCGGGGGGGGGGGGGGGGGGGGGGGGGGGGGGCGATGTCCTGGAGACCGACGACCCCGGCGACACGCGCCTGGAGTGCCAACCTTACGCAAGAGCTCTTCGGCCAATAAAAATCGCATGAAGAGCAAATGAGCAGCCTATTCCATGTCGAGGACTGACCCTGGCTGTCAATCATCCTGCGCCCTGATGTTCTCGAAGTCATGTATACCTGCACCCTGATTTCTGTTTCTGACATGGTGTATCATCAGCTTCATGCTACTTTTAGGCTGGTTCTATGCCGTTTAGTTCTGCTGCGACGCATGCTACTTTTAGGCTGGTTCTTTGCCGTTTAGTTCTGCTGCGATGACTCCAAGTGGATGCACATTTCGTAGATCCAGCAGAGTGGATGGACTCTTGATTATCTGTCTCTAAAAATGTTTCCGGCGTATAACCTCACTTTCTTGCATTAGGAGTCTCGACTCCTGAGAAATATCGGTTTATAGAAAATGCAATCTCAGATATAAAGAAAATGCAATCTCAAATCTAAGGGTACGTTTTAATACATACCTTGTTACTAGTTGGGTCTAAAAATTAGTCCAAATTAACTAGGCTTAAGAGTGTTCATACCCACTCCCAGTCTAGATTTCTTTGGCAAAATTGGAAGAAAAAAAAGGCCCCTGCTCTCCAACGCTCTTATCTCGCGATCTAGAAGATGGCTGGAACTAGGGTTCTGCCTAGCTTCAGTCCAATGAGAAAAGTGGGGGAAGAAGAACGAGGAAGGTAGTATCGTGGCTAATTTTGGCTTGCGTGGACAGAAGGCGCCAACCGAATTCTGAGATAACAATTATGGGCATTAGGAGAGGAGAAAATATCGGACTAGTAAGGCCTTGGGTGACCCAGGAATGAGGGGCCCAGTGTTGATGTACACCCAACTAGGATCAAATTGGAGCTGCTCAAAAAGGCGTGCTACTATTGTTTCATCATCTAGGCTAAAACTCAAGTTGTGTGATGGAAAAATAAGCCAATTCTTAGTATAAAAAAGCGTGTATGCTGATTTTATAGTCCCTAGAAAAACGCATGCATGTTGGACAATGTAGCAGTTGGTACAGACGAGACGAGGTCACGAGTGTTGGCTTGAGATTCTTCTCTGACGAAGAAGCGATGTGCAACTAGCAGCAGTATCTGGGAAAGTAGTCAGTGGCAGGCTCCCAGCAGCTCTCAGCAAAGCCAGAGGCAGAAACCGAGGACTGCGCTGCTTCCGTTGGCCACAAGAACAAGATAGCAGAGGAATGTCGTGCGTGCGCCTGCGACGACGCAGGGCCGTGACAGGTGCAAACCGTGCAAGGGGTCAGGAAGCGGAAGCCGTTAAGTTTCTGCAGTCGGCTGTACCACACGCAAGGTCGTCCTAGAGGTACGTTGTGGCTCAACATTTGTCGTCAACTCTGTATTTTTTGCATTGGTTCTTGTTCAACACTCCAAAGAAATTGTGAAATTGAGAGGTTTACGTGCCCTTCCACGGCAGCAATAAAACTCCACCAAACAATTTTCCCTACCCCTTAACCTACTAGTTAACTTCATCAACCCCTGGTAGGTTTAGCTAAAGGGGCACCCTCCCTAGTTTTTAGTTTGAGCATCGCGGTCGCTCGAAGGCCTCTGGGAAATTTAGGGAGGGGTGGGAAAATGGATTGCCATTTTATAAGACACGTGAAGGTGAGAGGAATTAGACCAGCCATACTAAAAGTGGAAAAAAGGTTACAATAGATCTTAAAGTTGACGAAACTATTAGAGATGCCTCATTATCAAGAGATGCATCCAGGAAAATACAAACATCCATACATACCAAGTCAAAAACATGAACCTTTGTGAACAATTCACCACAAGAAATCTAACTAATTGGATTTCGCTTTTTTTTCATTTGGATATTATTGATGTTATTTTATAAGAATTGTTTTAGATCTCATTGTCACATGGGATTTGGAAAATGGATCTCATTCTCATTGAGAGAATCTAGATTCTAGACAATGAAGGTATAATTTGGATTATAGGTAAAAAAAAAGGCGAGAGGTGCTTGGATTATAGGATCTCATTCTAAATCCAAGTGTTTGGACCTCATTCTCATTTTAGATCTCATTGTGCACGTTTCACTGTTTCAGCCTGTGCCATCAGCATCAAGCAGAACCATTTTTTCCCTCCCTGGGACGCTTCTACCCCTGGCCTGGTGGGCCCCGCCCGCCGCAGTCGCGCGGCTGCACCGCGCACGTGGTCGCGTCCCGCATCCCGACAACCCGACCTGCCACGTGGGGCCACCCGGACCCTTTCCCTCCAAACATCTCCCGCCATCTCCACCCTCTCCCGCCAAAACCAACCGACCCGAGCCCGAGTTTTGCCGCGCAAGCTTCCCCGAGCACCGCATATATACAATGTCGGCGCGCGACGCTTGGGTACGGAAATAATTTCTGGCGCGCATCCCAACAGGCGCCGCCGTATCCGGTCCCCTGTCGCTCGCCCGCCACCACCGCCCAGCCCTAGCAGAGCTCCCCCTCTGCCTTCCCTCCGGTCGCCGGAGTGCCTGGCTCTGTTTCGAGGCCTGGATTGGCAGTGCTTGGAAGGGGGAGGAGGAGGGACATGGAGGGAATCGCCAAGCCGTCCGTGAGCTCGCGGGCGGTGTCGGGGGTCACGGATATGGCCTCCGCCGCCGCGGCCTCCACGGAGGAGCGGTTCGCCGATCTGTGCAAGGTACGGGGCTCTCACCTGGCGCTTCGCTCCGTCGCGCAGGCCAGGGGTTCTGGACGCTTTCGTTGGGTGCTGGAATTTCTTTTTTCTTTTTCCTCTGCGCAAGGCGTGATTTTTTTTCACTCCAGTGGTGATGTCTTGGAGCTGCTTCGTGTGTGTTTGCTACGTGAAACGAATCATGGAAAATTGAAGGTTTGGGCGGATTTTTCTCGTTTGGAGTTTATAATTTGGGCTGGATCTGGTGCTCCCCTTTGGTTCTGCGTCTTGTATTTTGGGCGCAAATGTGTCAGCTTTCTGGCTGTGGCACGCTTTTTCATTTTTCGGGTTCAGTGCTCTCGCCCCCGCTGATTTTTAGATTATCCCAACCAATTTCTCGCCCTTTGAATCCTTTGAATTCGAATTTCTTTTCGAAGATGAAGGAACCATTCCAGTTTCCGACCCAACTGTTTCGGTTTCCGTAGCGTTTGGAGATCTATGTTTTCCACCATTTTCTGCGAAATTATTAGGGGTCTGCTGGGGTTAATTTTTGTTATCTGCGGCTGCTCCTGTCAAAATCCACTAAATGAAGTGTCTTTTGAAGGTTCCTTTTGTTTTCTAGACCTTTTAAGTTTGAGTCACACTGTCCTTCGTTGTTAACAGTGATTCTATACCTTGAGTTTATCTACTACGGTTACTTTTATTTTTAGGAGAAATAGATACCCTAATTTTAATTTGCTCTGTTGTTTGCTGGCGAGCAGAGCAAGCTGGGACTGGACGAGAGCACGACGAGGCAGGCAATGCATCTTTTCAAGGAGACCAAGAACATCCTCAAGTCCAGCGCGTCTTCCTTGGCCGGCGGATCGGTAAGATTGCGTTTTCTGTCTCTGGTGTAGTTAGCGTTTCTTCCATCCAATTTCAGGACCATGATGTATTGCTAAAACCTGTCTGCTACCCATTGGATTTATGTGTAGCCCGAGGAGACCGAGAGGTTCTGGTCGGCCTGTGTTCTGTACTGTGTGTCAAGGCTCAGCAAAGCGGGGCGGTCCAAGGAAGATGGCAGTGTATCACTTTGCCAGATCTTGAGGGCATCTAAGCTGAAGTAAGAGTTGTGCTAGGTTTGTTTGTCTGAGGAACAATCACTTTTCACTTAGGCTAATACCTGTATTCGTTTTATTGTTGTAGCATTGTGGAATTTTTCAAGGAGATGCCACAGTTCTGCATAAAGGTTGCACACGTTTTGACTGGCCTATATGGTTCAGATTGGGAAAAGAGGCTTGAGGTATATTATGCAATTAGTATGCTCCCCCTGTTTTAGAATCCATTTTAGAATTGAACATGTTTTAACTTCCTATCTTATTAATGCATTTCCTTGTTTCGTGCTCAGTTGAAGGAACTGCAAGCGAATGTTGTTCATTTAAGCTTGCTAAGCAGGTAAAATTATACTTTCTATCGCTTTTGCTTGTGTGATGTGGCTACTCATAGCATAAATTGTCTAGCTTTTGTTTTTGTAAATTGCTGTGCTAGAATGTTGATTCACTACTAGTTTTACTGGACTGAATTGAAACCACATTGGAGCATTTGGTAAATGCAATATTGAGTTTCAGTGTGTTGCAGGTATATTTGATACAATAACTTGAGCAGGCATATCCTGCACTGCTTGTACATTCTCTACAATTCTTATCATCTTATCCACTGTAAGGCTGATACCATAAATATTGGGATAACCAAGCTTGGAGTGTTCTTTTTTTTTGTGATCCCAAAACTAACATCTCTTTTGAAAAGGTAGTCTAAAAATCCATTACTCAGCTTAGATGTTTTTAAAATCATCCCCATTTTCTGAATCATTGTGTATATATGGATGTTTATTAAGGACTGTGATGCCATTCAAATAAGCCAACGATATATGAGCAAATTATTGCAGCTGGTTGATGATTCTTCATTGATTTCAAGCTTCATGTATAATCTGCTTTGAAGATCATTTGCAATAATATCTACCGTACCTTAACTTCTATGCCGCTGCCTGATTTGCTGTTTCCTTCTCATTGATAGTTTCCTTTATAAAAGGACAAATTTTTAACTATTGATGACTAAGTGATCATGTCTTTGGTTCAGGCACTACAAGCGTGCATACCAGGAGCTATTCTTGTCAAATGATGGCAATTGTTCAGGCATTTCTTCAGTATCAAACAACCAAGAAGCTTCTGATTATTATCGCTTTGGGTGGTTGCTCTTTTTAGTCCTAAGAATCCAAACATTCAGCAGATTCAAGGATCTTGTGACATCCACGAACGAACTGGTTTCTGTGTTGGTAAGGGCATCTGCTATGATCTTCTCAAGTGTTTTCTCTTCGCTTGCAGCAGGACAGTTGATCTATACTGTTTGTTAGCTTGAAAGTAATGGATACTGCTTATTTTGCACACCTGCAGGCTGTACTTATCATTCATGTTCCTGTGCGGCTAAGGAACTTCGATATAAAGGATTCATCCTACTTTGGTAATGGCAATCAATTCTTATTTGACAGATGCTGTTTGCTAATCATGGTCTGCTAGTTATAGCAGTTGTGGCATAAAACTCATGCGTCCATTTATTGGTTTGAATCAGCTAAGAAGTCAGATAGAG
The DNA here is from genome assembly GCA_023333625.1 of Bothriochloa decipiens. Classification (NCBI taxonomy): domain Eukaryota; kingdom Viridiplantae; phylum Streptophyta; class Magnoliopsida; order Poales; family Poaceae; genus Bothriochloa; species Bothriochloa decipiens. Next base: position 39,372,338 of record CM041643.1, read on the forward strand.
GAGTCAGTCTTATTGCTTCTCTGTGTGAAAAATATCATACCTCAGAAGATGAGTTGAGCAAAGCATTGGAGAAGACAAATACTCTCATAATGGATATTCTGAAAAAGAAGCCATGCCCAGCTACTTCAGCATGCCAACAGGATAATTTGTCTTTCATTGATCCAGGTAAAGACCTATGCAGGAATGATTTAAATGTTTCCTATTCACCGTTTTTTGTTTCACAAGCTTGTCTTTTGCACACTCTCACTAAGGTTTATTCTTCGATGCAGAGGGCTTGACAGTTTTTAAGGATTTGCTTCAGGGAGACTCATTGAAATCAAGTCTGCTAATCCTGGAAAAAGAATATGAAAATGCAATTAACACAAAAGGCGAGCTAGATGAGCGCATGTTTGAAAATGATGAGGACAGTTTACTTGGCAGTGGAAGCCTTTCAGGTGGAGCCATTAATTTACCGGGCACAAAGGTAATACTAAGTTACTATAGCTTCATAACTTTGAAAGCTTTGAATTTATTTAAAATTGTATATATCTCGTGGTATTTCAGAGAAAGTATGATGTTATGGCCTCACCTGCAAAATCAATATCAAGCGCAAATCCAATGTCTCCTCCACGTTTTTGTCTGTCTCCTAAAGGAAACAGCTTTTGCAACTCAAAGATGGCTCCTGTCACTCCTGTGAGCACAGCCATGACAACTGCCAAGTGGCTTCGGAGTACAGTATCTCCCCTTCCATCAAAACCTTCTGGTGAACTATTGCGCTTCTTCTCAGCATGTGATAAGGATCTAACAGATGACATTGTACACAGAGCTGGGATTATACTTGGAGCCATATTCACGAGCAGTTCTTTTGGTGAACGGATCTGTACTACTTTGCGAAGTGCAAATAGGATGGATGCTATCTGGACAGAGCAAAGAAAAATGGAAGCCCTTAAGCTATATTATAGGGTTCTGGAATCTATGTGTAGGGCAGAGTCACAGATCTTGAGTGGGAACAATCTTACATCGCTTTTGTCTAATGAGCGTTTCCATCGGTGTATGATTGCATGTTCAGCAGAGTTAGTTCTTGCAACTCACAAGACTGTCACTATGATGTTCCCAGCTGTGTTGGAGAAAACTGGCATTACAGCCTTTGACTTGAGTAAAGTCATAGAGGGTTTTGTTCGGCATGAAGATACACTCCCAAGAGAGTTGAAGCGCCATCTGAATTCTCTTGAGGAACGGTTGCTGGAAAGCATGGCATGGGAGAAAGGGTCATCAATGTACAATTCCTTGATTGTTGCTAGGCCGGCACTGTCTGTAGAAATAAACCGGTTAGGTTTATTGGCTGAACCAATGCCATCACTTGATGCAATTGCAGCACATCATAATATCTCATTGGGTGGCCTGCCACCTCTTCCCTTCCAGAAACAGGACCGTTTGCAAGGTATCATTTTATCTGACACCATCAGCATAATGCCTATTACACATTCCTGAAGTGTTAAAAGCAGTATTTCTTTGGTTTGTCCACTTTTCTGTCATGCGATTATGCGAATAAGTGATTGAAAACATCCTCTTTGTTAATTGTGTTTCCTGTAGATAAAGATGAAGTCAGGTCTCCCAAAAGGGCATGCACTGAGAGGAGAAATGTGCTGGTGGACAGCAATTCATTTCGATCACCAGTGAAGTCAAAGTTGCCTCCTCTTCAATCAGCTTTTGCAAGGTTAGTATTCCTTTCTGACTTTGTGAACTCTTGTCTCAGCTGGATGCTTAAGTGAAATTTTCCCTTTTGTTAATCTTATTGCAGTCCAACAAGACCGAATCCTGCAGCAGGAGGTGAAACATGCGCAGAGACAGGAATAGGTGTGTTCTTTAGCAAGGTGAGTGTCCCTTCAGATTCATTTTTGTAATGTGAAGAGATAAAATGCTTGCTGTTCATGCCATGTCCCTCCATCCCTGCAGATTGCAAAACTTGCAGCCATTAGAATCAGAAGTCTCTGTGAAAGACTGCAACTTTCTCAGCAAGTTCTGGAGCGAGTATATTCCCTTGTCCAGCAAATACTTAGCCAACAGACTGGTCTTTTCTTCAACAGGCACATTGATCAGATCATACTATGCAGCATATATGGAGTTGCCAAGGTACATTCTTGCATATAAATTTGCCTAGGTTCCAATATTAACAGAATATTTCCTACTGTAATCATTAATTTTTTATTGACAACAATTTGCAGATCTCTCAACTGGAACTTTCTTTCAAGGAGATTATTTTTGGCTACAGGAAACAACCTCAATGCAAGCCACAAGTTTTCCGAAGTGTTTATGTTCATTGGCCCCCAAGAAGCCGTAATGGGGTAAGTTCCATCTTGTTTGTAGCTTTTAAGAATTTTGCAATGAGTTGAAAGTTTATGACTGAATTATATCCTGCCAGAAAACAGGAGAAGATTATGTTGATATTATCACTTTCTACAATGAAGTATTTATTCCTGCTGTCAAGCCTTTGTTAGTGGAGGTAGGATCTGGTGCTAGTCCAAAGAAGAAAGAAGAGGAAAAAGGTTCTGTTGATGGTATGCACCCAATGTAGAAATTAAACGACATCGTTCTTGCTGACTCCATAAAGGCTTTGCTGAAATATATTAATTGTATCAGTAGGTCCATACCCAGAATCTCCTCGGCTAGCTCGGTTTCCAAACCTTCCTGACATGTCTCCAAAGAAGGTTTCTGCTACTCACAATGTGTATGTCTCACCACTACGATCATCGAAGGTAAATACCTGTCAATTTGTTGTGTACCTTTCCAGTTTCACCTGACTGAACTATTTTGGTAATCATCCATCAGTGACAATTTTATAACTGAACTCTCCAGATGGATACTTTGCTCTCCCCAAGCTCAAAGAGTTACTATGCATGTGTCGGCGAGAGTACCTATGCGTTTCAAAGCCCCTCCAAGGACCTGAAGGCTATCAATAACCGCCTAAATAGGTAAAATTAGAAAAAAAGAATAGTTCACTTAAGGTTTGCTCATTCAATTTCCAACAACAGATAACTGATGCTCAGATTTACTTGCAATGTCTGTAGTGGGAAGAAAGTTAACGGACGACTGAACTTCGATGTTGTCAGTGATCTGGTCGTCGCCCGAAGCCTCATCAACGATCAAAATGCCAAGCCTGCAACCACGGAAGTGGTCCCTGTGAAGACACCAGTGAAATGCGAGCCATCTGACTCGTGAATGACTCTGATGCTGCATCACCAATCCAGTACATCCTAATACAAATTGTTAGGTTTCAGATGCTCTGATTTAGATATTAGATGGCCCTTGTTTTTGTTTGTGTTTTGACCTGGGAAACATCTCTGTGAGCAGCTCTACCTTCTGTAAAATATAAGAAAGCTGCCCTGAGAGCTCCCTTAACCCAACTCGCTTTGTGAGAGATATAAGTACCATAGCCATGTATAACTTCATAAGTTTTGAAAAGTTCTGTAAATGCAAAATGGTCATTGTCAATTTCGGTACAACGTGGCGGCGCTATTTCCTAAGCAGACCTTATTTAATCCTGTCCCAATTCCTGCTGCCTTCCCTGAAATCCACTCTTACAAGCCACACGCGAATATGGTGCTCGACTGCTCGTGCTCCTTGTGCTGATGCTCCTTGCGCTCTCATCCGCCGGCGGCGACTTGAGTGTCGATTTTTTTTAAATAATATTTTAAATGAATAAGTGCAAGATATAGCATCCTGTTGATTCTAAAAAATGAAATATATAGCTTCCTGTGGGCTGCTATATTCTTCCTGCAGCCTGGCTCCGTCGCGGACTACCACGACATCACCATCGCCTTCCCGAGGGGCCAGGTCGCGCTCAAGAGCTCCGACCTCGCCGTCGACGACCGCAGCGCCCCCGTGCCGCTCCACGAGACCTACCTCCACCACTCGGTGGTGCGACTGTACTACGCCGGGAAGAACACCATCGCCCGGCCGGCGACGATCCCGGCTCGGAACGCCGACGGCGTGTGCGAGGGCGACACGCACGGGGCTGGGGTCCGATCGAGACCCGGCGCACCGCGACGTGGGTGCCCGACCCGTACGCCGTCGAGGCCGCCGGAAGGGTACGTGGAGAGGTGGATGCTGAACGTGCACGCCATCGACACGCGGGTTACGGTGGACACAAGCTGGCGTGCACGGAGTGCCGGTGCGACCTCTACAACGTGACAGTGGACCAGCACGCCCCGCGGGATCCCCGAGGACTACGCCGGCGGCCTGCAGCACTGGTGGTCTCTTTACAGCTGTACTAAGTGGCCGTGTCCTCTTTCTGTGCTTCCATGTACAAAAAAAATATTTATCCGACAAATATTTTCAATAAGTGATATTGTGTATATATTTGTAATTAAATAAATTTTTTCTTCTCAGCAAAGCATACATTTGAATTTGATTTGTTTGGTTTGTGTGCAAAATCCTTCAACATTTAAATTTGATTTGTTTGGGGTGTGCCATGCCCAAACAATAGTGCAACACTAGACCGACACATGAGAACCTCGATAGCAAGCTACCATATTAGATTCTCTCCCATAAAAAATAAATTTAATATCATTATGGGCACGTGTCCCACATATCAGATATCAAACTGATAAGAACAGATACTACACTTGATCTTAGCCAATAGGCCGAGAAAGGTATGAGTTGCCTTTTAAGTATGTCCCTTGTTTTATACACGGCTCGCCAACTCTATGCTTGTCACCCTGCAATGTGGTACTATTCTAAGATGAATAGAATAGTTTTTTAAGGAACAGATGAATATAATCGCGATTAGAGGCTAGTGTTATCGTGTTATTAGGCTTCGCAAACGGTCCATATTAAGATCACATCCTTGGGCTGGGCTTGATGGTCCTCGGCCTTCGCTGAGTGTTCATCAATGGGTCCAAATAGAATACACGGCTAAGGAAGGCCCAACGCCAAGGCGGACAGGCTGCTCAACCTCCTCGACATGAGTTTTTTTTTTTTTTTTAACCACCTCGCCATATGCCATTGCCGTCCTCGGCATGTTGAACCTGATGCCGTACACGTCCCAGCCGCTCTTCACGGTGATGCAGCCGTCGCCGGAATTGAGACGATGTACCACCAGTACTGGACGATGTTGACACGCGACGAAGAATCTGCACAGGCAAGGCAATGAAACATCACACGGCGTTCAGAAACATGCTTAATGTCCTCAACAAAAATAGACACGGCATAATGGATTCAGTGGACGAATGCAAATAATATGGTGCAAACAAGTATAGGTGAAGGTGATAATAGCGTAACTGTAATAGTGGATCCAGAAACCATTTAAAACGTCCAAGGAACAAATTTCAGTAAATTACCGGGTTTTTTTTGTAAAACAAAAGATCGAGGAAACTCAGCAAGAAACTGCAGAAACATCGTGTTGTCTTTTGCTTTCTGTTTCACCAAATCATAGTCATACTGTACTTTGGCAAAAACCTGAATAGCAGATCACCTCAAACTGTTGGATGTCTTGACTAATGTTCTTGTATATATGTCATCGCCTTGTGGTGCAAGAACAAGAATTTACCAGAGTGCATATGTAGATCTCCAATTGATAGTCATGTCAAAAGGCTAACGAAACTGTCAAATTATATATTTTGGGGAAAAGATATATCCATTGATGGTGGAAAAAGGAGTTCCTCACCTAGTTGCGTGCTGAGCTCATTGCTGACGTTCACATGCTGCTGAATTGCAGATTGCTTTTATGCGAGCCGATCCAAAACAAGAGAACCCAAAAATGATACAGGAAAATTGGGTCCAACCTGACCTGATGGGAAGAATTACTTACTTCCCATAAATAAAAAAATATATGTTTTTAACTTTTACAGTTTTTGTTTGACCGTTCGTCTTATTTAAATTTTTTATATAAATAATAAAATACATAAAGTATTATGAAAATATCTATAATCACAGTAACTCATAACAAAATAAATAATATATATTAAAACTTTTTAAATAAAACGAATAGTCAAACTAGAACCGTAAAAGTCCAAAAATATTCTTTTATTTATAAAACGGAGGGAGGAAGCACTATTTTAAAAGTCAAAGTCAAAACATGCACACTTAGACACTATTGTATGTTCTTGTACGTATTGTCTTCGCCTTGTGGTGCAAGAATTAACCAGAGTGCCTGCTGACCTATATATGTAGATCGATCTCTAAGAGCAGTAATGCCAAAGTCAAAAGACGAACGGCAGTGTCAAATTATTCTGAAAGAAAAAAAAATATGGTGGGTGGACAAAGTAAGGAGTGCCTGCACTAGCTCTCTCTCACCTACGCTGGAGTTGAACTGGAGTACTGGATGTTTTTTTTTTCTATTTCAAGTGTGTGCTTTGGAAAATATCTTTGATATTAGATTATGCAATAACGACGTGTCTCCTCTGACTGAGGGCATACATTGTCGCGTGATATAAGCTCATTGCTGACGTTAATTCACACACGCTGCTGAATTGCTGGGTGCTTTAGGTCGTATTTCTTCCACTGCTCATCTTTGGGTTTTTTTTTTTCTTGAACTAGCTAGCTAGCAGTGTACAGTATATGCAATGAACTTTTATGGCGGGCTACCGGAGCCAACCCGGAAGCCGGAACAGATCCGACGACAACCTTTTACAAGTGCACTGTAGCTAGCCTAATGGATCGGATGTGATGTAGATGGAGGCAGCCCTCGTCATGTGAGCGTGCCAATATGGTGTCCAGAGGTTGCAAGAATTGTCTCTGTCGTCGGCCGACGGAAATGAGATGGTCTGCCAACCTTGGAGACGAAGGCAACTACGCCTCTCCTCGCATCGAATTGAGAGCAATTTTCAGGGTTCAGACAACATACGTGTGCGCACGGACGGTGACATTCATCATGGTGCAACAGTTTCATAAACTATACATATATAGCTTAGCAATAGTAATGATTAATTAAAGAATTCAATAAAGATGCCAAAAATGCCAACGTGGTACGTAACGTTGGCTAGTAATGGACACTGATGGTAGCTGAGTCATAAGGCAATTTCAATTCGTCGCCTTCACAGCAAAAATTTCTCCTCGAACAAGAAGCTAGTACTGGCTAATTAACAACGGTATGGAAAACTCAATGCAAGCTGGCTTCGTTTTCTCCGTTTGTGCACGTCAACTGATGTTCGATCGATCATTATTCCAATTTCCAAAAGGATCAAGGTGATTATATATAGGATCAAATTCACTTTTGGCCCCTCAACCATTGTGATGGTCTAATTTTAACCTTTAACTACAAAACCGTTTAGTATCGGCACCTCAACTATTAAAACCGCTCATTTTTAGCACCTAGGCGTGTGCAAAGATGTTTTAACCGAGAGCGAGGCTGTTTTAACATGTGGGGCCCATGCGTCACCCACCCATCCCTCTCTCTCCATCCCCATGGCAGTGCCATGAGCAGGGCTACGGCAGCACCCGAGCACCCGAGCAGCATCGGCTTCGCCGACGGGGACGATGACAGGCATGCCTCCAGCTCTGGCGCCCGCTGTTAGAAGAAGCTCCGCCTCGTGGTGTACACAGGAGCTGCTGCTTGCCCACGGGTGCGTGGAGATGCTTCTGCTTGCCCTTGGCATACGGAGGTGCTGCTTCTTTCCCATGGGCGCGCATAGCTGCTGCTGCTTGCCAATGGAGTACGGAGCTGCTGTTGCTTGCCCATGGCCGCGCGTATATGATGTTGCTTGCCTATGGCTACGCGGAGCTGCTGCTGCTTGCCTATGCTAGACGGACCTGTTGCTGCTTGCCCATGGCATATGGACATGCTGTTGCTTGCCCATGGCCGCGTGGGAGCTCGAGGCGGAGGAGCTTTGGCCCGCCTTGGCCCCGCGACGCCACCCTGCTAGCGCCGCTGCCCTGCTGCTCGGGTGCTGCCGCCGCCGCATCTTGCTTGCACGCTGGCGCCACAGCCTGCTCGCGGCGTTGCCATGAGGACGGAGAGGGAGGGGATGAATGGGCGACGTGCCGGCCCTACATGTCAAAACACCCAAGTGCCAAGAGTGAGCGGTTTTAATAGTTAAGGTACCGGTATTAGACGGTTTTATAGTTGGAGGTTAAAATTAGACCAATATGATAGTTGAGGGGCTAAAAGTAGACTTAATTATTATATATATTAATTATATAGTAGATTACGTAGACTGACCGTTGTTGCTTTGCTTGCACGATATCAACATCAGCTTAATACCGTTGATGATGTATTGCAGTAGTTTATTTTACTACGTGTTTCTAACTAGGTGCCACTACCAAGAGATTCAGTACTACGTCAAGCATATATTTTTTTGATGGTATACATCAAGCATATATGGCTACTCAAGTATGTATGTAAGTATATCTGTATTTGCTAGGATATACACAAGTATGTATACACAATACAAGCATGGGTACACGAGATGAATTATTAGCAGAACTTTTTTTTTTGCTACTACTACTACTACTGCAAAAGCAAAACCCAGCTTACTAGCTATAGTGTGTAGCAGTGCGTTACAGCCATACAGTCACGGGTCATCAAAGGAGGCTCGATCTTGCTGATGGTTCTTTCAACATAGCACTACAACAGCTCAATGGCCTGCATATGCTTGGCTGCTTGCTAGAAGCCTACTACAATACTAGAACATAGTTTATTTCTACAAGGCATAACTCTTGCACCACTCAACAAGAAAGACCTCGATCACAGGTTGCTCGACAGCCATGACGGTAGACACCCTGCAATTGACATTTGGAGGAACAAAAAAAAAAAGAACATATAAGAAATCAGATGTATCCAAATTGATGCCGTGAAAATTGCGGAGTTTCAGATCGCAAGAGTCTGCTCACATGAGACCGGGAAGCTGAAGCAGAGTCCCGGCGGCTTGCCGGTAGCCGGCAGCTGCAGCTGCTGCTGGGGCTCGGCGACGAGGATGTAGAAGAGGCCCATTACGCCGGTATGCCGGCGCTGGCTGCTGTACCTGGACACGACGGTGAGAGCCTCGCCATCGCGCACCTTCACGGCGCCGGGCTTCGGGTAGCACGTGGACATGCCGACGATGTACCCGGCCTCGTTCCCGGCCTCCTGGCCCTCGCCGTAGGTGGCCGTCGACTCGCACAGCAGGCGCCCGTCCTCGCCGTGCAGGGACGCGGCGATGCCGCCCGAGTGCTGGTGCGCGACGCCGAACACGACGTCGCCGCCCCGCGGCAGCACCTGCGTGGCCGTCTGCACGTGGACGCACTCGCCGCCGTCGTTGTCGGCGCACTCCTCCACCTGGTACTCCACGTGGCATGCGGCGACGTCGAAGATGTAGATCTTCACGGGCAGCACCGCCGCGTCGCTCCAGTCCTGCCACATCACGGTGTACCGCAGGAACACCTTCCTGGGCTCGGCGTTGGCAGCGAACGCTGCTCCGTCCTCCAACGCGCACCGCGTCTCGTCGTAGCAGCAGCGCAGGCCGCCGGCGTAGTCTCCGGGGAGACGGCGGCCGCGCTGGTCCACCGAGACGTTGTACAGGTCGCAGCGGCACTCGGTGCACGCCAGCTTGTCGACGACGCGCCGGGTGTCGATGGCGTGCACGTTGAGGAACCAGCGCTCCTCGTACCCTTCCGGCGCCACGTCGGGGTCGCCGATCTCGATGCCGTACGGGTCGGGCACCCACGTCGCCGTCCGCCGGGTCTCGGACCCCAGACCGTAGTACTGCCCCAGCGTGTGGTTGCACACGCCGGAGTTCCGCGCCGGGAGCTTCGCTGGGCGGCCCTCTGCCGCCGCCGCCGTGGCGTCTTTGGCCGCGTAGTAGGGCTCCACGACCCAGTGGTGAAGGTACGTCTCGTGGAGCGGCACGGGGACGCCGTGCTCGTCGACCACCTCGCCGTTGAAGCTCTTGAGCGCCAGATGGCCTCTCGGGAAGGCGATGTCGTAGTAGTACTTGTCGGCGACGTCGCCGGGGCGCAGGAAGATGGGCGGCGACAGGAAGGTCTTGGTCTTCAACAGAGGGCCTCTCACGTTCAGCGCGTCTGCTGATGGGAGAACGCCGACGGATGCAGAGAGCAGCGCGATGAGCAACGGCGCGAGGAAGAGGGAGATCTTCATCTTGTCACCACTGTACTGTACCGCCTGCAGATTAATGGTACCGTATATATAATAGATTATCAGTGGTTAATGAAAAAAGTTAACTCTTTTAGATTAAAAAAGCAGGTGCACCTAATAAAATAACTAATTATTAGCAGAACCGCTGTAGATAATAACTGTCAATAGTTGGATCAAATGAGATAATAGCAACTAATAGTTATGTTAGTAGCATTTTTTCATTATTGTGCATCTGCCAACTAATAGGTAGCTAATAGTTATGTAGTTAATATTCGCTATGCGTTATTGGTCCGCTAATTACCAGATAACTAAGTGCAAGGCGCACGCTCTCTATTAGAAGACCAGCTAATAGATACGTAGGTCTGAAACCGAAAGGGGGTGAGAAACTATATGCAGTCATGGACATTAAACTCTGATTTGACTGTGCTCTGAATCAAGATTTGAGGTTTCCTGGCACTTGACCTGAACAAATACGGCAAATCAGGAGTACTAGAGGACAACAAGGCGCAGCAACTTTTAGTATACAGTGACAAACACACATGCAGGGACAAAACATGTGACTAGACGATCCAATCCAATCCAACCATAAAAAGAACAATGCCTGCCTGACGATTCCCTCTATTTGTGGCAATTTTTTTAGGAAAAAAAAAATCATACAGGTTGATCATGCTTGATGTCAGTTTGATTTTTAAGGGGGAAAAATCCTTGGTAAAGTGAAAAAGCTGTGAAGTAATGGTGGTATATACTAAGAAAGAAGACTACTCTATAGTAAACGAAAAGCAAGCGCTACTGTATATATAGAAGATATCACACTCGCATCCTGGCTCAGCTGAGCTGTATGGCATTTCTTCTTTGTACTATATTCTTGTTCTCATCGTCTAGACGTACATGCTTTTATACCAAAAAAAACGTCGGCCATTTGAACCTTATTATAATCTTATACTTATGCCACTTGTGGTTTGCCAATAATAAATTGAAGCAGACTAGGATGCATATATATACTTTTGAACTAGAACATGCAGGTGGCTTTTTAATTTGTGAATCGATTGGGCGCCACGGCTTACATATGCTGTTGTAGGTATCAGAGGAATCATCAATATATGAGCACAAGTACTACTAGTACAAAATACATCTTGTTGTGAGTTGTGAAGAATTTATATGAACTATGAAGGGAGGTGTGAGGAAGGGGAAGAGGAAGAGCGGGGGCTTGGGAATGGAACCGAGAGGCGCCGAAGCAGAGCAGGCTGCTACTAGGGATGGATCGGAGGAAGAAGACGAGCTAGTCAACATACCGAGCTGCGGCTGCTGCTAGTTCCGGCGCTGAAGAGGGATCGGAGGAGAGCTGAAGCTGCGGCAAGGAATTGCGGGATGGATGGCGGATAGTCGTCGTCGTCCCCCGGCCCTGCTCGCCGCCGCCGCCGACTGCGTGTTCCAGCAGTCTACTCTGTGTACTATATATAAAGGAGGATTACGTCTGTGCTGACGCATGTTTGCTGGGTGAGGCTGAGGCCGGGCCGGCCGGCCGGCCTTGCAATTGTTCGTGGTCGGTCCGCTGTGGTCGAAACGAAGTGAGGTATGAACGCGGCATCGCATCGGAAAGTACGTAGACCACACACGGTGCTGCATTGTACTGGTGGTGCTTCTAGAAAGAGAGGACAACGGACGATCGATGTGGGTCCATCCCTGATGATGTCGACGCGTTATTCGGCCGGGTTTCTTCTGGTACGTACGCTACGCTGCTCGCTCGCTCGCTCGTGTCGTGCAGCGCATGCCGCACACGCATGCTTCCTGTTCCTGCGCAAATAATAATAATACAACAATGTCAAACCATAAATTGTTTCTAGACGATCCAATCCACCCATTAAAAAAAAAGAGCCATAAAGGCCTATACCGGCTTATCCGCCAGCCCAAACAGGCAAAAAAAAAAAAAAAAAAAAGAGAGAGGAACAAATGCCCAACGATTCACTCAATCTGCTGTGCCATTTTATTTTAGAGAAAAATAAATAAACAAGTCGATGCGTGCTTCATGGCATCTTTTGATTTTTCTTCCCTTTCTTCTTTTCTTCGATCTTCTGAAATATGGGGAGTGCAAAAGCTGTGCCAGTAGCTTGATATACCGTATATAAAAAGAAATGGTGGTATTTATGAAGACGCATGCGAGATAACAAAAACAAACAGCTAGGAGTAGAATTGTATAAAAACCAAACAATTTTTTTTTTAAAAGAAAAGATGCTGGCAGCCATTATGAGGTTGTGTGAGCTAGGTATGACAAGACCAGGAAATAATCCATCTCCAAAAGCAAAAGACAACCGTTTACTTTGTGAACCAATAATCGGGCGCAAGGGCAAGGAAGCAAGATGTATAGATTTTCTTTTTTGTTAAGTTCACTTTACACCCTCCAACTTGTTTTTATAGAAATATTAAATTTTTTATAAAATAAAACCATCTCAAACAATAAAACAGAGTACACCATTGCAGAGAGCTAGTCAAGACAATCAAAATTAATATATTATTTGCTATATTTGAAGCTCTAAATAAAAATATATTAATTTCGTAAAATAAAAAAGAGTGATCTCATCACTGACGTCAGCACCACAAAAGGTGTCATGCACGGCCTACCAGAGGCTGCCACTTTGCAGAATAGTGCCATGCATCGTTTGAAAAACCGCCAAGGTTAAAAAGTGAACTTTTTCAAAAGTTGAAGGGCCAATGTTATCCGGTTTTTAAGTTAAAGGTTAAAATCTAGACTTTTGCGATAGTCAGAGGGTGTAAAGTGGACTTAACCCTTTTCTTTTTTTTTTGTCTCTTGAACTTTGAGTTGTTGTTTCTACAATTTTATATGTTTAAATAAATTTCAGGACAAGGTTCCAACACCTCTTAATTATCTCATATAAACAAAAACATACAAGGTATGGACGAATAATCGTGATTAACAAGAAATTTTATATTACCATAAATGCTTAGCCGCGGCTGTCCGTCCGGGTATGTCTACACCGTGCGACATCTCCCCACTCTTATGAGGAAAACAAAACAAAAAAAAAAAGGAGGAAAAGAGTGGTATCAAGATGAAAACGAGGAAAATGCAAAAGCTTCTACATAAAGGAGGAAAACAAAAAAATCTAAATAATTGAGGAAAAAACAAAAGGAAATATAAAACGATTCTAAATAATCGAGGAAAATCAAGCAAAGGAGAAAAAAAACAAAATTTGTTGAGAGTGGGATTTGAACCCACGCCCTTTCGGACCAGAACCTTAATCTGGCGCCTTAGACCAACTCGGCCATCTCAACTTGATGCTAGATTTGTTTATACATTTTTTTAAACGTAGACGTTCAAGTCAATGGTTTGTTTCCAAGCTCCTTGGAATTACCAACCACAACCACCCTAGAATGGACCACGTTTATACTTTCCCAAGCGCCTAGACCGTGATGTTTATTTGTGTATATGACCAAAACTATCCGTCTGGACCATGCAAGCTTGGTGGTGCATGTCGCTTGTGGCACCAGATGCTATGTCCTGCTTGACTTCCAAAATTAGATCTGTACGGAATAGTACACTTACTATAAACCTATTTAAAGTCAAGACTACGTTGGATACAAAATACTCCGCCAACACGAGCTACATTATTCATTTCTTGGCCCTCTTGTGGCAGTCTTAGATTTTCAATTACATTATGTCTTGTATCGTGGAACCATAATTATTTTTTTTTCCTAAAACATTGTCATATTCATTACTCCTTCAGCCTCAAAATAAACGCTTCTCGAGGAGTCAAACATTTTATAGTTCAAACAAATATATACTGAATAAATTGCTTTGTTATGTTTAATAAGAAGAGCAATTTTCTGTCAAAAAAATAAGAAGAGCATTTGATTCTACTTTGTAGCTAAAAGCAATGCTATGGATCACTGAGCTTAATTTCTGATTCTGAGTACATGTATATACATATAGTTTGAAAGTTTTAGTGTCTTCTGCCCTCTGTCTGAATTTTTTTTGTAAGTACCACGTCTAAGATCTTTATGGCTGTATTGAGCACATATTTACAGTAGTACTAAATAAGTCATCACTTGAAATGGAAACGGTGGCAAAACGACCGTTATTTACAAATTAATTAAAAATACTCTTCATGTACGAAGAACTACATAGTACTACTATATGTTCAAGATTTAAGACACTGTGATCTTAATTTTCCCCAGCTTCACACATTAATTAAACTAAATAACATCAAGCTTGACACTCGGTCGGATTGTTGTATGTACTTAGGCGTGTCAAAACTATCCTCTTATAGCTTCCTCAAACGGCAGTGGTCTACTCTTTGTCATCCATCGGTCACCAGCAGAGAAGTACTACGTTTAAGCGAATCCATGCATAAATACCATATGTCTTATCCACTAATACCAGCTTATCGTGAACAGTGCTTTCTACCAACTCCGCCAGAAGAAGGTTTCCTGACTATCTAGTAAATGAGTGCATGAAGAATTCTGGCATGTTCCGACATGCTAACACACACCACCAGCCACCTTTACCTCAAAAGACCTCAGCCACCTTTACCTCAAAAGACCTTTGTAATTTTCTAAACCCCTGCTGCTAACATGTGGCTCCCAATGAAAGTGGATGAGAACACAGAATCCACGAGTATCAGTATTTGTTGGCAATGCACAGAATCCCACAATCTGATGGTTCTATTCCCTTCAGATCCATTGATTGTTTGATTTGAGATAGTCAATAACTATTCCTTCTCATCACCAGTACTAATGGAGGGAAATCATAGCTTAATTCATGTGCTTCCTAGGCAAGCGTGGCTAGCAGGTAGGTGAGAGCGACCGTGGTGATGATGGCCAGCTAGGGTGTGGCCACATGAAGTCCATTGCAACCAAATTTAGTGTGTGAAACCTACATGAGGCCTACAACACATCAAGATGAAAAATATTAGATCAAAAGGTGCTTTGCATCAACAAAACAACACAACATGCAACATCTAACAATGAAAAGGAATAATTTAGGGCAGTATAAGATGAAAATAGTACATTATAGATGATTGTGTCCTAAGATGTGCATTGAAGAAGTATGCTTACACCTTTACTACTTACTGTTAATTAAATTAGTTAGAAAGCATAAACATTAAGAAAAAACATGTATGTTGATATTCAACATATCCAAACATGTATTCATCTAATTAGCCAATGATGACCATGGACTTGATGGTGTGAAAAATCAAACCATAAACTTATTGTTAAGGGCATTAGTGTAATTTTCTAATGTCTAGGGTTTCTCTTAGTCTCTCATGTACTCTATATATTGTCCCTCCTTTGGGCCTCAATATCATTAATCCAGTCGTGTCTTCCTCTATTCATAAGACTAACAACCCAACATCTTAGTCCTATACCTCACCCACCTAACATAAGATATTTTACCTCGTGTGTTAAATTTAATTAAGTTTAGAGAACATTTCCCTCTATAGTAGCTCATAAATTTATCGTTTCAAACTTGAGTACAATAGCAGTATGAAAAGGGTTTTAGCAGACCACCACCACCATCATCAATTACATCTTGCTAGCATGTTCCATTCAAAAATGGAATCAATCACTGTAGGTTGGCTATAATAAATCTTCTCTTCTTCATTCAAAATTTTGTGCAAGACAATAAGAACTTTGTGGTTGTCTTCCATAGCTCCAAGTTTGAACTCTAGAGCACTGTGCTTCTATATACATTCCAAAACTTCATTTGGGTTTAGCTCGTCTTCCTATGACACTTGACTCCACAAAAAGCTTCTTGAGTACCTCAACAAGGGGACCTTTTGGATGACCCAATACTAACATCCTTTCTCGCAGCTTACTAAGCACAAATAGGCACTGCAATATTGCTCTAATCTAGCATGTGTTTTTGTGATTTGGTATCCCTCTGATAGCATAGCCTTGGGCGTCAGATAATCTGGACTTTCTGCCTGAACTTTGCTCTGAACTTCTACCTAAGAAAGTAGATCATCAAAGAAAACCAAATAAGTAGGGATTTTTTGTGGGTGTGCTCATAACCAAGAAGACGAAGCATCGAAAACTTCAACTAAGTCACATGAATCGTTTATAATAGTCAGAGGCGCATCGTCCACCTGCGGAGCTTTCTTCCGGGGGCTTCCATCTGCCTCCTCTGCATCTTCCCCATCGCGCTTGCCTGGAACACACAAGAGCCACAACAAATTAGAGTCGCGTGAATCCGTTCAACCCCAATCCACCCAGCAGACGAGAAATCCTATGGATTAACTGAAAAACGAAAGCCAAATTGAGGAGCGGGAAATACGAACTCAGAATTGAGAAGACCCCAACATGATTTCAGAAAATTGAACACTTTGGCGAGAATCAATAATAGTTGCCAGAAGCTATACAGGCCAGGGATAAACCAACTAATCAAACCAATACCCTAGGGCAAAAGGGCGCCACATTCGTTCATTATGGTGAGGATCAAGAACCAAAGGGCCATAGAATCGATCTGAGAGATTTCAAAGGCAGAGAATAAGAGTAGGTGAAACGACGAAATCGATTGAGACGACACGCGAAACGCTAGCGGGGGATGATAAACAACGTCGACAACGGATTCGCTGATTCGAATTATCTTGCAAAATGTACACCAATTGACCGATCGACGAAAAATGGGACCGGAGAAGGAGGGGACAAAGGATGGCCATAGGAGGTGAAGCTTACCGGAAGACGACGCGACGGAGCGCGGGGACCGACGGCCCGCGACGAGGCACATTTGGTTTGAGCAGGAGGATGACATGAGCAAATGATTACGCGTTGCTTTGGCTTTTGCTGGGGCGGTGGGTTTTTGTGGGGAAAGACTCTGCACGAGGCAAGGGATGGACGGACCCGAGCTTCCTTTCCGTCTTGCCGAGATGGACCGAGCCACATTGTAACACACGATCTACACAAATGCACTGAATATTTTCCCTAAAAATGCATTGCATATTTCATGTTAGAAATTAGGTAGACATTTAGTCCCACGAGTAACTCAAGAGGTAGCAGAAGATGACTAAAATATTTTAGTCCACTAAACTTTATAAGGAGGGGGATCCAAATAGGGCCAAATACAACACGCCTTAGTATAGTCCCTTTATCACCTCTTATAGATGACTAATAGGACTAAACTACTTTGGTTTGATCTTTTTTAATCAATTTGTTTAGCAGTTTAGTAACTAAACTTAGTAGTGGAAAACTAAACAGGATATTTTAGTCACTCAAACCAAATATGGGGTGACTAAAATTTAGTCCGTGGTTTAGGTGAGTTGTTTGGTTTTGTTAGTAGCTACTAAAAGGTCCTACTAAACTTTAGTAGCTTTTAGTAAGCCTGAAACTACTAGGAGGACTAAAGCCCTTTTAATAGATTTTAATATAGGTATTTGGATGACAAGAGAATAAAAACTACTAAATAAGACTAAATTTAGTAGTTGTACTAGGGATGGAGAATAATAGAGATTTCAAATTTATGGTAAGGAAACGCGGCAAGCTATCTAACGGCGTCTCCGAGTTCAGTTTGCATGCAAGTGCCGCTGCGACGTGTACAACGTCACGCTGGACCAACACGGCCGCTGGATACCGGGGACGGCCTGTTCTGCTGCTATGACCAGACGCGGTGCGCGTTGGAGGAGGGCGCATTCGCCGTCAACGGCGGCGAGGCGAGGAAGGTGTTCCTGCGGTACACCATGATGTGGCAGGACTGGAGTGACGCTGCGGTGGTGCCCGTGAAGATCTACATCTTCGACGTCGCCGCATGCCACGTGGAGTACTAGGTAGAGGAGGGCACCGAGAATGACGACGGCGAGGCGTGCACGTGCAGACGGCCACGCAGGTGCTGCCGCGGGGAGGCGACGTCGTGTTTGGCGTGGGGCACCAGCACTCGGGCGGCACCGGTGCATCCCTGCACGGCGAGCGGCGGCGGGAGCAGGGCAGGGGAGGGGGAAGAAGGAGGGCCGCCGCCACCACCGCCTTGACGGCTGCCGCCAGGTCGGCCGGCCGGATTCTACATCCGGGGAGGATTGGGGAGCACGGGGGGCCTCGCCGGAACCCTAACCGCCGCCGTCGCCACGTCCACCTCGCCAGACCCTAAATTCAGGGAATTTGGCCGGATTTGAGGAAAGCTCCGCTTGCAACCAGCCCGCAGGCCCCGCCCCTGCCCCCTGCTCCGCTCCGCCTGCAACCGCCCCCGCCGCAACTACCGCGTGCGCCGCTATCCCGATTGGCGCGCGTGCGCCAAATAGCGCTCGGGTCATCGCCGAGCACGACCAGCAGCAGCAGCTGCCAGCTGCCGGCACGCCACCCGGTCTCTGCTTCAGCTTCCCGGTCTCATGTGAGCAAACTTTTGCAATCTGAAACTCCGCAATTTTCACGGCATTAATAATTTGGATAAATCTGATTTCTTGTGTTCTTTCTGTTCCTCCAAATGTAAATTGCAGGGTGTCTACCGGTCATGGCTGTCGAGCAACCTTGAGCTTGAGGTCTTTCTCGTTGAATGGTGCAAGAGTAGAACAATATTCTGGTAGTAGCCTTGTAGAACAATATTCTGCCAAGCATGCAGGCCATCGATCGAGTTGCTATCTTGAAAGAACCGTCAGCAAGTGTCTCCTTTGTTGATTACCTGTGACTATAAGGCTGTAACACAGTACTGCTACACTATAGCAAGCTGCGTTTTGCAGCAGATGTGTCCTGATGTATAATCTCTTGTGTAAATACAAAAGTAAAAATAATGAGACAATACTCATATCCGCATATACATGTGTACTCATGCATGATTAGTCTAGTACTGAATCTCTTGCTAGCTACTGTAATACGGCGATACTTAAAGATGATGCTGATATAGCGTGCAAGCAAAGCAACGGTCAGTCTACTCTGTCGTCTCTACCACGTATAATACACAAAAAAAAAAAAATCTCTAAAACCACACAACAAAATGTCCCTCACAGTCATTATCTCTCCTAACCTCTCATAAGTACACCTAAATAAATACACTCAAAATCTAACCAATCTTTTAAATGAATGGAACAGATTTATTATTCATTATAATCTCTTGTTTCTCTTGCTCACTCACGTCCAAAGGGACCAAATTGCTTGATCAAACCTCATCACTCTCCATCCCATCCCATCTCGTGCGGGCCGTGCGCACCCGGCCACCCCACGGGCGGGTTCTCCCTCTTCCCGATGCCCCAATCCCGCATGTGTGACTATTGCTCTTCCTCGTGCAACTCCGTCTCAACCTCCTCCCACTCCTCCCCTCCCCTCCCCTCCCCTCCCCTCAATCTCTCTCCCGAGGCGGCGGCGGGCATAGGGCGCCATGGCAACGGCGCCCTCGCCGGTGGCGTGCCGGCGCAAGCAGGCCTCCGATGACGACGGCTAGCCGAGTGGCGGCGGCTAGGCGGGCACCCATCAGGTGCCTCGCCAGGGCCCCTCGCGCGCGGCGGCCGACTGGGACGGCAGCGGCGGGGACCAGCCAGGCAGCCATGGTGGACAGGAGGTCAGGGCGACGGTGCCCGGGCCAGCCCGGCCCGCTTGCCATCTTCAGGTGCTCCATGCCGTTCTCGGATGCGCCGCAGTCTTCACGCCGCCGGAAGCGCCACCGCCTCCACTCCACGCCGCACGACGAGTTCGCCCTCGCTGTTGTGTGCTGTGTGCAGCCATATCCGCCCATCTCGGAAAATCCCTCCACAGCTCCACCCTGCCATCCTGTACGATCGGGATCTTCAGCGGCGGCTAGTCCCCGGCTTGTCTGCTTGACGCTGGAGCAGTGGATGATTCCCCGAACAGGTGAGCCCCTCCCCAGCTTGGTCATGCTCATTTGTGTTTACATTTTCTTCTATGCAGGGATGAGCGCTTTCTCCATGTTCGATGGAATGCCCCAAAACAAGGGGGTGGATGCCGTGGGAAATGTTATGGAGCTGACGAGAGCAGTGCAAAATGTGTGTTTCTTAATGATTTGTCAGCTATGATGGAACCGATCGCTGTTCCAAGGCCGGAACGTGAACGCCGGCGTTGACGCGGTGACCGCGGCGAGAGGAGAAACTAGAGCAGATAATACGAACTCGCGAGAAGACAACGTTTATGTCGCTGCCCACAACGCAGCTTCTCTGGTCTCTTTATTCATGTATATATAGTGCCTAGATACAGCCTTGGGTGCCTACGACCCACCCCGCGTCGCCGTGTGCAGACGCGGGTCGACCAAAGACTCTGGGCCTGGGCGTGATCTTGCACACCTAAAATCACATCTACCCTCTATCCTAGCTAATGCATATCTTAACTAACTCAGAAACAAAAGATTACAAATAAACTAGTGCGACAGTTTGGCCAACAAGCTATGCGGTTGATTTGATGCCTTTATTCTTTTTGAAAGTGTAGAGCTTTCTTTTTTTGAGACATACTATAGAAAATATTATAGCTTACCTCCTTTCCGCTATGTAATATTTTGTTTGATGCTACAATTGTATTTATGAGCCCTTCCTAATGCTTTTTTCTGTTGTATTTAAGCCGTAGTGAGATAGAGAGGGTATTCAGATGCATGCTCCAAAAAGGAGTCAGGCTACCCTTCCCTCAGAGGTAATGGTTGATGAGAAGACAACTAAATCTGATCATGTGTTTATCATGGATCTGAAATGTTGCATCTTTTATGTCTCCATAATCCTTGCCAACTCTGATCCATCTATTATGTCTCCTTAATCCTTGCATTTGATGAATTGGTAGGCTTATTTATGGTGTACCAGCGAGTCTGAGGGATGGATTGGTAGGTTCTTCTTTTCCTTGCTTTCTAGCGCTAGTTTAATTATAGATCCTTGTTGTATTTTTCTTATGTTTTTTTCATGTGGTTTGCAATGCCTTCCAGATTTTCCACATTTTAATCTGAAGCTCTTAGGGATCATGGGCCTTCAAGTCCTGCAATGGTCCTGCAACGGTCTGCAACGGTCAGTGAGCAATGCCTTATTATGTTCTTTGGTTTGCAATATTGGTACCTAATTGTTAGATTACTGGTATATATTTGTTGCTATCTACATAGATGCATTATTATTGTTGTGTCATGCACAATGTTCCAGTAGTTTCATACTCTTTTTAGTAAAATAGAAAAGGTTTCTGAATTAGTAGTTTCCTATTACTTTCTACAGCTTGGCATGCCTGGGCTGACATCTCTTCATTGTAATGTTCCTTTCTATAATTCTCTCTTTTCTTCTCTTTTGATTTTTGGTTATTGAGCACAGAGGACCGTAATTTCCCAGCATACCTTCCAGCATATTGTACCTGCAACAATGAAATATATATTCTAGATTGGCAAAATAGATCTTTAGAGGAGCTCTAGAACTCCTGATATGAATTTGTTTTTTTACAGGTGGAAATCTGTGATCAGGTGATTTCAGTTAATGTTGCTAGGGTGTTTACACCACCGCAGCTCGAGGGTCCGTGAGGAGGTGGGCACGGGCGTGCGAGAGACCCGCCGCTGTAGCCAAGTGGGCAAGAGCAGACGCTGATACTGGCGTTGAAGATGAGAGCGGCTTGAACTGGCATCGCGGTGGTGTTTCAGTGGCTCAGGTGCACTGACAAAATGGAGAAGCCTATAAGGTCCACAATGCATTTTACTCTTGTATATACAAATCACCTCGCTCCTTTTGGAAATTGGAATGATGAAACAGATGGCGTGCACAATGATGAAACAGATGGCATGCACAGCCGGGGAAACCAACCCTGCAGTTGAACTTTCCATACCGTTGTTGGCCAACTAGTTTCTTGTTGATGAAAAGTTTTTGCACTAAAGATGTCGAATTGAAATTGGCTTGTTAGTGCCACTCCGACGACTCAGCCATCAGTCCTTAAGGGGAACATGCTTGCTAAGAGCACATGACTAACCTTCGACGCCAATAGCTGGAGGGGCTTTCTTCGACATCTCCAACGTCAATACCGATAATGTATCATCCTAAATATCTTTAATGACTATAACAACAATTTGCCTCTGCCAAAACTTTGGCATGAGTGGCATCACTAGTATTTTTTCAGCATCTGCACCAACAATACCTTCTATGAACATATCTCCGACATGAGGGGCTTCACCAACTTCTTCAACACTCAAAATGACTCACTTACGCCAACACTTCGGCATAAGGGGCTCACTATCATATTTGGCCACTACATTGGATTGAGAACCACACCTTTATCAACACCTTTGGCATCGACATTCACAACAATTTTCCTCAACTTGTTTGGCACCGAGGTCTAGTTCACCTTCATCGACCACTTTGGCTCGAGAGGTTCAATGTCAACATTTGAGTAGACATATATTTATGCTAATATGGCTATGACTAAGTTAACTACAATATGCACAACTAAAAAAAATTGGTCACAACCGCTAGCCGAGAGGGACTAGGGGAGAATACTAGAGGACCTGGCACTCTAGAGGGTGAAGTCTTTTGCTCGACGCTCTATGACTACGTCGAGTACATTGACTACAATGGCAACACCCATTCGTGTGAAGCGAAGTTGTGTCTCCACGTGAAGCCTTAGACAAGAAGGTCCTAAAGGCAAAGATATGCACATAAAGAAGGTACCACACCAGATATGAAGATCTACACAACCAGAGAGGTCCTAGAGGAAAGATCTGCACGCTGAGAAGCTCCCAGAGGCAAAGCCCTACGCGTCGAGCGAAACTAACAATCCATGTCATATAAGCGGTCAATGAAGCCAAAGCCCAAATATGAAGGTACCGTGGAGAATAGACATTGAGGCAATTGGAGTTAGTGGCCTCTAAGTCAGCACGAATGAGTCATGTGCATGTTTTTCTCCATGCCCTTTTTTCATGGAGTTTTTGGGATGGAGTATTTAGTGAGGTGCACATGCATAGGTTTGAAAGGGTGATCCTCACGACGACCAGGGTTCGAGTTCTATTTACACATAGTCTAGTACGAGCATTTATTGGCACATATTGTACCATCTATAACCCAGTTGAGGGACTACTATTGTGAGACCCATGGGGTATCGGCTAAATCTACCCCAAAAAGAGAGGCCAACTAGCACCTAGCGTGTGTCATGTGAAATCCAATACCATCCACTTGCAAGTAATCATCGCCTATATAAGTGTCCAAGGGCATAAGAGCAAGGTACCTCACCTGCCATTCATTGTGGACCTTCATATTTGTAACTGTAAGTTCTCCACGGACCTGCCATTCATTGTGGACCTGCCATTAACAAATCATCGTGCATCCCTCTCCACTATTAAGTTCTCTTTCCTCTCTCTCTCCTATTTGTAACTGTAAGTTCCAACATATTATTTAGCATTCATCATATCGATCCATTCTCAATAATGATTTGTTACATCATTTATTAAGTAATGGAACTTAAAGGGGCAGCCATAGATTATATTTCTATAGACTAAAGAACAAATATCTACCCCAGTCAGGATTAGCTGCTAAAAATATTTTGTAGTTAAACTAAATAGAAATGTTTAGCCAAATTAAAATGTCTTAGCAGTAATAATGTAACAATTAGAGTTGTGATTGGTTCCATAGACATCGCGAAGCTAATCTTGACCATGATCTGAACTGTAATTAATAATAGATTATAGTTCACCGCAGAGCGAGCCCTCGGAAATGCTTGCACGCCCGACAATGCTTCATTACGCGGCTTCTTCGACGATGACTCGTCCTACCGTGAGTTGGACGTGACCCTGGCTGGTGATCGAGGACGACGCAGAGGCGGAGGCGGGAGAGGAGGCGGAGTAGAGCCAGCCCTCGGGAATGCTCGCGTGACTGCCGATGCCACGCTGCGGCTTTGGCGATGACTTGTCCTCCCGCGACTTCGACGTCACCTTGGCTGGTGTCGGGGGCGAAGCAGAGGCGGAAACGGGCCCTGGCCCTGACCCTGCCATCTCGCTAGTGGAGGTGGATTGCTACCGGGGTGTAGGCGATGTTCGGTGTTTCAAGTTGGTGGAGGCGAGCATGGCGGGGCTTCAAATGAAACCAAGTGAACCAAGAAGAAGAGAGGGGCATGTGAGGGGAGTTTAGGAGAAAGAAATGGAGGGCGATAGTGCCCGATAGTGGCCAGCTGGCGCTTGACAAAGTGGTTAGTGGTTAGGAGCCTACTTTTTTGCGGCTTGCATATGGGCGAGACACACCAAGTCACCAACGCTGTCGGGGCTGAGGCCGTCTCGGAGGCATTCTACACTGACACGCTCTGGATGCAAACATGCCCTTGCCGGAAACCTGACCAACCATCACCACCAGGTTTGGCTGCCACAAGGAGCTCCCCAAGATCCTCTATGGCGACCGCCGCAAGCAGCAGAACATACACACAAAGATTGCATTGATGCGATGTTCGTCGAAATGCAAATCCAACGTTGAACGGCGTGCTAAAATCGGGCTTGCGGCCAAGCGCAAGTGTTGCCCATCGCTCCACCAGGCGGCAGCAGTACCTTGACATCCCAGACAAGTGGCGTGGCGGAGGTGTGTACAGGTGCGCATGCAATTCAAGAACCGCAGCCGTGCGCATAGTGAAGCCCGCTCACGCAACTACAGTTGACCATTTGCGCTGGCTAGCCACCTCGTCATGGCCGCGGCCCTAACACCAATGACGGTCTCTTGGCCCTGCGAACCAACGCTGTCGCGCTGAGGCCAGCTGTTGCATCGCCATGGAGGTCGCCTCACATGCTTGCTCCGAGAATGCACGGTGAATGATGTTAATATACCGTTCTATAGTAGTACACGATCACAACATGCACGGTGCCCATGGGCTGCAACCACACGGGGAGGCACATCAAATAGGAGATTTTAGTGAGTATCCCATCTTCTGCCTTATATCAAATTGGAGATTTTAGTATTTTGTGCATATGTTCCCACCGTACATTTCTACTTCCTGCCGGCTGAAATGCAGTTCTAGTCTCTTTCAAACAATCAAATGTAATTTTTCTTTGTGGAGCAATTTTTTTCGTTCAGGCTGTCATTTTGCTATGTAACTTTTTTCCTCCTTGGATGTGGAACAATTTTCCCTTCCAGCTACAGCATATGATCTAAAGAATTAACCATCATAGGTAAAAAATGCACACAATGGCGGAACAAAAAAAATATGTTCATAAGTCTTGTCATATATAGATTTACGGCAAGATGTCTTCTAGTCACACAAGTAACATGCAGATCTGTTTTTCAAACTTCATTTTTTTATAAAAAAAAATGAATGTCATCAGTATTACAGAATCCAAAAACAAAACCATCCAACCGAAAAATACATCAAATTATCTTATCTTGTCATAACTCATAAGTCCGCGGCAAGACGTCTTCTAGTAGCTTGTGTGACAGTATTTTGTGCTTATTAGCTTGTGTGACAGCAAATCTTGTCTGATCGGACATCTATGTAAAAACTTTCTTTCCTATCTTAATACAAAAACACGAAAACATTTTGCGTGATCAAGGGCAAAAAAAAGAAAAGTCCAACAGTTATGACCTCAAAATGTGTTTATGCTATATTATCTAGCAAAGATGGACGATGCTTAGCATGGAAATGAGCAGAAAGTAACAATTTGATGTAAGAAAATTCATGTACTTCTTCTGTGATGCCTTTGGAATCTGACCTCCAAGCAACGTGTAGGAGCCGTAGCCCAAAAAATGCGTAGAGCACTGAGGCACAAACACAACAAAAGAGGATATATCAGAATGCCGGCGAGCCACCTCATCACGGCCTACAGGCTCGGTCGCGGTCCAATGGCCCCATGCACGCAGTACGTGGCCTGCAACAACAATGGTAGCTCAAAACAACGGCCGCCACGCTAGTGTGCTGCACGGGACTCATCTACATCACGCGCACGTTGGACATATAACAGCCACGTGACGTCCGCCATGGAGCGCCTCCTCGACCAGATAGCCGCTCATCGAGGACAAACAGTGGCATCGCACGCGCCCGCGACGTCGTCCCGCCATCCATCCTCGCCGTCGGTGCCGCCCACATCGCCACGGATGTGTATTGTAGCTGCCTACACGCGCCTTCTCGCCGCATCTCACGCGCACCACCGAGCCCACCCACAGTCGCTGCGCGCTGTCGCGCCTGCCCCTGCGTTCGCCTCGCCGCCGCGGCTCACACTGCTGCCTGCATGCGACAACAAGCCTGCCCACGCCACGCCGCTGCCATGCAGTCAAGCCACCACGTCACGGACGCCGAGGAGCTCCGAAGACGGCAGCATGGGGTTATCTGGCTGCAGCGGCGGCGCCTGGTCGGATCGAGAATGGTTGAATGAAGACGTGAAGCGGTCCGGATGGTTTCACGGGGCTCTTTTATAAGAAAACCTAGGATGTTATCAAGGCAGACGTGATGAATGCCTTATATGCCTTTTGGGCTTTGGATTCAAGAAGCCTACACCATCTAAATGATGCTTATATGGTCCTCTTGCCAAAGTCGCAACAGCCTGTAACAGTTGGAGATTATCGGCCCATTAGTCCGATCCACAGTTTCAGCAAGTTACTTGCCAAGTGCCTTGCCAATCGACTACCTATGGTCCTAGGCCCACTGCTTGTTGGTAATAATCAGAGTGCTTTCATAAAGGGCCGCTGCATCCAAGACAACTTTAGAGCCGTCCGACTTTCTTGCAAAACCCTCCACAAGGAAAAGACATCGAGCATCCTGTTAAAGATTGATATTGCCAAGGCTTTTGACTCCGTTTGCTAGACCTTCCTGTTTGACGTGCTACAACACATGGGGTTTGGAAGAAGGTGGAGAAACTGGATCGCAGCAGTGCTTTCCACAGCTAGTACCAAGGTGATGGTCAATGGAACGCCGGGTAGGCGTATATGTCATGCCAGAGGTTTGCATCAGGGCGACCCGCTGTCACCGATGCTCTTTGTGTTGGTTATGGAAGCTTTCAGCCGCACCTTTCAGTGGTTAGATGAGGAGGCTTTTCTATCACCATTGGGTCAGCGTGGTATGATTCAGCGTGTCAGCTTATATGCCGATGATGTTGTCTTGTTTCTCACTCCACGGCATCAAGACCTCTTGATGATGAAGACAGTGCTTCAGCTGCTCGGACAAGCAACGGGCCTATTTGCAAACTTTGACAAAAGCATGGCAACACCATTGCACTGCTGGGCCCAGGAAATTGCTATGATCTAGACTGTCTTTGAATGCAGGATTCAGAAATTCCCCTGCAAATATCTTGGGATCCCACTTTCCATCTTTAAGTTAACAAGACCACAAGAACAACTGATCATTGATGCGGTCGCGGCGAGGATACCGACATGGAAAGGAAATTTGATAAATGTGGCCGGGCAATCGACGTTGGTGAAGGCAACCCTGTCGGCCATACCGGTACACTTGGCCACGGCGTTGTGCCTTTCGCCATGGGCCATAGATCGCATCGACAAGCTTCGAAGAGGGTTCTTATGGGGAGGCACGGCAGAGGTAGCTGGTGGGTGTTGCAAAGTTGCTTGGGAATCAGTCTCCAGACCAACATCTTTAGGGGGCTTGGGTGTGGTAGACCTCAGGCGGACATGTGTAGCGCTGAGGCTCCGATGGCCATGGCTGCGCCGAACGGATGCACAGAGGGCGTGGCAGGGGCTTCAGGATAAAGATGAGAGGTTGGTATCCATCTTCTTCGGCCATGCAACCGTTGCGACAGTGGCTAGCGGTGAGTCAACTCTGTTCTGGAAGGATTGCTGGTTGCAGGGCGCCGGCATTCGGCACATCGCGCCAACTGTATTTGCGGTGGTGCCGAGGCAGAAACATGGCTGTACCGTGGCGGAGGCAATGCTGGACGGTACATGGATTACTCACGTGCAAGGGCCGCATACTGTCAGGTTGCTAGCGGAGTTCGTCCTGCTCTCGGATTTGCTTGCACAGGTGACCTTGACGCCAGGGATCCCTGATACCTTCTCATGGAGCTTCAGTGCTAATGGATGTTACTCGGCGGCTTCCGCCTATGGGGCCATGTTCCTTGGATGTTCGCGGCCGTTAGGGGCACGCGTTCTCTGGAAACATCGGCACCACCGCGAGTCAAGTTCTTTTTCTGGTTGGTCATGCATGGGAAGTGTTGGACGGGCCACCGGCGATGGAAACATGGTCTGCAGGATTCCTGCGCCTGCGTGTTGTGCGACCAAGAGGATGAAACGATGGACCATATTGTTCTAGGATGCAGCTACAGCAGGGAGTTGTGGGAGCTTTGCCTTGCAGCCTGTCATCTTCAGGGACTAGTCACGGTCCGCGAACAGGACATCATGGAATGGTGGATGCTCGCTAGGCGTCCGCTGCCAATGGAAATTCATAGGGCTTTTGATGCTCTTACTCTGCTGGTGGGGTGGACTTTGTGGAAGGAGAGGAATGCTAGGACGTTTGGAGGATTAGCAAGATCGACGAACGAGCTGCTGCAGATCATCCTGGAGGAAGCGCGCCTGTGGGCTGCGTCAGGCTTCAGGCGTCTAGCGGTGCTTGATGCGAGGCTCACCGGAATTTAGTTTTCGGTTAGGAGCTAAGCGGTCAAATTGTTATACGTAAGTACACTCACGTGCACCGGGGTTGGTGTGAGTTTTTGGGGTTGGTAATCTAAGGATTATTGTGTAAGGGCTAAATCTTTTTCTGCTTAATGAAATACATGCCGTTGCATGTTCTCAAAAAAAAAAGACGTGAAGCGGTGAAGGGCATCGACTTGGATGGAGGCGTGCATTCGTTGGTTGACGCGGAACCGTGAGTAGGAGCCTTTAACGCCAGCGCTTTGTCGAGAGCGCGGCGGCGCACGTGGTCGACACCAACGCTGTCGCTGAGGCCAGCCTCAGATTCGCCATGGAGGTCGGCTCGCATGCTTGCTCCGAGCAGGGCCTCCGCGTTCCTGCGGCTGCCGAGCGAGCGGCTTCCACGGGCGCGCCGTCCGTCGGCGCACGGGCCGGAGTAGGAGCTGCGGCTGCTCGCCGCGCCCTTCAACCGTCCAACGACCGGAACTTACTATGTGCGTACGTAAATACTAGAAACCAGATGGCCAAAAGCAACCACCTGAAGACGCTCGCCGGAAACTTCGACCACCTTCGCCAGACGCCAGCAGGTTTGGCTGCCTCAAGGACCGCGTCGTCCGCGAGCGCGAGGCCGAAGACAGCGATCATCGCAAGCAGCTAGCACAACGTACAAGGTACACTGACACGGCATGAAAGCGCCGCCGTGGCCTGCGAGTTCGAGGCTGCTAAGGAGAGGAAATGCATGCAGCTCCCATCCCTCCCGCTACGAGGCCTTCCGCTTCCTCTAGGATCGCGTTGCCGAGATGTTCGGCGACGTCGAACAACGGAACAACTGCGCGTGGGCGACACCGTGCGCCAAGATCAGGCTCCCGGCCAGGCGTGTACAAGTGCGCGTCCAAGTTTGGAGTTCATTTGAAGAGCCGCCGCCGAACACGTGCGCGCGTAGCTTCCATGGCGATGAAGTACAAGGACAAGGAGTGTAAGGCGTTCCAGAAGCAGCGCAAAGCACCGCGTTGCCAACTTCTTCGACGAGGTCGAGGTGTGTGCGCGCGCACCGGCCGCGCCACGATGCCCGGCCCACGGGTTTATCGCCGCAGCGCTAGCTCAAGGGCGAGCATGACGAGTCGGCCGAGCTCCTGCTGTGGCATGGCGCTAGCCGCTAAGGCGGGCCTCGACCGCGCGCCGTATGAGAGCTAGCTCTCCAGCGCCACCTCGACCGCGCGCGCGCGCTGTGGACAAACACCGGCCTCGGCATTGACATCACACTAGTGCTCCGATCCTCGTCTCTGAGCTGAGCCAGGAGCCGTGGAAGGAAGGGGCGCTTTGATCACCTTCAACGAGATGCACCAGCTGCACAAAGGCGCTCGGCACGAGCCTCAAGCCCTCAAGCTCGCTCAAGGAGAAGCTGCGGCCGCTGGTGTGGAATCCATGGCGCAGATGTCGACTCTCAGATCAAAGACCTTCTCGCCCCTGATGCTCTTTTTTGATGGTTATTCCTGCTTTTTTTTGGTAATTCTATTTTGAACTGTTATGTTTCAACTTTCGTTTTTAACTGTTATGTTTTCAACTGTAAAATATTAAGCCATTAAGAAGGCACGAAATTTTCTCTCCCAAAAAAGAGGGGGACGAACTCCCACGGACGCTTGCGTGCGTGGGCCTGATCTGACAAGCACGCAGCCACGGACGGGAGTGTTAAATCTTCGAAGCCAACTCATAATTTTAGGCAACTGAAATGAAGAAAGCAATCGGTGTAGCAGAGGTCCAGTTGGATAAACAGGAGTGCTAAATCTTTTAGCGAATAGTGTCTAGATAATTGTTTCAAACATTCTCCTAAATCCGAATATGGTTTCCTAGAAGGTACCGAAATACAACAAACGAATGAGTTAGAAAGCTAATAATCATTTGCATCACAACATTTTCGCGATCACGCCCAAGTGGATGCGTTTGTCGTTAAGAAGAAAAGAATTTTGTTACGATGACAGAAAGAACGGCCACACTATGGTTACCAAGACCTTCCACTCCCTAAGAGAACACGAGATTGTGATTAAAAAGACACAATTTGTGACAAAAGAAGAAACTAGAGCCCTGGAGTGTACGCCTCGTCGTTGGACAACCCAGTGAGCTCAAGATCCAACGCCGTGAAGTCGATCAGCTCTCTGCCCAGGAGTTTTTTCCAAGACCGCCCGCTTGGCCTCTGACACATTTTGGAAGACCGCCTTGAACTTGCTTTTGACCTCCTTTATCAGGTGTGTCCTCCTCGACAGCAACACCCAGCTTTTTCAACAACATGTTATGGGTCTGTCTGATGGTGTCCTTTGCTCGCGGCTTGGCGGCGATATGGCCACTGCGCCGCAGGGAGGCTGGAGTCTTGGGGCGGCACAACCGTGGCTTCTTGATGAGCGGCGTCTACAATGGCAGGCAAATCCCGGCCTCCAATTGCTCCTGGATCATAGGGCAGGTCACGTCAGCTGGGCAGCTAGTGAGACGATCGAACTGGATCACAGGTGGCTCCAGGCCCGCGATACCTGCCTCCATCTCCACTGGCGAGGTCTGGCCAGAGCCGTACTCATCGGGGCCTGACAGAGACAAGTCCACCACCGAAGCTATCTCTGGCACAGTCTGGCTTGCCTCCATCTCGACCATCATGGGACCGAACTCCCTCCGTGGGAGAAGGTCCACTTCGGGCTGGAGGCCCGCCTGTGCCTACAAAGCACCTTCCTGCAAAGGGGAGCCAAAGTGGCCACCCTGCAGACTACCTCTGGCCACCCTCACGGAGACCTCGAATTTCACAGATAGGTGTGCCATGAGCTCCTCTAGTGCAGCAGCAGCAGCAAGAGTGACAAGAATAAGGGTGGAAGCCGCACCAGCCTTAGTGACATTCCTCCCGATGACAAAGGTCTCCACCCCGGACGACCATCGTCATCCAGAGGTGGAGAGGCTGGCGATGGCTGCGGTGAAGAGGACGGCGCGGTCGGCTACTGCACCTATTGAGGCGGGACATCACGCCTTCCAAGCTTGGTGGTCTCGTCTCATTAGCGGTGCACCCCGTAGAGGCCTCTCGACTAGGCTGCGCCGAAGATGGCATAGTCCTACGGTGTGGCGCCCGGCCACCCATGCATGCCTTGGCTCAATGTATGGCACCCCGACACCATAAACAACGTGACGGGAAGCGGCACTGAGCAGCAATGTGGCCTTGAGCAAGACAATTGAAGCAGAGGCCCACCAGCATTGGCAGGACTGGACGACGTCACCTGGGAGCGGCCTTCCCCCGACCAATCACCGGCGATGTGTTTGGCCGGCCGAGGATCTCCTGCCACCCGTCAGCATTAGGGCAGATACCCTCCCACGGGAACCAAGGCATTGGTGGACAGGGAGACGTCCCTCGACCGGGCGAGCAGGCAAGCCGTGAACCAACTGCGGATGCGCTCGGCCACGCTTCCGTCATCCCCAGCCCGGCTTACGGAGGTTAGTCTCCATGCCGTGTCCACATGGCGGAGATACCTTGTCGGGCCTCGTCGGGCGACGAACTGCCTCTAGGTAGGAGATGGGACAGAGTTCCTCGGACTCGTGGCCATCTTTTTTAGCCCATCAGCGCTGCTTCGTGTGGCCTCCCATCCCAAGAAAGAATGGAGCCGCATTAGGCGACAGTGGAGGTGAGCCAGGGGACGCGCCCATGGATGGCCCAGAGAGGCTGGCGGCGGCACCAGCCACCGACAGTGGAGCCGCATCATGGTCAACCTTAGCGCCCTCGTCATCGAAGAAATCTTCGATGACGGCCACCGACTCATCCTGTAGGGGCATGGCGAAGAGACGGCCCTCCGGCTCTAGAACCAGCAACGAAGCTGCATAGGAGCATCTTGCAGCTGCCGCAGGTGTGGAGGACCGATGGCCACCAGCCGCTCCGGTGCCAAGGAGGTGGCAGAGGAGGGGCTCCTGGTGTCAGTTGCTGGCGAGCCTGCAGATTCGGCACGTGGGCCACTGGATCCGACGGTGGAGAGTACTGGAGTCGCCACCTCCCAGGCTGTGGCCAGCGGCGTCGTGGGGAGACGGATACTGATCCAGGCACCTCAATAGCTCCCACGGCAGCCTAGGGCGAGGGAGGAGAGGAGAGGTGGGGGAGTAGGAGGAGGAGGACACGGCACAGCCGGCGGCGGCGGAGGTGGCGGTCTCAGACCCCTAGGATTAATGCCCGGGAGATGCCATGGGACGCGAGGCCGATAGTGCCAGAGGTGGGGAGGGGAGAGGGTGGAGAGGAGGTAGGGGAGGAGGAAGGAGAGGTGGGCGCCGGCGCCGGCGGCGGCGGCCGGGTGGGGGGAGTGGGCGACACTCTGGGGGTCGGG
Organism: Bothriochloa decipiens; assembly: GCA_023333625.1. Lineage (NCBI taxonomy): Eukaryota > Viridiplantae > Streptophyta > Magnoliopsida > Poales > Poaceae > Bothriochloa > Bothriochloa decipiens. The sequence goes on from CM041643.1 coordinate 39,405,154, forward strand.
GAGGGAAAAGGGACTAAATGTCACTCACTGCTTGCTGTATTTGCATCACAACTGAAAAATAATTATGCATAACTTTTTTGGCACATCACCATAGGAATTAAAAAAGAGGAGAGCGCATCACTGATAACTCCTTGAGGAATATAGATAAATGAAATAGGATGAGAGTAAAAAATAAACTTAAAGATACAATTCTCACTTACATGAACCTCCAAGTATTCAATAAAAGGTGTGGACCTTAGAAATGATACTGAATAAAGAATGTTATCTTCATTTCTGTCAGGTATATTCACGAACAACTACAAGTGCTTAAGATGGAAAAACTTCAATGGGTTGTCCCACAACCATTGCTTTTAAAATATAAAACATAATATGTCGTTGAAATTTATATAAGTTAAAACATAAAACCTCAAGAGTCATATAATAGGGGTTTACCTTTATTATCTTGAGCCACCAAATACATAAAGTTAGATTTTTCACATGCGGGAGACAGTTGAGAAGTGATACGAGGGCATCTTAAAAAACTGCTGCCTAGAACATAATATCTGTACTTTGCAATGAGTGCTTGAGACTAATTGGTATAAACCGTAAAGGTGGTGAGACTCATAACATGGAATTCTACCTTTGTAAGTCTACAGCAGTCAATGCTCAAGTGTAGTCGACGGGATAGCTTACCATTCACCACGAGATCACCATCGTGGACACATTTGTCTATGCATAGCCACCAAGATTATAACAATGACCGGTGTATGGTTTTTGGGTTTGGGCTTCAAAACCCGAACGAAGGTTCCAACATAGAGGTTGCGTCATGGCGAAACAAATCTATGTAGGAAAGTGTGGTCCTATGATTGATAGAAAAAGAGTTCGACCAAGTGCCCTCAGGCTACACTACTAGGGATGTGCTCATCAATGACGCTATGCGTTCATCACAGAAGACTCCAAAATCATCACAACTAATATTCTATGATGAATTTGTGACGAAAAGGTTTTCGTCATGGAATGAGCGTCATTGTTTGCCTAATGTGACGAAACATGAATTTTCGTCATAGATGTGCATTCATTCTATGACAAAATGGCCATTGTCACAGAAGCGAATTCATTTTATGACGAAGTGTAATCTTCATGGATGTAACATGTGTTTCGTCATAACATGCCGTTATGTCAGGCGGTCAAACGGCGTTTGCCACGCTGGCAGCTGACGCGTCTTCCGCACATGGCACATCCACGTGGCAGTTGACATGGCCAGCTGACGGGGCTTGACACGTGGCTGCTGACGTTGTTGGTGACGTGGAGGGTCCACTTATCGCTTTTTTTAGGGGCACATACATACAGGAGCGAAGGTTGGAACTATAGATTGCTAATTGATGAAATTTTGCTCACGGAAAACTACACCTATACTCACATTAACCTAAGGTAATGGAGATATCCACAGACACAAAATAATATGCTATGCACAATTGCCATCTTCGATAACTCAATGCTAATTTTAAACAAGTGTTCAGGTCACATTTTAGATTGAAAACCACACATATATGCTATCTGATCAAAAGTGTGACCTCAAAAATATTAATGCGTGAGCACACAAGGTATAATAGTCTCACAATATATAACTTGTATTACTGCTACACATAATAATATTACTGGTATAATGCACGTGCTAACACTATGGTTTTATTTTAGTAAACAATAATTTTTTTATAATTCAACTTTTATACAACTGTGTAACCATATATACTAGTATAATGTCCGTGCTAACGACATGACTTTTTAGAGATGCATATAAAAACAACATAATGACAATACCTTTGAGATGAATAAGACACCTCCAGAGTGGTATATATGTATATACAGTGTTAAATCATATCGTCGATGGTGGTGATATCGCTTAGTGTGCCATTTGTAGTTCTCGGTGTAGACATCTGCAAGTTTCGTTCTTCCCTTGTCCGCCAGGCCTCATCTATTTATAGAAAATGAATAAGGCATCTCCATAGTAGTATATATATAAATTGTCAAATCATACCTTCGATGTTGGTGATATCGCTTAGTGTGTCGTTTGTATTTCGCGGCGTAGACATCGATATACTGTATCAATGTTGCTTTGGGATGGAAAGAACAATAGAAGTTAATAATTATAACTGCACTGTAAACATACCTACTGTTTATTCAGTCAGTAGCAGCAGCAGCACAACAGTACCAGGCATCAAAATTGTCAAACTTTAAAAGTATCGATCTTGTTATGTATTTTCTCTTGTCTGAGCAGTCTATTGCAGTATAGAATTAAGTGAACCCACTATTTGTATCATCATATTCCTCTGTCCGCCACAAAATATTTCTCACAAATTGACACATTAGTATTCTTTTCAAATTAACTTCCAGATAGCACTATCCTTTTAAGCTAAGGATTACCAAATCAAACACTTAACACTAATCAATTTCTAAAGCATGTAAGCAATTGCGGACACAACGTGGTGCAGATTGGACTGTCACCATAATTTTTCAAAGAACTTTTACAAGCGCCTCATAGTCCAGGTCTGCCAAAATTAATCTACGCAAAATAGTGCATATATGTATGTCAAGTTGCCAACACCTGCAAGTTTCGGGATTAGATAGCATTCAGATCACAACTCTTATTTGTAGACAAAGTTCACCTACTGCAAGGTTCAGGAAATATAAACGAATTTGTTCAGCAAAAGTCTGTACTGATTCAGAAGTTCAAGGCTTTCAGCAAACTTACGCCACATGGGAAATAAGTTTCAGGCTTTTAGCATACTGAGATTAGCAAGTTTCAGGCTTTCAGTAAACTACTGTACAGATTACTTAGTTTCAGGCTTTCAGCAGGGATATAATAGTATAGCAAAAAAACAAAAAAAAGACTGATTGCATCTGACTTCCACAAAGTCGTTGAGCCCTGAAAGAGATGAACAAAGGGCCACACTGGAGTTCCGATCAGATCGGGTGCACGCACCTGATATCTAGCTTGGTAGCCGATCGGCCGCTGGCTGATGATCTCGGTCACCTGATGATCTCCACCGGCCGCCAATGCTCCTCTCATGGTCAGACGAGCATGCATAGGAACGCGAGGAGAGATATCACAGCGATGGAACAGGAGCCGCACGGCCTTGGGTGCGTGATGGTCCCCTGGCCGCCTGCCGTGTGTAAGCCTCCGCCGGCAATGGCACCTGCACAAGGTGGAGAGGGGCAGATCTATTAGTTCCGATCCTAAACCACTCACACCCTCTATGGTGTCTTGAGTGCGAAACAAAATAGCCCTATAGATTATATCTGTGCCTTGAGCCCATTTTGTGGATCCTCCAACCGTCAAGCCTTTACATGACATGTGACACTCCATGTCATCATGTAACCGTCTTGGTCCATCGATTTCGATATTACTTGCTCTTCTCTGTTGGTCGGTCCATCGGCGCCAAGTATTGCCCAAGCTTCACCGTCACACGGTCCTTCGCTTCGAAGCCTCAACTTGCCCTTCACACTTCCAACCGGTCCATCGAGCCAAGCCCATCTTGATCTTCACCATGCTTAGATTGCATAACTTCATGTCATGACTCATCATCGAGCTCCACTTGGCATGGACTACCTTCCTCTAAATCATCCACTTAGAAACAAGGTTAGTCCTTAGGTTTCATCAATTATCCAAAACCAAACCGAGGACTTTCATACCTCCGAGTCGGGGAGGATGGAACCGCACCTGATTGAGATGGTTGACACCCTAGGCGGCGCCATGGTCTCCAACGTGAAGTCCATGCCGCGACGAACTGCGTCATCGGCAGTGGCACTCGGGAACACGTGAACCAGCGTCCATCCTTGATCGTGCGACGAGCCGGCTGGTGGAGGATCCTTTGGGAATGGTTGCGCCAGCGCAGCATGATCGCTCGGCGCATCAGACGATGACGACGTCTCGCCCTCCCGCAACGTCGACATGACCGTCGCTGGTGACGGAGGGCGAAGCGAAGGGGGAGGGGGAGGCGGAGGAGGTAGCGCCGACCCGGCCCTCAGCAACGCTTGTGCCAGCGCCCACGCCGATGCTTCTTCACGCGGCCGATCGGATGGCGAATGGACCTCTCGCGACCTCGACGCGACCGCGGCTCATGACGGAGGGCGACGCGGAGGCGGAGGCGGAGGAGGACGCGACGGAGCAGAGCCCAGCCCTCGGATGGCTTGCGCGAACGCCAATGTTTTGCGCGGCGGGTCCGGCGACTCCTCCTCCGCCCGCGTCACCTTCGCTCCTGACGGAGAGGGAAGCAGAGGCGGAGAGGGAGGAGGAGGAGGAGGAGGAGCGGAGGCGGATCCCGGCCCCGAACCCGACATCTCGCTGGTGGCGGTGGGTTGCTGCCGGGGTGGTGGTGGTGGCCGGAGTTTGAACTTGGTGGCGGTGAGCGTGGCGGGGGTTCAAACGTTCACGAAACCAAGCGAAGAGGGGCGTGGGACGGCGATGCCTTGTAGCGGCCAGCTGGCGAAGCGGTTAGCGGTCAGTGCCTGGTGAGGAGAGGCGAGCCACGTCCAGTGCCGGCCCTAGGGGAGGGGCACGGGGTGCGACGGCCGAGAGCCCAGGCGAGGGAGGAGCCCACGCCCAAATAGTTCATTTAGCGAAGTAATGATCTCACGAGTAGTCGCAAAGACCGCAACGCCTGCGAGCAAGCGATAAGCAGTTGCGCAACGTGTCTGAGCCGCCGGCCGCGTCGTTGCAGCCACAGAGATACGACCCACGCGAACTGCGGCGTCCAGGGCCTTCAGGGCCATGGCTCCACCCACAAACGACGCGATCAGTTTTGCGATTAGCATTTCGATCATTTTCAGTTCATCCAGGTAGTTTTTTTCCTTCTTCGTTTTTAATCAGAATTGTATTTTAGACTTCTGCTAATACTCTGTACTCATATGGTCGTGTTTTTCTTTTAATTTAGGTCTTAGAATTCAAGAACGTTACCTAAAAAACATTTTTAGGGTGCTAAAAAATGAAAACGAACAAAATAGACTATAAGATCGATGCACCTAAAACTTATGTTAAATAAAAACATATCACTGGATTTGTTTTCGTTTTACGAATAAAATTAGCATCTACTCCCTCCATGCCCATAAAACACAAGTCGTTTAGGACAGCGATACGATCTCCAAAACTCAACTTTGACTTCTTGTTTCTATAAAAATATTTATCAAAAAGTGATATATGTATACTTTTATAAAGGTATTTTTCAAGATAAATCCATTCATATAATTTTTATATTTTCAGACTTGAAAATTTAAGATTTATTTATCATTTATATTCTCGAGGTTGGACTCAAACCTTATCTAAAATAACTTATTTTATGGATATGAAGAAAGTATATATGATATAAGATTTTATACATTATCTGGAGGGCCGTTGTCAAGAGTTCGCCAGAGGGCTCCTAAAATCATAGTGCCGGCACTGGCCACGTCGTCACGCCCGCGGCCCCATCAACGGGCTCGGTCACGGTCGCATGACCCCGTGACCGTCCGTGCACCGGTGCACGCAATACGTGGCAACAATGCTAGCTCAAACCCAACGTACGTGCCCGCTAGTGTGCTGCGTACATCGACGGGCTCGGTCACGCGTCTAGTGCATAGGTACATTTATTTTTCCCTTCGGCTGGGAACATGATGCATCATCCAGTCGGGCCAGTGTGATCCCGTGCAGGATTGGATAGCCAAAACACGTTGGACTTAACAGCCACCTGACGGCCATCAAGCGCCTCCTAAACCAGATGGCATCGCACGCGCCCGCGACGTCGTCCCGCCATCCATTATCCATCTTGCCGCCCACCTCGCCACGGATGTGCACTGTAGCTGCCTGCACGCGCCTTCTCGCCGCATCTCACGCGCACCGCCGAGCCCGCCCACAGTCGATGCCGCCGCCGCGTGCCCGCCCCTGCCGCCGTGTCGCGCGCCCGCCCTGGCTCGTCTACCACCTCCACGGCATGCGCGCGCGTCCTGTGCACCGACACGGAAGGCTTCTACGCCGAGTCGCCGCCACGCTTTGGATGCGCGCGCGCCACCCCAAGACGCTCGCCGGAAACTTCACCCATCTTCGCCAGCAGGTTCGGTTGCCTCAAGGACCTCCCCAAGATCATCTCCACCGCGTCGTCCCGCGAGGCCAAAGACGGCGACCGTCGCAATAGCAAGCAGCAGAATTGAACGTACACGCGCGGATGCACATTGCCACGGCACGAAGCGCCGCCGTTGCCTGCAGCAACGAACGCGACCTCGAGGCCTGCTGCTACCAGGCCTTCCGCGTCCCCAAGGATCGCGTTGCCTAGGTGTTCGCCAAAATGTGAGTCCAACATCGAACACCTGCTCGTGGGCGACACCGCACGCCAAGATCGGGCTCGCGGCCAAGCGCAAAGTGTTGCCCGTCGCCGGCCACCTCGTCACGGCCGTGGCCCCGACACCAACACCGACGGGCTCGGCCGCGGTCCCATGGCCCCGCGAACCAACGCGACAGCTGCAGCATCGCCGCGGTCCCAGGGGCGCGCCGCCGACGCACGCGCCAGAGTAGGCGCTGCGGCTGCTCGCCGGCCGCGCCCTCCGATCCAACCGTTCGACGACCAGAACTTACTGCCACCGATCTCAGCCTCAACGCAAACATCCGCGATCGAGGCGTCGTCATGCTCCGACGAGAACGTTGAACACGATCTCACCAGTGGCGTACGGAGGCGTGACCAAGGAGGCGCCATGTTCAGGTCCGGCGCTAGCCTACACTACACCCTAGACCGGCGGCGACCCGTGCGTCCACTCCTTCTTCCAGGTCGTCCCTGACGCGCCGGCGCTCCTCGACATTGTGCACGTGGTCCTGCGACGTGCGCACCGCCCTAAGTCTCGTCTACCACCTCCACGGCAAGAGCGCGCGGCCCGTGCACCGACACGCTCTGGATGCGCGCGCCTACGACGGCCGGCTGCCGCGCTGCGGCAAGGCCTGAAGGCCCCCAAGCCCCCGGCGGAGGTGTGTACATGCAAATGTGTACATCACACGCACCCGCGACGTCATCCCGCCATCCATCCAAGAACGCCGTCGAATCCAATGTACCTCCTGCTGATGATGGTAGAAAGGAAGATTTCCTGCAGGAGATGTTGTCTATCAAGCCGGCAGCTGGGGTGCCTTGGATTATTTTGGGGGACTTCAACTTGATATACAAAGCCAGTGACAAGAGCAATCTGAATTTGAATAGAAGGCTGATGGGCAAATTCAGGGCAGCACTAGATGATTGTGAACTTTTGGAAATATGCCTACAGAATAGAAGATTCACTTGGTCAAATGAGAGGGAGAACCCTACCATGGTGCGGCTAGACAGGGCATTCTGTAATGCGGATTGGGAGCTTCTCTTCCCTAACTATGCTCTGCATGCAATGTCAACAGGGGTGTCTGACCACACTCCAATTTTCCTTAACCGCCAGGATACAATGCCAAGAAAAGCAAGATTCAAGTTTGAGGATCATTGGCTGCGCACACCGGGGTTCAGAGAGGTGGTGGCAATGGCATGGAATAAAGATCAGTCAGGGTCAGCACTGACGGTTATCAGAAAAAGGCTTCGGGCATTAAGGCAATGGAGCAAACCGCTGTTCAGCAAGGCGCGTTTACAGTTACATATAGCGAACGAGGTGATCATGAGATTGGAGATTGCACAGGAGAGTAGGCAGCTCTCAGTAAGTGAGTTAGCTCTCAGAAAAGACCTCAAGACCAGGGTGCTGGGGTTAGCTGCAGTAGAGCGTTCGCGGCGCAGGCAGGCTTCAAGAGTCACTTGGCTTAAAGAGGGCGATGCTTGCACAAAATTTTTCCACTTAAGGATGAGCAATAGAAAAAGGAGGAAGTACATTCCAGCTCTAAAAAGGCATGATGGCACTCTAGCTTGGGACCATGATGAAAAAGAAAACATTCTACATGACTATTTTTCTGCAATTATGGGTACCAAGGTGCGACGTACAAGAGGATTCAACTGGGAGCGCCTCGACATGAGCAGACTGGAGGTAATAGATGGATTGGAGTTAGATAGGCCGTTCACAATGGAGGAACTGGAACACGCAGTCAAGCACCTACCGAGTGACAGAGCTCCCGGACCTGATGGTTTCACTAACAATTTTTACAAGCACTGCTGGGAGATAATCAAGAATGACCTTCTTCTGGCCTTCCACAGTATGCACAGTCATCACAGCGGGGCGTTGGAGCATATCAACGACGCGCAACTGGTCTTGCTGCCAAAGACGGAGGTTGCTGCTGAGCCAAAGGATTTCAGGCCAATAAGTCTCATACACTCATTTGCCAAGCTGTTCACCAAGGTTTTGGCAATCAGGCTGTCTCACTACATCGATGACCTCATTGCGCCGGGACAGAGCGCATTTATCAAGAAGAGGTGCATCCAGGATAACTTTGTGTACGTGAGGGGCTTAACACGACATTACCACCGCACTAAGACACCAGCATGCCTACTCAAATTAGATATTAGCAAGGCATTTGATACTGTATCCTGGGAATATTTGTTGCAATTGCTAAGGCAAAGAGGATTCAGCAGCAGGTGGACAGAGTGGCTAGCAACTCTTTTCAGATCGTCATCTTCTGAGGTGCTACTCAATGGTGTTTCAGGTCCAAGGATATGGCATCGGAGGGGGTTGCGACAAGGGGATCCCTTGTCGCCGTACTTGTTCATCCTGGCCATGGATGTCCTAAATCGGATTTTTCACATTGCCACAGAGGAAGGAAGACTGTCACCGCTTCGCGGCAGGCAGGCCAAGCTGAGGCTGTCCCTCTACGCAGACGACGCTGTGATCTTCACCAACCCGAACAGAGAGGACATAAAATGTATAATGGATATCATGGAGGCTTTCGGGGATGCCACAGGCCTCAGAATCAACATGGCAAAGAGTACCGTAGCAGCTATCAGGTGTGTAGGCATTGACATGGAGGACGTCCTTGCTGATTTCACAGGGGTCAGAGTCCAGTTCCCGGTGCAGTATCTTGGTTTACCATTGATGCTGGGGAGGACGAAGCTGGTCCATTTGCAGTACATTCAAGATAGAGCTAAAGCAAGGTTATCTGGTTGGCAAGGAAGACTAGTAACGGTGGCTGGACGGAGGGAGCTCATCAGGTCTGTGCTCTCATCGCTGCCCCTATACTTGATAAGTGCAATCAAGCCACCAAAGAAATTCATCAAGGAATTTGACAAGGTTCGGTGCCGTTTCCTCTGGGCAGGGGATGGCCAGCTAACCGGGGGGAAGTGCAAGGTAGCATGGACAAATGTTTGCATTCCTACAGAAAAAGGCGGGTTGGGCATCAAGGATCTGGAAGCTTTTAGCAGGGCCTTGCGGCTTAGATGTCAGTGGTATGCTTGGGACGACCGTAAGCGTCCATGGAAGGGGCTCCAATTACAAGCTGATGATGAAGACATACAACTTTTCAACGCAGCAACGGAAGTTATCATTGGCAATGGGAACAAGGCGTCTTTCTGGCTTTTGAGATGGCTAGGAGGCGACGTACCTGCTGAGCTCTTCCCGGAGCTGTTCAAGCATGCCAGACGAAAGAATCGCACAGTGGCAGGAGCATTGTCTGATGATACATGGATCAGGGACATCGACTATAACATGAACCAGCTCCTCATCTCCCAGTACCTACAACTGGCTAAAAAGGTTCAGACCATGGTGCTTATACATTCTGAGGATCGTATAGTATGGACGCAAACAACAAATGGGGAATACTCGGCAAAATCGGCTTACAATATTCAATTTACCCATCTTGACAACTGTAACGTTGCACCTTACATAGAAGAGAAAAGCGCCCCCAAAGTGTAAGTTTTTTGTGTGGTTGCTAATCAAAGACCGGATATGGACTGCTGCAAGACTCTTGATCAGGCAATGGCCTAATGAGTATTTCTGTCAACTATGCATGAGGAATCTTGAGACAGCAACACACTTATTTGTTGATTGCCCGGTGGTTCACTCGGTCTGGCAAAGAGTGGCGCTATGGGCAGACGCTCAATGTCTACAACCGATAGAGTGGGAAGAGTTTGATACTACTAAGAACTGGTTCCTGCAACTGATGAGAAGAATTCCAGTAAACAGTGGAGAAGGTCTTCGATCATTAGTTATGCTGACTATCTGGGAGATACGGAGAGAGAGAAATAGCAGGGTGTTCAGGAAAAAAGGCAATGGTGTTCAGGGCATTGTGAATTCAATCATTGAGCAAGCGTCGGCATGGAGTAATGCAGGTAATAAGGGCATCCGTTCCCTGTTGCCTGTGATGCAAGATGAAACCTTCCAGGAAGATCATGGTGTACCTGTCGTTTATTCAGTTGATGTAAATTAGCATAATCTGTAGAACAAGGGTGACTATGAGATCATTCGGTGAACTCTAAGCGAAAGGTGTAGGGCGCAGCTTGTGCCTATGTTTATATCTTAATTTCTCTTCGTTCTTATCGATGAAAGCCGGAAACGGATCTTTTAGAAAAAAAAGAATCCAATGTACCATGTACATCCTCGCCGTCGGTGCCGCACCTCGCCACGGATGTGCACTGTAGTGGCCTGACGCGCCTTCTCGCCGCATCTCATCACGCGCACCGCCCTGCGTTCGCCTCGCCTCGCCGCCGCGGCTCACACTGCTGCCCGTACACGCTGACGAGCCGGCGAAAGCCGCTGCGACTTTCTGCCATGTAGTCGAGCCTCTCCGTCACGGACGCCGACGAGATCCAAAGACGGCAGCAGCGCACGGGGTTATCCGGCTGCAGCGGCGGTGCTTGGCCGGATCGAGAATGCATGGTTGAATGAAGACGTGCGGAGAGCGTCGACTTGGATGGAGGCGGGCGTTGTCGCCGACGGTGAGTTCGGTGGTTAGTGTCGCCAGCGTGGCAGCCGTTAGAGCCAGGGCTTTGTCAGGAGCGCTGCCACTTCTTCGACATTGCGTGGTCCGGCCATGTGCGCATCGCCTTGCCGTCTACCGCCTTCACGGCATGCGCGCGCGTCCTGTGCACCGACACGAAAGGCTTCTATGGCGAGTCGCCGACACGCTCTGGCGCGCGCGCCACCCGAAGACGCTCGCCGGAAACTTCACCACCTTCGCCAGCAAGTTCGGCTGCCTCAAGGCCTGCCCAAGATCCTCCACCGCGTCGTCACGAGGCCGCAGACGGCGACCATCGCAAGCAGCTAGCACAACGTACATGTGCGTGGTACACTGCCGTTGTTGCTCCGGCGAGCCACCGTCACCTCCACAACACCAACTATCGCCGAGAGGGCCACCAACGCCTGCGGTTTGGCTCCTCGGATCGGATCACGTCTACCATGTCCCGATGAGTAACGGGGACTAATGCTGCCGGTGACGAGAACCCCCGGCGATCCCTGCCTTTATCTGCTTCCGGCGCCGTGCTAATGCCGCCGTCCCAACGCCGTTCACTCTCTTTCACGCCGATTAGGACGGGTGGAGCCGGAGATGGCCCACGTGTCGAACCGACATAGTGACCCCACTCGCAGCCGCACCACCCCATTTCCATTCTCCCCAAAACCCGGTCTTCCTAGACCAAATGTGGAAGAGGCGAGCCCACGATACAGTAAGAACCCGGTGCACAGCTGTGCAGTAAAGCACAGCTCAGCAGGCTGAACGCCCAGCCCAGAGTCCCAGACGGCCAGACCCCATGCGTCAGCCACTGGAGCAAAGAGAAAATGCTAGGAGCATCCGGGCTGTGTACACAGAAGACCAGCAAGCCCATTTCCTTGCCTAGAAATATTTCCAGAAAAATGCAGAGAGTGGCGGAACAAAAAAATGTTCATAAATCTTATCATAGATGCACGGGAAGATGGCTTCTAGTCACATGTAGTATTTCCCGTTTAATTTGGTGGGGCACGGCGCACAATATACAAAGTAACTACAGGTAGAAAAAAGGGGGAAAAAAACCTAGGCCTTGTTTAGATGGTGAAAAGTTAAAAGTTTTCTAACTGTAGCACTTTCGTTTATATTTGATAAATATTATTCAATTATAGACTACTTAGGCTTAAAAAATTCGTCTTATGATTTATAACTAAACTATATAATTTGTTATGTTTTTATCTACATTTACTGCTTTATGCATGGGTCTAAAAATTGATGTGATGTTGAGAGAGTGAAAAAACTTAAAATTTAGGGGGTGCATCTAAACAAGACCCTATATAATTTTTCAAACAATCATTTTTAAATAAACTGAAAATATTATTAAATGAATGTCATCAGTATTACGGAATCTAAAACAAAACCATCCAACCGAAAATACATCAAATCTGTTATCATAGGTGCGCACCAAGATGTCTTCTTGTAGCTTGTGCCTTGTGTGACATATTCTCTGTTCATCTTGGCAAGCATGGTCATATCGCTGCTGGGATATCAGCAATTCAGCAGCAGCAGCTAGCCGTTCATCTTGTAGCGCTCTCGCCGATATGCTTTTCTGATACAACTAAGAACCAATAATACATGGGTAATGGGTTCATTTTAGACGGATGTACTATCAAGGATTATCTATCTACAGGAGATAATTTATTTGCATTCCCGTGTAAAATTACTAAATTAGACATCTTGCAGGTAACTCAGCTGTTCACTCTCCAGGAGCAAAATGAAAGAAACCAACACGAGACAAAACCCTCGACTAACAGAAGAAATTACATTGTAAATACCTACAGTGGTGTGCTAAGCAATGCTACCCTCCTCTCTGGCCATCAACAGGCGGCACAAATGGGCCCTAATGTACAATTACCCAGGGGAAGGCAGGTAGGTACAATATATCACAAGAGTCATCTCCCGGACATGAGGTTCACCAGACCTTGGTTCTCCTGGATCGCGTTCATGTCCCAGAACTCGCTCGTCGATGAGAGCGTCATCAGCGCGACGACTATGGATCGCATCGTGGGCCTCGCCTTGGGGTCTTCCTGCGTACACGCCCTTGCCAGCATTGTCATCTGCCAAAGGGGCAAATGATGCGTTAGGCTGACAATTTTGGAACATAGCAAAGAGGATAAAGGTAATTCTTGCAGAAGCTTTATATTGATCAGCCTGTTAGTGGTCCTAACCTTGAGGATTGACTCGATGGGGTAATCCTCACCAAGTGCCGGATCAATCAGTCTCTGAAGGCCTTCCTTAGGATCCGGTGTGTTGAGAGCCTCCTCAAACTGCACTTTGCAATACGATGATTGGTGAGTCCTCAAGCAGGAAAGTATCCAATGCCTGCCATAGTGTTACAAATATTGCTGCCAAGAAAAAAAAAAGAAGAGGTCGCTCCATTTTCTACTGCCTAATCGTCTACAGACACATGACAACAAACAACAGCAAGTATAATTAACCCCATTTATAAACATGTAACTCAAAGGAATAAAAGATGATCAGGTCAAAACAATTATTCAAAACAGGATATATTAAATTACTGATGCAAATTTTACACTGGGAAGTAACCAAATACCCTCATGGTAATAAAGCAAGAGCTGAAAGTTTTTCCCCTTTCCGCAAGAAATTGACCACAAACTCTGGTACTTAAGAGAAATGACAATGGAAGCCAAACCAAAACCAGAACTAGCGCCCGTGCTTAACTTGGCAATGTAAAAGAGTTGATTTAGCAGAACAATTACCAGATAAACCAATCCCTTTGAATCACTGGAAGACTCAGTTGATCTGACAATAGCGTCTTTGGCCGAAATAAGTTCATAGAGAACAACGCCAAAGGCATAAACATCGACCTTTGGAGAAACATCACCATACCGAGCATATCTGCAAATGCCATACCCCATAGATGTCAACATTCATCACAGATGGTGGTACTCTGGAATCTCACAACCATACCATGACTTATAAACATTTAAGACACGTACTCAGGAGGCATGTAACCAAATGTGCCCACAATTCCACGTGTGGGTAGTGATGTATTACCAACTTCTGTAAGTTTTGTTAAACCAAAATCTGCGACCTGCAAGGTAGACATAATGATTTCATCAAGGATCCAGGAAACATGTTTAAAAAGACCCATGAACTAGTCAAACCTTTGCACGGTAGTTCTTGTCTATCAAGATATTTGCTGATTTGATATCCCGGTGTATGTACACTGGAACAGTATGTTCATGAATGTACTCAAGACCTCTTGCTGAATCCAGTGCAATCTGAACCCTTGCAGCCCAAGACAGAGGCTCATAACCTATATGGACATGTGTGGTGATTAATTTGCAGGAAGCATCAGATAGGCACAGCAGCCAAGTTAAGAGGCGACACATTACCAGTTCCACGCAAATGTTGGCTTAAGTTCCCATTCTCGATAAACTCATAGACAAGAAACAAGGAACCTTCGGTGCAAAACCCAATCAAGCGCACCTGTGTGAAATAAACATTTATAACCACAGCAAAAGGAAAGATACAAGGATTAACTTGAATGGAGATAACAGGGAAATCACATGATTGTTCCAACCCACACAAAACTAATACTATTCTGGAAGGAAGGAAAGACAGGAATACAAGGTAAAGATACAAGGATTAAACCCATATATTTCCTCAACTTTGATTTAAATTACAAGATTTTGATGTGCATAATCTTCATGTATAGGGTGATGTTATCCATCATCAATGAGCAAGATAACACAGAATCTCATCCTGAACTGATATTGATACTCGTGACACTCTTTCCCAGTTAAATTTGACTTGTAAAAGTTAACAATAATGAAAAGCACTTCATAAGGCATGCATCCCATACTATTGTATTCTTGAGAGTTCCTACTTCCCACAATCAGGGCTACCTGACACTCATCTAGAAGTTGCTAGTTTATGCACAGGATGTTGAATCTTCTAGTAACCTCGCCTATAGAGTAAGTTTAAATTGTTTCAGAACTTTTCTGCTCCATATCAATTAGAATTCCTATAAAGTAAGTCTAAATTGTTTCAGAACTTTTCTGGTCCATATCAATTAGAATTCAAAGGAGAATATTGAAATCCAGGCAATATAAAGTATACAAGTAATGACAAAATATACAATCAGAATTGCTGTGTACATTACCGTAACATGTACTCCTCCAAACATAAAAGTATGCCTATTGGCTTTATATGTGAGAAAGTAAAGAAATCTAAGGGGAAAATCGCATATCAAATATGCTGTTGCAGTAAATAAAAATAAGTCACTAACCAGATTCAGATGATGAACATGTGTCAAAACCTTTAACTCAGCAAGGAACTCATGAGAAGCCTGCATATCCATTTTCTTTATCGCAGCTTTCTGGAGAGACACCCGAAGAAAAACATTTGAAATGAAGAACAGATATGATTATGTACAACTGAAAAGAAGTTCGAACTGAACTAACCTCGCCCCTGAGCTCAGCATAATAGACAGCGCCAAAACCACCTTGCCCGATTTTGTTACTCATGCTAAATCCCTCTGTCGCATTAGAAAGTTCTTCATACGTGAACTCTACTGATTTATCAACAGTAATTCCTGGGACTCCAGAGGCACTATCAGCTTGATTTGTTGACAGTGCAGATTTATCCATGGATGTAGTAGCTGGGGAAAAATAAATAGATGTAGTTCAGAAAGTTGTGGAAACTCCACTCCATAGACCCATTGTATGTTTATGGAAATAATGGGGAAGAGCATACGGTATTCAAGGGTGTTAATTCTTCTGTGTGCTAAGTACACTTATGGGTGCTTGAAATGTAACAGAGACCTTTTAACGCATCAAAAAATATATAGGACACAAACTCTATTCGCTGAACAAGATTTTTGTGGTTTCCGGACAGATAAATAATAGCTTCACAGGGTTCTATAATTGCTTTTTTTTCTACAGAAGATGTTAAAAGATAAATAAATTTCTGTTGCAGGATAATATACATAGAAAGAGAATGTCATTACCAAGTTGGATAGAGTCTTCAGATGGAAGTAGGGCAGCCCTGTTTGCCTTTCTTCGCCTATAGAACATGATACATAACACGACACCAAGGACCACCAAAACAGCAACACCACCAAGAACTCCTCCTACTATAGCTCCTACAGAACCTCCATTTCCTGGTCCAAACCGATGATGAAATTGATAATGTGTAAAAAATTCACCCTTTTTTTCTCACAAGAATAGCTGGCATCCAGTTTTTCTTGCAAAAACCTTAAACGAGGAAGCATAATTAGCTTGCAAAAGGACAGAAGCTGCCTGTACTGCACAAGATGAGGATGCTTATCAGAATGAGTGCACAAGAGTTGATAATAATCAAGTGAATACTATACGATACAATATAGCTGGCAGAAAAGCTTACCCTGGTGTTTTTAAAGGATGGTAACTTCCATTGCGATCTGGAGAAGCAAAAGAAAAGGAAAAAAAAAGACAGAGCAAACCATTTTAGCAAGAAAAGACCAGTGCAACAGAGTTCGCATTGATGATAACAGCGTTCCAAAGTTAAAATGCAACAAAATAACTGCATTTCACAGAATCAAGCCAGCCCTGCAACTGCATGTCTGCATATTATGAGACATGTGCAGATGCGGAGAGGATTTCAAGGGAATTTGTCTATGGAGACGGGGAATCTTTACTAACTATTCATGCGAATGCCATGAACCAACAAATGGAATAGGTAGCATGCATGAAACATCAAACACTTTAGGAATTTCGCTACAGTACCATAACGAATTCAGTTGGTTCTTCATCTAATTGCAAACAGACAAACACAATCAATAATGCGACTGTAGTATATAGGAATATTAGCTAATGCAAACGACCCTTCCTTCATGAAGAAAAGCCCGAATGAATCAATCAATCCATGCACCATATCAATCACCATCAATCAATTAAATGACAACAAACTAGGAAGAAAACACCCTCGAATCGAAGCTGGCAGACTAGATTACCATTCAGTTCAGTTGGGCGGCGCAGAACACCCACAATTCATAAACTAGCTAGTCCAAGATTTCGTACAAGTTGAAATTGAACTGAACCCTCAGCAAGTCAGCAATCGATTAGAAATGCGCACCTTGGACGGGAATGAAAACGAGCCCGCTTGTAGCGGTGTCCATGCCGGGGTTATACTTGCGAAGCAGCTCCAGCTTCGACGGGGAGTTGAAGCTGTAATTAGCGGCGACGGCGTCGAGGGTCTGGCCCAAGAGCGGCTGGGTGAGGAAGAAGCCGTAGTCGGGCGAGATACTCCGGTCCCCGCAGGTGCAGTTGACCATGACGTTCACCGTGGTGTTGACGTTGGGGATGTTGTTGGCGGGGAACGGGTTGGTGCGTTGGAGCCAGGCCTCGGAAGTGAGGTTGTTGTAGTTCTGTGCGATGCCGCTGTAGGTGTCGCCGGTGACGACCGTGTGCGGGAAGGAGCCGCTGAGGTAGGTGGCGGCGGAGTTGGGGAACGTCTGGCAGCCGCAGGTGAAGGAGATGTTGACGCTGTGGCCCGCCTGGATGTAGTCCAGGTTGGGGGTGCCCGGGTTGTAGGGCGCCAGCGTCTTGTAGTCGCTGATGCCGAAGAGGCTGGCGATGTAGGTCAGGTTCTGGTCCCGGCTGATGAGGTAGGAGCCCAGCGCGACGCAGCCGGCGTTGAGGCAGCTTTCGTCCGCCGCCGCCGCCGCCGCCGCCGCGGCGGCCAGGAGGAGGAGACGCATGAGGACGTGCGGTGGCGCCATGTGTTCGGGCGGCAAGGAGGAGGAGGAGGCAACCCTAGCGGCGGAAGCGTGGAGCCATTAGAGGAGGAGGAGCTGGGGGAGGTGCGGTGCGGGGAGTTGGAGGGGAAGCAGGCAGCAGCAGAGGCAGAGCACAGCTAGCCTGCACGCGGCGACGACGGGCAAGACAACGCGGCGGGAGTTTGACCCCGGGTGCGGTTGGGACCCACCCCCACCACAGTTCGGTATGCTACGGGGTCTTTAGTGACTCTGGCAGGTGGGGCCAGGGCAGGACCGATGCGCTGCCAACGGACAGACAGGTGTGGAACGGGCCCACCACGTGGGAGTGGTGGTTCCGGGGAGGCGCCCGCCGTGGCGAAGTCGCCCGCGACGACGGGGCCAGCAACGGCGGCGCCGCCGCCGTGGCCAACCCGTCAAAGGGATCTCAGGAATAGTTTTGGGCGTCAGCCACGGCCCACGGGATGCTGTCCCATTCGGGGATGTCTCACTTGTCCCCATTCGGGTGCTAATCCGTTTGTCAGTTTGTCATTACCAAGGATATCATACGCTTAAACATCAGTGATCAGTGCGCCGGGCACCAGTGCCACTGTGTCAGGTTTCTCCGGGAACCGATCGTATTTGTTTATGTCCAGGACTGCTTCTGCCTGTCGTCACGATTGTCAGCACATGCTGTTTGCTTGATTACTCCGTCGGCAAAAGAAATTATTAAGTTTGAGTTTTATAGAAGAAAACGTACAAACATCATGAAATACATTTTCATAATAAATTAATAATACTATACTATACTTATGGATGTTTTACCCTCTCAAGATGGTTGAACTTAATGTAATTTTTTTTTTGACTTGAGGCGATTCTAAAATTTGATTTATTTTGAAAAAAAATAGTATAGCTTGTACAATCTTAAATCTTAATAACAAGACAATTACATGAGTGAAGCATCTAATGGAGCCATGGGTTGTCTACTCTGCTTTTGTCACTACTCAGTAAGCTCGGTTGTCATGTATTCTAGCAAATTTTTTTATGGATCTGGACTCTTTTGTCGTTGGATTCTTCTAGTCAAAAATATGGTGGCAGCAGGAGGACCCAGAGGTTGGGGGCTCGGGGCTTTTCACTACTTGTTGCTTGTTTCACCTGAAGCCAGAATAGTACACGGTCATGTGTGATTGGAATCAGCTTCAATGCGAAATTCTCAAGCAGCAGCACAGCTCGGACCTGCCATCGAACGCTGTCGTACTGTTGGAGCTAAAATTTCGAACATATATATCCAAGCACCATGTAAGTATGTGTAGTAAGAACTATTGTATCTAGAACAGCATGACTTACAATTTAAGTCTTTTAATATGTTCACCGTTGATAACATGTCTGAAGAGGGAAAACAAAAACATCCCACGCACATTCTTATAGCCTTTTTTTACTTAGGAAGGGCTGAGGATACTGGAACCAGAGTGCAATCAGCTCACCAGTTTATTTCTGAAAAGAAAAATCTGGAAATGCAACCTATTACCCATTTATACGACGAGTCAACAAAATCCTATCCGCAATTCAAGACGCAGATCTCATGGAGCCTTCTGAAGCTATGCCAAATCATACTACTTCGTGCTCAACAGAATTATATATATATCTGGAGAACAGTAGGGCATAACATAATCCGACAACATAAAAAACCAGGCACCATCGACCATTCAGCTGCTATAGGCCTATAGCAACAACAGCATTAACCCGATCAACGTATGCATCATCAGCAACACTTTTTTTTTTTTTTTGCTTGGGCATCAACACCATTTTTTGGCACAATGGATCAGCATAATGCAACCGATCTTGGCAGGCTCACTAACTGCTGTCCTTAATCCTTATCTCTTACTGCAAAGCATCGTGAAGATATCCACACTTTACATATCATAAAAGAAGGTGGCACAGTTTATACTGCGGATATCCAATCTTTAATACCACAAACAAATGCCAAGTTTATTTAGCCCTCTCTGATAACAAATGGGCCAATGAAAATCTGATCATACCAGAACCATGAAGCTAATGCACTGCTAAACATTTAAAATGTCAGAAAGGTTGTATGTAATCTTATGGCACCTCATCAGGTATACAAAAATACAATGTCAGATAGGTCCCAATAACCATATAAGACGGTAGTTGCATTGGTTGGTCATTTCTAAGTAATTAAACATTGCATAGCCAACTATAGACCAAATATGTATCATATAAAGTTACTACAACCTATCCTAGAACAACAATGCTGCCTCTTGGATTTCCTTCAGTATATGACTATGACAAATCTTCAAAATGTGGGTGTGCCTATTCCAGAAATATGAACAAAACTGGATCTTTGGTGATCATGCACCTCAGACAACCTTTGGAGATGAAACCAGCCTCTGGCTCTCCTCATCCAACTCGACAGCATCAACTTCACCTCTTCCTTGTTTAGCTGCTGCCTCTCGTTGCACTGAAGAATTGCCTTTTGTTGTAACTGACTGCTGATAGAGCACTCCACCAGCAAGAGTGAAGAGTAAGCAAACCAAACCGAACATGCTTGCATGTTTGTCCCAGATCATCACATTGATCGCAACCGTAAGGAACTTGTTGACCACACCTGTCACTGTGAACGCTGTGGCAGAGATTGCTTTCCTTGCAGCGAAACCAAAGAAGCTGATGAGCAGACCAAAGACACAGGACAGCGCAACCGCCACAAAGGAATCAAGCTCAAACCAACTCTGCCCCTTTGTTGACTCGATGGCTCTGAAGATCGACAAGTGCTCCCCTGTCAGAACCCCGAACACTGGCGCCATTAGCAGCGAAAGAAGGTTGTTGTAGAGCACAAAGCCCCAGGTGTTGAGCCCCAAGTTGGTGACCATGTGCTTGATGTACACCATCTCAGTAGTTATGGTGATCAGATAAGCAAGCGCCCACGAGTACGCGGTGAGGGTGAAGGCCGAGTCCGTCATGACATAGCCGACCGCGCCACCCAAAATGATCACAAGGGACAGGAACGTAAGCTTGGAAGGGCACGGCTGCTTCCGGAAGGTGGTGTCGGCGATAGCCACCAGGAGAGGCGTCAGGGACCTGAACACGATGAACGTGTCGACGTTGGCATGCTTGAGGAGGTGAGTGTTGGTGAAGATGGCGAGGTAGAAGACAACCGCGGCCGGCGCAAACTTCTTGGCGGTCTGGAGGTTGAAAGCGTCGTGGCAGAGGAAGCCGAGCTTCCCGAGCACCCACACCCCAACCACCGAGGTCAGGTACTGCAGGGCCGTCAGGAGCCCGGGGTAGCTGAACTTGGTGATGGCGTACTTGTTGATGATGGCCAGCAGGCTTGAGCACAGCGCGTACCCGACCACGAGGCTGCTCGTGGCGTACGCCTGCTTCGCCATGAATCAGGGCCCGTTGACCTGAAATTGCACAGGGGAAATCAGAAGCGAGATCCCAGGCCAGGAATCAATTGCCAGGTGACACTATGTTCATCCATGGACCAGGCAGCATCAACATCAAGCAACCAGGATTGGGATCAAACGGTGTCAACTGACACTGGATTCATCCACAAACCAGGTGGCGTTGACCAGGCTGCTCCTGGAAAAAAACACAAAACGGGGACTTATTTGGATTCGAGACAGCCATGATTTAGAGACGGAAGGCGGACACAGTAGAAGATCATGGACACCGAATAATTTTTTCCAGAAAAATCAGTTAGCAGGTATGTATAAACTTTGTGGTTATACCAGATCCAACTTCCGAGTACAAATAGCTTAAGTTAGGGTTCGGGTGCTCGGTTTCCAACAGCAGGAAAGGAAGAGGAGGCGTGCGCATACCTGGTGGGTGGTGGGTGTTCGTCGCCGGCGCTGGACCCGACGAACACCTGGGCACCTGGCGTAAAAGGGCGGCGGCGGCGGCGGTCCGCAGTTGGCGCGCGCGGGGGGAACTGAGGACGGGAGAGTGGTGACTGAATTCAGTCAGTCTGACGCCTAGGCGAGGAGCAGAGCAGCAGACCAGCGGGTAGCGGCCGACGCCAGCATGCTTGAGAAGTTTTTTAATAATAAAACTATTAATAAAATCTAGATGAAAAAACATGGTTTAATCTGAGTGTCTAGATCAAATTGCCATTACATTTTTCTCGTAAAAAATGGACACCAATATATCTAGGGCTAAGAGAGATGTTCAGGTTCCAGTGAAAACTAGTACTACAACTTCAAGTGGATTTGTTTCGGACTTCGTGCGAAATATGCTCTAGGTCCAGAAGAAATATGCTCTAGGGCCTTATTTACCCTAAAAGTTAAAATTTTTTCACTCTCTCCATCACATTAATACTTTAGCTGCTTACATGGAGCATTAAATATAGGTAAAAAAATAACTAATTACACAGTTTAGTTCAAAATCACGAGATGAATCTTTTGAGCCTATTTGGTCAACGATCGGACAATATTTGTCAAATAAGACGAAAGTGGTACTATTCATCGGGTTCACTTTTTTTCGTAATCTAAACGAGGCCTAGGTTCAAACCACAAAAAATGTTTCATGTTAATAGGAAAAATATGTTCCAACTTCAAGATATCTTCCAAGTTCATTAATATATGTGTTCTTCCATAGAGTATGCTGCATGTATATTTGAAATTGAAGTAAAAAATAAATTGAAGCTAAATGAACTAAAATAAATATCAAACAGGTAAAAGGAGAAAATGAAAATAGAAAGAACAGAAAACGAAAAGGTCTCCTCAAAGAAACAAAAGTAAAATGAAGAAATAATAAGGAAAATAATGAAGATTGAGTACTAAACATGGATTGGGGAGGAGCGAGAGAACACATGTAGAGGGAGAAGAGGCTTGACATGTAGGTCCCATGGTCATGTAACATGTATCTATCATCCGTGTAAGCAAAAGCCGTCTTCAAAATCGTTGGATAGACAAATGTGAGAAGTTATGTTAGTTGGATGGTCAAAGATTTATGGTCTTACTTTTTTCCTAAACTGGATTTTTATTTTCTGATCACGTTTCCTCAAATTGCCATTACTGTATTGTCCGCTGCTTTGTTGCTGGGCTGATGCAAGGAGGCAGAAAGCCAATGGCCACTGGTCAGCAAACGTTGCCTGATTTTTTTAAGAAAAAACAGGCTTGATTACTTTCGGAATTTAGTATTTTTCTAGTGAGTCCTGATAAAGCTTCCAGATAACTTTTTTTATAAGAAAACGAGGCCCTCAATAATGGGACATGAAGATTTGGTTTTCATTTTATAAAATTTTATTGTAAATAATAAGTTCTGATCTATTTACATTACAAAGTGCAACGATATTTAAACAGAATTAAACTAAAGGATAAATAGAGTGAAAGTAACACAAAAAATTTTGTGGCAAAAATTAAACTCTAACGATAGTACGATGATCAAGAATGGATTTTTGTTCCCTAGTTTTTCTTGATACAAATGTGATACGTAGTTCTAATATGTAAGCACAGCCTTCATGTCCTGTTTTTTTTTTTTTTTTTGAGATTAGCCTTCATGAGTTCATGTCCTGTTGAAATGGCTTTAACCAACAGATTCTTTCATGTACTTGCCGAGCCCGCTAAAGGTCCAGCTCTAACTGGGCCAGCTTCACCCGTCTGTAGATGGAGTTTTTTTTATTTTTAATTTTTTTAAAAAAAATTTATAAAATTAATTTTTTGTTTCGAAATATGAAAGAACTAGTCGCGGCAGTTTTTTAAAAAACGCCCACTGTGTGGGCGTTATATGTGACGTGGCACAGAGCCGGCCGCCGCCGGTGTCGGCTCTTGCGGGTGGCCCACTTGCGCCCAAAAAACGCCCACTGCGTGGGCGTTTTTTTGGTGCCGAGGGGGCCGCCTGCAAAAGTGCGCGCTGTTTTGCGGATGGGCCTCGGAGCAGTAAAAAAACGCCCAATGTGTGGGCGTTTTTTACGCTGCAGGGGGCTGCCTGCAAAACAGCGCCCACTTGTGCAGGCGGCCCCCTGGCACGCAAAAAACGCCCACACAGTGGGCGTTTTTTGGGGTCCCCCTATATATACCCAGCCCCCTCTTCAGATTTTCATTATATTCACTAAATTTTCTAGAAAAAAAGAAAGAGGAGAGGAGAGAGGAGAAGGAAGTAAACGGCGAAGCCCTGCCAGTTTGAGACCTCGGCTTTTAGGTAAGTTTCTCATACATTACATGTCTGTTGCTATGCATTAGTAAAATATAATGTGCACTAGAGTTGTTTAGTTTTTAGTTGACTCTGGATAGATCCGTGAGTAGTATGTATATTAGATCTATAAATAATGATGTTAGAGCATTGCAGTTCATGTTAGAAATAATGATGTTTCTTCTATGCTTTAAACAATAGATTGTATGATTTGAAATGTGACGCATATCGTATTTTCTCTGAATAGATATATTTATGGTTTAGAAATAATGATGTTTATGCTATGCTTTAAACAATGGATTGCATGATTTGAAATATGACGAATATCGTATTTTCTCTGAATAGATATGTTTAGGGTTTAGGATTTAGGGTTTAGGAATAATGATGTTTATGCTATGCTTTAAACAATGGATTGCATGATTTGAAATGTGACGAATATCGTATTTTCTCTGAATAGATATGCAAAACTTGTGGCGGACGGAGTTTTGGAAAAAACGAGGTCGCCCTAGAGAATTGTATCCCGACGTGTCTAGCAAGGATGCTCCTGTTCCTCCTGCAGTCCCTGTCCCAAATTGTGACTGTGGAGAACCGGCTGATATTGGCCAATCTCACCATGAGGACACAGCTGCCCGTTGCTACTACACATGCGGTGGATTTAATGTAAGTAATTGCACCTCTGTCACTGCGCCTTTATTCATTGCTAGTAATTGCAGCTCTTGCATCTCTAACAATGTCGTTAGCAATCATGTTTTGTAGGCCCATGAGCGGTGCTTTTTCTTTCAGTGGATTGATGGTCCAGACAAATTCGACCTAAGGTATCTCTAGTTTGACGAATGGTGAAAAGGGAAGCATAATCCACCCGATCAATTCGAGCAGTGGGTGGCACCTCCCCCTGACCCCCCCAATGACAGACGAGAAGAAAATAGCCCAATTGAGACGGCTTGAATCTCCGCCTCGTTGCAAATGCGGAGATTATTCTGTAATAAGTTCAGATAGGCCTAACGAGTTCAAATGTCCTAACCCCGCCGGAGTAAGTGCAAATTGTATGCGGTCATGGCTTTCTTAGTATTTGTGCATATACTAACATTTTACATTGTAGGGTGGGTATACCTTGTTGCGGAAGTGTAACTTCAGGGAGTGGCTGTGGGGTCCAAAGAACAAATGGCCGGAGCCGAAGGTGGACAAGAAGAGAAAAGTGGTTACCCCCAAGCCTCCTGTGTTGTGCAAATGTGGTGTCGAAGCGTAGTATGGCCTACTACCATCGGAGCTTGGAATAGGCTATTGGTGCGGCCATATGGTTGATTACGATGAGGTCCTTTTGTTCCACTTGTTGCTCACTTGATATCCAAACTTTTTGTATTTGCTGACTTTAAATTGTTCCGTTCGATCACAGAGCCTTAGGAAATGCAAGTGGGAGGTTTTTGCCCATGTTGAAGATCGCAGGGAATACATGGATACACTGAAGCAAAAGCAACTAATGGACCTGAAGTTCAGGTCTGGTACTCAGCTTGTGGACAACTACATTAAGATGCGGAAGCGAGCGCAGGTTGACTATGCCCGACGATTGTGTGTCCAAACTCCAAGTGCTGCTCGATGGAAGAAAGACTGTGATGCATGGAAAAAGAAGAGAGAAGAGGAAGCATCCTCGCATGCGAGGGAGAAGATGGAGGAGGCCGAAAAGAGGAGTGTTGATGCGAAGATGAAGCAGAAGATGGCGGAGGCAGAGATGCCGATGAACGACTAGGACGAGGAGTATGATGAAGCGTTCACCCAAGCCCTCGATGACTTGGAGGTCGCATACTACAAAAAAAAGGAAGAAGAGGAGTATGATGAAGCGTTCACCCAAGCCCTTGATGACTTGGAGGCCGCTTACTACAAAAAAAAAGAAAGAAGAGGCCAACGCAGCTGAGCGTAGCCGTACCAATGCGTTTGTGGGAGAGGATAGTGGTTGTGAAGATGAAGACTTGCTTCCCGATTATGTTTCGGATTATTAGGGCCGTTTTGTTAGATGAATTCGGATTAGTAGCTCATCGCCCTAGCGGACCTATAATTTTATTGTAATGAACTGTTTCCGTGACTTTTAACTGTGTTGTAATGGACTATTATAACGGATGTAATGCAAGCATGTAAGGGTTTAGGGTTTAGGGTATAGGGTTTAGGGTGTAGGGTTTAGGGTTTTTAGGGTTTAGGGATTAGGGTTTAGGGTTTAGGGTTTTTAGGGGTTTTAGGGTTTAGGGTTTAGGGATTAGGGATTAGGGTTTAGGGTTTAAGGTTTTTAGGGTTTAGGGTTTTTAGGGTTTAGAGTTTAGGGTTTAGGGTAAATTTTGACAAAAGGATAGTGTGTATCATACAGCAAGACAGTAATTACATCGTACAGGGTACTACTATCCCGGAGCCTGTCCCTGCCCCTGCCTCCTACCCCTCTTCGGCCTCCTCGGTCGCACGTGCCTCGACGAGTAGGTGTGGCGATCCGGTGGAACACCTCGGGTCGCGCGGACGTGCTGCACTGGAGTCATCTGTGATAACTCCTGCGTGTAGGGCGGAGGTGCTCCTGCAAGCTGTGAAGGGCCGATCTCGACCTCCTCGTCGCTGATCGATGCGTCAGTGGGGGGGTCATTAGGTAGTCGGTAGGTCCGCGACGAGGTGCCGGCTCCCTGGCCCGACGTCGAAGCTGCTCCCTGCGCAGAGGTACCCACTCCATGGGGCGAAGGCAAGACTCCCCAGGCTGCTCCCTGAGAGGAGGTACCCACTCCTTGGGGCGAAGGCCAGGCTCCCCAGGCTGCTCCCTGGGCGGAGGAACCCTCACCATGGCCCGACGCGCTGGGTGGAGCATGAGTGAAGTGCCTGGATGCCTCTGCTCCGTGCACCGAGGACCCCGCTCCGGTGGAACGAAGGTACGGCGTAGAGAACGCTGTGAAAGGTGTCGTCGTAAGTTACACAGTCATCCACATTGGAAAAACATAGGTAGACGAGGTGGGGTACACGGAGTTACCTCTGTTCTGGGGTGCAGGAGGATGTGCTGCGGGTGCCGGTGCAGGAATTTGAGGCGCTGCGTCGGAGGTCCAACAAGTCAGAGCCCTCAGCACGGATCTAAGCGTCGTACGCATCCACGTGTATGAGGTGCGCTGCTCGTCCATTGTCAACGCCAAGCCACCCTCCAAGCGGCGACACACAGAGTCAACCTCCGTGTAAAGTAGTTGCGTACCATTGACCTAATTTCAGTTTTAAGTTAGATGAAAGATATACGTAATGAACTACTGATATATATGAGAGATTCAAGTACTCATGGCGCGGAAGTAATCCTGATCACGGTGCGCAGGGTAAGCGTCACCCACGGCGACGACGTGTGGCTGCTGCTCCGGAGGAACGAAGGTGACACGTGTGCGGGTACGAGGCTGGTACCATCGGAGGTACATCATGTACGAGTCCTCGGTGTGGGGCGGTACTCATCAACGACGTCCTCTGTGGCAAGCAACCAATCGTCCACGTATGGCTGCAGACGTGGAACCCATAAGTTACCGCCGACCTGTCCCCTTCGAGTCAGCCTGAACACAAATTTGAGTAAGACATGTCTACCGCGATTAATTTTTCAAAGTCAGTTGTTAGTAGTACTTACCTATGAGCATCTACAGGGACGGTACGGATGATAGGGACGGGGGATGGCTGCATGAGACCGAACTGGCGCAAAACACGCCCTGGGCAGTACGGTTCGACGAATATGTCGAACACCATCGGTCGGAGCGTCAGCCAGAAGGCCTGGTCACGTGTGCACAACATGGACAGCCCAAGGGGAGCTCTTGCGTGGATAGCCTCCTGGCTGTAAGGCTCCCAGATCATGTCGGTCGGCTGTATCCTGTCGAACTCTAGCATAAACTCGTTGTACGACCGCGTGACCCGCACATGTGCCCATCGTCGCTGAAATATAACAATAAATGGGTTAGAAGGTACGATACGAATTAACTATATACGTCAGCTAGGAACACGAACCTGACAATGGCACCAGACTGTACCCATGGTGGGGAAGTCCTCGGGCGGATGCTGCAAGTACAGGTCCTCCTCATAGGCGGTGTGATCCACCACAGGTCGACCAATCGCGAACCGTTCAGCTGCCCATAGCTGTAGAAGGAGGGGGCAACCAGTGACCAAAGAACCTGTTTCTATCTTGGTACACGCTTCGCAAAGCCCCCTGTACGTCGCCGCCAGTACTACAGATCCCCAGCTCCACTGTGGCACTGCTCTCTCGTCAGCATCAGCGATCGTGCGCGCGTAGGGGATCATGACCTTGTCGACGGCATGTCCCGCGCTGCTGGTGAACATGACCCAGCCAAAAAGCCACAACAAGTAGGCCTCCAAGCTCTGTTGCACAGAGTACACGTCAGCCTCTGGGTGTAGCTGATCGGACTGAAAAAGATACAGTTAATAAAGTTGAGTAGAACTGTAAATTGATAAAATTCTTTTAAAATAGGCCTTACGGTAAACTGCATGAGCCACTGCTGCGACGGGCCCATGGTCGTGTACGGAGGGAGGCTGCTCATAGCTGAAAGTGCAGGGTGACGCTGTACGTGGCCGAAGCGGGCCATAATGTTGTCTCGCCAATCATGAAGTCCATCGACTGGCCCGACGGCATCGCCAGCGAGGGGAAGGCCAAGCAAGAACACAACGTCCTGAAGCGTCGATGCGACCTCCCTGCACGGCAGGTGGAACGTGTGTGTCTCCGGCCTCCAGCGGTCGACCAGGGCTGCTAGAAGAGACCTATCGAAACTCCACCTCCTCATCTCATAGGCCTCACCAGCTCGAGCCTCCATAAGACGACACAATGGGAGGAGGCCTGCCTCACGTAACCTGCACATAAAAATTTTATGTTATTAAGAAGCCATGTGTACTTAATTGGGAGACCTCGAAGAGTCAACGGATACCTGGAACAGAACCGAGGGTCCACTGAAAGTAGACGTCTAGACGGTTGCGGTCGAAGTACGGGCAGATTGGCGTTCTGCACCGCAATACGGTACGAGCGGTGCTGCAGATCGATCCCTCGATCTAGCAGCTCTGGTGTGTCGTCCGCCATCCCTACATGATATTATCACAGTTAACACATATGACACATGCAAATACAAAGTGAAAAAGTATACAACAATAAATTTAAGGTACAACAAGAAATGATCGAATTTGAAACATAAAGAATGCACATACAACATGTAACACAAATATATTCAAATACAAGACTGAGATTATGAACATTACATCCGCAAGATAGGTTGAAACAATAAGTTTGTTCACTTCAGTTACAACAAAGCAAAAACCGTACATTACATAATCTTAACCAAGCTTACTACACATCACTACATGACCGAACCACGAGGCACGCGTGCACGCCTTGGCCTGGTGGGCCTAGAAGTTGTCCCTTCTCCTGTTGGCGGGGTACCATCCAATCCGGATCCTGATGGCGGGGCTTCTGCTGTTGTGGGCATGTCTGAGTCCTTCGGGCACTTCTTGTAAGTATGTCCCTCCTTGTCGCATTTGCTGCAACGTTTGTACCTTCCACCTACTTCGGACTCATCCATGGCGTTTCGAATACGTCTTGTCTTCCGACGCCCAGCCTTGTCTCTGATCTTACTTGGGTCTGGAATATAGCTAGGTTACGGTACTGTACCTATAAAATTCCCCGCTATGCCAAAACCACAAATTTCATGTGACCATGTATGCAATATGGCTTCCTTGGTGAAATAGGGAGATACAAAAGTACGATCAAGTATTCCACACTCCAAGCTCGCTGTAATAACATGGGAACATGGTTTGTGGTAGAGTCTTGGCTTGTGGCACGTGCATGCGCAATACCCATCCTCTTTAAGTATGCATTCTTGCACAACTCTTGTTCTATATATTCCACGCTTGGCCCTATCAGCACACAAGATTTCAAATTGGTGCTCTCTAGTACCTTGAGTTATAACTCTATGCTCCTTTGCCTTCTTACATTTTTCCTCCAGATAATTTGTCAGCATATGTCCGAAGAAAACACCTCGCACTTGCATTGATAGGGCAGCGACTTGGTACCGGTCTCTAAAATATCTGCATGTTCCATGCAGGATGAACTCAACAATGGCAACCAAGGGAAGGTCTCTAACACCACGCATCACCCAGTTGTAAACTTCGGCCAAATTAGTTGTCATAATACCAAACCGAGCTCCGCCGACATCATGCAGCAAAGACCACTTCTCCTTAGGCTCATTCTCTATCCAGTGCGAAAATTTTCTCACAGCAGATGCCGATCTCCTTCTGATGTTTGGACCATCTGTGGGCAGCGGTCCTAAGGCCTCTGGACCATCCTCACCAACAGGTGCTGATCGGCTTGAGTGCTCTTCCCTTTGCTTCGTTGTGAGCTTGTCCAACCTCCTCCAAAGCTCGTTGAATTTTTTCTCTTGATTCTGTCCGCATAGCCTCTTGAATAGATCCATCAAGCTCTTGCTCTTAAACTGCTTGTAAAAATTAGCACCCATGTGACGCATACACCACCGACTTTGAACATCTGGCCAATCTTTACCATATCCCATCTCTGCATCACCGTTCTTCAGATATTCAATTGCCCGAAGAAGGCCAGCGTGACGGTCATGAATTAGGCATACACCAGGCCTCATACCAACAATGCTAACCTTCACCTGCTTAAGAAACCAGTACCAACTATCGGTATTCTCGCTCTCCACAAAAGCGAATGCCAGTGGTACAACTTGATTGTTCCCATCCTCGGCAATTGTTGTTAGTATCTGACCTCTGTATTTACCTGTCAGAAATGTCCCGTCAATACAGAGTACTAGACAACAATGCACAAATGCCCTGATGCAAGCACCTAGTGCAAAGAAAGCACGTTACAAGACCAATACTGCACGGTCATTCTCCATGGTTAGGTATGTTTTAAGATCTGTACATGTCCCTGGATTTCTGGTGGCTATGCATTGAAGAAGAGATGGTAAATTATCATATGAGGCTTTGAATGTGCCAAATCTCATCTCGATAATCTTCTGTTTTGCCCTCCACGCCTTAGCATATGAAATGGTGTATTTGATTTTATCTTCGATATGCCTTATTATTGATCTTGGCTCGTATCCCAGATTATGCACAACATCTGAATACATCTCTGCAGCAATAAATGCAGATGTCATATTTCTGTGGTACTTCTGTACACCTTCCAAGTGACAGTTGTGCTCAGTGACTATTGACACTTTCCAATAATCCTTCCACTTTCTCTTGAATGCATACACCCTCCACGGACAACCATCGCTGGATCTCATGCACTTAACTTCATATACACACTTTGTGGACTTTGCTACCAAGAACTCCCTCTGCAGTGATACAGCCCAATGCTTGACTGTCTCCATCAATTCTTCCTTCTCTACGTACATCGCTCCCTCGATTACCTCATTCTCTTTATACTCCCATGGAATATGGTATCCCTCTGAAATAGCAAGTCCAGAGAAGTCTTCATTAGACCATTGCCACGGATTCACATTGCATCCTTCCTCATCAGAAGATTCATCACCATCCACTTTCTCATTCGTCGCATCTTCGTTTTGATTGCCTGAACAATGGAGTTGATCCTCTCGCCCTCATCTGCCAAGCCTCTCGGCTCACTGGCTTCTCCTTCTCTTTCTGGTTCCTGCACATCATGTCCCTGTTCTTCTCCTTGCTGAGCACGGTCGTTTCCCTCTTCTATTTCAGCATCAGTCCTAACCATGCTTGTACCCTCCATATCTTGCAAGGTTGCATTGTCTTTATCGTGCACCTCCATGAAAATGCTGGGTTGCCAGCCCCGCTGCAATGCATTTTTTATGTACCATTTTCATGTTTTGGTGCAATCTACCGACATCAATTCCTAGAACCATTCTTCGTTGCCACGGTTGACTACTACATTTACTTTTATTGTGTTAACCTCTGGGTTGATATGAAATGCTCTCATTAACCAGTTGCACACTGACCCAAAATTTTTTTCCGCTGGCCTATCTATCTCCTTTAGTGTTGATCCAAATTCAGACAGATCTATACCATACGGGCCATATCTGACAGTGCCACTACCATGGAACAACCGAAACATCACTTTGGTTGACATATCTATTCAGAGAAAATACGATATTCGTCACATTTCAAATCAT
>CM041643.1:39437024-39471640 GCA_023333625.1 Bothriochloa decipiens
GATATTCGTCACATTTCAAATCATGCAATCCATTGTTTAAAGCATAGAAGAAACATCATTATTTCTAATATGAACTGCAATGCTCTAACATCATTATTTATAGATCTAATATACATACTACTCACAGATCTACCCAGAGAAAACTAAAAACTAA
The DNA here is from genome assembly GCA_023333625.1 of Bothriochloa decipiens. Classification (NCBI taxonomy): domain Eukaryota; kingdom Viridiplantae; phylum Streptophyta; class Magnoliopsida; order Poales; family Poaceae; genus Bothriochloa; species Bothriochloa decipiens. The sequence goes on from CM041643.1 coordinate 39,437,179, forward strand.
ACAACTCTAGTGCACATTATATTTTACTAATGCATAGCAACAGACTTGTAATGTATGAGAAACTTACCTAAAAGCCGAGGTCTCAAACTGGCAGGGCTTCGCCGTTACTTCCTTCCCCTCCCTCCTCTCTTCTTTCTTTTTTATGAAAATTTTAGTGAATATAATAAAAATCTAAAGAGGGGGCTGCCTATTTATAGAGTTGGCCTAAAAAACACCCACTGTGTGGGCGTTTTTTGGAGGCGAGGGGGCCGCCTGCAAATGAGCGCGGCCGGCCTCGCCTGTTTTGCAGGCGGCCCCCTGCAGCGCAAAAAACGCCCACACAGTGGGCGTTTTTTTACTGCTCCGAGGCCCGTCCGCAAAACAGCGCGCACTTTTACAGGCGGCCCCCTCGCCATCAAAAAACGCCCACGCAGTGGGCGTTTTTTGGGCGCAAGTGGGCCACCCGCAAGAGCCGGCACCGGCGGCGGCCGGCTCTGTGCCACGTCACATATAACGCCCAGACAGTGGGCGTTTTTTAAAAAAAACGCCCACTGTAGGCGACTAGTTCTGTCATATTTCGAAACAAAAAATTAATTTTGTAAAATTTTTTAAAAAAAAAAATTAAAAATAAAAAACTCTCTGTAGATGTAGCCTATTGAACAACAACAGAATTGGAGTCACCAGTTATTATTAGACACGTACTAATAATAATAAAGTTATTGTGGCCACCTCTTTCGGCTGTCGACTCTTCCGAGCAGCTTCTATGTTCTGCGCAGCCTTCTCAAGACCCGAGGCAAATCATTTCAAGTTTACATTCTGACCGTTTAATTTCTCTTGCAACAATAAATCAACAAGCCTCTAGGAATAGAGAGTTTGAGACTAAGGAATATCAAGCTATCTATCACTCAAAAGTTCTTTCAAACTTCTAATTCTTTTAGTTGCTTCTCAAGATGCACTACATCAGGTGATAAGATGAGTTACATATGTTGTTTGGAATATCGCCCCCTATGGATAACCTTTTTAATGGGTGGTCAAAGAGGACTAAAGCAAAATGCATTGTTATTAATTGTAGCACCAACGCTTTGTTTGACCGTGTGGATAACAAGAAATGAGGGGATTTTTGACATGTAGACTAAAATCTTCTTTGCACTACAGTGGAATTCATTGGCTCCGGCAGTGGGCACAATTGCATCGGCGTGATGATCTACGAGATGAGCTAGTCTCTGCTGGGCGGCATATTAAGACGTCAGTACTGCATTTCTTCGGTTCCAATAGATGGCTGTCAACCATGTTTATCCGCTCTACCTAGTCAGAATTTTACATCTGTTTTGTTTTCCCGTATACATGAGTCAGAATTTTACATCTGTTTTGTTTTCCCGTCTACATGAAACTTTTTTGTGCTCGTGTGTTGGGCTCCGGGCAGTACTTTGTAATAATTAGCATGATTCTATCGGTTGGTAGATGAAGCCGGATATGAACTATTCTTTATTAAAATAAAAGTGATAAATGAGTCTACTTTATGGGGGATTCAGAGGTAAAGCAAAAGCATCAGCATGTTAAAAATAATAATTGGGCTTTCACTTTGAGTCACATAAATCATAAGAACGAGGCGAAGAATCTTCCAGCAATCCAGCTTGAACATGAAGGGTTCTTAACAATACAGCTTGAGTCACCCAATTCAAAAATCTCTTAAACAAGATGAAAAAGCGATCTGTTATGGCAAGTGGAGCTAGCCCAAGGGGCCCACGCGGGCTCATCCACTGTCATCAAGGCACAATACATTGCCCCAAAACCCATGATAATTAAGATGCAATTGTTAATCCAAAATTAGGATAGAGTACTAAAAAACGATCTATCCATTGCATTTGGGTAATACATACTGGACCAATATGTGCCCATGGTATTCACAAAAAAAAAAAAATGTGCCCATGGCCAATTGGTCATAGCACATGGATGGCATCATTTTAGCTCCAGTGAAGAGAATTCGCATTTGTTTCAACAATGTACCATATATTATAATGTGGTGGAAACAACATAAGCTGACTTTGATGATACCACCGAAGTCTCTTGCTGCATCACCTCTTCTTCGGCATGTACCACCTCTCTTTTCCTCTCCTCAAGCAAGCAAGTGGCTGCAGCTCCAACCAAAATAATATATTCTCATCAATCTCCAGGCATGCAAGCTAGCAGCTATCCACATAAACGATCTAGTAAGTCTAAAATTTAGATGTACGATATAGCCACATAAATAGACTTGCATCAAATGCGTACAATATGTGTGTGTGTGTGAACAACATCAAATACTATATTGTTGTACTAGTCTAAAACACTAGCAAGTGGTATTCTACGGTTCTTGTTGTTTTTTTCGAAAGGACGGCAAAAGCTTTGCCGCGATTTCTATTAGACGAATAAAGAAAAAGAAGGCAAGCGCTCCGTCCAGTTTTTGAAGTGGAAACTATGCAAAAACCGCACAACTAGAGAGAGCAACGCTCATCCGACGCCACTCAACTCGCGCCACAAAAGCGCCCACTCATCTCATTGCTTGGTCGGATTAGGACATCGACACAAGCCTCTAACCTCGGTTGGATTGGGTCATCGAAACGAGCGACCACTTCACACCACTAAACACTCGGTCGGATTGGGTCATCGACACGAGCCTCTACTTCGCTCCACTAAGAGCTCACCACAGAGCAAAAAAGCAACTAAAAACTAGCCAAAGAAACAAGAAACCAAAAATAAACGACTAAAAACAAAAACTACGTTTACTCCACCACTGCTACCAACCGCGCAACACAACAACGGAAACGACGAGCTAGCCCTGTCCGAGACGTCTCGACCGAGCAGAACTCTACAACGACGCCTTTAAGAAGGTCACGACGCCCAAGTGCCGCCTACAGTTCTTGTTGTATGCTAGTCTAAAATTCTAAATAGTTGTAGGCACTGGTGTTGTCAAATGTTAGCACATCTATATTTTTTTCATATATAAGCACTCAAGCATAACATGCCACTGATATTAACTATCGAGTTTGAGGTACAAAACTGAATTTACATCATTTCCACTACTCCACCGGTTTCTTTGACAACCAGAAGACACACTAACTTGTAAGCACCCAAGTATGCATTCACCAATGATTATAATCACTAATTAGTAAGCAACAAAGATGCAAACAAATAAGGGGAAAAATATTAAACCAAATAAATTTTGCACAAAGATATTGTAGTTTTAGTAGTTACCACTTCAAATTCCAAACTTCAAAGGCCATCAACCGTTTATTAGCCATATAACCACAACACCCTGCTAATGAATGATCTGACCAAACGTGTGAGCAATATATGTTAAGTATCATTGTAGCATCTAGAGATGATGGGCAGAGCATACAAGTAATAGTAGTACTCCCTCCATAGTGTAAAGGAAGTCATTTTAGACAAAGTTTAGGTCAAATATTGGGGAATATAAATCATCGATAACTTTTAAGTTTTGAGTTTGCAAATGTAAAAATCATATGAATAGATTTGTCTTAAAAATAATTTTATAAAAATATGCATATATCACTTTTTCATAAATATTTTTATAAAAAACAAGAGGTCAAAGTTGTGTTTTAGAGATCGTGTCGCTGTAGCAGACGACTTCCTCTACAATGCGGAGGGAGTATTTAATGTTAACTCTCACGTACTTTTTCATCTCAAACGAATATGAAAGTATAGTATAGCTGGGTTTCTTTATCATTTCTTAGCAACAAGCATGCTTTATTTCTCATGGCCCTTCTTCCTCGGTTCTTCCTCGACGCCAACGTGACCTTCTTCAGTCAGTCGGTCCACAGGTCAGTGCCTCCGGCCCCTAGGGGTGGGCCCAGGCCTTGGGCCGCTAGGGCTGTGGCCCTAGTCGTGGCTCAACTAGCCAAAAATACATATGTAGTTCTTTTAGTCCAAAACTTGGAGTCTTCCCAAAGCTAGCTTCTATGTCACTCGTCTGTTGGAGTCGTACTTACCATCATCACTCTTGTCATATCGCTCGTGTAGTTGCAAGGTCACGTTGCACCGACATTGCTTGTTGGTGCCACCCTTATTGCTTTCATAATGCATATCATTTGTGCAATCTAGACACGTAGCCATCTTGGGTTCTCTCGCTATCATATCACATCATGCACTTTCCACAACGTTTGTAGGGTGGCGGTACGTATTCTTGTTAGAATTGATTTGTTTTTGTCACACTAGTGTTAGGTACAACTATTTTAGTGTAATTAACTATGTTTAACATGATCATGGAATTGGCATGTCTCATTGGTTTTAAGGCACACTTCGCCACTAGTTGTTGGGGGAGCCCATATGACACATGGGTCAATCTTCCCCTATAAGGAGCCCATGGGTTGGTGTAGTAGCTTATGTCATCCCTACATTGAGGGACCGCAGGCTGCTTATTATTCTTGTCTTTATATAGTGCAAAAGCATGGGGGCGAAGGGTCTCTCTCCCACTCATTTGTAAACCCTAGCCCAGTCACCTCTCTCTTCTCTACTCATCTCCTAACATAGTTAAAATCCAAGTTCCAACTATTGTTAATCTAATTCTATACTAATTTTAATTAAAGGTTTAGTTTCATCTCTTTGTAGAGTAGTTAAAGAATTTAAGATTTATAAAAACTTTACAGGAGTAACTATATTTTTTATATGACACGCCCATATATATAGACTATGATGTACATTTCAGCTTCTTACTACTAATATTGTCTCTTAAATCAAATCCTAGGTCCATCACTATGTGGAGGTACATGTCATCATCTTCGGGTGATCGAGTTTTTCAGTCGATGGTGATGAGGTTGGGTTTTCTCGACCGTTAGTAGTTCTTCTGTGGCGAGCGGTGAGAGAGGAAGGGGAGAAGTATCCATTGCGATAGTTAGTTTTGCTTTCGACTCTAAACCGAGCAAGGCTGGGCGGGGTATTTGTATTTCTTTTTCAACAAACAAGAAGTTGTAGTTAGATATGGCAGTTATCCATTCGTAGGTAGGGCCAGACGGACGGGGTCGATCGATTGATCCACATATCGAGGAGGACGGGATAGAAGAGTCTCGCTGAGCACGGCGTGGGCAGTGCACCTCCTATTGCACATGGATGGCACTTGGAGCCTCCTTCACAGCACCACCTATGGTGAGTGTGTACCTCGAAGTCGGGTTCGATTGCGACGACGCGCCACAGGAATGCCACCCCTGTCGCCAGCTACCGCATGGTCTAGTGCATGTACAACACGCCGCTGTATCCTGACATCATGTGGGAGGCCCTCGACAAGAATGTGGCGTGTTGCTGCGCCCCTCGACCAAATCCATTGCACCACTGAGGAGATCCCAGACCTGCAGCACCACCACTCACCATCGGTCTGAATCGTAGCTAACTAATTCTGAAGTTCTTTAGTGAAATCCGTCAAATTCGGTCCGGCGTGAGATAAATTGGACCGGCTAAAATATTTCAGGCCAACTTAAATTGAAAGCCTAGGATTCGACAACAGTCCATCGACAACAATTGACAGAGCTAAATCTTCTCTCTTCACAAACTAGCAGCGTCCGCTCCTTGTGTTGTCGCCAGTGTACTCCCTACCGCTTGCTCCAACACCATTGCCGCTGCCTGCCGCCAGCTCTCATGCCATCTCTCCCCTCCTGGCGCCCGTGCCCATGCCCAAGCGGACATTTGAAGCGGTAGAGTGTTGCATTTCATATGAAAAACGACAGTAAAGTTGCTAATTTTTAACTCATAAATGACACAAAATCTGATATATCATCTGACAAAAGTTGAAGATAAATGTAACATGTGTCCTATCATGGGTTTGGCAAACAGTACCATATTTGTTAGATATATAGATATGATCCCGAGAGATGAGATGTACCTTTCGACCATAAAGAGACACATCAAGGCATGTGATGGAGCTATAGTGATCCAAGCGGCCGCGGCCTCGTTTAGCTGAGGCGAAAAGTTGAAAACTTTTTAAAATTCTTCGTCACATCGAATTCCTCGTCAAATCTTTGCATTAAATATAGATTAAAAAATAACTAATTATAGTTTATCTGTAATTTAAAAGGCGAACCTTTTTAACCTACTTAAGCCATGGTGGGACAATAATTACCAAATATCAAATTCAAACAAAAGTACTATAGTACTTTTCATGTAACTTTTTAGGCATCAAAACAAGGCCCTTGTTGAAAGAAGATTGCAGCTTGTCGGAGATCCTAATCGCCTTCTTGTGGAAGCACTTGGCTATGTGTGGAACCCGAGGCTAAAGGTCTGTATGGCATGGTTCCAACTCCAGGTAGAGCAGCTCTGCTCCAGAAATTCAGGTAGAGCTGGCTCTGAGTGGAGTTAGAGTTGTCTTTTAGGGGTATTTGACTAGAAGAGTACTCTCGGCTCTAGAGTTATGTTTTGTCAATAAGGATTGTCCAATTTACCCTTGGTTGATATAAGTGTATCTCAATAATGCGTAAATTAAATTAAAGTAACAACATAGTACAACATAAATCTTCTGCCATTAGCTCTCCACACTACGAAAGAAAAAATATAGAGACAATCCTAACACTCTCTCCAAGTCTGGTACCCATACGCAGATATCATTCCAGACAACCAAATCCGGCTCACGCAATCCAACGAACATGCTAGGGGCGTTGTCCATGAGGTCGAGCTTCGTGTACCCACTACAAGCAATCCCAAAAAAACAGACGGGAGCACGTACCACATGCTATGGCGACACACCATGGGCAACCTTCATATCGTCCTGGCACCAGCAGTTGGTAGAGCCGTAGAGGTGTTGTGCCAGCACCTTCGCTGCTTTTTGAGTCGATGGGCGGCAATGACCCTACGGCCCACAGCAGCGCCACGGCGAGGGCCGGACTGCGTCTAGGCCTCCAAGAGTCATCAGCTCCAGCGACACCGAATGGACCTCCTCCATCCACAGCTCCGACAGCACGCCGGCTTCCAGCAGCGGCTCTTCTTTGAAACCGCCACCAGAGAGCCAAAAATTGTTCAAGCGCAGCTTCTGCAGACGCGGGCAGCTCGCCGACGACACGAGGCAGGCAAGGAGGTGACCGCCGCCGCCGTCAGCGATCGTGATCCTTTCGAGCGAAAGATCACTGAGCGATGCGAATTTCATGGCGGTGGCGGTGGCGGCGGGGAGCCGGAGCCTTGCGCCACCTAATGCCAGACGCATGGTCTCCAGCAGCCTTGGAGGGCTAGCAAGCTCGTCAAGAAGCACTACCACGAGCTCCTTTTTACAACTCGCCAGCTTGCCGGTTAACCCCCTCGGGACCTCATAGCAATCTAGATCCAGGATGAAGCGCTTCAGACCCTGCTGACAAGCGTACCGGATCCACCCTTGCGCGGCACCGATCAACGCCGGCATTATCGGTTCTTCCAGGGGCTCGGAGCGTGTGGTACACGAGATCGCCAGGCTCTCGATGGCGGCGCAGCAGCCGGATTGGGTACTGCTACTACGCCGGGCAAGGACGCCGTTGACGAAGGAGACGTACCGCGTCAAGGCGGTGCACCGCTCATCGGTCGCCGTGGCGGTACTGGACACCGCCGGCGGGGGAGAGGCGAATCGGAGCGCGGGAACGCGCGCCCAGAGCCCGAGCCACCGCCGCGAGACCGCGCCCATGCGTGCCGCGTCCGTGGCGTCGGCCGCCAACCCGAGGATGTGGAGGAGCACGTCGTCGTCCAGGCCGCTGATCACGTCGCCGGCCCGATCCGCGTTGCGCGGATCCTCTGCCGCTAAATCCATGCTTGGATCTGCAGCTGCAGGACGGCGGCGGCCGGCGGGGCTTAATTGACCCGAGCAGATGCGTTTAACACACACGACCACCGTGGCACTTGACACGTACACTCGAATATACTAATCGCTATTCACGACATGAATAAATCCAACACGTAGAAACCGATTATAAAGAAAAGAAACACAAACATAGGATTATCATTTGGATTGTTCATATGCATCCGCATTTGGATTGTTGGAGAAATGAAGGGGAAAAACATAGGACAGAATCGCTTGCAGTGAAAAGAAAAAACTAGGAGAACACCCGATCTGTGTGACGGCGGCAATGCAGAACGCCAATCTCGCCGCGGTTAATTCGGGTTGTAGTAGGGAAGCACGGTGTAGACCGTCTGCACGACGGTGAGGATGAGCAGGAAGACGGCGGCGGCGGCGGACATGCTGGTCCAGGGGTTGCTGAAGTAGTCGTGCACCAGCACAGCGCGGTGGCGGTTCCAGCTGCGTCCGCAGTACTCCCGGACGTCGCGGAGCAGGACGGCGTAGCAGTTTTTGACGAACTCGGGCGGCGGACACAGCTCGCCGAGGTGCGCGTAGAAGGACGCCGTCTCCTCGCCCCCGCGCACGAACACGCCGGCGCGCTGCAGGACCTCGACGTCGCGCGCCGCGTCCGCCACGGACGACATCAGCAGCACGTAGCTCACCAGGCGCTGCAGCTCCCACTTGCCCCGGCTCTGCTCGTACGCCAGCAGGTTGGCGAAGATGGCGTGGTTGGTGTAGCTCTCCACGGCCGGGATCTCCAGCGTGCCGCCGCGCCGGTCGAACGTCACGTCCACCATGCTCCGCGGCGACTTCTTCGCGCGGAACGTCACCCCGGAGTCCTGCAGCTCCGACGCCGGCGGCAGCTTCCACGGAGTGCGCTCGTCCACGGAATCGGACACCAGCTCCTCCATCGCCTCGTCGTCGCTCTTGCTGGTGCCGCTCCCGAGACGGTCCTCCGGCGGCAGGAACCAGTGGTAGTAGAGATGCAGCAGGTGGTGGATCTCGCCGTCCTCGGGAGGCCGCGTGCTGTCGGGGTCCCGCGGAGCCGCAGTCATGTCGACGGTGAGGTAGTTGACGAGCACTTCGGTGAGGAAGTGGTCCCGGCCGAGCCCGCCGGTGGCGAGGTCGTAGAAGCGCTCCAGGACGAAGAAGGGGAGCTGGTTCTCCAGCAGCAGGATGTCGTTGTACACGTTCTGAATCGCCCATGTCGCGTCGATGAGCGCGTCCTCGGCGCTCTCCTGGCCCTTGATGAAGAACTCCACGACGAAGCAGCCGTCCAGGAGGAGCATCTCAGCGAACTCGGCTGGGGGCAGCGCCACGGGCTCCGCGTACCGGCGCCGCGCGCGGGCCACCATGGCGCGCGCGGCGCGGGCGTACTCGGCCAGCGTCGCGCAGCCGGGGCGGGCCAGGATGTCGCGGAGGTACCGCCACTTGTGCGCCTCCATGGCGTCGAGGTGCCGCCCGGCGCCGCGGTGGAAGGGCCCGATGGAGATCATCTGCGGGTCGAAGAGATGCCGGTTGCGCTCGCGCATCGGCCCCGCCACGCGGAAGATGGTGAACGGCTCGCTCTCGTGCGCCTTCCCCGGCAGCACCGCCAGGCGCCGTCCCATGCGCGCCGCCATGTCGTCGGCCTCCGCGTCGTCACCAATCTCCTCCTCTTCATCCTTCTTCTCCTCCATGCCGCTGTTCTCGTCCAGCCGGCGCTGCACGGACGCCGACAGCTCGTCCCCTTCTACCTCTTCGTCCACGACGGTGCTGCTCTCGTCGGCCGCAGCACCGCCGAGCTCGCCCGCCGCGGCGGCGACGACCGCACGCTCCTTGGGCACTAGTAGGGGCTCCATCAGAGGACCGAAATCCATGGGAGTGGCCCAAGATGGCCGTCACATGAGACGGGACAGATTAGCCTTTTATGTTGTCATTGCTTGGCTATAGCATTTATGGTACCTCGTTTTTGTTCTTATTCAGTCAACATGCAAGGTTGGGTGCCTGAATTTTTGTTCTTATTCAATCAATTTTTATTGCTATTTTTGACTATAGAAAAGAAATTAAAATTCTCTTGTGACTATGCTTTTAATTTACTAATTGTTTATCTAGACCAGAAATATAGCAACTGTCGTAATTATATCTATATCTAATTCATTCTATATCTAAAACTATAATTATATATACATATATATGATATATGTATTAAAATAAAAAAAAGACCTCTAAATTTTGGTCCAGCGCTCTCCCCAATTCTCTCTCTCTCTCTTTCTCTCTCTCTCCCCGATTCTTTTGTTTTGGTTGGTTTTTAACAAAAAAATAGTAACACGTGATGAATTAGAGATAGAAGTTCTGATTGATTTAATCTTGCATACATTTTAGTTGTCGAAAAAAAAAATCTTGCATACATTTTGTTCAGTAACCAAAGAGGTTATTAACAGGCCAACAAGAAATGGTAAATATTATATCTTTGTCTCTATCTATATCTCTAATCTATAGTACTAAAGAGGCTAAGATTTCTTAATATATCTCTGTCTCTAATATTAAAAAGGCTAAGATTTCTAAATATATCTCTATCTCTACCTCTAATATTAAAGAGCTAAGATTTTAAGATATATTTCTATCTCTAATCCCTATACTAAATATATATCTCTATCTTTATCTCTATCTCTAATATTAAAGAGCTAAGATTTTTAAATATATTTCTATCTCCAATCCCTAATATTAAGGAGGCTAAGATTTCTAATATATCTGTAATATGTATCTCTAATACAGTACCTAACATTAAAGAGTTTTTTTTTTTTATGAGGATCGGTTAAGCTCCGGTCAAGCTCCGCCACCTTTAGCCCATTGGAAACACCGGCAGAAGCAGAAACTACAGCGTTTGGCAAAAGCCATCGAAATTTCTGTGACGACGACTAGCAACGATAGCACGTATGACTATGAGATGATCAAAGCACTTTTAACGGAGCAGGCGCAGGGCTTGAGAAAGCCTGGGCTAGGCAATGGCATTGAATTGTCCAACAGCTTTGTTGACATCACTTTGCCTTAATCGCTAAGGAAATGAGTCACGGGCTAGGCTGGGGAATTCAAAACAGTAATCTTTTTGGTAAGACTCCAGCTGAGCGGTGAGCACCAACAGACCAACAGACGGCAACTGTTGAGATAAGTAACTGAAATTTCAATTCCACTGTAGATAGCTTAACAATTCTCAGTCTGACCTTACAAAAGGACAGCTAGTTCAGAAGTAACTCAATGGTAAGTTTTGTGTTCAGAAGTAACTCAAATGGTAAGTTTTGTGTGGGTAAGAATACATCAACAAAGAGACATTTAAAAGAAACAAAAACATTGGTGACATCTGCAGACTTCATAACATCCAACTGCTATTGCACGTATATGATTATATCATGTATGTGAGGAAAAAGCACTGCCTTGCTGGATCGTGTCAATACCAAAACACAGTTATATTTAATCTAGTCAATCTTCTCAGCAATTGGAGAATGAAGACTGTCCATCCTGGCGCCTTGTCAAGCGATGGCTGGACATGATGATGGCATGATTTCTCACTCCTGGTCACCTTGGGGGCCAACATGGGCAGGATACTTTGCAGAAACATCTGCCCAGGTGCTTTGGCCTTCAGTCAGCTGCTTCACCACGGATGCCACCTCGCTAGTGTCCACCCGGATCTGCTCCTTGCTGTCCCTCTCTCGGATCGTCACGTTTGTTGCCGAATCCACTGTTACCGCAAATGGAACACCAATCTCATCTGTCCTTGCGTATCTCCTCCCAATAGAAATTGCTGCAAGAAAACAAACATAAGGTTATGTCCATATATAGTCCATTTCAGCCTACATATCATGTTGTATGGAGTGGAGTGTTTAAGATCGTATCACACGTACCGGTAGTGTCAATAATGTGGGAAATACCAGCAGTTGTTAATGCCTTAGCAATTACTTTGGCAGCATCATCAAACTCTTGATTCTTAACGAGGGGAAACACGGTGCACTTGATAGGAGCCACAAGAGGAGGGAACCGGAAGACATTCAGTTGTTCCTCTTCTGATTTGCTAGGCCTTGTGTAAAATGAATGCTCAAACAAGCAGTAAATGATCCGGCCTATGCCAAATGACGGCTCAATGACTGAAGGGGTGAAGACTCGCTGATGTTCCAGCTTCTTCTCCATGCTGATTGATACCATCTTCTTTGTAATCACCACATCTTTTCCAAGTGTGCAGACTTTAAAATTTGTCTCCCCCTTGGTTTCTAGTTCAGCTTTCATCTCTAGTGCTTCCTTCTCACTCATGGCCTGGTATATGGTGATAGCAACAGAATAAGTTTACTCAGGGAAGGCAGACATCAGAAAAGCTAGCAGCAACATATAAATATAAAAAGGATAATGACAAGACTTGATACCTCCAATGCTTCAACGACCATCTTTTGGTTGCCCTTAAAAGCCTGCCCCAGGTCTTTCTTCGAAGGAACTATGACAAGTTTCTGCAATAATGAATATCAGCAAGCATATAAGCACACATTAGTGAAATAAATAATAACCTCATTTTAAAATATGAGGAATAATTTATATAATAGAGCACTCAGAATGGTAGTGAACTTGAACCATGTAAAATTTTGTAATATTTAGTTGATCTTTTTTTTTATCAGTATATTTAGTTGATCTTGAACCATGCACTTTCACAGGAAAGTAAAAGCTATCATGTATTAAACATGAAAAGACAGAAACTGGATATGATATCTCACCTCAACCTCTCTGGGCTTGGAGAACTTTTCATGAGCAACAAGTGGGACACCGCTTTTCTCCTGTGAGATAATAAGCAGACAATCATGTTATTAGTAGCACATTTGCACACCAAACAGAGGACAATGATATAAATTTCATTTACCAAAGTGCAGTTACAACGTGAGGTGAGCTACTCAGTTGACGTAGCAACATATCCAAAGGACAAAATATGTGTCTGATAAATTATCCAGTGTGAAAAGGATGCAGTGAGATTACCGAGTGAGCTTTCAAATCATATGCAGATCTATCAGCAATACCCACACACTCTATCCACCCATAGGAGCACTCTATCTCAGCATCCCAACAGTCAGCAGCATAATGAGCCATCTCATTAGGTAGATGCTGCCTGAAGCGCAACCGACCCTTATCAATTCCCAAGCATGTCAGGAAAAGATAGACCCTTCCGATGAAGTAACCAAGTGTCTCATTATTAACAGTTCCCTGTAAATAACAGAAGTGTAACAGCTTACAATTATATCCAGGGTAAGAACAGCATATATAAACAAAAGAACAAAAGGAATATATCGAATTGGAAAGAGAGAAAATTGCCAGCAACTGTTAACCTTTGAAACTGCTTCCCCAAGCTTCATTAGCTTGGCTGACTCCCCAGAGAGTTGCAGCTCTCTTGGAAACATCAGGAACTCCAAATCAGCAACATCAACAAATTTTGGATGTGATTTGTCCTCGGGGTCCACAAAATGCTCAATCTCTGCTAATGTGAATTCACGGACTCGGAGAAGACCTTGTCGCGGAGAGATCTGATTGTCAAGTTCTAAACATAGTGAGTATTTGAAAAAGGAATATCTAAGCAACTATTCAATAGCTGATAACTGCTTTTTAGAAGCATGAACAAATGGACTGTCAACTATCAGAATGTATAAATTATTCTAAGCATATTTACAAAAGCAAAATTACTGTAGAACCTCTATTAATTTCAATAACAAAGTAGGCACTGAACAAACAGTGACTGAAGAAAGCTATTAAGTGAAATGGCATATAACACAGCAATTATTAGTAGTAGCCATTTATAGAAATGTGACAAAAAACACAAACCTCATTTCTAAAAGCTTGCCCAATTTGAGCAGCGGCAAAGGGGAGCTTTTGGCCATTGTAATAGTACAGGTCCTTGAAGTTTACAAAAATACCCTGTGCGGTCTCTGGTCGCATATACCTATTTCCGCCACACAAAATTGAACCTTTTTAGCCAATCACCACAGAAGGAAATAAGTATAGAGAGAATGGAGATATTCTTACCCCACGCTAAGACCAGTGGGGCCAATAGATGTCTGGAACATAAGATTGAATGGGTAGGGATCAGAAAGCGGATTCTTTGTATCAGGGGCAACAATGCCATATTCCTTAATCTTTGCACCAAGTTCCTCTGCTGAGAGGTCATCCAAAATGGCAAGAATACGCTTAAATTCATCAGCCTTCTCTTGGGGCAAGGCAAGGTCTTTCTCAAGCTTTTCCTTGCAAAAATCTTTCAACAAGTGGTCAGCACGGTAACATGTGCCTGTCTTCTCGTCTTTAACCATGAGGTCAGTAAACTTCTCAACATGGCCTGATGCCTTCAAGACAACCTCAGGCGTCACACATGGGCAGTCAACCTCCAACATGTTCTCCGCCAGAACGAAGAACTGGGAGAGAAATTAAGAATATCGTTAATCTTAGCAAATAAGTAGACCAAAATGAAGCATCAAACACAAGAAATAATTATAGTGCAGTCAGTTCCATTAAAAACTAGCAATTCACATCGTAAACCTAGAACCCAAACTAACAACACAGAGTTCACAAGGAAGGCAAAAAATTCTAATTTCCTATAGGGCATTTTCCAATTAGTACTTACTCCTAATTGACACGAAAAGGTTCTCATAAGATTGTAGTCACCAATGTACAGCTAAAGCACTGAAAAAAATCACCTGGACCAATGCAACATCCTTTCCTAGTAGAAAATCGTTGTGATAATCCAGATTATAGATAGATACACAAATCCCAGGGGAAAACAAAATTCAACACATCCATCAAGTATCAGCTAAGGCCTATACGCTAAGACCAAACTACAGGGGAAATCGAAAGTGTTCAGAGACAGATCGCGGGCGTCACCTGCCGCCAGAAGGAAATCACGTTGGCCTTGACGCGGCATCCGGGCGGCCCGTAGTCGTAGAGCCCCGCAACGCCGCGGTAGATCTTGTACGAGGGTATGTAGAACAGCTTCCGCTCCAGCGTGTTCACCACCGCCTGCCGCAGCTCCTCCCTCTCCTTCGCGGCGCCACCCGTGCCCGCCCCGATCGCCTGCTGCAGCCGGCGCGCGGCCGCGCCGGCCTCGACCTTGAGCGCCTTAAGCGCCTCGACCGCGGCGTCCACGTCGGCCTTGGGCACGCCGCCGGCGGCCTTGAGCGCGCGCACGGCCTCGGCCTGCGCGTCCGCGGCTGCCTGGCGCTCCGCGAGCGTGCGCCGCAGCGCGTCCTCCGACGGCGCGGCCATGGAGGTGGTGTGGTGCCGGCGGCGCGCGGCGGCGGCGGCTAGGGTTGCGGCGGGCTGGGTTCTGGGTTTAGGGGTGGAGCGGAGGAGCGAGGAGAAGATGAGCCGGGGGGCGAATCGCATAAAAACCATTGATGGATGCGGGCGCGCCAAGAAGCAAAAGACGCACAAACATCGTTTAGGAATGTGCATTTGGACCCCACGATTTTGATTTAATTTAACATGGAAAGAGTTCATGGACCTATAGAAAGGTTTCACAAATTTCCTAGTTTAATCCTCTCGACAGAACAACATGTAAAGTTTGTTCGAAATTTTTATTTTGTAACTTAACTAGCGAAACAGCCCATGCGTTACATCGGGTCAACAACTCGTTGAGTGGTTACATAAATAGCAATTTAGAGGTTTATACAAGTATGATAGTCATGTTATTGTTCTAATACATCTTAAAATCTATATAATGTGCAAATTATAGAAAGCAATTAGAGCAATGTAGCACTATCATAATTTGTGGGCTAGCCTTTTTCACATATATGGAATGAATATTATATAGTTTGTTTAAAACTTATATGATGTAGTATAAGAATGTTCCTTATTTATTGTTGATGATAAAACAATTTATTAGTTGTAGCTAGTATATTATAAATAAACCAGGTAAAGTATTTTTTGATCATCATTATCGTCGTCGGGCAGTTCTTGACTTTGCTCTTGAAAATCTGCGGGCTCTAAACTTTTGGCAAAAGACCCTCTTGGCTTCACAGTCTCATCGCGGTTGCAACCGGCTGCCGAGTTCTGAGAGCTCTGACATGCATGCGCCTGTGGCATCTTGATAGCCCCTCGTTGGCATTGTGTGCCAGCCGAGTCTTGAGCATCCGAACAGACGCAACAATGACGCATGTGCGTCCATGACCTGCCTGAGTCGCTTCTAGTGGACAAAATGACGACAGGCTCCCTCGGCCGGTTGTAGGGCGCTCAACGAGCACAACGCTTGTCCTTGGCCACGAACGTATAGGACACAGTAGGCAAAAGAAAAAAGTGGCTAAAAAATATAACCTTGGTATATTTTTCTTGTAAAACGCAAAATTATTTAGTTATAAATATATGTTGACTTATAGATAAAGCATAATCTAACAACATTCATAATATCTATGGATAAATTATATTTTTATGACTAACAAAACTGGTATGACATTTTTACGTTTTTTATGATTTTTGGTGAATTTTTCAATATTTTTTTAAATATATCAAATTTCAACGTTTTGCATCAGAAATCCTGATATATTTCAAAAATAATTAAAGCCCTTTCACATTTTCTTTCTCTCTAACATCTTTATACCTAGAACCATATATTACTTTCTATTATCTTCCTCACCCTTTATTTTCTAAGCTGAATTAGCACACCGTGATCTATACGGACACAGGGCCATAGGGCGGACAGAATTATTGGGCAGACGGAAATTTTCACGTTTAGATATTAGGGAAAGATTAACTACTATCAACGTAGAAAATGTAGATTGATAACATCAAATTAGCAGTGGTCGATTTGTTATGCACTTTCTCTATTCTAAATTTTAAATCGTAATGAATTTTTTAGTACATTTATTTTGTTATGCATTTAGATATAATAATAATAATAATAATAATATGTTGTAAAATAAATGAACCAAAAAAATTAAAATAATTTCGGAGGGAGTACTATTTATGTAAGATTTAAGGCAACAATGTAGATATATTAGGGAAATGTTGTGCTAAAGATCATGTCGGTCAAAGGATTTACGTTTGTAACAAAAGTACCTAATTTATGTATTAACTAAAATAGCCTTGTATTTTAGAGTTCGTCCTATAATCTTCAATTTGTTTTTTACATGGTATATGTTATGTGTTAAACCATCTGTCCTAAAAGCTGCACAATTCTAGGTTCAAAACAAGTCAAACTTGTTAAAGTTTGATTAAATTTATTAAAAATATTATCGAAGTTCATGTCTCAAACAGGTTTGCTATAAAATATATAATTTGATAATATTTAATTCGTATCTTAAATATTATTACTACATTTGTGTGTAAATTTAGTTAAATTTGAAATCGTTTGACCTCTTAAAAAATAATAAATATATTCTTCCTGAGACAGAGCATGCAGTTTTATAGTATCTAGTAATGTTGCAATTGGTATGTTACATTGTATTGAATCTCTTAGGGCCATAGTGAAAAGGTGGATGACCAATGCAAAGTCTATGATTTTTAGGTCTTGGGAAGTAAATAAGTAGCTAAAGGTAAAAAAATTAGAGAATTGCATAAACCGTGTAGTCTAAAATACTCCCTTAATTTTAAATTATAAGTAATTTTAAGAATCTTGGACAGTCAAAGCATCTCAAGTTTGGTCAAAATTATAAAGATTTTTAACAACAAATAGGTAATGCTATGAAAATTATAATTGATGAAGAATCTAATGATGTTTAGTTAGCATCATAAGTGTTAATATCTTATCATATAAATTTAGTCAAACTTAAAATACTTTCACTCTACAAGATTATTGAAATGACTAGAGTGTGTTTATATGAGTGATGTTACGTCTATATCTAGATTTATACCATGATTTGACAGAGAAAATGATGAATCAATTTACTTTATATTTACAAGACTAGCTAGAATTTCTAAGAACTACTCAGGTGCTCATTTGACTCCCGTCGGGTTTTGCATTTCTGTTTGTTAATTTCCCTTTGCAATGAATGGAGCTTTGTGCCGAATTTTATTTCTTTTGAGGGTGTATCTTAAACATCTGCCAGTATGTTGGGGTCTCATCTGAACGGCGTGGATTTGGTCCCATAGGATCGGAGCACACGTATGCGGGTCGCTGTCGGGAATGAAATGGCCGGCAAATGGTTACGAGGATCTAATCCTTACTATCCAATCTGATTCGATGGCCTGTTTTTCTCGCTAATCTCTTTCTTCTCAACGGTGGATCCGTAGATTACTGGATGCAACTCACGTCGTTTCTATCTGTAATTTCCGGAGTTCCTCTAATTTCTTTTTTATATATAAGATGCACACAAAACCTCTAATTTCTATCGGCATGGGTTTCGGTAACCTTCGGTTTACCATTTGAGATTGTAATAAAACTCTGCTTCTGCTTAATGAAACACATGCCGATGCATGTTCTCGAAAAAAAGTATAAGACGCGAATAATTTAAATATTCAGTCATTGTAATCTATGAGCTTTTTTTTATTTTCAGTTACGTACCATCCCCAAATGGTAGAGGCTCAAACTTTGTTGTCTTATCAAAAAAGTATGTTTATATACAGAATTTTGTCCCAAGAAATGATATAGCTAGATTAGAATCACATTTTACAACTTTGTTGCCATAATAGTTGTTGTTAAAATAAAATTATGGGTCAAAGCATACTTTAAAGACCGTGCTCATGGCTTATATATCTTGACAACGACAATAATAGTGTAGATTGTGTCTCTTAGGACTCCTTTGGATCATCCATTCATTCATTCCCCATTTCGAAATACTTTGTGAGCGTTGATGATCACAACCGATTGATAGGGTTGAGTTGATGATCTATCTTCATGGCGCTAGCTTTCTCCGTTCGTTTTGTTTGTCCATGCTCTTGGGAAGATATATTATTTCACAATATTTGTCCATTATTAAGAATGTCGACGTTGTAGAATTACAAGTTTATGGTCATTGCCCGCTGCTTGATTAGCAAGTTGAGCTTTAAGTCAAAGACAATAGGGTCGCTACACTTGCTCAGCATTTTGAGCTTAGGTCAAAGACAACTGAGTCGCTACTTGAGCTTAGCTATTTGAGATTTAAGTCAAAGATAGAGGCTACTTATGAAGGGATGATGGCGAGGCAGAGTATGACAGTGACGAGATGCAACGACATAGCATTATGGAGCAAGTTGAAGTAGTTGGATTGTTGGAGGTTAGAAGAAAAATCCACTCACCTATAAACACAAGTGAAAGTGAATCCCTTGCTCGATCCTATCGTGGAGTGATTATTACATTTATATTTTCTTGAAAACCGTATCACTCATGTTCCGACGAACTGATAGGAGAGCTACATGTCATTAGAAAAAGATATTAAATTTCAAACTATGAGAACTTAAAAAAAATTAGGCCTTAGATGATTTCAATTTGAAAAGTTACTTTCCTGGATTAGTGATTACTTCAATCCATACCCCTATGGAATAACAAAAAGCAAGGGCAGAGGGACCAGGATCCGAAACCATACAATAATTCGTAGGAACCCACACCGGATAGAGGACCGTCCCTTCCTCTTAAGAGGTGTAATTATGTTTGGGGATGACATTAGATAATCCGAATCGTAGTCCTCATGGGAATGGTCTCCGCTCTGGGGGATATTCCTTCTACCAATCAGAGTGGCCTGCCCTCAAAGTGGTAGGATTGAACCAGGCAGTCGTCTTGTATAAATTGGTGGTGAGGGGATTCACAGGTCTAGCCAGGGCAAGGTGTCAGAAATAACCCAGCACGAGATAGCCCGTCTGTTTATCCATACGCGTGCTGCACCAGGGAGCGCCTCTTTATTTCCAGAGGCGGAATTGGGTGAAATCTTCATCAAAGATCAGATGACTTGTTGGTAAGGCAGACCTTAGCAGTTGTCCGAGTTAAAGCAAACCTAGTGAATATTGCTTGTCCGAGTGAAAGCAAACCTCCTTCCTATTGCGGAAGCCTTCCTCTCCAAAATTCCCCTGCTTCCTCCCTCCAAAGGTTTATTTTCAATGGCAAGTCCTAGATGATGTAGGCTTTGCTTATCCTGGCTAACCATAAAGTACGCATCTCATGTGCAAAGAGACGATCTTCTGTCATATACTATAATAAATAGTAAATGGACCGATCACCAGTTTATTGGCTCGTTCATTCACTCGCTGGGTAAGGAGGTTGTGACTTACAAGATGTCAAAGAGAAACCCAGCTACAAAGTTATAAGCTCTTCAAGTACTACAACTTTACAAGTTTGTCTTTATCCTACTTCATTTTTAAAAAGTTATGAAATTTACTGTGTTACACCTACTTTTAAAGATAGGTCTTGCCAATTGCATTTAGAAATTGATTTGTAGAGACGACTAGAATCTCTAATTGCTAGACAAAAGCGTTAATTTCTAGAGGCAGTTAGAAAATCTAGCCAAATGTAAAAGAAATACCACTGGTTTCTCAACTGCCTTTGGCAATAAAGAACATTTTTTTCCATGAATATGCATGAGTGTGTGTAAGAAGAAGCAGAGTTTATGTAGAAAAATGTCGAAACTTGACGCCCAAAAATGCTAATAATAATTATATAATAAGAAAACGACATGGGAGAAAATCACCAAAAAATTCATGGCAGAGCCAAAGCTCAATGCTCACTTGCTCCAGTTTCAATCCATCTGTTAACCTCCGCCCAGATGACATTCCTAGAGGTGGCTAGAAAGCCTAGCTATCTCTAAAAACCTATGTCTAAAGACAGTCTAGCTTTAAAATTATTTTTAACAAATTTTGGTATAATCATCTTTACTAAAAAAAGAAACACCTCTAAAATTCCTTATGTAGTAGTGAGGCACGCCAAAACACCCTATCGCTTTTGATAAAATGTAGAACAATATTGGTAGGAAGTTGTTTCTAAAACGATCAGCAAGAGATATGTCATACTTGTATTGGTACATAAGGAAAAGAAAAACCACTATACAATACAAAAGAGACAACGGAATTAAACAAACCCGGAGAAGACAGAGAGGCAGGGATGATCTCACTAAGCTCTTTGTCTCCTGCCGCACATAGTCTTGCCTACAATCAACTTGCTAGCTCTTATGAACTTTTAAAAATTATTAATTGGTTAATCTAAACATGTCAGTATAGCAAATGTGCAATTATTCTGTCAACGTTTGTTTGGCATCGAGTTCTTGGTCTCATTTGAGCGGCGATCGCATCGGTGGTAGTACCTTCAAATCGCCGTTGTTTCTCTGGGACTGCGACTTTGGACACAGCGCACTTTGGTAAAAGGAGCGACGACCAAGTCGTCTCATCCACGCGTACAAAATCGGCCGGAGCCGGAAACAGTTAGCTGGCTGGCTTGGAATGTTTATCTGACTGGCTTGGAATGCTTATCACTTTGTCAGTTCGGTCTTGGCCTTCTTGCTTATCCTGTCCAGTGTTCTGTGTCCATGGGGCTTGAATGAAAATCAGATAAGAATGATGTGCATGGTCCCGAATCCTCAGGCCTTGTTTAGATACCAAAATTAGTATCTAAAATTTACTATGCAGAATTCCTATTCTTTATCATATTAAAATATCGACACATATATGGAGTACTAAATATAGATAAAATAAAAAACTAATTATACAGTTTTATTATATATTACGAGACAAATATTTTAAACCTAATTAATCAATGTTTGAATAATTATTATCAAATAAAAACAAAATTACTACTGTGTGACGGGACACTTACTATATAAATTTTGTCCACCAAATTTGATAACTAAATGAGGCCTCAGATTTGATTGAGCAAATTGCAGCATTTGACCACACACTTGGTGATACTGATACTGATACGTCCTGTCTAGACTGTGTCACTAATGTATTGTCAACTTAACTGTCACTGACTTGTGACTTCAAATTCAGATGGTTCCCCAACCCGTACGAGTACGACCTGCGCCTACTCGACGTGACAGAGATCCTGTGCGCAAGCCAATGAAATTGAGTTGTACTGCTCCTCGATCTGTCCGAAACGATGTACAACTAAGACATAATTTTAAATAGGTATGTATTATTAAAAAATTAAAAAAATAGGTTGGATAACTTCGATAAAAAAGTAATTTAAATTTAACAAAATACTAGTAATTGTCATATTAGTTAAAATCTGTCATCCTGCATGTTGTTATAGTATCGCTATTTGCAGTCGTACGTGTTGTTATTATTTTAGCCAAATTTAATATAGTTTAGCCAAATGCTAGTATAGTTATTTGTAGAATTGTACTCCGTACTCTATCCCTCTCAAATCATAAGTTATTTTGACTTTTCTAAGTGCAAACCTCTGAATCTGTCAACTTTTCAGCGTACTTCATCTAAGCCTTGTTTAGTTTATCCCAAAAGTTACAATTTTTTTACTCTCTCTCCATCACATTAATACTTTAGCTGCTTGCATGGAGCATTAAATATAGATAAAAAAATAACTAATTACACAGTTTAGTTTAAAATCACGAGATGAATCTTTTGAGCCTACTTGATCCACGATCGGACAATATTTTCTAAATAAGACAAAAGTGATATTATTCATCGGATTCAAAAAATTTTGCAATCTAAACGAGGCCCTATTCTAAATTATAAAAACATTTTCATCACTTTTTAGAAAAATAAAACTAAACCAAAAACGTCTATAATTGAGTGGAGAGTAGTCATAATTCCGAAGGACTAAAAAGATGCTAACTACATGTCTCATGTGTGCTGATGTCTGCTAATCATCACTACTGTATCTGAATGCTTCTGGTTAGGTAGGACCTCGCCATGGCGACCAATAATCCACCGACGGCGCCGGCGACGACGATGCCGACGCCGACGCCGTGGTGGTCGAGGACCGCCCCGGCGTCAGCCCGCCAGCGCCGGAGATTGCCTGCAGGTCCAGGTCGCCGCCGCTCTGCAGGATGTGCGCGTACCGGCTGAGGTCCGGGAACTCCTGTTGCTGACCGGCACCAGTAGCCGCGGTCGGCGGCGGGCCTGTGGCGTGAAGCGTCCCCATCCGCGGAAGCGGCGTCCGCACCGCCGACGTCGAAGCCGTGGCGCCCTGGTGCTGGCCGTGGGACTGGAACGCGGCAAGGTGTCCGGCGGCGGGGAAGTTGAGCTTGGCCTTGGCGCCCTTGAAGCGGAGCGCGGCGGCGTCGTAGGCGCGCGCGGCCTCCTCGGCGGTGTCGAAGGTGCCGAGCCACACGCGCGCCGCCTTCACCGGGTCCCGGATCTCCGCCGCCCACTTGCCCCACGGCCGCTGCCGCACGCCGCGGTACCGAGGCCGCTGCTCCGGCGCCGGCACTGCCTGAGCCGCCGTCGCGGTCCGGTGCATCATCACTGAATCAATCCACACGGCAGAGGGAGCGCGTCAGTTCGTCAGAAATGTAACAGGGGAGTTGCCACTGCCACCGTTTATACAGCGTGGGTCCACCCGGGCAGAGTCAGAAGCATGACGATCGGATTGCCACGTTGGCTAGCTGTGATTTTTTTTTTACTCCGGGAAGACGATCATCATGTTTACTGTTACTATCATAGGATTGTGACTTACAAACAGTGATACAGTAGAGTAATTCATTCATAGTACTGTTGTCCGATTGTGAATAAACTTTGCAAACTACTGTGGTACTCATTCTTATGTTAGAAAAAATAGGCTGTAAATTGGACGCCTTCTTATTTTTTTTTTTGACAACGTTTGGAAACATGAGCAGAGTGCAAGCTAGTTGAATGACATACTCCTATTCAAGAGAGAATTTCATGAAAAAAAAGTATTCAAGAAAGAAAAATCGGTTCATCTACAGAGAGAATTAGCAGAGACGCCAAAGCATAAAGGTCAAAGGCGGAGAGCACTGCACGTGGGACCGTGGGCGAACACGTGTGCGTACCTTGCTGCTGGCCGAGCACGGGCACGGCCGGCGTCGGCTGCTGCGGCGCCGAGCTCTGCCTCCCGGCGCCGACGACGTGCGCGAGCGCCGCGACGATGATGGCGTGCTCGTCCTCGGCGGGCAACGGGGGACGCCACCAGACACCGCTGCCACCGGCGCCGCCTCCTGTCGCCGCCTGTGCCTCGCCACGGCCCGCCGGCTGAGGCGGCGGCGGCAGCGACGGAGCTCTGTCGTCGCGACGGGCGCCCTGGTGAGCGGCAGGAGCAGGGGCGCCGGCGCTGTCTCTGGGGCTATCCACGCTTGCGTGTGTGCGTGTGCGGGTGCGGTACCGGCGCGCGCGAGGGCGAGGGCGAGGGCGAGGAGGCAACGCCCATATGCGTGTGTTGTTCACGTGTCCGGCTGCTAGTCGCGGGGGTGGGCTTTAGCTTAGCGTCCAAGGAGGAGGAGATTGACGCTGCATAGCAGAGCCTGGCGATAAGGATGGGACTCACTCGATCACTCGCGTGATGATGTCGAGTGCGGACGTGGGGGCACTTCAGGAAGCCTCCCCTCCCTTTATAACCAAACCGCCTTACGACAACACGCGCTTACGATCGATCGTTACCGTGACCGGTTAAAGTGGTTTTTATCATCTTTACCGTTGTCAAAATTATCACAAGGCATTTTACTGCTACTGCTAGTACTATTTAAGATGCCACTTTTGGATACGTATAAGTTGCTAGTCACAATATGCGCTTACGGATTGTTACAGTAACTGGGTTAAAGTGGTTACATCTTTACCGTTGTCAAAATTATCGCGAAGCATTTGACTATTACGAGTACTATTTGAGAAAAATTGACACTACAAGTTGCTAGTCGATACACCTTTAAAGCATGTGTACTCCGTAGATAAAGTAATACGGCTAATTGCTATTAGTCCAAGTCTCCGACTTAGTATCGCCAAGTCATAGTCATTTTCTTAAACGAATAAAGTACGGTTGTTGTTTGCTTCAAGGACGCGACAGGACATAATGGTTATGTCCCAATTTTCTTGTATGGAGTAACCCTACATGTTTGCTTGTTTTCATTAATTGTGGTAGGAGGTACGTATATGCTTGATTTTTATCGTTAAGAGCAACTTCAAATAGTCTCTTTGTAACTTTATTAATTTACTCTCTTGTCTTCAATAGACCGACTCTTAACTTCCGTTCTCTAAACTTTGATGGCTTATAATAATTTTCCTTATATGAAAACATCATGATAAAACTACCATATAGCCATGGAGAGCGAGAAAGCTAGGGTGGTTTGGAGATACGAAAAGATGACAAAATGGTTTGGAGAGTCTATTGCCTCCTATTTTTAGTTTGTTTTCTAAATGTTGTGATTAAGTGCCATATAGATAGTCTCTTGGCTACGCTCGAACGACCCTTAGGTGGGCTCGGATGTTAGCTTTCCTACATCTTCCTCCTGCGTTCTTTGCCAGGGAGAACTAGCCCCTCCTGCAATATTTGTCATGGATGTTTTTTTTCCTTTAATACACAAAAGTGTAGCGTATCATTGCAAGCTTGGTTTCGCTTGAAAGCACCCATGGGCACATGCCTTCGATCTGGCGCTCTCCTTGTGTGGTCAAGCACCCCGTTCGACATGGGCACACTTGTCCGGTCACACAACAATGCCTATCGCTCGGTCACCGCCCCCGCGTTGCCACATGCTGGCATCGCTCGTGCCTCCACTTGGTGTCTCTGACATTGAGCTCGACCTATGACTAGGGCAAATGGCGTCGAACTTGACCAGCAACCAGCAGGGCACAAGGCGAAAAGTCCATGACAGAATTAATGACTTTGCCCAAATGCCTATGTCTTATCTCACTTAGTCCTCGAAACCAAGCTTACAAGCACATATGTTCGCCCCTCAATGACAACAAACACTTAACAACCCCCCTAAATCTATATCTAACTTACTCACCTTACAATTATGAAAAGTAATATGAAAAGTATTATGCTAGAATAATACAGGTAAGAGAGGGCACACAATTACTAGCCCACGCATGGGACAGGTTGCTGGCCCGACAAATCAAACATGGTTAAATGAAGTGCACATACTCCAGATTTTCGTGGCAATTCGGACGACCCACTGTTACTGATGGAGTGATGGCAGTTTGCACGGTAGCACATGACTAGAGCTAGAGCCGTGTCCGCTAAAGCTTGCGATTTTAGACTTGCAGAGGCTAGCAGTGGTGAATACAAAGCTCACATGCTCAACTCTCAACTAATCTTTTGCATCATTTTAATACATTCAACTTCCATTTTTATTTGTTGTGTGGTTGAATTTTGACCACTGAATAATATTTTATGAGCACATGCACATGGTGACGTGGATCAGTCTAAACTCTTGTTTATTGACTTAGCGGCAGAAGAAGAAATCGAGTGACGTCATAGGATGAGTAAGGCAGCTGCATCTGGGTTCAATGCCTCAATGTATTCAAATATTGTCCTCTAATGTACCACATCACTTTAATATATTCAACTTGTGAAGTTGGATTGGTCATTGGTAAAAAATTGCAAAACACCTATACTGAATCACGGACGCAACTAGGAAGGGAGAAGCTGCTAATGTTTTTCAGCCACTACTCAACTTACATAAGCATGGAGTGATGATGACTACTCTCTCCGTTCCAAACTATAGTTCGTTTTGACTTTTTTGATGCATGTATTTTGCTATATACCTAGATAAATAATATGTCTAAATACATAATAAAATGCACGCACCGAAAAAGTCAAAGTGAACTACAAGTTGAAACGGAGGGAGTATGAGTCATGCAACTGGCAGTCTTGATTAATGTTTTCAGAGTCTCAGCACATGGGTGATTGTTGAACACTCACTTTACTAGTGTGGATGTTTCTTGACCTGTTGTTGGGCATTAATCTCATTGACTTGGAACCAGTTTGAAGTAGTTGCTTGCTGGGACCTGATTCTCCTTCTAGAAGACCAAAACAACTTGGGCACCAAACAACTCCCTCGTCAAGATCAAGATATACTTACATAACAAAGAGTGTAAAGCTAGCTTCCATCCTATCCATTCTATCCAGCAGTAGAATCAGATTAAATAGAATCAGATTAAACAAACAAGCGTATATACAGCATAGGCATAAGGCATCTATCTGTAATTCTGTACAGATGACAACATCCGCGAGTCTCTCTGGTCAGTAGTTGTAAGCTCACCAGGAGCTTTACATTTCCGGATGAGACAGACAGTGGTCAGAAGAGAAGGACAAGCGAATCAAACCCTTCCCTGAACAAACTGCATGCTGTTGTTTGCCCAAGAGATTTGCTGGTAAAGATGATGCCTTACTTGGTACAGACTACAGAGGCATTTGCCATTGGGAGACACCCGATAGTTACCGTTTTTTTCTTTGGAAGAATCTGCCCCTACAGGCTACAATATTTATTGAAAAAACAAGCAAGAAACAGAGTTCAAGTACAGGCTGGTTCAAGAAATAGAAAAGAGAAACAAAATAAGCAACAAACCACAAATTACAACTGACTTTAAATCAGCTTTATAGAGAGTAGAGACCTGAACTGTCGATGTTGAACGGCCCCACCCCCAAAAACCAAAGCTGACTCTAACACAAGATCCTCCTGCAATCCTCCGGCAAAAAAATATGTTCAAAATTCTTGTATAGTTGAGACACAAATCGCCAATTCACCCATGTGGAACGATGGCCTCAAAGTTAAGGACATGTATTTAAAAGGGTGGATTATGCTTGTTGGCAATGTTAAGGTAACTGACTTCTGATCTGGCACATGCTGTGGATTGGTTCCACTTAACTTAAGGAGCAATTCCCTGCATTATACGAGATTAGCTATTAGCAAAAATAGCTCTGTGACTGAAATGGCCAGTAGAAGATGGAATCCTACTTTCAGAAGATAACAATATCAGCTTACAAGGCTTGGATACTAGGCGGTCCTTTTCTATCTTTTGAGGATAATAAGCCAAAATGGTGTTGGGGAAAAAGTGGTTATTTTAGCTAAATCAAGGTATAATCATTTATGCAGAATATGGTATACCAAACAATAAGAACCACCAGTGCAAGAAATATTTTGGCTACTTACATTACAATTTGCTTTTAAAGTTGCAGTAAGAACAAGCAAAACTGTAGTGATCTCTGTCTTTAGGAAGGAAGGAGTAGGAATATGAAAGACAGTTGGAGGTGACAGATGCAGGAGCACACGCACCTCAATTACTCTGATAGTCACCCCGACCGCAAAAGTGGAGGAACCTCTTCATGGACTTCTTCATTTGGGGTTCTGTTGCTGTGGGTATGACTTTATCTGGGATTGGAGAGACAAAGTCGAAGTACTCCCCACCTTGGCAGCAACGTCTCCAGATCGGGGCAGCCCATTATATCCAGAAACCTGAGGCCTGGAAGCCGCTGGAGGAGACCCTGTGGTAACTCTTTTATCTCCGGATACCACCGAATCCCTAATCCTTCAAGAGAAGTGAGGCCATCCATCCCATCAGGTAGCACTGTCAGCTCATTGCAATGGTCTAGACTGAGATAGCTCAAATTTGCCAGATCTCCAAGGTTTGAAGGCAGAGCCACTAAACTTTTGCATTCGTCGATCTCCATTTTTCCAAGTGAAGTAGGCAACTTCGGAATCTCCAGCAAGCTACCACATGATTTTATTGTTAACGACTCCTGCCAGTGATCCAATCGACAAGTCGACAAGAGATGGCAAAGATCCCAAAGGCATGCTGATATGAGCTTGACCTTCTGCAGCCCTAAACTCAGGCCGCCAACTCAGAAAAAAGAGAACTGGGCTCTCCGGAAGAGTTGCAATTTTGTTGCATCCGATGATGAATAGGGTTCGGAGCCGGGGAAACATCAGCAAGCTACTAGGCTCTCCTATATTATTTTCTGCCACCTCTCCAACTCTGGCAAATGATATAACCACATAGTCTTCAACTTAGGGAAAATCTCCAAAGAAGTATTATTTTCTGCAGATTCCATGTTGATGTTCTTACATAAAGTGGTCAGGTTGTTCATGAACTCTAAACGCAATTCTTCAAGAGAGGGCAACAACCACACTGGTGGCAGATCCTCACAGCTTGGCCAATCGGAAATGATTAAAGTTCTTAAACACTGGAACATCTGTGGATCTCTCATCCACGGTGAGATGGATAGGCCAGCATACCCATGTAGCCCCAATGTTTTGAGATCAACATGAGGTACAAGAGATTCCAGTACTTTTTCCTCATTACTACTGACGACATCATCATGCAACGGATTGTATTTTTTGTCAATGCCCCAACACAAAAGCAGCTCAGTTAGATTCTTCTTCTCATGGAGATTGGCATTTGATCCACTAATTACTTTCCTTAAATTGTACAGTTCCAATCTATTTCCAAGGTGTCTCAAATCTTTGAGCTCCTCAATACCAAAGCCATCTCCAGTGTCCACAATAAATTTTGTCATTGTGCGGAGGTTGTGTAGCAGACTAAGTTTTGGAGGCATCCCTTTCAAACTACTGCATCCAAATAGATAAATATAGTTGAGCTTTCTCATAGTATGCATGCCTTCCGGTAAATACTGTAGGTTCTGACAATGACTGAGAATCAATGACTGCAAACTATACAACATACAAACTGAAATTCGACAATCTAACAATTTCTGACCAAGAAAGATAAAGAAATCTTAAATGTCTAGTACTTATGACCTTGCTATAGATAACATATGGATCTGCACAACGCATCGCCCGTAGTGATTTCATTTTAAACTCCTTAAGATCCATGTGTTCTGATCGTTGTTGAGTTAATAAAGTGCGGATAGATGACAAATTCTTCATTAACCCAGTGAGTTGTTGTTTCGATCCATACAATGACAACTGCATGTGATGTACATTATGTACTGATACTTTCTGCTCAATCAACTCTTCTACAAAAGCACACTCATCTGTGACATCTTTTGCTAAGTCATGCATTAAATCATGCATTTTGCATACAGTTTTCTTGTTTGGAGGCAAAGAATAATTATAATCATGACATGTCTTGACACCCACATCTTGAATAAATGACCTCCACACCAACTCGTTGAAAATAAATTTTCACCTTTCAGTGCCAAATCTATTGTCCCCTCTGCATGAATTAAATTGTTTGCCATCCACAATTGGATCAACTCATCCTTATCCATCTCATAGTCCTTAGGGAAAACTGCACAGAAGGCAAAGCATTGCTTCATTTCAGATGACAAGTGAATGTAGCTCAATTTTAGAATGGTCAGTACTTCATCTTTGCCAACCCTTTCATCCTTTGCGATGGTCTCCCATTCCTTGATTTGATGTTTGGAACTCATCAAGCCACCCATTGTCTTCAGAGCAAGAGGTAGCCCCTTGCACTTGTTAACAATAATTTTACCAATCGTTATCAACTCTGCTTGCTTTTGAACTCCTTTGCTAAATGCTTTCTTTGAGAACAATTCCCATGAATCATCTTCACTCAGGCATGTTAGTCCATGGGGTGGAAGGGTGCCCATTATTGAGGCAACTTGTCGGCTTCAACTTGTAACAACTATTACGCTTCCTGGTCTACCAACAGATGAACATAATAGTGGCTTGAGGTCGTCCTCCCATTTCTGTTGCTCTTCATTCCACACATCGTCAAGAACTAGTAGGAACCTTGTCCGGCCGACAACTTCCAGCAGCTTTCCTCTCAACAGCTCAATGGTGTCAGGCAGGTCACATCTTGCATTTGTAGCAAGTTCTATGATGGATCGCACAATAGAAATGGCTTCAAAATTATCTGACACACAGTGCCACATCTTCAACTCAAAGTGGTTCAGAACTTTGCTGTCATTGTACACCATCTTAGCTAGTGTGGTCTTCCCCAAACCTCCCATACCAATGATGGGCAGAACCTGCACATCCCGCTGATCTTGCTGGTCGATTAACAGCTTCACCACGACTTCCTTGTCGTTGTCTCTTCCAAAGATGTCTGCAGACTCATCGAGTGCAGAGTGCGTCTGCCCATACAGAGGTTGCGGCGCCTCCACGCGCTCCACCAGACCAAACGTGTGCATCTCCGTCACCAGCTCGTTGATTCTCTTGAGGACCTTGTTCAGATTCGAGCTGACAGTGAGGCGGAATAGAAGCGGGCTGTGGAGGGTGAAGTATCTCAGTATCTTGGTCGCCCTGGGGTCGCCGGCCTGGGCCTCCCGCCGCAGGGCCTCGTACTGGAAGTCATCGAGGACATCGTCGGCCTGGTAGACGACGGCCTTGAGGTCCTTCATCCACCTTATCACGGCTGGGTTGGCCTCGCTCTTCACCTCGGCGTCGGCAAGCAGGGACTGCACGGACAGTAGGTGGCGCTCCAGCTTGCGCCGGTCGTCGTCGACGCCCCATATCCGGGTGATGGTCTGGACGAGCGCGTCGGTGGCCTTGCCGACAACGCCGCGCACCACGGGGAGGAGCAGCGACTCAGCCATGGGCAGCGCCCTTGCCACTTGCCAGGAAGGATCTCACTTGTCTTGTCTAAAAGTTGTGCGCGCGGCGTGGGAAGCGAGAGGTGCGGCGAGAGGCGGAGGTGGGGGTGCCGGTCGAGGCGAGGCCTCAATCTGGAAGAAGGGAGGCGCCACTGTCACTGACTCACAGTACTCGTCAACAAGCGCGTGGACAAGGTAACGCGCCTTTTGCACAGAAACCCATGTCTTTGTTGACAAGGCAAACACAGGCCTCGTTTAGATTGCCCGATTCGGTGCACACCGAATGACTGTAGCGACTGTTGAATAGTGTATTATTTGTTTTTATTTTATAATAATTGTCCTAGGTTTAAAATATTCGTCTCGCAAAGTACAACCAAACTATATAATTAGTTTTTAATTTCATCTATATTTAGTACTCTATGTATGTGCCGGCATTTTAATGTGATGGAAAATCTTCTTTTTACATAGTAAATCTGAACGCAAATTCAGAAAACTGAACATGGCCTCAGCCTATTCAACATGATAGTTTGGGTTGGGTATGGATCTGACAACTGTCTCAACCCAGTTATCTGCTCTGCACAAGAATACAAGATGTAACAAGAATCGGAAGGTCATGTTGTCCAACCCTCAAACTAAGCCGATAGTTTTCCAAGCAGGTGAACAAATGATGTGTCAAATAAGCTTCCCAAATGCTTCTATCATTCAAGACTAGTCTTTCTTTGCTGAATGGTGTGTGATTACAAACCAAAGAAGAAAAGGGGTAGAATTCAAGATGTGAGAAATTTGATTTCCAACTTGCAGAATCTGACAAACATGAAAATGGTTGTGGAAGCTGAAACTTGGAAATGGCCTGTGACAATATATTGTAAAGCAAAAATATGTTATAAATTCTTGTGTAGTTCAGTTGAGAGTTGAGACACGAATCTTGGTTCAATGTTTAGAAATACAACAGGTTTGTTATACTGTTATTTAATATCATATGGAACGTCTATCTTTTGGCTCGTTGCATTTCATGGACCACACTTGTTCTAATTCCTACCTACGCTACTGGAGCCAGACAAGCTGGGGGTTGCCCGGCAGGACAGCAACCAAGCGGACCTGTCCATGAACAATAAACGGTAGTCCTAGCATGTTGAATCCAATGAATCCCAGCCAGAGCATTTCCCTTGGTCTGGATGCTACAGCGCAACTGACTCACAGAAGGCCAGGTCACGATGCATCTGTCTAAGCTGTACCCAGTTGAAGTCCATCTGATCAAAAACAGTTTCTTGTGAAGCCGAGCAGTATCTCATTGAAATAACAGCTCATTCATATTTACACAATCATGGCAATCTATGAGCTGCATTAAGCCAACCGGTGTCAGTCTAGGTAAACCTCATACCACTAGCCCACTAGTGCTACAATTTGAACTCACAAAAGCAGTACTCGGGCAGAGCCGATCCCCTGCCTCTGATATATTCCTCTCGATGAACATCCCACATAGCCTTAGACAGTTGCTCTCTTGCTAGTCCAGCAGCAGTGCAGTTTGCAAAAGCCCTCCTGCTCAAGACCAGTGTCTTCTGGAGACCTTGCATTGTTCTCATTGCAGTTACCATCTTATCCATATTCCCAAAGAATGTGGCAATGTAGGCATCACTGTTAACTGAAACATAGTAGTCAAGAGCAGCTTTTGTGTTGCCATGCATATTCTCAAAATCTTCATGGGCCAGGAGAGATGATTTAGTGTATATATTTTTGTAAATGGATGTGAAACCCTCAAGTTCCATTAGCCCATCACCAGCAGCTAAATAAATGTTTGTGTCTGTAGGAATGTCTAGTGCTTGGAGGATAAATGCTGTTTCACTTGGTGTCAGAGGGCACTTGCCACGGTTCCTCCACAGGCGGGCAGCATCACCTGTCAATACCTTCCTACCCTCCCCGCGTGCAGCTTCAATGGAGTCCAGTGATTTGGAAGAAAGACCAGTGTATGCACAGCGACTGTAGGCAACCATATCAGGTTCAAATCTCAGGTGAAGGGACAAGAAGGGTTTTGGTATGGCTTGGAGAAGTTCAACAGCTTTGGAATGCACTTTCTTATTCAACCTGAGAGCACTGTAGCAGCCTTGACAGTATGAAGCTTTTGCATACGAGGGGTTTCTGAAAACACACAAACATATATCAGTTTGGTGCAGAATCAGCCTCAAGATGAATAACTAACATTACATTTAAAAGTTTATCATACCAAAGAGCCTCGCTGATAGAAATATGAAGAACAGAAGAGTAAATACAATACTTTCTAGGATATACATTGTCATTGCCACAATCGTGAAGTGTAGAATAGCCAACCACACAAATTTTTAGGTACATACATAAGCTGGAAGGACCAAACTACTTGTAGCCTTATTATCTTATTTCACTTGACCTACATCTTTGACGTTACAGTTGGGCAAAAAGGATTTTTCAGAATATGGCAATCTTTCGAAGATAATAGGAAACTAAGATTAGGTAAATTGAAGTGGATGATGATATACAAAAAATCATATAACCAACAAATAAATGATACCCAGATTCCCATAATATATATACAAGCATCATTGCCATCAAAATTCATAGTGTGTATGCTCCAACCAACTACAGTCGGGTACGCTTACTGCAAAGGGATAAAGAGAACTAATAAATGCAGATGACTACAGCTTTTTACAGTACCATGTGAAATCAAGGAAATCCAGCCAGCAAACAGATTTTGAAGGTTTACAAAAATATGCTACACTAATAGAGTAGGGAGGTTATATTTCAATCAAACAATGAAATCAATAAACAGACCTTATCCATGGAAAGCAGCAATTACTAACTACTTGGTCCCATTAGATGCTAGCATCAAAGCATAAAAGATCAAATAAATATACTGATTCATAGTTCATCATAGCTTAGCTGTAGTATTTTCACATATAGCACTCAGCAATCCAGTAATGATAAAAATTAATATACTTCATAATCTATCTCCCCCCTTGGCAGGTATATCTAATATGCTGCAGATGTCAAGCTTGTAGTGGTACAACATTTATTACTAACTGAATTATTATCACCCCTTCCAATATATTAATACAATGAATATAGATTAACATATTCTATGGATATCATGCAAAATCCAACATAACTTGTGAAATGAATTACTAGTAATCATGAGTAACAGCAATAGTATTATGGAAATGAACGGAAAATGCAAGGGATCAACGAGATAAATAAATGAGTAGTACCTATCTCTCCTTTGATTCATGGCAGGTGTCAGTGAGATGTATTGATGCTCCAAGAGAGCTGGAAGTACACTTTCAACATAATCAAAATGTCCTTTCCGTTTACTGTCACACTCCACTTTTAAGGATAAAAGTAGAATGCATAAATAGCCT
>CM041643.1:39491640-39636928 GCA_023333625.1 Bothriochloa decipiens
TTATGATACTGACCATGTGGGCAAATAAGGTACTTGTTGGTCTTAAATAATTGTTGAAGTCGCACTGTTATTTCCAGCACTGAATCTGTACCCTATTTCAGTAAACATTTTGGTAAATGTGCAGATACGAGAATGACCCTGATTTTTAATTTTGGTTTTGCAGTTCTGCAAGACCGCTGTGGAACCTATGGGTGAGGAAAGTGACCATGTGCACATAATTGCCCTATCGGATGCACTAGGTGTACCTATCCGTGTTATGTACCTAGACCGAAGCTCGTGTGATACTGGCAATCTGAGCGTGAATCACCATGACTTCATCCCTTCTGCCAATGCTTCTGAGGGCGATACATCCGAGGGCGATGCTGCGATGACATCTACTCCTGCTGCTGAGAAACCTTACATCACTTTGCTCTACAGGCCTGGTCATTATGATATTCTCTACCCAAAGTGAATTTTGCTCATGGCTAGTTTCGTGACTTGGTTGAGAAAGCACACACTTCAGAAATCTGTAGTTATGTTTCGCCTCTGTGCTGCCAAAGGTGGCAAACTTGCTTTCGTGTGCTGATGCCCTGTTTCAAACTAGTTTTCTACCTGCTGTAAGTCTTACTCTGGTACAATGATTTAACATTTTGTTCTGCGGAGAAGTTCTGTTGATATTGCTACTGATCAGTTTTTTGTTCATAATTTGATTTTTTTTACCATCATTTATCCTAGGAAACCAAGCTCATAATGTTTAGAGTATAAAAACTACTGAAATGTAGGTGTTTGTCTTGTAGTAGTAGCAGGCTAGCAGCCATTCACTTAACAAATGGCTCTCCAGATTCATCATTTCTATTTTATCATTCCATCAGGTGTACAGCCCGTTACTCTTTGCCTATTTGATGGTCCTTATCCTGGGTGGGTGTAGTCCAGGTTATCGCTAGTGGTGTCTTCTCGTGCCAGGAACTGAAACCAGGTTGACAGATGGTTGGTTGTGATTGTTATGAAAGTTGTGAAGTAGGGAACGGAAGGTCGATCAGCATTGGGCAAATATGCTGTACACGAAGTACTGCTCGGGCATGAAGTGACACAAAGTTACAGGCAAAGGCCTATCTATGTCAAAAACTCAAAAGACCTTTTGTGATGAATGAATGAGACTGAAGCAAATGTGGGGTGATTTGCGTCTCGGGGGCGACATGGCAACCAATCAGTTGACGATGACATGTCCTTGCGATTAAAGAGGAAGAAAGGGGTCGACAAAGCCTGGAGAGCTGACCCAATGCATTGAAAGGCCAAGTGCTCTACTAGCTATTCTGTACGAACATGGCAACTCCGCGTACGAAAGCAAACTTTTTTCTTTCTTGTTTCGTTTTGTTCAGAGCTAAAATAACAAGTACTCCGTAGTACTGATAATGAGAATTGAAGAGGCAAAAAGCACAGCTTAAAATCGTCAGCACATAATAACATTGGATATGAACGTTACGCCGCCATGTGAACGTCCTTGGCTTGGCATTTTCCAAGCAGCAGGCCGCAGAGTCTGTCCTCTGACTCTTGAGGGCGTAGGACGCACTCAGGCAAGAATGAAGAATGATGGGTCTCAACTGCAGACTGAATGAAGTCGGGACAATTTCCTCCGTTTGGTGGTCTATGTTTCTGTTCCCACACTCCGGGTGGTTGGTTGGTTGGCTGCTGCCGTGCTGCTGCAGCCCTTGTTTCTTGTCGCTCTGGCTCAGCTGCCAGCTTCCGTGTCACGTCATCTAACTCGCAAGGAGACATTGATCATGTTTCGTGTCTTAGGAAGACTCGATTTATTAGCAAGGAGAAAGGATGCATCCAATCTTGGATCAGCAGATATCGCAGTTCTCAGCTCTCACAAGCAACAAACAAAAATAAAAAAGATAATTATGATAAACCAAATGGCCAAATGAAATCCTCCGGAGAAGAAGGCGTCTTCCGCGCGCATTTTTGTTAAGAGATTAGAAATCCAGGAAGTTGGTGACAAGCAACCGGCTCTAGATTGTTAGCAATCGTATTGCTGTTGTTTATTTTTTATTATTTTTTGCGACTTGCTGTTGTTTAGTGTAGCAGTTGATTTAGTTTTAAGGGAGGCCAGGCGAAGCAATCATGGACATGATTTGACGAGTCCAAACAAAATCTTGATTTTTTTTTAGAAAAGCTGCCTCCCTTTATTAATTCATCAAAACAGTATTACATACACCATCAGGTGATGACAGAAACCAAACATGTCTACCCGGAGACAGAGACACAACACTCCTTGTTAATCTATGCGCACCCTCGTTCGAACATCTTCTTTCATGAACGAACTCTACATGGGAGAAGGTTGCTTTTGTCGCCTTAATCTCCTTCATAATTGAGCCATACAACCCCATCCCCTCTCCATGAATACTCTTCACTGCATTGATACATTCGCTCACCACCCTGAACTTCTGTAGGACCAGGTCTGCAGCCAACGCCATGGCTTCCCGGCACGCTATCGTTTCAACCACTTCCGTGTTGGTTAACCCATCCAAAACTAGCACTGATGCTCCCAAGAAATTTCCGGCCTCATCCCTCGCCACTGCAGCAGTGGCAGAATGATTGAAATTCTTTGCCAAAGCTGCATCCATGTTCACCTTTGCAAACCCCGACGGCGGAGGTACCCATCTCGGCGACGGTGCTGGTTGACCGCTCCCACTGCTCCTTTGAACCGGCTTGGTCATTACAAGCTCTTCCAGATACCTGTCCACAAACCAATGCGTAGACAACGGACTCTGGAATACATTCTCATGGATCACCATTCGCCTCGCATGCCAAATCGTCCATAGTCGAACAACGACACGAATAATCACTTCGTGGGGCTTGGTCTTCCACACTTTCGCTAACCAGGATTTCGCCGCCCCTTCATTTATCATACATAGGGCTTCAGTAATCTCTTCCTTTTCCAAAGCCCACACAGCCTTCGCCATATGGCATTCCAGCAAGGAGTGCTTCCGGGAATCTAAATTGCCACAGACACTACATCGACTGTTCTCCGCCATATTTCTGTGACACCGTACATCTTGCGTGGGGATAGATTGGCGTGCCAGCCGCCAGATAAAAACCCCCACCTTCGATGGCCACCGTATGCTCTAACCAGTTCGTCCTTGTTTCCCTCGTGTGCACCAGCATTCTATAAGCCGACTTAACTAAGAACAGCCCCGATTTCTCATAATACCATGCCCAAAAATCCTCTTGTGCTGACGTGCAGAGTGGGATACTTAAGATAGTCTTGGCATCCATCGGTATGAAGAAATCGGTCACCATCTGCCTGTCCCACCTCCGAGGGGTCTGGTCTATTAGCTCACTAACCCTCTGAGGGGGGTCATCCTAGACACAGCACACCGGCTTCGTTAGGCCATCTCTCGGCAGCCAATGTGTCGTCCATATATCAGTGTTTTTTCCTGTGCCAATTCTCCTGATCAAACCCTGAACTAGAGTATCCCTTCCCTCAATTATTGATCTCCAAGTTCGCGAAGGGTTTGAGCCAACTATCGCTTAAAAAAAACAAAATCTTGATGGAAGACTGGGGGCCGGGACTGGAGGTGGCGGGAACGAGACTTCCGGGGATAGCGGGCCGCGGAATCTCCGAACGGGCCGGCGCGGGGCCCCTCGTGGCGGCAGCACGAGAAAAAGCCAGCATTTTCGGGCCCACCCACGCGCCAAATTTACGTACATACCGAAAACAAATTTGCACTATATATTTTTCTATTTTTAATTTGATTTGATTGATCTCCGTATTTAAAACAACTCTCGCTGAGTGCGCCTCTAGTCTAGTGTTAACGTCAGGAGTCTCAGGATTAGCTAGAGAGAGCGAGTAGCATAGCAACAGCAGTAGCAGGGGGATTAGACTGAGTGGCGGTGTCATAATCACTGTCGCATTAGTGGGCACAGCCACTCGTAGTCTTGTACATACCCAGGCAAGTGGTGGCGACGCATGATTGGCAACGGACGCATGATGGCACCGGGCATCCAATCCAATCCTGCCCTGGCCTTTTTTTCTCCGTAGTACCAAATGGTAATCTCGTGCGTGCTGCATGTAATTAATTCATCCAACGACGGCTGTGCAGTGCAGTGTGCTGTGACCCATCGTCATCTGCAGATAATGATAGTAACATTATTAACAGTAGTGTGACACTGTGCTACAGTGTTTATTAGGTGGAAAACGCGACGAAGACGAGAACCTCAACGACATCTCCGTCATCAGGAGCACCGCAACAGTCAGTCGTGTGTGTCCGTGCTGGTGTGGCCCAGCGACCAGTTGACGCGACAGTGACGCATTCTGAATTCTGAAACAGCAATTGTCAATTCCTAATGCGCGACGAATCGGTAGATCACCAACCGGTCCATTTGTCAGGCTGCCACTGACCGTGACCCGCCCACGCTTTAATTAACGGTGACAGAACGGCATCATTAATTTAAACAGAATATAATGTTGTTTCTGATGACGGAACTAAAAATCTTTCATTTCAATTTTTTTTGTAAAAAAATTCTGCATTTGCTGAGAACAATTTTGCTGAATCAATAGTGTCTGCGTCCCGGCCTCGCCACGAATGCTAGTTAAACCGGAATTAGTACTCGATCAACTTGACTAAGCGTTACAATCTGGACCAAGATTAAACTAAATTAATAAAATTATAATTAACTCGCCCAGTTACCGGTTGCCACCGCCTTCTTCTTCTTCCCTCCCGGAACGAGGAGAGAGAGAGAGAGAGAGAGACAGAGGGAGCGCACCGTTATTCCCTCCCAGGGGCTCCCTCCCCTCTCGCGCATTCCACCACCTCGTTCCACTCCTCCCCCTTTCCCTCCCTCTTCGCCTCGCTTCTCGCCGAGCCACCCGACCAATTCCCCCGCCCCTCACGCGCCCAGATCGCCGCCATTCCCTTCCCCGCCCGGTCCTGCCGCGACGAGGCCGCGGACACCGCACCTTCTCCTCCGATCCCCCCAGCAGCTGCCTACCTTCGCGCAGCGGTGGGCGTAGGTCCCGGCGGCGAACAGGCGCGAGGCGGAGCGCCGCAGCGTGCCCGCGGATGGGCTGGTAGGAGGCGGCGAGTTTTCCGAGGCGGTGGCTTTGGTGGCAGCAGCCATGTATTTCGCCAAGCTTGATGACTCGCCCATGTTCCGGACGCAGGTGAGAAGCCGCACGCACCGTCGTTATCCCGGCGGATCTCCTCCGTCCCTAGCGTTCGATTCCCGTGCGTGTGTCCGTGGGCGTGTGGCCACCTTTTGCCTGGATTCTGCCGCGGTGGGTACTGGGCAGGTTTGATCCGTGCGCGCGTGTCTCCAGCCCCCCAAATTTTATTGTCTCTTCCTTGCCTCCTTGGCGGCGCTGTTGCACATGGCCGGTAGCGGACTTCGCAAAGGCAAACTCGTCGCCGCTTCTCTTCTCTAGATAGCTGATGCGCGGCGCGTGCCCGGAATCTCCTCATTTGTTTGTTTATTTGTTTTGTGAAATGCACGTGGAAAGCGTAATTCCTTCCCTCTGATTTTGCCCTCCCGCGGATCGGCATATCCTGCATTGCGGCATGTGGTTCCATTTTATTTTATGACCGCTCTGTATTGTCGCATCTACTTGTTTTTACTCTGCGTGCCCCGAGCGCGCGTGTATACCGTATGCTTCTGCATTGCAGCATGTCGTTGAACTGTCAGTTAGTCAGGTTGGTTTTCTTCTTTGCCATTATTTTGCGATTTTTCCATGGTATCACAATGAGTGGTCCGGAATTATCTTGATTTCTTTTCAAAGTTAGCTTTTGTTTTTTCCTACGAAGGGGATCACGAACTAATGCTGCATAGTGCTGTAGCTGTACGCTCATCTCTGTCTGCTGCATATCTTTTGTCGTAAATACACTGGCACTAGTTTGATGTACAATGTGGATTCTCGTTACCAATTACCAATTAACAATATGAGCTTTGAAGCAGTTTAATTTTGTTTTCTGGAGTTGGATTTCCTTCAATTTTTCACTAAACCAAATGTGCGTCTTCGTAGAAGTTATAATGTACGTCAGCTGACTTATCTGTATCAGTCCAAGTTCATGCTTACTGCTCGACTATTTAAAATGAAAAAGAGGTCTCCCGTTTTATTTGAGTGCGTAAATGAACTTGCAGGACACTTTTAAAGTTTTCAGTTCTGAACATAGTGTAATTCATGGAGATTTTATGAATTGCTCAATTTAGAAGGCATTTGCAGAACTTGTATGTTTTACATTCAAACGTAATTTATTAATATGGGAGAAACGAATTCTCTTACTGGTTGCAGTCAAGAATGAAGCTTCGCTTCCTTTGATTGTTGGCTAACTATGCACCTTTCTGTTCTGTTGAAAACAGATACAATCACTTGAGGAGAGTGCTGAATTGCTGAGAGAGAGATGTTTGAAGTTCTATAAAGGTTGCCGTAACTACACGTAAGTGACCATTCGTTGCCCGTGCATTTATTTTGTAACAGGGACTATGGTTGAGCTGCAATTCACTCCCCTGCCCCATATGCCCTTTTGTTTCAGTGAAGGGCTAGGGGAAGCATACGATGGAGATATTGCATTTGCCAGCTCACTTGAAACATTTGGAGGAGGCCACAATGATCCAATTAGTGTTGCTTTTGGTGGTTAGTCATGTTATTTTCTTTGTCTGCTTTTCCCAGCAGCATTTGTAAACTTATCATGCAAGTATGCAGCAGGATTTTGATATTATTATTTTTGCTTAATTGTTCTTTCCACCATGTCTAAGTCCATGAGAAAAAAATATATGATGTTCAATTCTTCAGTATTTCACTGTTTCTTTTAACTGCTTTCATTTTCAACCTGCTTATATTACTTGTTTCTTATTTCTTTTTTTACTATTTCCCCACATAAGAGTAGAGTCGAGCTCAATGTGGTCAGATCTTTTACTGAGCATACTGAAATCTCATCTCCTTTCCAGGGCCTGTAATGACCAAATTTACAATTGCCTTAAGAGAAATTGGAACATACAAGGAAGTCCTGCGCTCCCAGGTAGTGCATTTCTTATTTAGAATGTGATTACATGTTTTACTTAGGCCAAATTCTTGTTTTTCCTCATAATGGGATGCTTATACAAGGATGGCCAGTTTTTCAAAAAAAATTACACAAGGAAGGCCTGAAAGTGACTGCACCTTGAAACATCCCTTTATAGTCTGTTATTGAAATATCAACGTGTCAATGTGAGTTGCCAGATGATATTTTATGGCGAGGAATATCATTATATTTTACGTTTCTTTTTCTTATACCTTTTTCTCTTTTCTTCTGAACATGCACCTTATGTAAGAATTTGGTCTCCCAAGCATCATTTCATATTGAAACTACAAAGTCATATGATTAGGGTGGAATGTTATATATTGAAATCTAATTTATATCATGCCATGACACATCTAACTTTTAGTAATTTTACCTGCTCTAATATCTGATTCGGTTTCCTGACAGGTTGAGCACATGTTAAATGACAGATTACTGAATTTTGTTGACATTGACTTGCATGATGTGAAGGTACTAGTATTATTTCCCATTACTACAAGACTATGAAAATCCACATTGAAAATAATTGAATGATATAGTGTTCTGTTTAATGCATTTTCAGGATGCTCATAAGCGCTTTGACAAGGCTAGCCTCTCATATGACCAGGTAAGCTATCTTATTATGTTGTTCCTTGTGTGTGATGTATTTTCTTCTTGTGTTGTTTCATAAATAACAGCAAAAACTTCCTCTTTCCCAATCATCAATATTTGTGGAATTTGACAAGTTTTTGCCTGTGCATAACATGTACATGCGATTCTGTTTAGTGATTGATAACGAGTCACCTGATCAAAATTTAGAACTGTTCATTACGATGTTTTCGCTATGTTTCTGTTATTTTTCTGGTAATTTGTTATTCTTTCATATTTTTCTGCCATACTTGCTTTGCTGCATAATTGTAATATTATTGCTTGCTAAATTGTTAAGAGTGAGTATGCTCTTTACTTGTGAAATGGTTGGTTTGGTTATAGATTCGTGAGAAGTACCTATCATTGAAGAAAGGTACCCGACCGGACATAACAACGGCAATTGAAGATGTAAAAACCATTCTTGTTCAACATTTTACAGTGTTAACACAAATTAAGACATCTCTCCCTACCACTTAACTAAATAGCATTTGGTTATAACCAGGAGCTTCACAGTGCTAGATCTTCATTTGAGCAAGCTCGTTTCAACTTGGTACGGTTTGCATAGTCCCTTACTTTGCTCCTTAGTTTTTGAGCTATATGCTTAGCATGCCATTGTTTGCCATATCCATTTTAATTTCTCAGGTCACTTTACTTTCCCATGTCGAGTCAAAGAAGAGATTTGAATTTTTGGAGGCTGTTAGTGCAATGATGGACTCACATCTTCGATATTTTAAACAAGTACCTCCTTGCATATTTTACCTTGTGGTGTAGCTATGTTATGCATAAATGATTAATCTTATCAATTGGTATTTGTCAGGGGTATGAACTATTGCATCAAATGGAGCCATATATTAATCAGGTAACTCTTAACCATTTCCCTTTGTATTATGGTGTTAATGCTTTGCTCTAGTAGTTACAGATCTTAACATTTAAATATTAGCACCCTGCATTAGTTGGGACAGGTGATATTCTCCTTCTCATGAGTCCAGTTTCTCAGTGCTCAGCGCAACTTTGCAGTTACTTTTATACATACTGATGATGATCTTGATTATTACTAAAAAAGTAATTGGACTGAGTTATCCCCAAGGCTCTGTTGATTTCTGCTTATGATAAAATTATGATACAATCACCACTGTTTCTTTTTTTTTTGAAATAAAACGAAATTCTTTTACATGGATCTGTTCTATAACAAAACACTCTGTTGATTTCAGTTTATGATATTATCTAGATGGCGTATGGACTAGTATTTACCTCATTGATCAACTCCGTCGCTTTAT
Source organism: Bothriochloa decipiens (assembly GCA_023333625.1). NCBI lineage: Eukaryota > Viridiplantae > Streptophyta > Magnoliopsida > Poales > Poaceae > Bothriochloa > Bothriochloa decipiens. The sequence goes on from CM041643.1 coordinate 39,500,582, forward strand.
TTTGTATTTTCTTGTTTTGTTACTGGCATTATAGCCAATTTTTTTTAATGTCAGCCAGCCATGCTTACGTAGATTGTTTTGTTTCTGCTTTGCTTCATTAGGACGTGGCACAGTTTTGCTTGTTTCTTCAATTTTTCTTTTCTTCTACTTAAAATGCTCATAAAAATTGACAATTTTTTTTCCTTCGACCTGCTTTTAAATTCTTCTTCAGGTTCTTGCTTATGCACAGCAATCAAGAGAAAGGGCAAACAAGGAACAAGCTTCTCTTGTAGAGAGGATGCATGAGTACAAAAGGCAGATAGACCGGGAAAGTCGATCTTCTATAAATGGTTTGAATGATTCTTATAATGGTGATGGAATACAGACAATTGGCAGAAGTTCACATAAACAGATCGAGGCAGTTATGCAGTCAACTTCAAAAGGCAAGGTAAGACACTAACACACTGGAGATCCAAAGCAGGTTTACAGTTTGAAAAAGAAAGTTAAATTCGTGATGTACTACTTCCAGGTTCAGACCATTCGTCAAGGTTATCTTTCAAAAAGATCTACAAACCTGAGAGCCGACTGGAAAAGAAGGTTCTTCGTACTTGATAGTCGAGGAATGTTGTACTACTATCGAAAACAAATTACTAGGCCACCTGTAGGTCTCCATTGTAACATTCAGTGTTGAAATGCTCATTAAGTTGGATAATATTTTGTTCCATGATGCATGATATATTTTAGTTCAGATATTTTCCTCAACCATTTGCCTTTGATCATGTAGGCTGGTTGCTCCATGCAAAGAGGCGTTAACCCCCCTGAACATGGTTCTGGGTTGTTGAGCAGATTGTTCTCTTCTCATTACCATGGTATTATACATGATGAAAAGTCCGTTGCACGGCATACTGTAAATTTGTTGACATCAACCATTAAAGTTGATGCTGAGCAATCAGATCTGAGGTTCTGTTTCAGAATCATTTCACCCACAAAGATCTACACATTGCAGGTATAACACAAGTTTATGGAGCAGTCTGTCTTACTGAATACGATTTAAGACTTTCATACTTCATGAACACATCTGCTATTTATGCAGGCAGAGAGTGCAGTAGATCAGATGGATTGGATTGAAAAGATAACTGGTGTTATTGCCTCTTTGCTGAGCTCACAATCCCCAGAACAGGTTAGTAATGGATGACCTCTGTTTGGATTGCATGTATTCTGGTATATTCAGTTTACAATACTTGGCTGTTCTGTTTCAGTGTTTTATGTCAAGCCCTAAGGGCAGTGGTCATGATAGGAGTACCAGTGATGGAAGTTCCTTTACAAGTTCAGTGGAGTTTGAACCTTCTGTAATTGATGACTTAGTACTGGAGAAGAACTCTGGAAATGGACAGCATGATGTCAGAGGCACCCATCATCACAGAACCAACATGAAACCTGAAAAACCAATTGACTTGCTTAGGAAAGTTGATGGCAATAATATGTGTGCCGACTGTGGTGCTTCGGAACCTGATTGGGCATCATTAAACCTTGGCGCACTTCTATGCATAGAGTGTTCTGGGGTGCATAGAAATCTTGGAGTGCATATATCAAAGGTAACCACAAAACTTTTAACTGTTAATTCTTTTTTGGTAAATGCTTGCTTCTCTTGATGGTCATGCACATAGATTGATTTCTGTATTCGTTTATTCTTTAATTCTAGACTAGAGGTTGTTTCAGTGTGTGCATGATATCAAATAAATTGGCCTTCGGTGCAGTGGTGCTATCACACCGACAGCTACACCTAAAGCTACAAAACATGTTTTGCATAGAGAAGGAAGTGAAACATGATTGTACTTTTGCCCAAAAAAGTGTCAAAACTTAAATTGCTAATGAATCTAAAATATAAACCTGTCGCCAAAAAAAATATCTTTTCAAATTCTGTAAATAGGGTTTCATATAGCTGAGTATCATTTTTGTATTGCTAATTGAGGATAATTATTATATATTTATTTTGATAGAATAGTAGCCTAAACGCATGCATCTTATTTCAGGTAAGATCTCTGACACTTGATGTCAGAGTTTGGGAGCCATCTGTAATCAATCTCTTTCAGTCATTAGGCAACATTTTTGTCAACAATATTTGGGAAGAGATGTTGCCAGATGATAATTCAAGGTAATATACTATGTCTGTTTTGAATCTCTTTATGAAGCAATTCAATTTCTTCTCTATTGCTCTCCAGGTAACAAACTTGCAACATTGTTTCTTTTGCAGTGCTGATGGATCAGACACATCACAGTACCTCTCTGTTAGCAAGCCTAAACACAAAGATGTATTCTCTGCCAAGGAGAAGTTTATTCATGCCAAGGTATTCAATTATATTCCTTTGTTCTTTAGAAATGAATGGGGTGTTAAAACCAAATTGTATCAAAGGGTCTCCAATTCTCCATTCAAAGAATGGTTGCACAAATATGACTCCTTAATAGTTCACTAAATAGAGAACTCCAGTCCTAACATGGATAGTGCCAGTCACGATGTGCTGCCAGTTCTGGACATTCCTTCTGTTGATCTAATTCTTTTCCATATCATAAGAGGGCTTTAGACATCCACCTGTATTTTTTTTAAAAGGCTCTGTTTCTCCCAGATCACACAATTAGCACGCGTATCTCATTGCACAAAGAAAATCTCACCCAATGTTCTGTAGCGTTTCACACATGAACCCTACTCCATGATCATAGAACCCAGATCTCAAATGAATCAAGAATGTTAATGTCAAATCCTGCATAGACTTTTGTAGAGACAACATGCTACTGTAGCTGAGAGTTGATTCGATGGTTTTATTTGTTTTATTGGCTAATATGCTCACCTCCTTATTTCCTCATAAATTGGGACCCACTGTATGGATTCCTTTTACATTATATATGCTGGAAATCATATGGCCCCCGCTTAGCTAAAGTATCATGTTACAATGTTTCAAAAATCATCACAAAAATCATGTATGTAGTACACCTAAAGTTAAGTGTAGCTACAAAAATTCATCTTTGATGCTGGAAAACCAGAAGTGTCACTATGGGAATCCACTGGAACCTTCAGAGTCAATTTTTTCAAATGATGATACAATCAAAACAGCAGCACCAAAATCCCTTCTTCATTGAGACCTTCATCTTTGCGGCTTGGCATATTTGGAAGCAGAGAAACAACTTCATTTTTGATAGAAGCCGGCCTACTTTCTATTCATGGAAAGACCTCTTCTATGAAGAGGCCAAACTTCAAGCTTATAGAATGAGAGATGACAAACGTGCAGCTTTTCTCCTCTGTTTAGATATTCTGATATCCTAGACCCACTGGCTTAGGACCTGCGGTTCCATTCCTGCTTTGGCTATCTCAGCCCTCCGGCTGGTTGGTTTGTTGTATATTCTCTCTCTTTGTACAAGTTTCTGTTTATTTCTTTAAAAATAAATAAATAAAATCCTACATTGGGGGCTTCCCCTGCTGTGTTTTCCATTCAAAAAAGAAGTGTCACTATCAGCACATGATGAACAATGCCAGGTTGATTGCTTGTCTATTTTGTTTCTTGGCATCTAGGATGAATTTAAAACTGAATTGTTGTGGCTATACTTAACATTACGTGTACTACATAGTACATACATGATTTTTGTGATGATTTTTAAAATATTGCAACATAGTACTCCCTCCATTCATAAATCTCCATCATCTAAGCAATTTTTTTTTTCAAGAATGTCCACCGTATTAGATGGGGACCATGGGTTGGGCAAGTCCCCAGAACTGAGAACTTCTCAAACTCGCTGAGCATTTATTGCTCCTTGGCTCCTCCTTGCCTGCATGTGTTGCTCATTCGCTGCTCACTCCTCGTACCTGCTGCGCCCACGACTGTTAAATGCAAATCAATGCTCGTTTGCTGCTGCTAGGCTGCTCCTTGGCCCCTGCGCCAAAGGCTAAAATGATGGAGATTTATGAATGGAGGGAGTATTTAGCTAACAAGGGCGCCAGCCCCCTGGACACCAAATCTGCACTCATAATGGTATATGTGAACTAGATAATTTACTCTTCATGATGTTATTGAGTTGAAACTATTCCCTTCATTTCAAATTGTAAGTCGTTCTGGCTTTTCTAGATACATAGTTTTTATTATGTGTCTAGACATCACGTCCATATAGATACATAACAAAAGTTATGTACCTAGGAAAAAACAAAATGACTTGCAATTTGGAACGGAGGGAGTAATTATCAAAAGGAAAAGAAAAAATAATAGTTCATTCTGCAAATTACTAACACTGATGATGTACTCACGGTAGTTTTTTTTGGTATTTTGATCAACACTCCCGCCAATCAAGAAAAAAAAATCCATCCAAGAATGTGTTCACTCAAACCATTCTAACTTTGTCCAAATATATATTTACAGTGAAATATACGGTCGACCCTTGTCAGGTCCACCAACTTACAAATTGCAGTTTTAGGCACATAACCTTTTTAAGTGGATCACATCCAAGATTAAGGGTCCAAAAATGCAATTTATAAGTTGATGGACCTCGATGGCACATCCTGACGAGTTCTGTGAATTTTACTCATATATTTAAATATATTAAAGCTTAAATAGTACAAATAAGCTTGGCTCAAAACTAGTTTTCTATAATGTTTCTTTTGGTTTTAAAAGATATATTACAGTAGAAAGTGGTGGCAAAATATGTGTCTGGACATACTGCATTCCGAAATGACACTTAGCGGTGACTGGAGGGGCTACATTCTTGGCAAGATTCTTGAAGTTTCATGAGAAATTACTTTAGGCACTACCCGATGCACATCCATGATCACATGCCTATGAAACCATCTGAAAAGAACACTGCATGAGCTAGAATCTGTATAACGTGAAACATGGTTTCAATGCGTGTATTTATATGCCTATTTGAAGATCTTCAGTTTGAACATATATTTAGTGTCATATATCCCAATTTGGTTGCTGAATTTTTTAATCTTTTTGGTGTAAATATTGCAGTATGTAGACAAAGAATTCATACGGAACCATAGCATGGATGAGAATCTGCTAGCTCAGCAGATGTGGAATAGTGTAGCTGCAAATGACAAGAAAGCAGCATACACTCTCATTGTGAGATCACGAGCCAATGTTAATTTTGTTTATGGAGAGATGTCTTGTAGCCCATTTTTGACTCTTGGAAAAGCACTTCAACAAGAGCAACCGGCTTCACCGCATGATGGAAGTCCTAGATTTTTCGATTGCAATTCACATGACAAAGTTTCTCCTCGAGAGCCCCTTTCCCATGCTAGCATGATTTCATGCACAGATGACATGGAGGACAGTTGTGAAGGTCTCTCCTTGCTCCATCTTGCATGCCGTGTTGCAGATGTTGGGATGGTTGAATTACTTTTGCAGTATGGTGCTAGTGTAAATATGAATGATTCTAGGGGTCGAACACCCCTTCATCACTGCATTTTGAAAGGAAGACATCAGCATGCAAAGCTTCTCCTCTCCAGGTATGCAAGAACTCGATTACTCAGGAATCTGATCTTGGACTACATGTTTGATTTGCCAACAAGGTTTATTCGAATCACTACTAGTATAACAATACTATATGATCATCATCAGAACTCTGTTTTGTTTAGCGAAGTGTGCATTCTGCTTTTCTTTATGGGCAGAACACTGAAATGATCCAGCAAAGCGGCAGGAATGCAAACAAGTCTCATTTTCTTTTTTTCGTTTGTATGTAGAGGGGCTGACTCACAAGCTATGGATCGAGATGGTAGGACAGCATTACAGTATGCAATCGGTGGTGGAACAAGCGATGAAGACATTCTTGCATTGTTAGAGGGCCATAGCAGATAATCTTGCAACCACACCTTCAGTAAATCGAGGTCCTCTTGTTGTGGTCGACTCAACTAACAGGGCTCCAGCCCCGCCGAGTCCCAGCTTGTTGTGCAGACAATCCGAATTTGTGGCATGAAAGCAACCTATGTACATGTCGTTCAAGGGCTTAATCATCATGATGTGTCTTGTGGTTTTCCCCACCTGTTGGTTGCTTAGCATAAGTGGTCCTTAGCATAAGTGGTCCTTATTGTCATCTGGCAAACGGTTTGGTTTTGTTTGCTGCAGATGATGCATAGTAAGCTTGTAAATGGAGTTGCTTCTCTTTATTTTTAGTCATCTTTCATCATGAAGTAGTTGTGGCATTCTGATGAAAGATGATTGTACATATCGAGATGTGGTGTTGTGGTATATGAGATATGAGCATGGTGTGGATGGTTTATACAAAATTTGTGTCTTGCTTACTCAAAATAGATTGCATTATTGCAGGAATCTTCATTTATTTTGAAGCTCAACCAGAATAAATTGCAGATAGCACAAGATTGACAGAAAAATTGCATCCCTGCAGAAGGTAAAAGTTTTTTTTTTTCTAACGTTCTTTTACATATGATACTTGCAGCTCTCGGTGTTTATTCGCCTAATATGATTTGCAATGTTGTAGTTGATAGATCTCTAATTTAAAGTTGTTTTGTTGGCCATAAAAGTTGAGCGCAGATATGAAAATTAGATATGAGAACTAAACTCTGAACTTCATAGATACATTTTGGCCGCAACTTTTTTAAATGATCTATTACAAAGCTGCAGGTGGCATCAAGAGCTACAATCTTCATCTTCCTCTAAAGAAAATAAGAAAGACAGAAAGAGGTACTGTTTTTTTAAGAAATTGTCAATAGAAATAGATGAATTATTTTCACACTCTGGATTGGCAAGAATTACTATTATTGCAATCTGAAACTTTTCAAAAGGTCAATAGTTTGACGCCTTAAAGTTTTCCATAACTGTTTTCTCTATTTTAAAGAGAAATTTCTATTTTCATGCTTTGCACGTGCGAAAATGCTTTGCCGACATCTAGTGAAAATACTCTTATTTGCTTTTTTGTGAGAGAAGATAGCGTTATTAATCTCAAAAAAATGCCGACTGACAGATCAGTGGATAATCGATACAGTACAAAGGCACGCGCACTAGCAATTTAAAGGCGCACTAGCTAGCTACGCGCTCGTTGAGATGTTGACGTTAACGACAGAAGGAATTTGATTCCTTCATCCCCACAGGCCCAACAAGGCCTCCCCTTCGTATTCCTTCCACAGATTACCAGCACTCCGCCACCCTCCCCACCTCTCTCTCGCAATCTCGCATCCCACATCGCGCGCACAGCTTGCAGACAGGTGAGAGGCTGAGAGCCATCCCGGCAAGTGCGTCGTCCATGGCTGAGCCGCTGCTGCTCCCCGTGGTGCGCGGCGTGCTCGGCAAGGCCGCCGACGCGCTCGTCCAGAAGATCACCCGCGTGTGGGGCGTCGATGACGACCGCCGCGACCTGGAGCTCAAACTGCTGTACGTGAAATCCCTGCTGGCCGACGCCGAGGCCAAGGCCGAGGCGGAGACGGAGGCCGGCCGCGCCGTAAGGCGTGGACGAAGGAGCTCAGGGCCGCCGCGTACCAGGCGGATGACGTCATCGACGACTTCCTGTAGTAACCCTAAAAATTACGAACATCGAAAAATACAACCAATAAATTTTTTTCAAATGTTGCTGGTTATGTAGAAAACCCTATCCTGTTTCACTTGGCACATATGTTTAGTGCTATCCTCTCCAAATAGCATCACCACATGTGTCTTAATATAATCTTAAGCCACATGTGATAAGCACCCTCGTCTAACACTTAATGGCTCATGTGTCAAGTACCCATGTTGCACATGTGGCACTTTTGTGCTTATACTATATAAGACCAGACTCTAGAACTCATCTCTCATCTAATTCCCCATTATGCTCCTCTAAAAACCCTTCATCTTGTTTATATCCCTTTTATGTTGGGATCCCACATCCAACGTACATCATGCTTCCCCTCCATGCTTCACTTGATATAACTCTATGTAACACTAAATTTGCCCTTTCGTGAGGCAATTATCCTTACTGCACTCTTGTACTCGTGTTACATAAGGTGAGACTCTAGAGTTTCTTCCTCTCTCTACAACACCTATCTTACTCCACTAAAATCCCTCATCTTGCTCGAACTCCTACGTTGGAATCTTGTATCAATACACCTCATGCCACCCTCAATGTATCACTAGATGTAGCCTATATGTGGCACTAGTTGTATCATCATATTGCATCTTTTGTACAACTTGTGATTTGGATTTTCTTCGAGTATATGTGATGATAATTAAAGAAATACCAATAATATTTATTTATCTAATAAATAAATATTATAGGAATATTAACCCAAATATCCAAAGGACTATATAAGCCTACTAAACATCTATTTGCAACATGCTATCTTCATCATATATATATATACATATACACATATGAAATATACAAAACAGAAAAGAGAAAAGGAAAGAAAATAGAAAGGAAATGGAAAAGGCCAACTAGCCCACGTCCAGTGGCGTAGGACAGGTAAAAATCAAGGTGTGGCAAAGAGTTGACAAAGCTTGATTATTGGCACAAAAATTGAAAAGTAACACATGAAGCAACTTGGACAAAGAGAGACAAACAAATTTGAGGTATGGCAGCTGCCACACCTTACCCTACCAAGTCCTCCGCCACTGCCCACGTCCCTGAACAAGCCCAGCTTGGCCTACTTGCCCTTCTCTTCCTTCCCTACCCACCGGCCCACAATAGCCCGCCAACCGCCGGCCTAGCAACCTGCAGCAGCCGCGACCCGCGAGCGCCAAGCACATCACGTGCTGTGGTTCCCTCTTCCTGTGACGCTAACGAACAGACCCCATGAGTGGACCCCGGCTGTCATAAACTTGGTCCCCTCCTCGGCCTCTACTTTTGGCGCTAATGCAGAGCTGCGTCCGCACCTCGGCCACCCATTCTGCTCACCACCACACGATTTTCCACCTACCAATCGAACACCCATGAGCGCGCCACCTCGGCCGACAAGGGTCACACGAATGGCATGACCCCCCGCGTGCGCTCCCACTCTGGCACTCCAGGGAGATGCCGTGCCGCTGTCCCCTGCTTTTCCTTGGCTGCGAAGGTGAATTGGCACCCCTCGCTGGCAGATGGAGCCCACGGAACCACAACAGCAACCCCCGGGACCCTCCTTGGCCGCCTGATCGCGTCCAATCGCGCCATCACCGTCCGCCTCGCTCCTGCTCCTGTCGCCGCCTATAAGTACCAGCACCCGGCTCCCTAGGGTTCCAGAACTCCCCCATCCATTGCCGCCACACCGGTGGCTTTGCAATTCGCCTCACCAGCAACAGTTCAGAGAAGAAGGGGAAGAAAAGAGAAGGAGACGGGGAAAGAGAGGAGGAAGTCGCCGTCAGAGCAGGACGCCACCGTCGGAGCTTGCCGGAAGGATCACGTCGAACCACTGCTACACTGTCGCCGCCACTCAGGAGTCTACTAGCACCTGCTCCGGGAAGAAGAGGAGAGAAGAAGAAGCAAGGAGGAGGAAGGAGCCACCGATGGAGAAGAAGTATGCCACACCGGAGTTGAAGAGGATGACGCTGTACCACAACCACGACGCCGTCCCGGTTCTGCTCTGCTTCCAGGCTGCACCCCGTTGGCCTTCCTCGTAGCGTCACGCCTTCTTCACCTAGAGCTCGGTGAGCCACCAAACCCCTTTACCAACCCCCGACCTTGCTGACAGCCATGGCATTCCACACATGGAACACGAAGGCTAAGGCCATGACCGGCCCTTGGACACATGCACACACCACAAGCACGGACCTAGCCAGGCCACAAGGACCACGACGTCAGGAGGACGCTAGAGCAGACGCCGCCATGCCCATCGCCGAGAAAGAACCACACCAGAGGGGTCGTCGAAGGAATTGAAGGCCGGGCCGTGATCGCCAGGACGCCGCAAAGCAGCTGAGCAAGTTGATGAAGGCCGAGGACCCCCATGACACCGGATTGGACCACCGTCGTTTCCTGTGCGCCGCCGCAGAGCAAGCGCCAGCCACCGTGGACAGTAGTAGCTCGCTGCGAGACCACCGCTCAACTCGGCATGGAGACGCGAAGCCTAAGCGCTAGTTGATGAAGCCGAAGGACTACCGGAGCTGCCACACGGGCGGCCTCGCTGCCGGCAGATGCACTCGCCAGGAAACAGAGCAAAGGGGGAAGATGGGGATGGACTCCACACCGAGAAGATGGACGTGGTCCATGAGGTTTGAGCCGCTGCAGATTTACCCCGCAGCTACTGGTGCACCATGGACCGGATTGTGGACCGCTTGGACTTGTAGGCGGATTTGTACACCCGGTGCACGTGGACCTCGGCCACTGCTGGTAGACCCCGGGTGACCCGGTGCACCGTGGACTGGGAGACATGAACCGAGCCCGTGTTAGATCCAGACGCGTGACGTGGTAGCATTGGAGCGTGCCATGTGGCGGGCCGAGCCTGGCCCATATCCGACCCATTCGGCCCAATAACGACCCGTTAACGGCCCAGTACAGGCCCATGTTGACTTTGACCTTTGACCGTGGTCAACGCTGACGTCAGGGTGACGTCATCAGTGACGTCAACTTGGCCCCACCAGTCAGCGATGACGTCAGCAGTGATGTCATGTGGACCCCGCTTGTCAGTTCTGACATCAGCATGACATCACCATCCATGTCAGCCTCTGCGTAGCTGCTGTTGGACCACCAGTGACACGTGGCCCAGTCCCAGGTTGACACATGTCAGCACCAGATAATCCAGCCTTTTATCTTTTTCAGAATACATATAAATCTTTGGAAATTCATAACTAATTCATACGAACTCCGAAAATTATGAACCAAGTATCCAAATTTTCTATAAATCGAGCTCTATCTGTTTATGCTATGCTCGAGTGCATTTGGATCTTTTTGGTATTCATTTGGTTCTTTGTGAATTCTATAGGAGTCGCTTACGCGACTATTAAGTCTCGATTGCGGAGTCGTTGGAGGAGCGATCTGAGGACAAGTCTACGAACCCGAGGGAGGAGGTCTCGCTGAATGACTACGTTGACGGAAGAAGACTTGTACCACTACTACCTCGACACTGCAGGTGTCATGGCAGCACCTTCTTTTAGAAATCCTATTAGGCATGGCTAATATTTAGAATTGCTAGTGCTTTACTTTTTTAGCAATGGATATACCTGTGCTAGGTTTGCATGGTAGATATATTACTTGATGATCCCTGCCTTGTTGCAACCATTCACCTGCTCACCTGTTGTTAGGTTAAACACCCGCTTATATGTTATTATTGCTATATATATATACTTCACTCGCTTACATTTTGACGCGATGTGATGAACCCCGGGAAGGGTCTGGCGGGATACCAGGCTCGATGGGTTTGTTGGATCTGATGGACTTGCGAACATGGTGAGCTGTTGATGAGTATCTGGGGTTTTGGGTGGTGCTTACGGATGGGAGTAGGGTGAGGGTTGAGTCGATCGAGCTAGGATCTACGATGAGCTTTTGGAGCGAGTCTTACCATGGGATGAACCTAGACATCCCTATGAAACTTACCTATGGTGGGTACATGAAGTTGAGAAGGAGAATCCTAGGGTGTGAGCCTCTGAGGGGTGGAGCCCAAGAAGAAGGTGCCGTGGTAGCACGTTAAATGAAAACCCTAACGGAGATATCCTGGCTTGATCACACTTAGGAACTGTTGCGCTGGTATTAGGATCATAGGAATCCTTTACATTCCGCAAGCTCTCTGTGATGGGAAGATGACTGGACTACTTGGTAGAGTGATGCCATTACTGCAGGTTGTGAGGGTGGGCGGTAGGATGAGAGTTGCCCATACTGTCCTAGATGCTGGTACCACTTGGAGGGGCCTGGTACTACGCTTTCCCAGTCTCAACTTGCCCGAGACACATTTCCAGAGTTTCCAGGGTTGAGTGGCAGGATGGTATCGTTCTAGTAGGCAAGCAGCCGGAATCTACCTAGTTGAGTCGACGCACCTATGATGGCTATCTTGTGGTATATGAAACCTCTACAGAGTGTATGGTTGATCGATCGATACATATGCCGACTTGTCGGCTATGGAACTTTCCTGTGTTCTGTTTTTCAGACTAGTGAGAGGAGTGTTCTGCCTCCCTCAAGAGTTGTTTTCTGGTCGTGAGCCCTAGGTTGGGGCTGCAGCCCGCTGAGACAGGCTGAGAGGGAGTTGGCCTGGTCAACCTGAGAGTGAGTCTTGTTGGTGATGGTGGTGGTGATGTGGTGATGGATCTAAGATGGATGGGATGGTGGTTGAAGGTGTATGTGTGGGATGGGTATGTGTTAAAACTTATTTTATTGTTATAAACTTGATTACTGTTTGCATGCATAGGAAACTCACAGCTAAACTATAGGATCGTCAGATCCCTTATTTTCTCTTTTCACTAAAGCTTATCGGTGCTGACCATGGCCTGCACATATCTGGTGGTGTACAGATTTACCTGCTTGACAGTGATATTGGAAATAGAAGGATTAAGAGGTCTCGTGCCTACGCTCAAGATGATTAATGAAGATTCTTCCGCGAGTGTTCTCTTACTTCCGCAGCTGTTCTGGATGCTTGTACTCTGATGATCCGTCATGTGGTGATGTGATAAATAATGTAAGCCCTATTATTGAATTTCTTTATTCTAATTTCGAAGTATGGATTTGTTTATTAGCTGTTATTTGATAATGTAATGGATTATTTCTTCATATTATTGATCATTATGTGGATTTTCCCTTCGTGAAAAATCGGGGATGTTTCACTTCCAGTACGAGGCGCTGCGCCGCGAGGCCCTGAGCCTTCGGTCTACCTCCAGCAAGGTACTGGGCTACTTCATCTCCAGGAATCAACTCGTGTTCCGTAATAAGGCTAGCAGGGACCTCAAGAGCATGCTCGACAAGATCCACAAGCTGGTGGAGGATATGAAGAATTTTGGGAGGACAGAAGTGGGAGGACAACCTGAAACCGCTTCTATGTTCTTCTAATGCAGGATCGGGAAGCATGATTGTTGTCAGAAGTCGAAGCCAAAAAGTTGCCTCTATAATGGGCACTCTTTCATCCCATAAGCTTGAATGCCTTAGTGATGATGATTCATGGGAGTTATTCTCAAAGAAAGCATTTAGTAAAGGAGTGCAGAAGAAAGCAGAGTTGATAAAGATTGGTAAACTTATTGTTAATAGGTGCAAGGAACTACCTCTTGCTTTGAAAACAATGGGTGGCTTGATGAGTTCAAAAACTCAAATCAAGGAATGGGAGGCCATCGCTGTGGATGATAGGGTTGGTAAAGATGAAGTACTGTCCATTCTAAAGTTGAGCTACAAGCACTTGTCATCTGAAATGAAGCAATGCTTTGCCTTCTGCGCAATTTTCCCTAAGGACTATGAGATGGATAAGGATATGTTAATCCAACTATGGATGGCAAACAATTTTATTCATGCAGAGGTAACAACAGATTTGGTGCAAAAAGGTGAATTTGTTTTCAATGAGTTGGTGTGGAGGTCATTTATTCAAGATGTGAATGTCAAGATATATTGTTTCGTTGACGAATATAATTGCACTCCACGCAAGGAAATTGGATGTAAAATGCACGATTTAATGCATGAGTTAGCATAAGAGATGACAAATGAGTGTGCTGTTGAAGCAGAGCTGATTTCGCAGAAAATGTTGATAAACAATGTACATCACATCCAGTTGTCATGGTCTGAATCGAAACAACAACAGATCACCAGATTGATGGAAAACTCATCTCGTATCCGCACTTCATTATCTGAGTCAGGACACTATTCTTTTAGTAAATCAGATTGGAAGGCACTTAAGAAGTTAAGACTAACATCATTAAGCGCACTACGTTGGGTACACCGATCTGTTATCCGTACAAAGCTCATAAATACAACACATTTAAGATATCTTGATCTTTCTTGGTCAACAATTGTTAGACTGCCAACTTCGGTTTGTATGTTGTATAATTTGCAATCATTGATTCTCAGTCATTGTAAGAGACTAGAGATCTTACCGGAAGGCATGCAAAATATGAGGAAGCTCATCCACATTTATCTAACGTGATAGGTTGAAGCGGATGCCTCCAAAACTTGGTTTGCTACACAACCTCTGCACACTGACAAACTTTGTTGTGGACATTGGAGATGGCTTTGGTATCGAGGAGCTCAAGGACCTGAGACAGCTTGGAAACAAGTTGGAACTATTCAATTTAAGGAAAGTAAAGAGTGGAGCAAAGGCCAATCTCAATGAGAAACATATAGTCCATTGCATGACGAGGTCATCAGTAATAATGAGGAAGAAGTACTCGAATCTCTTGAACCTCATGCTGAGCTCAAAGCACTGGGGCTAAATGGGTATGCTGGCCTATCCATCTCACCATGGATGAGAGACCCACAAATGTTCCAGTGTTTAAGAGAACTATATATTTCCATGTGTGGTTGTCGTCCTCTCTTGAAAAATTGTATTTATACCACATGGACAGCCTGTCATCATTATGTAAGAACATTGACGTGGAAGCTACAGGGCATAATAATACCTTTCTACCAATTTTTCCGAAGTTAAAGATGATGAGTTGTATAATTTACCGAGGTTGGAGAGATGGGCAGAGAACAGTACGGGAGAGCTTAATAGCCTGGTTGTGTTTCCGCAGCTGGAAGAGCTGCACATCATCAATTGCAACAAAATTGCTACTCTTCCGCAAAGCCCCGCTCTCACTTCTCTAAATTGTCACAGTAAGCCTGTAGAAGGCCTTGTTCCTATGGGCATGCCTTTGGGATCTTCTCCATATCTTGTCCGATTGGAAATTGGGATGCTGGTAGACATGGAGATGCCTGTAAAGGATCATCGAAACCAAAACCACAGACGTCCGCTAGACTCCCTGAGAAGTTTGCGTGTACGCAATGACAATGGCTTCATATCAGTGTTCACTTCGTCCAAATTGCAACTTGGGCTTAGGGATTGCCTGGCATTCGTGGAACAAATGGAAATCTGGTCCTACCACACTATTTTGCACTGGCCAGTAGAGGAGTTCAGATGCTTGGTTGGCCTTCGATCTCTGGCTATCAAATGGTGCGACAAACTAGAGGGGAAGGGCTCGTCATTCGAGGAAAAAAAAAATCCTTCCTCTGCCCCAATTGGAAAGGTTGGAAATATGTGGCTGTGATATCTTGCTGGAGATTCCGAAGCTGCCCGTTTCACTTGGGGAATTAGAGATCAATAAGTGCAGAAGTTTGGTGGCGCTGCCTTCCAACCTTGGAGATCTAGCAAAGTTGAGGCATCTCACTCTGGAGGACTGCCATCAGCTGAAAGCGCTGCCTGATGGGCCTCACTTCTCTTGAGCGATTGAGGATCAACTCTTGTCCCGGGATCGATAAATTTCCGCAGGGCCTCTTCCAGCGGATCCTGTCCCTCAGATCCCTGAATATATGGGGCTGCCCCGACCTGCAGAGACGTTGCGGGGAAGGTGAAGAGTACTTCGACTTGGTCTATCCAATTCCAGATAAATACATTGACGTAGGAACAGAGCCCCAAAGAAAAAAGGTCCATGAAGAGGTTCCTCCCCTTGTGCGGTGGTGGCGACTCTGAGTAATTGAGGTGCGTGCTCCTGTATCTATCACCTTTCTCCAGCTATCTTGTTGTATTCGGTTCTCTGTTCCAATGCAGGTGTGCTGATTTGCATGCAACCAGGATTTTGACGACAGAACAAGCGGCAAAGAGATTGCTGCAATCGCACCTTCAGTAAAGCAAAGTCTCCCTACCACTACCAGTGTGGTCGACTCAACTGCTGCATTATATTGAATTTGCACCGGGCATTCTAAGCTCTGACCTGCAGATAACATGCTGTCCTTGGTGGTTGTTCACACTGATGGCACCGTGTGCTGTATGCGCCGAAAAATACCCATACAGATAGAGGCACACCTCTGTGGTGCATGCAAAACACCAGGTGTACCTTCCTAGCTCTTATATCTGTCCATGACGGTGAACCTGTGAAGGTGGTACTCCTTGCGGCCTCCTGTAACTGATGATTGTATTTATCACCAAAAAAAGGAAGCTGTTCACCATCACTCTGTTTTTCCTTTTCGTTTCAGAGTTTCAGAGTCTGTCGGTATTTCCCTTTCAGTTTCAGAGTTTCACTTTCGTCAGTTGTGTACTTCTCGCGTGGTCGTGGGATGCCATGATTGTAGTGACGCTTATGGTCGTTTTGACTTTGTCAGCGCCAAAACCAGCTGAGCTCATCTGTGTTTCTTGAGTAGTTTCCAGTTCGACGGCGGTGACAAATCACAGGCGAGCCCCAACATTGCTACGCATCCGAAGTCTGAACACAATGGTGGTCAGGAACTCCAGGTCGCCAACCGGCCAACGCCTCCACAGGACTTATGGTAGCTGTAGATTTAGCCTGCGTCAGCTGACAGAACATATCAGTGTCTGGTTCGATTAGCTTAACAAGTGTTAGTGTACGATATTTATTTATTATTCAAGATTCAAAACGTTAAATATGAGCATAGATAAACGAAAAAAAACCCTATAAAAATAGCGTGAGCTTAAAGCAATATATTAAGACAATAGTGTGGACAGCTCCAAGAAGGGGGGCTATGCCACGTCACCAGAAAATCTACCGTCCATTGGATTCGAGAATTTACAGCCTGGATTTACCGTGCCGGCTTCAACCCAGAATCGACTTCCCTTACTACTCTTTGAATCACCTTCTGGTCCTATCATCCCGCTTCTCTTCAGAATCAAGGTTTCTCCCAATATATATCTCAGCTTCCACTCCTCATCCAGCAAAAAAAAAAAAAAAGAAGTCGTGTCTGCTTTTCCTCTCCGTCTCGATCTCGCCCGAAACGGCGGCCACAGGGGCGACGCCGCCGGGCGAGATGGCGGGTGCCGACCTCTTCCACCTCCTCTTCCGCCCAGCCTCGCCTGCCTCTCACCTCCGCTTCCCCCTCCCCTTCCCTCCAGATGTTGCGTCGTGCGTGAGGCGGCACCAACTGCCAGGGGATGGCGCCCTTGTGGGTGGTGCACCGGCGCGGGAGGGGCTCGGCGGCGTACCTGACGGTGCGTGCGGTGTCATTGACCCTGCGTCCTCTCTCTCTCCTTCCTCCATGCTACAGTGAACCCTAGGTGCCTATGATGGACATCGCGCCTGCCCAGCACCAACCTCGCTGTCGCTTCCTCAACAGCAGTGACGCCAGCCCTCGGCGCCCTCCTCGTCGACACCATCCCCCACGCCACAAGGCTGGAGTGACGGTGCGGTAAATGGGTACTGTGCCGGTAGCGCTGCCCATCTCCTGCCCAAGGGGGCCCTGATGCCAGTCTTCCTCGTGCACAGTGCCAACGTCGAGCCTTGCTGGTTGTTGATGGCATGGCTGCCCTTTCCATAGGTATGTATGACATTGTGATTTGTTTCTTTTTGAAGGCAAAAACTGTGGGGGAGATCCCCACGACACTTCATTTTATAAATTTTTAGAAGTCACAGAGAACAAACTTACAATAGCCTTAACTGAATGCTTCTAACCAAATATAAAAAGAAGACCTCATATCATCACTAAAACGTAGGGATTGTAAAAGACATTGACTTCTAAAATTACTAAACCAGCTAACATGTATCGTGCCATTTCTGAAGATTTTATCATTCCGGATCTTCCAAATTTCTCATGATAAAATCAATACCACCTCCATAAAGAATGGGATGTTCTGCTGCTGCCTGGCATGGGCCATACGTGGGTATAAACTTAGATTTGTGTTCCAGTGTATGCCAATTTTCTCCCAATAACTCTTTGCAAAGGAGCAATTAAAAAACAAATGATCTAAGTCTTCATCTGCTCCTGTGGTACACATAACACAACGTACTTCCTATTCAGCCTGGGGGTTTCTCTAAGGGTGAAGGTTTCTTCTTTTCAGCATTGTCTTGGTATTTAACCTGTCAACAAGAATTAGCCATGCAAAAAATTGTATCCTTGGGGTACACTTGGATTTCCACATGCAGGAAAAGATGGGATGAGCATGCAAGTTTTGAAAGACTATCTTGTAGAATTTCCTTATCGAATATATAGTACTACCCCACTGATAGGACCAGATGTCCTTGCCTTGATCATCAAATGTTTGCAGCAATAGGTGATCTCTGAGGGTCTGTAGCTCATTAAAGGCTTCTTGCGATAGCGGAAGATTGAAAATACTCTCCAAATCATCAGCAGCCATAACATCCTTCACGATCACACTGTCATTTCTTGCAAAAGGAAACAACCTTGGGAATCGTAGTGTAAGGATTTCTTCCGACCAAAGATCTACCCAGAAAGTAACTGTTGAGCCATCGCCAAGAGTGCAGCGAGCAAAGCCTCTGAAAATGGTGCTAAGTCGTTGGACATCCTTCCACCAAAATGATCCAATTTCTCTAGAGGCATGTGGCACTTTGCTAGTGTAGTATTTACTCCAAATGAGGTTTACCCATGGCGTGTCAACTTTGTTGTAAAACTTGTGCAGGTGCTTGAGGAGGAGGGCATCATTTTGTACATTGAGATTGGTCACACCAATCCTCCTTTGTCTTTGGGCAACATGACTAATGGCCAGGCTGCAAGGTTGCCTCCTTTCTTTGCTGTATCTGATCCTCTCTGTAAGCATAAGCATTACTTACGTGCTCTGTCAATATTATTGATCACACCCTTAGGGAGTTTCAGGGAGCACATAGCATAGGTTGCTATTGATGTGAGTACAGAATTCACCATTTCTAGTCTTCCAGAATGTGTGAGTAGTGATGAGCATGCACTTAGTCGCCTTTCAATCTTGTCCATCAAGGGGGTGTAGTCCTTAACAAGTGGTTTTGTCGTGCCATCGGCAACCCCAGGTATGTAAAGGGAAATGAGCCAATTTTGCAGCCAAGAGTGTTGGCTAAGATCTCCATTCTATCTTGACTTACATTGATAGGTAGTATCTGGGATTTGGAATAATTAACTTTCAACCCTGTTGAATCTGAAAAACTTCTAAGCAGTGACTTCAGGAAGAATAGTTGTCTGGCATCTGCTTCCATAATAAGCAATGTTAAGCAATGTATAGTCTGCGTACTGAACAATCGGATAGTCCACTCCTTCATGTGGGATGGGTGGTTGCAGTAGGCCTTGGGATTTGTTATCCACACATCGTCTTCTTGGGTAAAAAAAAAGAAAGAAACTCACCAGAAGTTTTGGTAGCTGTCAAGAGAAGCATTGCATCATTTTAGTGCTTTGTAACCACAGCAGGTCCATAAACATGTTTTCATTGGCCTTGTGTATCAGTTCGAGGTTCTCATTTATTTGTATTTTTTAGTTAGGCTACCTGGTGCCGCCGCCGCTGGTCGGTACGGTCCTCGTCGACTCGTCGTAGCTAGTACAATCCGCCATTGATTGCGTGCGTTGGTTTTGGTTGACACCAGACAAGAATGGAACTTGTGATTGCGTTGGAAATTGATCGATTCCCATGTGTCCAATTTGTTGCTTGTATTGTTACTGCTAGCCGGTTCTACTGTTCTTGTTCTAGTTCTTTCCGGTGCTGGCCGTGAAAACATCTGCCTTTCTCTGTCATCTGGTGTGATGTGTGCTAGGATAGCATGAGACGAGAAGCTTATTTGTGTATATATGCATGCCAACTTGTATATATTGTACGACTTTGTTTTATTTTGGTGAAACATGGCGTGAACAATGAACTATGTAGCTGAGGTCTGGGGCAGACTTGTCCAATATTATGTGTTAAATAACTTGTTTGGTTGTGAAATATTATTATAAGAGCTGTAGTGTCTAGCAAATTACATCATATTTATGCTTTCAAAAAAAAATTACATCATATTTATAATGGTTTCTAGCAAAGCCATCTTGGCAAAAGCCAACTTTGAAGAGTGTTGAGGAGCCAATTTTGCCTTTTCTCTTCCTCCCTAGGATAGTCTGCCAGTGGTTCCTTGTCAGTCTTCTTTGAAACATCAGCCTCGGATGAATCTTGCTTCTTAGCCTTATCTACTTCATTGCCACCGTTCTTCTTAGCTGCATTCCTCTTCTTCCTTTTCTGAGAGCCACTAAGCGTGTTCTCTTGACGTCCAGAGCCATCTTGTAAATTATTACTTGCAGCAGTTCTGGCAAAAGAGAATAAACAATGATTTGCTTTTGTTCAATACAGTAATCTGCAGCGTTGCAAGAGGAAGATTAAAATGAACATACCTTGTAGCAGAAGTCTTTTCTGAACCAGAGGAAGGCTTAGCGTTCGCATTAGCAGGAGTAGCGGCTTGCCCTGCAGGCTTCGGCTCAGCCTCTGAGCCAGCATCAGAGGTGACCTTCTCCTCAGGCTTGTGATCACCGACTTGGGACTCTTCTCCGTCAGCAGCAAGAAAACCATGCTCCAAATAAAATTCTTTCTGCTGCTGCTTCAACTTTGGTTCCTCCTCCCTCAGTTTCTTCTGCTGCTGCCTAAACTTCCGTTGCTCTTCTGACAACTGCTTCAGACGGAGCTCCCTTTGCTCCTCCGATAATTGGATGAGATGGCGTCCATCCTTTCCTATCTCCTTCAGCTTTTTTCCCTCCCCCCTCAGCTTTATGAGTACCTGTCTCAAACTCTTCAGCTCTACATTAATATTCCTAATAGCTGACATCCAGCAAGAAAACGCAGGGTCAGACAAATCAAAATGTTACAAAGAATAGACTATGAAACGTGTAATGGCAACCATAAGATACCAAAGCTAAAAACCATAAGTTAAAAAAAAAGCTAAACCAGCAATCTGTAATGGCATTAGTCCCCCAATCAGTAATGGAAAACCATTAAGATAACAGCTTTATTATTTACGTATAATAAATAAAGTGAACAAGGAACATAGACACGCATTAACAATACTAACAGAACACTAGATTTAACAGTACTGATAAAATATAGCTTCTACACGCATTACCAATACAAGTATTAGACACAGTTTAGAATTTAGATTATATTCAAAGATGTGAATTATCAATAACCAAAGATTGGAATTTGCATTAACAATTGAAACTAGATTACAGTGATGGGGACTATGACCACTTGACATCGCATAATAGACATGCAATTAAAGATTGAACAATGAATACGAATCTATCTACCATGAGAACAGAAGGAATAACTCAACAAGAGATCAAACAATGATAAACGAATCTAAGCATCTTTATCCAGTCACAACATGTCCAGCAAAAAAACTAATCTCGGTGCTATCGGGACAAGATCGCAACAAGAAAGCAGGCACGACAGACCGATCGAGACGATCGGCGCTAACAAAACGAAGGAAGATCGGGAAAATCAGCGTACCATTATCGTGCTGAAGCTTGTGGAAGTATAGGTTCTTGAGAGCGGCGGCCTTCTCCTTGTCTGCCCCGTTGGCGGCGGCGGCCTCGGCGGCCTCGGCCTTCTTGGCGCGCGCGGCCTTGGCCTTGGCCTTGCGGACGACGACGGACACGGCGGCCTCCCCGGACTCGCCGCCCGCGAGCTGGAGAAGGCTGAAGTTGAAGCTGGCCATAGCAGAGATCTCGATCGACGGCGGCTCGCCGCCCTACTACTAGACCCTCAAAGCCTAGCAGTAGTAACCGAAGCGCAGAGGCGGCGCGGCTGCTGGCTGCGGCTCCCTATCGATGATCGCGTTGCTGCCTTGATCGAGTCGAGATCGAGAGGCTTTGGTGGTTTGGTTGTGGAGGCCACGGGGTGCCACGCCATATGGTTTCATAGGGGCGGCCGGGACGAGACGGCCAGGAACGCGAGGAGGAGCAGGATTGCAGGAGTCCTACTCGGAAGCGGGCGCCGTTGCGAGTCGGAGTCGCGGAGGCAGAGAGTCGAGTCGGAGTCGCCGGCTTACTGTACAAAGGAAACTGACATCATCATCATCGGATTAATCAATGATAAGGAGGGACAGCTGAGAGGCTACTGGTTATTGGCGAGGCGAACGCAGGGGCGTGCGCGACGGCGGCATCGAGCCATCGACCTGGGCGGCAGTGCTCTCGAGGGCCTTCAGGCCATGCCGCAGCCGGCCGCACCACCTCGTGGTGGACACGCGGTTGGCCGGCGGTAGGACTGTAGGAGGTAGGGATAGTGCTTGTCCGAGATGGTGAGGCATCGATCCATGGCAGAGCGACGGGCACAACACTTGGCCGCGAGCCCGAACTTGGCGCACGATGTCGGTGTCAGTGTCACCCATCACGCGGCCACGCGCGCGCAGGTGTTCGACGTCGGACTTGAGCATCTCGGCGAACATCTCAGCAACGCGACCGTAGAGGAAGCGGAAGGCATCGCCGGACTCGCAGCGCGCGAGAGCTGCGCGTGCTGCGATCGAGCAGCTTCAAACTCGCGGTCTCGCTGCGGCGGCGCTCCATGCCGCGTGGCGGTGTACGTGCATGGAGCCAAGGCCCAGTGGACTGAAGTCCAACTATCAATGCCACAGCCACCGCGACTTTCCTTTTTATTAAAATAAATACTTCCATAACTTTTCTTTCTTTGGAAGTTATTATATATATATATCTATAAAAAACGAAAATTTCTCTACCCAATTTTTTTCACCTCCGTGTTTGGATTGGTGACGGTAGGTTTCTCTCCTCTACGTCCAGTCTGTACAGAATTAGGATTATATTTAATTTTCTGCCTCTCCAGTTTGCATTCAGAGTCCGTTTAGAATTAGGATTATTTAATTATGACATCCTAGCTTCTATTCGGACGGTGAAGATCGGGTAAAAAGTAAATCCAAATCCAATAAGAATAGTACGCAACAGCAAAGATGAAAAAATAGTAAAAAAAACTTGATATGAATGAGAATTGTCTATGTTGTTGTCGTTTAACTTTGATACTTATCATTATGGATGGTCTCCCGTTCAAATCCAAGATCAATGAAAATAGCTCCGGAAATATAAAATCAAACCAATCCACTCATACACAAATCGATCGATTTGGAAATCATATCAAGCCTCCAGGTCGCCCAAAGTGTCCGCGACGTGCCTCAGCGCCGCCATCAAGGTCCGCTTGTGCAGGCAAGGCGGCGAGCTTGGCTAGCACGAATTGATCTAAGTAGAAATCAGATCAAGACTCCGCGCCCCGGCTTTCGCAGTCTGCACTGTCAACCAGGTCCACTTGTCCAGGGGAGATGGCGAGCTTGACTAGCTAACGCTGCGAGGACCTCGTCCGCGTTGGACTGGACGTGGAAGGCCATGATGGCGGTAGCGAGGCACACAAGGCCAAATGAACGGAAGCCGCCACTGGCCTTAGCGCCGCTGTTGAGGGCAGCTGCTGCCATCGTATACTGTAAAATAAACATGTGACGCCGTTAACCATAGACATAACCGTCTGTACTCATAATTTATATTCATGCGAGTTAGATAGCATATGTCCAATCAACGTACGCTATATGATTCTAAAGTGTACTAGAACAAATGACACAAATTATCATTCCCGTTGCAACGCACGGACATATTTGCTAGTGTGTGTATATATATATATGCATATGCATCCACAACTTTTGTGGACAACACTTATCACCATATTTCTTACAGATTCATACAAAGCTATGCACACATAACTTTTGTGTACAATATATTTGGCGGAACAAAAGTTATCACCATAATTTCTTACAGGGTTCCAATATTATATACACAACTTTAGAGTATAATATAACATTTTACATAACACATTTATTATCCTAAATTTTATATAGTTTCAACATGATTTTATAGAAAAACATCATCATAACTTTTTGACATTATCTTTATAACTTAATTATATTGATTTATAACTATTAGTTGACAAACTTATCCTAAAAATTTCTCAAAATAATTTTTGGCACAATTTTCTATAATAAATTTTATGAATAACATAACTTATATACATAAGTTAATTTTTAACATAAATATTTGTAGACTAACATTTAAATTTAAACCATAATAAATTAATATATGGAACTGTATAATTCTTTGCCGACGCGGAATTAGAAAAAGCGGGACTTATGGAACCGGTGGCCATGATATAAGATCATTAGCTCATATTCTCTAGCTCTAGCTCTAGTGCGCCAGCTCTTTAGCTCTAGCTTAGCTTAGCTCTCTAGAATAGCTCTGAAGTAGCTAGCTAGCTAGTAGAGGAGAAGAGTCTGGAGGAGTCTGTCTCGGAGCCTGAAAGAGTCTCCAAAGTCTTCAAGTATTTATAGTTGTAATCATACGGTTCTTACTTAATATAAGTACTTTACTTTCTGTACTTTCCTTGTTAAATATTTACTTGGCGCCAGTTAAGTTCAAGTCTTATTCTTACTTCTACTCGTTATTAGTAAGTGTAGGTCATTTTGCTATCGGTATAGGTTTCTTAGCTATCTTAGTGTTAGCTTGTTTATATCTAGTAACTGCTCTGTCGTTTGATTAGGATGTCTCTTTGAGCTCGAGTAGAGAAAGTAGGCTAATAGATTAAGCATGATTCTCAGGCTAGACCTCCGGATAGTTGTGGTAGAAATAGGTGGTGATAGTCGTGTTTGCCTCTGTATTCTACTACATTATTGGGTTTAGTTATTAAATCTATCATCACATTGGGTTTAGTTATTAAATCATAAGACTCGTTGTGCGTTGTGTCCGGTTAGATTAAGAGCACATACATCTCTTTTACTAGATAAAATTATTTTATTCACTTGGTCATCTTCGTTAGCTAGATTACACCCTTCTCTTCCTCCAGAGCTATCTAGTGATCAACCCCCTTCTATTTCTAGTTATCCTTAGCTATCCCTCTTCTGTTTATCGCCCCTACTAAAAATATCGACATCCACCGCTCACTAATTCACCCACTCATCCTAAGGAAACACCTGCCCCGCCTTTTCCTTTGGGATTAAGAAAATCCAAGACCTGGTACTCCTAGGCAAAGTGCTACACGGTAGTTCTGTGCGTTTACGGAATCCCTCATACCCCGCAGAACCATCGTCACATATTTTTAGCATTGGGATTGACAAGCCCGCTAAGTGATGTTACAACAAATACCAAAAGTCATCCAGCTAGTTGTAGAACTTGAACCCATTGTATTGTGAGCATTTTTAACTTATTGCTTTACACTATTCATACATTGAATTTGGTATTCTACTCGTTAGTATTTTAAGATTTTGGTTGTAAAAGAATCAATGTATTGTACTCTATAACGAAATGTGATCCTGAATTTTAGAAAGTTGTGTTATCAAGGTCCTTCTTAGGCACTTGTCAGACAATTAGATTTACTATATATGTGTTAAAAGTATGTGTTTGCTGATATTCCCTCCGTCCCTAAAAGAACATAATTATGAAAAATATATCGGTCAAACTAGCTCAATTTTAACCAAGTTTATAGTAAATAGTATTAGCATTATGTCCTCAACTAAATTTAATTTCAAAAAAATATTATATAACTATTATCATGGTACTTCTCTTGAGTATTAGTACTGTTTTATATAATTGTAGTCAGAGCTTAAACCATTTGACTTGTCAAAATAAGAGAATTGCATTCTTTCGTGGACAGAGCTATTACATGGTCGGCATACCTTAGATCTTGTAAATGTAAATTGAATGATTTTTGCGACACCGCGCTTTCATCACGCCACCGCCTTACCGGAAGTGTGTTAGGGTTTGAAACTCTTATCTGAGTCTAGCTCCCCGATGACAGGTTGGCTCGGCAGTGGGTGGGCGGGGTGGCAAGGCGAGGCGGCGAAGCGCCATTATATTAACCATGGTGGTAGAGGCGGTTGTTAGGGCGAAGCTAGGTCGGGGAAAGGTCATCGGCGACTAGTCATGAAGATGACGGGTTAGCGGAGGGCGGGGGCAGATGTCAAGAGGGGTGGGAGGCGGCGGAGCACCATCAGCCATGAGCGATGGTGGCAGGCAGCGACGCGCGCGAATGTGGGTGTAATAACCCTAAAATTCACAAATACCGAAAAATGCAACGAGCAAAAATTTTTCTAAACATGCCCATGTATGTTGTGTGTCATGTAGGAACCCTACCCTTTGTGCTCCTGGCACATATGTTTAGTGCTACACTCTTCGAGTAGCACCATCACATGTGTCTTAATATATTTATAAGCCACATATGATAAGCACCTCTTGACCTAGCATCAAATGTTTCACGAGTCAATCACCCATGTTGCACCCTTGAACTCGTGTTACTTGAAGCTAGACTCATGAGCTTCTCTCTTATCTAAATCACCTACCTTGCTCCACTAACTCTTATCCTTTTTGCTCAAGCCTTTATCATTAGAATCATGTATCCAATGTACCTCTTGTTTGCCCCCCTTGAATCATAAGTTTTGTACCAATGATGCACATGTGAATCACCATGTGCTCTCTTGTACTTATGAATCATGGAACTAGCCCTAGAGCTTCTCTCTCATCTAGATTACCCAATGTGTTTCTCTAACTCCCCTCATTTTGCTCTAGATCTTTCATTGGAATTTTGTGAACAATGCACCCCATGCTATCTTCTATAATTCACATGTTCTATCTCAATGTATCACAAGATGTTACTATATGTTGCACTATTGGAAACTTCATGTTGCATCTTAATTACAACTTGTGATTTGGATTTTTTTATTTGGATTTATGTGATGCTAATTAAAAGAACCAACAATATTTATTTATCTAATAAATAAATATTAGGAGAAATAATACCCCAACAATACAAGGGCCTTGTATGTGCACTATTTGATTATATACTTTTGGCGCAACCATATATATATATAAGTATTTGGAAAAACAGAAAATGGAAAAGAGAAATAAAGATAAAAGAGAAAAAGGAAAGAGCCCTTTTGGCCTGTGGCCAGAAGCCGGCCCAAGTCTGGCCTCTGTCTCCTTCCCTTCTTTTTCCTTTTTCCCGCGCCTAGTTGGCCCAGCAGGGAAAGGAGGCTGCCGGTCCACGGAGCCAAGGCCCAGCAAGGGAACTGCACCCGCGCCACGTCGTTCCCCGCTTCCTACCACTGACGACCGGGCCCCGCTGGAGTACCCCACCTGTCATCTTTTCTTCCCAGCCCCCCTGTTCAGCCGCTCTGCTTCGCAAGGGAAAAAGCAGAGAACCGCCGTAGCCGCTCCCATGCCGAGCTCCCCCGCATAGCGACAAGCTGGCCAACTGGCTCGCCACACGAGCGCCGTGGGCCCAACATCGCCTCGACCACAAGATGCCCACGGCATGAAGCCTCTCTCACGCGTGCGCTGCGCACATGGCATATCCCGCGCCCGCCTCGCTACCTCTCCCTGCTTCCTTGGTAGCAACGGCACCTCACCGCATCTTGCTGCCATTCGGGACCCAGCCGAGCTCGACAGCGACCCCTTGAGACACCTGGAGCTGCTTGATCGCCCGGACGCTCCAAACTCCCTCCGATCCACCCAAGCCTCGGCTGCCGGCCTATATAAGGAGTGCCATGAGCCCTAGGGTTCCTAGAGCTCTGCCGCCGCTTGGGTGGCTTCTAATTCCACCAACCAGGCAACCAATTCGAAGAATTTGGGGAGGGAAGGGAAGAAAGTACGCGGGGAGGAGACCGTCGCCGCTGGAGAAGAAGGAGACGCTGCCACGCCGGAGCTGTTGCTGCGCATCAGGCCGAGGAAGAGGAGCGGTACCGCAAGCCGCCACCACGTCTTCGCCGGAGCCGCTCGCCTTGGACTTTGTACCGCGCCTCCTATTCCTCGTTGAACGCCGGTGAGCACCGCCGCCACTGCCATCTTTTCCAAACTGCCTCTAGCTGAGCCTGCTTCCCTCGGCCATGGCATCTCGTAAAGAGGAACGAAGGCCAAGCCTTTGTTGCTCTTGTTCATGCACGCATGCTTGCTCATGAGCAGCGGGAGGAGGAAGCCTAGAGCCTTTGACCCGTCGCTGTGCCTCTATGGCACCCTGCGGAGCACCGCCGTGCTGGCGCCCTTCAGCACCGCACGGGCTACTCTGTGGAGCCCTGGTGCCTAGCCTGCCTGCTAGCTAATGAAGCCGCTTGAGTATCGCTGTTACGTCGCACGCGGCAGTGCCCATCGACGTCGCCGTGCGCTTTTGCCACAGGCGACCGCCGTCATGCCTTATGGCCGCTGCTGGCAGGCACAACGTGCAAGCCTCGACGGGCTGGTCACAATCATGAAGAAAGTGAGGGCCTTAGTGACTCGCCCTGGTGTGCAGACAACCACCGCCGTCGGCCGGAGCGCCGCCGCGTGCCAGCCAGCGCGTGCAGACTCCGCCGTGCAATTTGGTCGCGACCGGTGCCTCGGTCGAGTGCCAGTGGGCTTCACTCGCACGCGCGTGTCTTGAATTGTGTCGCAGAGCCTAGCGGTGAAGCTGCTGTCATACGTCGAGTCCGCCGCGCCGCCGTTCGTCATCTGCTGCTGCACCGGAGGCCCAACTGCTGCCTTTCTGCACATGGACGTGATCGCCGTGCCACCTCGGAGCTGGATCACGAGAAGGTGGAGCCGATGGACTGCCATGATGCCAAAATTGGAGGACCCTACACCGCGCCGCCGCCCACAATGGTGACACCGCCGCCAGCGCCGCTTCAGGACAAGAACGGAGGGCCCACAGACGCTATGGTCTTCTTCATGATCGCCACAGCCCTCCGGAGCTGAATCACTGCTTGATGAAGACGAAGATCCACCCGGAGCGCCTCGTAGTCTTCCTACCGCCGAGCACCACCGCCACCGTGCCGCCGCCATCGAGGCCGAGCCCCATCAAGCACCCAGCTGCCACCTTAAGGACCTTGATCGAGTCGCTGTACTGCCGCGAGGCCGATGAGCAAGTCACTGGAGCCGGAGGACCACCGTGGTGCCCGATTGGAATGCCTTGTCGCCGCCTGCCGTGCTCCGCCGTGGTGGGTGGGCCAAAGGAAGGGCATAAGTTAGTAGCCGGGTCGATGGACACGGTCCACATGGACCTGAGAGGCTACAAGTGGACCCCACCAAGAACCGGTGCACCGTGGGTCATGACTCATGGATTGAGCCCAGCACGGATCTAGTCAGTGACATGGCAGCACCATAGCTTGCCACATAGCGGGCCGAGCCAGCCCGTATCTGGCCCATCAGGCCCATTAACAGCCCATTAGGGTTTGGTTGTTGACCTTAGTCAACGCTGACATCAGCAGTGACGTCAGCCTGACCCCACCTGTCAGCGATGACGTCATCGATGACATCAGCATGGACCCACTCGTCAGTGCTGACGTTAGCAGTTTGCCACCTCAGCCTGACCCACTTCTGCCACGTGGACCTATCCCTGGCTGAAACATGTCATGCCCTGGTTAATCCAGCCTTTTATCTTTTTCAGAATACATGTAAATCTTCAAAAATTCATAACTAATTTATACAAACTCAGAAAAATATGAAATAAGCGTCTAAATTTTCTATAAATTGAGCTCTACGTCTTGAGCTAATGTTTGAGTGCATTTAGATCTTTTTGATATTTGTTCGTTCTTTGTGCTATTCTATAGGAGTCGCTTATGCGACTATTACGTCTCGATTTCAGAGTCGAACGAGAAGCGACCCGAGGGAGGAGGCTACAAACACCAAGGAGGAGGTTCCACTGAATGACTACGTTGACAGAGGAGGGCTCGTACCACGACTACCTCGACAGCGTAGGTGTCATGGCAGCACCTTCTCTTAGAAATCCTATTAGACATGGCTAATATCTAGAATTGCTAGTGCTTACTTTTATGCAATGCTTAACCTGAGCTAGGTTTGTATGGTAGAATTTTACTTGATAGCCCCTTCCTTGTCATAACCTTTCACCTGCTTACCCGCTGTTATGTTAGCCACATCCTTATATGCTTTGTTATATATATATATTCTTCACTTGCTTACATTTTGATGCGATGTGATGAACCCTGGGAGGGTCTGGCGGGGATATCAGGCTTGGTGCATGTGTTGATGGATCGGATGGGTATGTGAGCTGATGATGATGTATCTGGGTTTAGGGTGAAACTTACGGCAGGGTGTAGGGTGAGGGTTGAGTCGATCGAGCTAGGATCTACGACGAGCTTATGGAGCGAGTCTTGCCGATGATGCAACCTGGGCATCTGTGCTTATTTACCTGTGGCGGGTAAACCCTGTTCGAGATGGTGAATCCTTGGGTGTAAGCCTCTGAGGGGTGGAGCCCGGGATGAAGGTGTCGTGGTAGCACATTAAGAATCAACCCTGGAGGAGATATACTGGCTTGGTCACATCTAGGAACTGTTGCACTGGTAACCGAATCATAGGAATCCTTTGCTTTCCACTCGCTTCCCATGGGAGGAGACGGCTGAACCGCTGGATAGATCGATGCCATTACTATCAGGTGAGCATGTGTTAGAGAGGTACGTGCATGAGAGACTCACACGCTTTCGAGACGGTCATGATGCTCTACGGGAATGGGATCATGAGCCCTCACAGTATCAGCCACTCTAAGGGTGTTCCAGGGCTGAGAGGTAGGATGGCATCGTTCTATGGCAGTAGGCGCCCGAAATCTGCCTAGATGGGGCACTCTATCAATGATGGCTATCTGGTGGATTAATAAAACCTCTGCAGAGTGTTATGGTTGATCGATCTATACATATGCCAACTTGTCGGCTATGGACATTTCCTGTGTTCTGCTCACTGGGCTAGTGAGAGGAGTGTTCTACCTTCCCCTGAAAGTTGATTCTGGTCGTGAGCCAGGTTGAGGGCTGCGGGCCGCTGAGACCGGCCTAGAGGGAGTTGGCCTGGTCGACCTGAGAGTAAGTCATGATGGTGATGTGGTGGTGATGTGGTGATGGATCTGTGATGGATGGGATGGTGGATGGAGGTGTGTGTGTGGGATGGGAATATGTTAAAAATTGATTTATTGTTATAAACTTGATTACTACTTGCATGCATAGGAAAATCATAGCCAAATTATAAGATCACCAGATCCCTTGTTTCTTTTCTACTAAAGCTTATCGGTGCTAACCATGCCCTGCACACATCTGGCGGTGTGCAGATTTACTTGCTTCACAGTGACGTTAGAAATGTAAGGAATTAGATGGTCTCATGCCTGCTCTCAAGATGGTTGATGAAGATCCTTCCATGAATGCTCTTCTTCTTTCATAGCTGTTCTAGATGCTTGTACTCTAATGATTCGCCACGTGGCGATGTATTAAATGATGTAAGCCCTATTTATGTACACCTTTATCTAGTTTTGATGTATGGATTTGATTATCAACTGTTGTATAATAATATGATAAATTATATTTTCATATTATTTTTCATTATGTGGATTTTCTCTTTATGGAAAATTTGAGGATGTTTCAGTGGGCTGGGTCGTGTGTTTCCCAACACGCGATCACTATTGCAAAATTCTACTTATTATTAAGTATTATTTCTGATTAGAGGTTTTCATTGACTTCTGCACTGAGTTCCATGAAATAGGACACCCTAAAGTAATAATGACTCGAACTAAGTTCTCGTTGAAAATCCCCAATGAGAAGGAAAGATCGAACTAGTAGAAAACCCCATGGAGGGACAAGAAGAACCAAAACCTCTCTCAAATCGGACTCGCTTCGTGAATCACGTCATGCCTCCAAGCTGAGATGACGAATGATGGAGGCAGGAAGGCACGGTGCCTCGTCCATCGTTATTCGATTCGCCAGGATCATCTTCGCCCGAGCCATGTGTGACCGCAGCCCATCAACCTCTGCCTGCAGTCGTTCCCGGTCACGGAGCAGGCGCAGTACCTCATCTTGCCAGCCGCGCATAGCAGCATGGACTGGGCTGGTTTTGGTGTGGTGCTCCAAGGCCTGTGCGGCTTCAATGACTTGGGGCGGCGTCCTAGATCATCTCACCCTTGCTCTGCCAATATTCTTCTCATCTCTGCATCGATCGATAGATGTCGATCAAGCACTCTTAAGTCTCAAGAAAAAAATGTATTCTATAAACAAGCGCTTCGCAAATTACCATCCTATAAATTTTGATTTCATAAAAATACCAGTTAAGACATTTCCTTCTAGTATTCTCGGTCTCTCTCCGCTTTAGATTCTTTACTTTATAGATGATATAATAATAAACCACTAAATGATTATTGAAAGTTGAATTTGGAATATAGGTGATGTAATAAGAAATCACTAAATGATTATTGAAAGTTGAATTTGGAATAATGATTACAATAGTATATTGATGGATACGATGAATGTTGAGTAATATGTTGGAAGTGACGGTTCCATTTAGGAGAGAGATAGAGAAGAAAGAGCTCTATGATGGAGAGAGGACACAGTCAAATTTTGAAAAAGTGGTAATGAGTGAGAGGTGAGGTCCCTTGCCCTCATGCCATTAGACACTTATATAGGCAATGTTTATTACAAGTGGCCCTCCATTGGTGGGGTTGAATTTCAAATGAAACTACTGAATCTAGCAGTTGAGCCTCTTCTAGGGGGAGGTTTGGCCCACATAGTATCCCCTCAACTATTAGATTATATGGCTAGTATATGGCCTAATAGATGCTCATAATAGAAGAGGCGCAAATAGAACTCAAACCCAGGTTGCGAGGATCACCCTTCGCAACCTATGCATGTGCGCCTCACTAAACTCCATTGCAAAACCCTATTGGAAAAAGGGCATGGAGATGATGACTCTAACCTATACAAGTGCCAACTCAGGAAGCTACTGACTCCAAGTGTCTTTACGTCGACATATTTGGGCTTCAACTTCCTAAGCCACTTTTATGACCTTCCCAGGCATTACTAATCGATCTCGATGCATGTCAAACCTCCGCCAAGCTTGATGACTTTGCCTCCCTTCATGTTGATGTGTCTGTGGCCTTTGCCAAGTGCCATGATCCCATAGTTCTCCTCCTTGAATTGGTCAAAGACTCAGTTGTCTTCATCACCCACGTATGCTTGTTTTTCGTGTGTCCAATGCACGCGCATACGATTAGTTCCTTGGACTTTGGTCCCTCGATCCAAAGCATCTCATTCGCCCTTCATCGGCCTTGGTTCATCATGCACGGACTTCACACTTGATGTTCTCCATCACTAGCAAGTGTCTTGGTGCACTCAACATATGTACATGCACAAGCCAAGGGACATGTTGCACAACACATACAACACAACATGACACCTCCAGTTAGCGATTAGCGTAATCAAGCGCATATGAAATACAACTTAACCGAGAAGCCTCAAACCTCTCACACTTATGTCAAACATGCATCACACACACATGGGCACTTTCTGCCATGTGTTCATAAGTTTCCAACACAATGGACTTGGAAACATGTTCTCCAAGATATTTTACATGTATTTGAGTAGTTTTGTTTATAATTTTTTTGTTTTTAAATATTTCCCTGCATAATTCATTAGAATACTCATGTTTACTATAAATAAACTGCTAAATAGACATGTTTCGCTAAATAATGGAGAAGGTCGCTGCTAAATATCATAACCGACTATTTAAAACATTGGCACTGGACCAACTTTGATCTATTATACCTCCCCTAGAGTACTTCTTTGTTCTTCGTGTGGCAAATGAGGCTTGTGCAAGAGATGTTGTTTCAAGGTGGGATCAATCCGCACGATCCGAGTGGTATGCCATCGAGTTGGATGGTAAAATGGACAATCATGAAGTCGCTGCAATCAAGGATGTGTTGGATGATGAGGACGCCTGAATGCTATTCTAGCTCTTTCACAACGAGTGGTCAAGCTGATGACAGTGCTCTGATGTACTATAACCATTCTGAGAACAGTAGCGTTGTTTGGTTCTAGTCTTTTGACTGACCCGCAATCAGTTTGTAGATTATACGTGTGTTTGGTTGACTTGGTGTCTATCGTGTATGGTGCAAGAGAGGAGCATGAAGGCTAAGGACATATTAGAGCCAATTTAGGCTGGGGTCTTAGGATATTTTCTTGCTAGTGTGTATTAGGTCTTTGTGTACTATTGGGTGGTTGGTTTCAAAGGCATTTGACTTCATAGAGTCAAAGCAAGGGCATATAGATGCATGGAGTGGCTGGTTGCAAGTGGTGTTTTTTAATTGGTTCCAAGTCCATGTTTTCAAAGTCGCTGAATTGGTTGAGATCAAACTTGATACAATGGAAATAAGCATTGTACCATACACAAGCTAGAAGATCTGGTTGTATCTTCACCTCTCTTTCCGATCCAGTCCTCAGCCAAGAATGGTGAGTGAAAGGTTGGAGTCGAGCATCGGGAGTCTCTATGATCAAATTGGTCGAAAATGGCCCTTTACAATGGAGAAATAAAGGTTGGAGTCAGAGTCCAAAAAGTGGTGGAGGAAAAAAAAGATCATTTTGCCAAACATTAATTAAATGGATGGTGAAAACCATGCCAAAGAAAAAAATTATATAGTATAAGGCCAGAACAAGACCATTAGGAGGCTGACCTTGAATGCACACCGTCACCCAAAAATTAGCTTTGCTCCGCCACCAAGATTAATTTTTGTGGCCTTTTCAAACAGAATTCCTTGCTCAGGCGGTGTGGGCATGCCATTCCATGGCTTATCATCGTTTGGTCTGCTTCCTACTCCTGTCAAAACGATCTAAACCATCAAAGCATTATTGGTACCAACCGTGCATTATTCCTCGAGGCGTTCTCCTGCCAGCAACTTCACGGCAGCTGTTGTGTGGACTGCGTACATGACACTGACCTGATAATGGACAACGGCCGCACAAACTCACACGTTTTCTCTCACTCCAGTTTGTTGACGACGAACGTCAATAATTCCACACATCTTGTCGAGTATCTTCGTCTCTCTCGCCGTTCAAATCCTCAACCACCGTTCCCCAGCTCTGCCTCTCGCTTCCTTTCCACACAGACCCAGCTTGCAGTTGCAGATTACTGAGAGGTGAGACGGCAAGGGCGTCGTCCAAGTCCATGGCTGAGTCGCTGCTCCTCCCCGTGGTGCGTGGCGTGCTCGGCAAGGCCGCCGACGCGCTCGTGCAGAAGGTCACCCGCATGTGGGGCGTCGACGACGACCGCCGCGACCTGGAGCTGAAGCTGCTGTACGTGCAGTCCCTGCTGGCCAACGCCGAGGTGAAGGCGGAAGCGGACAACGAGGACGGCCGCGCCGTCAAGGCGTGGATGAAGGAGCTCAGGGCCGCTGCGTACCAGGCCGACGACGTCCTCGACGACTTCCAGTACGAGGCGCTGCGCCGGGAGGCCCAGTCTGGCGACTACTTCATCAGCAAGGTAATCGACTACTTCACCACGAGGAACCCACTCGTGTTCCGTCATAAGTCGAGCAGGGACCTCAAGAGCGTGCTGGACAAGATCCACAAGCTGGTGGAGGATATGAAAAATTTTGATCTGCTGAGAGAGCCACTGGCGCCACCAACTCGGAATCGGCAAACACACTCTGCACTGCACGAGTCTGCAGATATCCTTGGAAGAGACAACGACAAGGAAGTCGTGGTGAAGCTGTTACTCGACCAGCGAGATCAGGGAAATGTGCAGGTTCTCCCCATCATTGGAATGGGAGGTCTGGGCAAGACCACACTAGCCAAGATGGTGTACAATGACAGCAAAATTCAGAAGCACTTTGAGTTGAAGATGTGGCACTGTGTATCAGACAACTTCGAAGCAACCGCTGTTGTGAGATCCATTATTGAGTTGGCTACTAAAAATAGATGTGACCTGCCTGACACCATAGAGCTGATACGAGAAAAGCTGGATCAAGTCATTGGTGGAAAAAGGTTCCTACTGGTTCTTGATGATGTATGGTGTGAAGAGCAACATAAGTGGGAGGATGACCTGAAGCCACTGCTATGTTCTTCCGGTGCTGGATTGGGGAGCATGATTCTTGTCACAAGTCGAAGCCAAAAAATTGCTTCAATAATGGGCACCCTTTCGACCCATGAACTTGTACACTTGAGTGAAGATGATTCATGGGAATTGTTCTCAAAGAAAGCATTTAGTAAAGGACTTCAAAAGCAAGAAGCGTTGGTAACGATCGGCAAACGTATTGTCAACAGGTGCAAGGGACTTCCTCTTGCTTTGAAGACACTGGGTGGCTTGATGAGTTCAAAAACTCAAATCAAGGAATGGGAGGCTATCGCAGAGGATGATAGGGTTGGCATAGAGGAAGTATTGTCCATTCTAAAGTTGAGCTATAGGCACTTGTCATCTGAAATGAAGCAATGCTTTGCCTTTTGTGCAGTATTCCCTAAGGACTATGAGATGGATAAGGATAAGTTAATCCAACTATGGATGGCAAACAATTTCATTCTTGCAGATGAAACTATAGATATTGTGCAGAAAGGTGAATTTATTTTCAATGAGTTGGTGTGGAGATCATTTATTCAAGATGTGAATGTCAAGATATTTGATGAACATATTTTTGCTCCACACAAGAAAATTGGATGTAAAATGCATGATTTAATGCATGACTTAGCGAAAGAGATGACCGATGAGTGTGCTTTTGAAGCAGAGTTGATTCCACAGAGAACCTTGATAAACAATGTACGTCACATCCAGTTGTCATGGTCTAAACCGAAACAACAAATCACCAGATTGATGGAAAACTCTTCTCCTATCCGCACTTTATTAACTCATCAGTCAGAACACTTGCCTCTTAGTGAATCAGATTTGAAGGCACTTCAGAAGTTAAAACTTACATCATTAAGAGCACTATGTTGGAAAAAACAATCTGTTATCGATACAAAGCTCATATATACAACACATTTAAGATACCTTGATCTTTCTGGGTCAACAATTGTTAGGTTGTCAGATTCAGTTTGTATGTTGTATAATTTGCAAACATTGATTCTCAATGGTTGTTGCAAGCTAGAGCTTTTACCAGAAGGCATGCAAACTATGGGAAAGCTCACCCACATTTATCTAACGGGATGTGATAGTTTGAAGCGGATGCCTCCAAAACTTAGTTTGCTACACAACCTGTGCACACTGACGAACTTTATTGTGGACGTTGGAGATGGCTTTGGTATTGAGGAGCTAAAAGATCTGAGACACCTTGGAAACAGGCTGGAACTATCCTGCTTAAGTAAAGTAAAGTGTGGGTCAATGGTGAATCTCCATGAGAAAAAGAACCTAACAGAACTGTTTTTAAATTGGGGACGCCCTAATAAAGAGGAAGAAGTACTTGAATCTGAAGTAGTACTTGAATCTCTTGCACCTCATACTGAGCTCAAAACATTGGGGCTAAAAAAGTATCCTGGCCTATCCATCTCACATTGGATGAGAGATCCACAAATGTTCCAGTGTTTACGAGAACTATATATTTCCAAGTGCCCAAGGTGTAAGGATCTGCCATTAGTGTGGTTGTCGTCTTCTCTTGAGAAATTGTATTTACACCGCATGGATAGTCTGTCTGCATTATGTAAGAACATTGACATGGAAGCTACAGGGTATAATACCTCTCTAGCAATTTTTCCAAAGTTAAAGACGATGCGGTTGGAAGCATTGCCGGAGTTGGAGAGATGGGCAGAAAACAGTTCAGGAGAGGCTAATAGCTTGGTGGTGTTTCCCCAGCTGGAAGAGCTGCATATCGACAACTGTAACAAAATTGCTACTCTTCCAGAGAGCCCCCTTCTCACTTCTCTGGATTGTCACAGTGATTCTGTAGATGATCTTGTTCCTATGAGCATGCATCTAGGATCTTGTCCATCTCTAGGCCGCTTGCGCATTGGGACACTGATAGACATGGTGATGCCTATAAAGAATCATCAAAACCAAGGGCAGAGACCTCTAGTAGACTCCCTGAGAGACTTGTTTGTAGGCAATGACAATGCTTTCGTATCAGTGTTTAACTCATCCAAATTGCAACTTGGGCTTGGGGATTGCTTGGCCTTCTTGGAACAACTGGAAATCTATAATTGCAACAAAATTGTCCGCTGGCCAGTGGAGGAGCTCCGATGCTTAGTTCGCCTTAGATCTCTGACTATTGAAACGTGCG
This sequence comes from Bothriochloa decipiens, assembly GCA_023333625.1. Classification (NCBI taxonomy): domain Eukaryota; kingdom Viridiplantae; phylum Streptophyta; class Magnoliopsida; order Poales; family Poaceae; genus Bothriochloa; species Bothriochloa decipiens. Next base: position 39,538,302 of record CM041643.1, read on the forward strand.
ACAATCTAGAAGGGAAGGGCTCATCATCCGAGGAAATCCTTCCACTGCCCCAGTTGGAAACTTTATATATAAATGACTGTTATAGGTTGCTGGAGATTCCGAATCTCCCCGCTTCACTTGTGGAATTGGAGATTGAAATGTGCGATAGGTTGATAGCGCTGCCTTCACACCTTGGAGATCTAGCAAAGATGAGGCGTCTCTTTCTGCGCCGCTGCTATAAGCTGAAGGAGCTGCCTGATGGGATGGATGGCCTCACTTCTCTTGAGCATTTGTTGATCCACTCTTGTTATCGGATTGGTAAATTTCCACAGGGCCTCCTCCAACGGCTCCCGGCCCTCGGACGCCTGTACATAGACTACTCCCCCGTACAGAGACTTTGCAGCGAAGGTGGGGAGTACTTCGAATTTGTCTCTCCAATTCCACATAAATACATTCTTGTAGAAACAGAACGCCATTGAAAGAAGACCACAACGAGGTTGCTCCCTTTCTGCGGCGGTGTGACTCTAATTGAGGTGCGTGCTCCTGCATCTGCCACCCTTGAGTAATTGAGCCAGTACATTTTTTTAATCTACTAGTATATATTTTTTGTCTACCTACATGTTTGTGCAGTTAATCTATTCCTTATCTGAATGCACTTCCACGTTCTTATTGTCAGTTGTTTTAGACTGAGGATTTCAAGTTGTCTTACCACATCCATGATTCCCCTTATATGAATCGATCGCTGCCAGACACTTTTGGATTGCATGTATACCCATACGAGGGCTGGTGAACTAGCGTGCAGAGGTAAATTTCAGATTTAACCCCTTCTATTGCTTCTACCCAACTGTGTTATCAAGCTCACACAAAAATGAACAGTTTGATTTCGAAATTCCTGTTACGGCCTGCTTTGTATTATCATATTTGTACGGCCGGTGAGCTAGCATTCCGTTATACTAGTCACACTGAACTTAAATGCACAAAATGACTTTTGTGGTTTTTTCAACAAGAACTGACATAGGAAAACACAATTTTTAATTTTTTATGAAACAGTAGACTACGAAAGATCCTTATGCAGCATTGTATTCAACGCACCTTGGACTCTAAATAAAGACCTTTCCAGTGCTCTGTTTTGCCATTCGTGCACAACTCTAGTATATTTTGGATGGATGTATACCCTAATATAATGGAGCATACTGGTTCGTCCACCATGCCACTTTGCAGAGTGCACATATTTTTGAAAATTCAAATGCCAGCATGAAAAATCAATGTTAGTATAATAAAATATTACTGTGGTATTGGTAGGAGACCTCTTTAAACAACGAATGTGCTTTATCCTTTTCACAATGCATACAACATTGCTAGTGGTCTAGCAACGCTTTCTAAAAATGCAGCGTATGCTATGAAAATTAGATTTTAGTGTAAATTATAGAAACACTAATGAAGACCATAATTTTTTAATCTGATGGCTAAATGTAAAGGTGGGTAAATTTAGCACTTAAAACCCTACGCATCCCATCTAATCGATTTTTTTCCAGATCAACCCCAGCAGCCTAGGACCGTACGGCGTTCTTTCCTCGCAGTTCATCTTCCCTGCGCGGACCGTTCGCGCCGCCGCCCCCTCGGGTTACTCTTCTGGCCGTCACCTCCGTGCGTGCCATTCCCATCGCGTGCCATTGTCGTACCAATATCTGAACCTCTGTACTGTGAACTTGTATCAACTTATAACTGTAGTTGGAAGGCCCGACAACAGAGTCTAACGTACGTGCAGTTTTCTAAACTCTAATGCAGTTTTCAAATGCGCGCAGCCGGTCGTCGCCGCAGCCCTTGATGCGCACAGCCGCATGCCCGTCCTGCCTCACGTACGTGCTCATCGCCGAGGAGGACCCCCGGTGCCCGTGTTGCTCGGCCAGGGTGCCACCGCTCCGCGGCAAGTCATCCGCCGCCGCAGCCGCAGCCGCCGAAGGCAGCGGCAAGAAGCCGAGGATCGACCTGAATGCGGCCGCTGATGAGACGGAGTGATTGGAGAAAGAGATAGAGACGGCGCCGGCCTCTCCTGGGGTGTTTCGAAAAAAAATTAAATTAGGATGGGATCGGCGGGGGGCTTAAGTGTTAAAATATTAGACTTTTACATCTAGTCATCAGATTAGAATTTTATAGTTTTAATTAAAGTTTTCGTAGTTTTCACGACAGTTTGGTTTTCATAGCATTCGTTGTCTTCTAAAAAGAGAGCGAATATATATATTTCGGATTCGTTTTCTGTTACTATGCAGGGGTATTTTATTAGATCGAGGAACTTAGCAGACAGTCCGCCAATCTCACTTCAGTGAAGGGAAGCCTTTCCATCGGTGTGGCTGGCTGCCTCAATTAACATCATGACTCCAGTGTATTTCTTATAATCCAAGTTTGTGTGGCCCCAGAGCAAGTTTGTGCTCCTAGTTGTCGACGTTTGTGTTTTCCCTCCGTTTTGTGCATCTTCAGCATCAGCAGCTGTCGTCTCTCATTCGGTTTGGTTGTGCTTGCAGCTGATGCACATTTAGCTTGTAATTATATTGGAGTTGGTTGCCCTTATTATTTTCTCCATTATCTTTCATCACGAGATAGCTGTGTTTCTGACGAATGTATGACTGCATGTACCTAACGTTACTAAATAGAGCCCTTTGAAAATAAAGTTCAAATAAAAATAAGTAGCAACTTCAATAGTTTCCTATACCACTCGGGCGCTTTTCTAAATGACTTTGTATTGGTAACCTGAATTTCTAACCAACAAAGCCCTTTTGATAGTTTCTTGCTCCCTCAATCCCAAATTATAAGTATTGCTAGATAATAACATTTAGGATATTAACTAAGTATTATTAGATTCTTTATTAACTATATTTTTATAGTATAGCTATTTGATGTCATAAATCTTTATAATCTTGATCAAACTTGAGATGCTATGACTCTCTAAGATTCTTAGAATAATTTATAATTTAGAATAGAGGGAGTACCATTTTCACACAACTCCTTATTTTTGTAATTTACTTTTGCTTGTGGTGTACTATGATCTTCCGAGAAAACAAGTCATATGAGGAGCGTATATGGAGCCTCACGGCTTTGGAAACTTATGGGTTGGAGATCATGTTTGATAACTTTTTAAGAAGCTCTTTTTACCAAACTATCAGAGGGGACTTTTTTCCTTTTTGCTAAAAAAATCAAGATAATGAGTTGTTCTATATAGAACTACTAGAGATGCTCTTAAAGAAAGTGTTTGCTATATATGATGTTCTTAAAAGAAAGTGTTTGCTATATATTGGCAGGGCACCACCCAAGACATACGCTCAATTCTAGAAAAAGAAATGAGATTTGGGTGCCTTGACAAGCCAAATTAAATTCTATAAAAATAGCAAGCTCATTATAATTGGTACGAACACCGTACAAAAAATTATATGTCTCATTATAACTTGCAACACACATGCATGCTCGCTCCACATTGATTGCTGAGGAATGTAATTTTCCCATCCGACAATGACAACCGTCCCGGTAAAACATGGGCCTATAGCGGGCCTAATCTTTCTCCGATTTCGTAATTATACCAGGCCGGCCCATTTGCCAAAAAACTTTATACAAATATATGACTTATTATGTTCTCAAAAGAATAAGACTTTTTTTTTGCCTTAAGCTTCGATTGCAAGGTGTAGTATGTGAACTTACGTACAAACTCACACTCCAGAACCCCATACACACCATTTATTATCATAGTGTGCAAGTTAGAACTAGAACCTATATCCAGATCTAAAATAACACGGCTGAGAGATATGACAGTTGTGACGTATACGTACCAGGCAACTGCAATTATTATAGGGCCTGACCCTGGTGAGGCACGCAAATTCGTCCCTCGGGGACCGAGCTTACGAGCGGTGGCTTCAGCAGCTGGAAGCCTGACCAACCGAGCTACGCTCGGTCCTCAAATAAGACTTATTAAGACGTCACCTCTTACTACAAGCTCACATGAGCAGTGACGTTATCAAATCTAGACCACACTGCCCAGCTGGCACAACAACCAGGGGGCGTCGCTCTGTCTCACTCTATAAGCTCGAAGCCCACACCTGCAACCTCCACACACACCAAGCCTCCTGCAGTGCATTTGCCGCCCGACTTCCTGCCGCTGCCATGGCTGCCGCTCCCGTGTCTGTGCGCCGCATCAAGCTGGGCTCGCAGGGGCTGGAGGTCTCCGTGCAGGGCCTCGGCTGCATGGGCATGTCCGCCTTCTACGGCCCGCCAAAACCCGAGCCTGACATGATCAAGCTTATCCACCATGCCGTCGCCGCCGGGGTCACCTTCCTCGACACCTCCGACGTCTATGGCCCACACACCAACGAGATCCTCCTGGGCAAGGTCGGTCTCTCGACGTCTTTGGCTTCTTTCGTGTCTGCACCGAAGATGTGTTCGATGTAAAGCTTCTGAATCCATTCTGAGCAGGCGCTTCAAGGCGAGGTGCGGGAGAAGGTCGAGCTCGCCACCAAGTTCGCCATCGCCTTCGACGATGGGAAATGGGAAATCCGCGGCGACCCGGCTCACGTGCGGGCAGCGTGCGAGGGCAGCCTCAAGCGGCTCGGCGTTGACTGCATCGACCTCTATTACCAGCACCGCGTCGACAAGAGGGTGCCCATCGAGGTCACGGTGACTAGTCCTTGTGCACCGTGATTTCTTTATTTAGTAGCTATGGAGGCTTTGATGAGAACATACAAATGGAGGCTGGGGCTGGAAATGTGAAGAGAATGTTCTTGCATGGCAGTGAAAGTGTGGGACTGATAGTGGTGGTTGGTGGCATACATGATGCAAGGTTTTCTCTTCTATGATCTCCACGACCACCTGGAATTTAACCGAGAAACAAAAGGAAATCTTTTTTTAATTTAACGTTAGTAAATATTAATATTTTTCTACAAAATTAGCCAAAGTTATTTGTTGAGAAACGAGAACGAAGACAATTATCTAGCTACGAACGGAGGGAGTAAACTATATACCACCAGCAAAGCAAGGAAATAATTGGATCTCTCATATCCGAAGTTGTATCTGGAATTGTGTGTCCCGGCAAGCACTAGTTGCTGCCCTTTCTGGATCGATCATGTGCAGGTCGTTGGGGTTCAGATGACTAGTAGAAGATTACTGTCCTTTTGGACAATTGAGATTGACTTCCTTTTCTGCTGTAGATTGGTGAACTCAAGAAACTAGTGGAAGAAGGAAAGATAAAGTACATTGGATTATCCGAAGCATCTACATCAACGATCCGAAGAGCTCACGCAATCCATCCTATCACCGCAGTACAGCTTGAATGGTCATTATGGACTAGAGATGTAGAAGAAGATATAATTCCCACTTGCAGGTACATTCATAAACAATAAAAAAACTAGCGTTTTGCAATCAATAAATTTGAAGCTTTTTTCTTGGGTTCATCTTTCTGTGACAATAATTTCAGAGAACTTGGAATTGGAATTGTAGCTTACAGTCCACTAGGCAGCGGTTTCTTTTCTATTGGAGCAAAACTAGTTGGCTCACTATCTGAGCAGGACTCCCGCAAGGTGAACTCAGACTATGACCTATTGAACAGTGATAGGGTTTCTCACATAGCATGATAATTTAATATCTGATTTACTTCTTCTTTTTATGACGATCTCATTTTACTATTTATCCTTTGGTTTTTATTCCTCTAAGATTCACAATAGATGGTTAAATTATCCTCTTGATGTCGGTCTTTCCTTTATCTTATACATACAATTTTAGATTCTGAACATTTATTTGAATAGGAAGCTGAATTAGTTCAGTTGGTCAAGGGTGTGGATGTCTCATTGGGGCAAATTTGGGTTCCTATTTTCTTCTTAATAAAATGCCATCAGATTCTTTCTTGGTTGGTCTAGTTTATTGAAATGGTCTCGTCACATACTCAAAGAAAAAGAATGAGAAATATAGTGTGTTGCCTCTTCCTAATGTCGATTTCATACTTCTGCAGGATTTGCCTAGATTTCAACCAGAGAATCTTGACAAGAATGCTCAGATATTCGAGCGTGTGAACGCGATGGCGGCACGAAAAGGATGAACACCATCTCAACTCGCATTGGCTTGGGTTCACCATCAAGGAAACGATGTTTGCCCCATACCTGGCACAACGAAAATCGAGAACCTTAACCAGAATGTTGGGGCACTATATGTGAAGCTTACATCAGATGAGATGGCTGAGCTCGAGTCTTATGCTGCGGCAGGTGAAGTCTTGGGTGACCGGTGTGCTCATATGGCCCACACTTGGAAGGACTCAGAGACCCCGCCACTATCTTCATGGAAATTTGAGTAGCCAATCTGGTATTTTCCACTGCGCGCGTCCTCTATCCATTGCCGTATCTCCATGTTTTCGGACCGCAGAAGATGCCCAGTTGCACTTTGCAAAAGCGTTCATATATATGGAATACTTGCCTTACTGCGAGTTAGGTTGCTTGGTACAGAGTGCGTATTATGTGCCTCATTTTGTATATCTATGCTTTAAGGTTAAAACCGCTGATGCGATATGAATAACCATGTGCATTGTTATCAGTACTTCAAAAATATATATTGGAAAAAGTCTACATAACCTCCTAAACTTTGATACATGGAATACTTAACCCCACAACCTACAAAACCGATTTTTCTGCCCCCTAAACTTCCAAAACCGTCTAAATAACCTTAAAAGACGGTTTGGGTGGGTGATTTTGCTTAGGTGACAGCCTGGTTTGAAGACATCAGCGCTCGGGCTCGCTCGTTAGCTGCAATAGCTTACTCTTTCTTCTTCCTCTCTCCCTTCTTTTTTTTCTCTCTCTTTCTTCTTCCTTCACGAGCAGGTAGAGGCGCACCTCTGGCAGGCCCCCGCTAGAGTCCCAGCCATGCCGGCGAGGTACGCACCCGGGCTGCTTTGTCCTCGTCCTCCCCGACGTGCCTCTGCCCTCGCACTCCCCATCCCTCGCTCCAACCGCCGCCGCCTGCGCCGTCCACGGCGCCGTCTCCGCCCCTGATGACCGCGCAGCGTTGCGAGCGCTCGATGACGTCCTGTCCTCCGCCTCAAGGAGCTCCTCCATGTCAAATATATGCTAGGACGCGGCGAAGGGCAGGACAGAAAGGAGAACGACGTGGCTACTGCGGAGCTTTGCCTCGGCGGCCATGGCGGACAGGTTTCGCGGAAACTCAAAATTAGTCGCTTATCTCTGACGGTTCCTAGCGAGACCACGTCGGGTAGCTAGCTAACCTCCAAGAGCATCTATCGGTTCGGGGAATCGAACAATGGGCCTCTGGTGTGGGCGAATTTTCAATAATGTCGTCGACGGACAGGCGGACAACAACGAGCGTTTTTTATAGCCGAGCAGCGAGACTGGCACAGCTTGGCCGGGACTGGGGCCTGCTTCTAGCAGCGAGACGGGCAGGCGAGGTGCGAGTAGCCTGCGAGGCCGCCGTAGGCGTCTGGGAACGGGCATGAGACGCTAGTGCACGTATGGCCATGCGCGGTGTGCGCCTGCGGCGGCCGAGGCGTTCGTCGCGTGGGCTTCCGTGGTGGCGGGCGGCTGCTGCTTCTTGGGCGGTCGTCAGCGGTAGCGGGCCGTGGTGCAGGTGGTGGTGGCTCTGTACTCGGATGGGTGCTCGTGACTGGGCGCTGTACTTGGAGGGCGAGCGAGCGATGCGTGCGGCGAGGGAGGGGAAGGTAGAAGAATTATCTGGCAAGCGGGCCCATGCCACAGTGGCAAGGTGTTTCAGCTCACGAGCGGGCCTGAACGCTGATGTGTCCAAACCAGACCAGCTTGGCTGCCACCTAAGCGGTTTTGAAAGTTTTGGAGGCAGAAAAACTGGTTTTGTAGGTTGGGGTTTAAGTATTCCAGGCATGAAAGTTCAGGGGGTTATGTAGACTTTTCCCAATATATATTTACTATGAGTAGCAAAATGAATTTTGTAATGGTAGAAATATATGTGACAATAATACTACGTTGGCTACTTGAGTGATTGTTGGTTAATGGTCACTATACCACAACCTAAAAATCTGCGACTTTGTTAGAGTCAGTAATAGAAGCTATACTGCCACACACTAGCAGTCAGTATAAATATGTGGATGAAAATTTTGTTTTGCTCATAGTATAACTAGAGCAAACTCTTTACTGAATATTGTTTTCCAGTACTGATCATTGCGAATTGTCTAGAGATCGCCCTACGTACGTATTGTGATAATCACCTCCATAAAGAATGGGAGCTGCAGCTGAGTTCTGAAACTTTCTAGCAGGAGCTCCCAATCATTAGTGTATATACTTATATTATTACCTGCGTTATTCCTCATTGGCTTATAGCGATGTTATTTTGCACAGACCTAATGCTTTTGTATCATCCTAGCTTTTTGTTTACTAAACATGACTTTGACAGGTGGCAAAGTGGTTAAATTTTCTTCTTGTCAGATTTTGCTGTCAAATTTGGCATCCTCATTATTAATTGACCATGAATTTTGTACCTTCTTGTCAATTGTTCAAAGGTTGCTCATTGGTATCATTTTTTCAGAACCCTTTCTCGATCATTTTTTTGTAGGTGCACACATCTCTGAGAACACACTGGGGGTTCAGCCTTAGGTATTTTCTGGATGAGCAGTTGTAGGTGCTTAGTTATTTATTCTAAAAAAACACTCTTGCAAGACGGCTCATTGCTGATGATAAACACCCTTGTTTCTGGCAGCAACGGCTACTTGACCAGTCTTGAAGAAAACATATCAGCCTGTTTAAAACCTTTTACACACTACTGTCTCTCCGTAGATTAGTTAATTAAACCTATGTAAATACGAATGCTTAGACACACTCTATGTTTTGTACCATATATTTTTTCATACTAGAAATCTTTTCTGTGCCCACCTATGCAGCAGTGTTGACATCGTTTTTCGGCACGTGTCAATAAGGATTGGGAGACTAAACTAAATCGGCAAGAAGGTGGTTATTCTCCAGTATTGCTTCTGAGTTGCCGATGGATAATTGCCGATAAAGGACATGTTGATCTCGTACATTGCTGATGAAGCCAGAGGGCTGTTGCCGATGGAGAGAGAGGCATGGTTGCCGATGGAAAGCAGAGCTGAAGAACGTGGAAAGCAGAGTTGAATCATCATCGATGGGTCTTGCCGATGGAATCTACAGAGATGAGGAGCGTGCCGATAGAGGTTTCATCGTAAAGCAATGGATAAGGAGACTGGCAATATTTATGCCAATATTTTAATAGTTTACTTTTGAGTCCGACCTTGGTACGAGTCATTATTTTTTATTCCTTAGAGATAAGACTTGTTTAGGTAATACTTTGTCGTGTCTGTTTAGGACTCATAGTACCAGGGTATAAATATGTACCGAGAGGCAATATAAAATCAATCAATCAGATACAATAAATCTATTACTTTTATTTACTTTTCAAGCAATCTACTTTTCGACGACTTCGTCACCAGTACTTTTTCCTTTTCAACGAGTTCTTTCAAGAATCGGCGGGCTGCATCAACTTGATCTCCGGCGATCTTGCAGGTTCCGCGTCTACCGAGCACGATTCAGGCTATGACGTCCGGGCGTATCGCTGTCGTCTCGTCTGATCTGTTCAACAGTTATCGAATATCCTCTGAGCTTTGACGTCCGGGCGTATCGCTGTCGTCTCGTTCAGATCTTATTCAAATTTACCATCCTTGTCGATTAACAGGTCAAACCGACTGGCATGCCTTGATATCAAACTTGGGTATTAGCCCGGTGTGTTTGCAGATCTAACGCCTTTTTGCATCAACACATCTTTTGGCACGCCCAGTGGGACCAAATCAACAGATTTATCATGAAGAATACTACTGATATCACTCCAGAAAACATCATCGAGATATCAGAATCAGATCTCAAGGAGGATCAGAGGCAAGCCATGGAAAAAGCTATGGAGGATTACAGGCAGCTCTGCTTGAAGTCTTTCAGCATGAATAGGGGAGGAGAAGTCATCCAGAAGCAAGATCTGCCGTTGCCTCGGCAGGTAACTTTTGACTCTAACCCTGGTAAATTACAGGAGATGGTTAATTCTGCATTAAATCAAGCTTTGATCAACCACTTCACCGTGCTGTCCAATACTGTTTACAATGCTGTTGTGCAAACATTAAGAGAAGGACAAGCACCAGGGTATGTCGGGCCGGCATATCATCAGCCGGGATCGGCATCTGTCAGTACTCCATCGGCAACTCCAGCCGTTGAGAGTATGGAAGCGCCTACTCTTCCAGCTATATCAGGACCATCCATCATTGAAGCCACGCCGATAGGATCAGATCTAACGTCTCAGGAGAGGCCTAGTACTCAGTTGAGCACATATCTATCGGCATCGGCAATGTCAGGTCCTTCAGGTCAACATAGTCAAACTGCTGCTAATTGGTGGGGATACGGTATGCCTCCAGGTCCATCTACTGCCAACTCTGGACTGCCTCAAGTGCATGATGTATCAAGGAAGGGTCCAATGACATCGGCTACTCCAATTCGGCCGGTGGCTCAAGTGCCGCATTATTCTACTGTACCTCCTGCTATACAGCCATCGTCAATGGGATTCTATGCGCCTCCGCAACAGATATCTTATGCGAATCCATTGACCAATCCTCCACCAGTTCAACAGAGAGCTTTCATTGCAGAGCAGCCCATAGTACCATTCATATCTCAGTGTGGATTACCTGCAATTCAGGGCAATTATGCTGGCTATCATCCATCTATACAAGAGCATCAATTGTCTGCAAGCTATCAGCCATCGGCAAGTCAGATGCCGATGAATTACAATCTCAATTGGTCAGGGCAAGCTCCAATTCAGCAACCTGCTATTTAGCCAAGTTACCAAGCAATAGGGACTCAACGGTATAGTCCACAGACAACTTTTCAGGAACATGCATCGGCAAAACAGCCGATGAACTTTACTCCGCAGATTGGTGCCGTGAATATGCCGATTTATCCAAGCCAAGTGCCACAGGGGTATGTAGAAGCATATCAGTCAACGCCTCCAGTAGAGATCCAGCCAGTGCATCGGCAAGATCAGGATGCACTCTTGACCGATAAGATTGCAGAAGTGATGAAAGAACAATTTGGGATTCAGCCCAAGATCGATACTTACTCTTATCGGACTCCATACCCTTCATCTTATGATTCAATTCCTTTCCCGAATCGGTACAAGGTGCCAGATTTCACTAAGTTTTCTGGGCAAGATGATACGTCAACAATGGAGCACATCAACCGATTCATTATCCAGTGCGGGGAAGCAGTGAACAGGGATGAGCTGAGGATCCGTTTGTTCTCGTCTTCTTTGTCTGGATCAGCATTCACGTGGTTTATATCATTGCCACTGAACTCTATTCTTACTTGGACCAATCTAGAAAGACAATTTCATAAATACTTCTTTGCTGGTGTCCATAAAAAGAAGCTTACTGATTTAACGAAATTAAGACAGCGAAGCGACGAATCGGTAGAGAATTTTGTGCAAAGGGTACGAGACATGAAGAACAAGTGCTACAGCCTAGTGCTTGATGACCGCCAGTTAGCTGGTTTGGCTTTCCAAGGCTTATTGCCGTATCTCAGGGACAAATACGATGCTCAGGAGTTTGAAAGTTTAAGTCGTATTGTACAGAGGGTCTCTGATCAAAGTGCTCAAACTCCAGAACATAGAAAGAGCTGGAATAAGAAGGTGTCCTTCGTAGAGGCAGAGGAATCAGATTCAGATAAAGAACCAACTATCGGCCTGGCTGAGTGGGTAAAAGGTAAAAAACCTTTATCTTGTCCTTTTGGTCAGAAAGAGCCAGAGAAATTCACGTTTGACGTCACAAAGGCCGATAGAATATTTGATCTGCTACTTCAAGAGGGCCAAATCAAGCTATCACCCAATCATGTGATTCCATCGGCAGATGAGCTAATGAAGATAAGGTACTGTAAATTTCATAATGCAACTTTGCACAGTACCAATGACTGCAAGGTTTTCAGACAGCAGTTGCAATCGGTAATTGAATCTAGGAGGATCAAGTTTGACAACTCTAAAGCTCAGAGGCCGATGAAGATTGATCAACATCCTTTCCCAGCAAACATAGTGGAGGCTGTAAACAAGACCAAAGTGTTGACATCGGTAAGCGCTAAGAGGAGAGCATCAGTGGATCCTAGAAATCAAGCAACTACCGATGACTTGAAGGGGAAAGAGATAGTTGAAGAAAGCAGTAGTTTAAGAAGGCCTCCTAGACCAGCTCTGTACAGAATTCCAAGTAACCGCTGTCGGCATCGGCAAGAGGAGTTGCATTGGGAAGCGTGGCATCGGCACAAAGACCATTGGAGATGCCCCTTCTTCATCTATTGTTGGGAAGAAGGCATTAAATTGCCTACTGTTGATAGTTGCCCCGAGTGCAATGGTTATGATCGAACCGATCGGGCAGAAAGAAGGCCGCGCTATGGTGATCGGAGCAGATACATCGGTAAGCCGATCAAAGAAGGGGTATCGGTACATGATCGGCTGGGGGGCAGGACCAGTGTACATGAAAGGCTGGGCAGGCATGCTGACTGTTTGCTGATGAATCAAAAGGAGCTCGAGGAGATAACCAATGCAGGAGTCCCTGACAAAACAATACTCTGTAGGGATCCCAATACAAATTGCCCAGGTTCAAATGCAAAAATTTACCAACCCGTCTGGAAGACGAAGCTTCCTCAATGGTGCCCTAAAGGTCTAACGAGGACTCAAAAGAGGAAGATGCAAAGTGAGCACAAAGAGGAAAGTTCCCGTGGAGCAAAAACTTAAGTATGACGGCTGAAGCGCAAAAGTGAAGGTTCATCGGCAGACATCAACATGGTTTTCCTATTACCGATGAGGTTCTTAGCATTTGCCAATAAAAAATATATATAGATAAAGTGCTTGTTCAAAAAGAATGTATCGGCACTACGTTAATGTGAAGTTTTACAAATTTCTGATACATCACATTGCCGATGAAAAGGGAGGTTTACAAGTTCAACAATGAATGGATAGTTGATATCGTACGCACGCGAATTTGGTCAGCTTCCTCCAGTATCTTTGCATCTTCATCGGCATTGCCTTCAATTGGCTTCATCTTCTTCTTGAGCGCCAGCGTCTTGAGGACTTGGTTGTCCCTTTCTTGCTGAAGAGTCTTGACAGCTTCGGGCATTTGGGCCTTCTCATGATTTGCTGCATCCAAGGCTCCTTCAACCTGTCTCAGCTCCGCTAGCAGGGCTTCTCTTCTTGCCGATAGCTGAGCAATCTTGTCCTCCAGATCTGCACAAGAGGCTTCTAGCTTACCGATGTCTTTGTGCTTCTCATCAGCAAGTTGCTTATGCTTCATCATGTCCTCCTGGAGTTTTGCCTGAGTGGCTCTATCGGCAATCCGTTGGGCAGCCCTCTGATACTGCAACTGCCGACTCTCCAAATGTGCAGCTTGGAAGAGTGCTTCCTCAACATCGGCAAGAATCTGACCTCGAATTCCTTTAAAAGTTGCTCTTGCAGAGTCAGAATCCTGGATCAGTAAAGAAGTCTCCTGTTGTAGTAAGGATAATAGTGTCTCCAGCTTCGACTTGGTTTCAGGTGATAGAATTCCAAGGTTTGGAGCAGAGCTTTCTTCAGAATCTTCATCATCGAGAACAATCCCACTAATAGAGAAGGAAAATAGACTATCGGGGAAATCTTGCTCCTAAAAAGGAAAAGGTGATGTCAGCAGAAGAGCCCAAAGTGTTAAAGGTTATCTAAGGGAGTTAACTCACCTGTTTCAAGGCAATCTCTTGCCTTTGGCTCGGAGAAACAACCTCAGGTACAATTACCGATGACGTTTCTTGTGTTGGTACCTCGATTGGTTGCTGCTGCGACACCATGCCGATGAAGATCCTTGTATGGGTGCAATGGCCGATGGAAGAGCAGTTGCCGATGGAGAAGTCTGCACAGATACGTCAGGCGATATCGGGTGAGGCGAGGACGCCGATGGAGATGGTGTAAGTCTTGCCCGCTTGGATTGTGATTCTTCGCCTGATGAAGCCTTACGCTTGTGCTGTAAGATATCGGCATCGGACGACTGGGGGGCATCGGCAATGGATGGCTGAGGAATCGGTACACTTGGGACGGTTGCCGATGCAATTACTCGGTGCTACAAGAGAGACAGATGAGTAAAGGTGCCGATCCAATAATCAAGGTTTGAATAAAGAATACCTCTGGAGAATCATCAAGGACAACAAGGTGGGGCGATGAAGGTGCTGCAGATGGAGACGAAGGGCGAATTACCGATGAAGGTTCTAGTGGTGTAGAACTCGCGCCCTGAAATGTGAAATCGGTAAATCACAGCAATCGGCATCTGCAAGAGAGTGAGGTGGTTACCTGAGATGTCTGTGCCAAAAATGTGACCGATTTGGTGCTCTTCTTGGTATGACCATGACCCACTGGAGCATCTAGCGAGGGAGCTTTATGGCCGATGATGGATACCGGAGAGATCGGTTGCAACCGTATGACTTTGCCGCTCTTACTTAATGTTGGAACTGGGTCATCAACCTATTAAAAAGGGGTTAGTTGCCGATGAATCAAAGGGAAGGTAAAAGAAGTGCAGAATCCCTTACCGCATTGGCAGGGATGGCGTGATCGGGATCAATAAGGTTCTAGTAAAAATGAGGAGATGCAAAGAATAGCTGCTCTTTCCATTCTTGCCACCATAATTTGAAGGATTCGGTTACGAAGGAAGCCGGTACCCAATTGGTCAGATCAACATCAGATATATCGGCATCGGGAAGGAGAGTAACTATCTTGTGCCAATCCACACGGGTCGCAATAGTCTCTCTCGGTTTAATCACATCGGCAAAACAGAGGTTGATGGGCAATTGTCCAAAAGCTAGTTGTCTTGCTGCTGCCGATGGATAATAGAACTCGTATGTGGGATTAATGTTCTTCCCGCTTCCAAATATGTTGACCGGGATGGCACGAGGGGTGATTATTGCACTAAGAATGTCGGCATCCTGGTTCAAAGCCTCATCGGTAAGGTTAAAGAAAAGAGGGAATCTTGCTGCTTCATCAACATACGGGACCCAGGCCCGAAGCTCAGAAGGGATGCCGATGTAGAATCTGTGGAAGAGATTGCCGATCTGGACTCTATTTGCCTCTGCCCCTGGTAATACTGCCAGTGCTTCTCCAAAGTTGATAGGGGGGCGCGTTGCCGATTCTTCTTCCCCGAGTTGATAATCTTCAGGAAGACTTCGAGGGAATTGCTGGGCGAACAGATCAATGTGGAAATACTTGTGCATATGGGCATTCAACCACATATTGATGAACCACCAAGGGCCCCCCAGGTTGCCGATGGATTTGCCTTGCAACAGCCTTTGTGATACTTGATGGAGGAGATGGTAGACTGAGCCAAGAAGGTATCGGCCCAGTGGGAGTCTGACGCCACTAGCCAACAGCTCTGCTGCAGGAAGGTGCATGTTGGTCGGTCCAACTGTTCTGCCGTAGAAAATAAATTTCTCAAGCCACATATTCAAAAAGGCTGAATGTTCCCTGTGACTGACTGAACCAGATTTCTTATACTCGCTGATATAACCAGTCCAGCCACCAATATTCCTGGTAGTCAGCCGATGCTCAGGTTTTCGCTGGAACAGTGAGTTGTCATTGGCAGATGAGATGTCTAAGCCAGTGAGCATGTACACATCGGCAAGGGTTGGAGAAGCTGGCCCATGTTTGAAGATAAAGGCATTCAGGGTATCAGACCAGAAATAGGAGGCAGCAATTAACAATGACTCATTCCTCTCCATATCGGCAATAGATATTCTGATACACTGTTCTAATTTGCGTTTCGTCTAATATAGCTCCATTGGTCTGGCGACTCTCAAATACCAATCTTTCCATCCCTTGGTGGTTTTTGGCCAGGATCGGAAGGTATCAGTCCAGAATTCCAAGTCAAAATTCTGAGCTCTAAAGGGGATTCAATTGGTTTCTGCGTTTATGATGGCGGTTGGGTCTGGATTTCCCATTGGGCCTAGGCAGATAAAGTGATTCTGATGCGTTGGAATGAGAAGATTGTTGCAAAGTTCCTGAGATTAAAGATTGGGAATAAGGAAGAGTCATGAACTACGCGGAAAAAGAGAAACGAAATGTTAGAGGACGGGCAAAAGAAGAAGACTAATCTTGGGGACGTCAAAACGGATAGCCATGGCCACGACGAAGATGGAGAAGGCAAAAAATGCTGATGGAGGCTAAGGATCACCGTTAAGAGTGCCGATGATCGAGTTCGTCGAAGGATCGCCTGTTGATGTCGCCGCTGGAGAGAGAAAAGCTAGGGTTTGAATCGCAGATGAAAAATGGGCCGCAGCGGAGAAAGCATTATATGGGCCTGTTGGTATAGGATTTCCACTACCGCGCGCGCAACTCTCGAGGAGAAGTTCAAGCGGTTTGGGCAATTATGACCTGAAAGAAATTTCGGCGCATAAAGTATTTTATACTCCAAAATTAGGGGCATGTGTTGACATCGTTTTTCAGCACGTGTCAATAAGGATCGGGAGACTAAACTAAATCGGCAAGAAGGTGGTTATTCTCCAGTATTGCTTCTGAGTTACCGATGGATGATTGCCGATAAAGGACATGTTGATCTCGTACATTGCCGATGAAGCCAGAGGGCTGTTGCCGATGGAGAGAGAGGCATGGTTGCCGATGGAAAGCAGAGCTGAAGAACGTGGAAAGCAGAGTTGAATCATTATCGATGGGTCTTGCCGATGGAATCTACAGAGATGAGGAGCGTGCCGATAGAGGTTTCATCGTAAAGCAATGGATAAGGAGACTGGCAATATTTATGCCAATATTTTAATAGTTTACTTTTGAGTCCGACCTTGGTACGAGTCATTATTTTTTATTCCTTAGAGATAAGACTTGTTTAGGTAATACTTTGTCGTGACTGTTTAGGACTCATAGTACCACGGTATAAATATGTACCGAGAGGCAATGTAAAATCAATCAATCAAATACAATAAATTTATTACTTTTATTTACTTTTCAAGCAATCTACTTTTCGACGACTTCGTCACCAGTACTTTTTCCTTTTCAACGAGTTCTTTCAAGAATCAGCGGGCTGCATCAACTTGATCTCCGGCGATCTTGCAGGTTCCGCGTCTACCGAGCACGATTCAGGTTTTAACGTCCGGGCGTATCGCTGTTGTCTCGTCTGATCTGTTCAGCAGTTATCGAATATCCTCTGAGCTTTGACGTCCGGGCGTATCGCTGTCGTCTCGTTCAGATCTTATTCAAATTTATCATCCTTGTCGATTAACAGGTCAAATCGACTGGCACGTCTTGATATCAAACTTGGGTATTAGCCCGGTGTGTTTACCGATCTAACGCCTTTTTGCATCAACAAGCAGTAAAAAAATAATGTTCAGCGCACATTACTATGTGTTTTCGAATTTATACCTACGGAGGCGCACGCCGCGCCACTCTAGATCCTCTAGCACGGGCGTTTAATTTGGTGAATCTCTGATGCTCCAAGCTAAGCAGGCTGATCTCTTGGAGGTAAAACCGAAAACACAACGGATTTGACTCTTTTTCCAGGGAAAAGAAAGGATTGCAAGAGGGTTAAAAAAAGATAAAAGCATGGCACAAACTCATTATATTAACGCACCGGAAGAAATGACGACAGCATATGGAGATTGGAAAGACTGGGATGTCTAAAGGAGGACGAACGTGTTAACAATTATTAAAGTATGACTACTAGATGTAATATAGTAAGGTTAGATATAATTAGATAAACCAAAACCACTACCGGCGGTATACATCTATGCGCGCGGGGCAGCTGCAGCCTTCTTCGCCATGGCCTTGGCATACATGTCCCGCATCATGGCGGTGAATCCGCTCCTGCCACGAACGTCGCCTCCTTCGCCTCCCAGTACTCGTCATCGTCGTCTTCGTCCTCCTCGTCGTGCAGGCGCAGCTCCAGAGCCCTCTTCCTGTGGCGACCTCCAGGCAGTGTCGAGGTCTCCGTGTGCTCGACCCTGGAATTGCGGCCGGCGTTGATGCTTTTGGACACAAACATCGCCGCCACCTCCTGCTGGTGCACATCCAACTCCATCTCGTGCTCCCTTCAGTCCACGCAACGTCGAGGTAGGTGCGTGTTCTTGTGGCTGCTGCCGTGCGTGATGAGAACGAAAAATTTGCGTCGACAACAGGGTCCCTCGATCGAGATATATATAGGTTGGGGCGCTGGGCTGGGCCTGACCTCTGCGGACCGTACGGTGGACAGCTTCGATCCGATTCCAACTCTAGTTAGGAATCTAACGGTCTACGCCTCGCTCCGGCCCAGAGTCCGATCTGTGAACTACGTTCTTCGTCACAAATTATAACACATTTTATTATTTAGATTTAAAATAGCTTTCACTACAACGCAAATCGAGTTGGAGTTCATGAATCTGATAGGCTCTAACGTTTGGAGGTGGAACGCTAAATCTATTGTAGAAGACAAATTTCTGATGAGCCTTCCTAATGCAAAAATTATAGAGAAATGGGGTTACTTTTAAAACTTTGACCGTGAGAAGTGAACCTCAAATTAAGATTGAAGCATGGACACCCTAATGTGGGATCCAAAGGGAATTGCAGCAAGGCTGATTTTAAGTCAAAGGAATATGTCCAAATACGTAGGAATAAACTGTGAATCTAATAAAAAACCTAAAACGCATTATAATTTTTAACGGAGAGACTACGTCCCTAAACCAACGCATCAAGGTGTTTATGTTTGTCTTCATAAAAGACTGCGGTTGTTAGTCGCAAAAAGGAAGAGATTGTGGTTGTTGGTGTCGAGGACAAGTTTTAGAAACAGGAAAAAAAACTTGGCCGTACTTATGGGTCGTTTGGTAAGCTTCCTGAGCTGCTAGCTATTTGCAGTGATGTTTTTTTAGTCGTCTTTAACTATGTACGTCTCTAGAAATCATCAATCTATAATCCGTCCGCCTCTAAAGATCATTTCCTATGTAAACCACTATTTAGTAGATCGATTATTAGAGATGGCCAAATACTATGACACAATAAATAAACAATTACACAGGCTGGTCTAACGCTCGCCTCTGAAAATGAAATTTGAAATATTTTTTTAGAAAAACAGACCGATGAACCTAGAGCCCACCGAGCCCATGCGCTGCCACTGTCTACCGAACCGCCATAGCCACAACGCGGCCGCCACCCACTAATGTCACAGTCCGCCATCTCTAGATCTAGGCCTCTAGATCATCTTGAAGGGCCATAGTCAACATGTTGTAACATCCTAGATGTTAGATCGTCTATAACTAATAATCCACACCAGGGAAAAAAATGAAAACATCCACCTTCCACCTGCCCAATAAAAGGGGTGAGGAGGAAAGGTGGAGACGACCCCCATCATTCATTTTTGTTCCCTCTCGTTCTACTATCCTTCTCTTATATTCAGAGTTGAACACCAATGCACTCTATATATATATGTTATAACATATTGCAGCATCATACTTATTTTTGTTCCTTTTTAAGAAAATTTTAACTAGCTAAAAATGTTGGCTATATCAGCAACATATTGGCACGGTATAGATCTAATATTCTATGAGTTATTTTTGTTTATTCACGCTGTAGCCACAAGATGTTCCAAGATGTATGGGATGTTAATGTAGTATAAACAAGATTTCCAATTTTTACGCAAACTATGTCTGAGTGCTTGGACCGTAACACAATGCCACTAGCTCATTCGTACATGTCGCATGCACTTACAGTTTGTTCATTGGGCCGTCAATTTCTTTAGGCCCTATTTATTTCATCCTTAAATCAAGGGGATTGGAGGATTGAAGGGGATTATGAAACCTTTATATATGAGTTAAAATCTCTTTCAATCTTCCCCAATCACCCCAAAGCTAATGGTCTAGGATGAAACCAACAAGGCTTTAGTGGGCCGGACAACTGCATGTATGTTGCATGATGGAGGTGGGAGGTGGATTCTTAGTTCTTGCCATAATTTGTGGGCTGAGAGGACTGCAACGATGGTGCCCAAGTGCCTACTTCGATGCTCATAATGTGCCTTCTGAGCGGCCTTTTGGGTACCATTCGGCACCACGGTGCAAGTTTTTTAGCAAACGGCCCAACACCTCTTAGTCCTGAATGGCCGCTGGCAAGGCAAGGGCGGCCGAAAACACAGCCCATTAGCACGTATATACAGTAGCAGCCCAAAAGCACGTAAATACAGTAGCAGCTCAGGAGCAGACTTCCCCTAAAAAAAAGGGAGGTAACGGTTGGACTGCTTGGCTGCATGATTTCTCTTCCTCTGGCCGCCCTGCTGATAACCTTTTTTGTGTGTGTTGCAGCGAAACTTCATCTTCTTTGATACGTTCATGGTAGAGAGTGATTTATTAGTAGTGAAAATAGCTGAAAATTAAAGATGGTGAGCTGCCATACCTTAATTACCATATTGATTGAGACCTCCGCTGCTAAACACGTGCATCACGCTGATATATACTCCTATTATTTGAGCTGTCAGAGCGCTCTCTCTCTCTCTGACACTATATCTCTGCCGGCATATGTACAAGTAGGAGAGCAGTACACTGCTGGATCCGTCGCCTTTGCCGAGTGAGGCCGCACTCGGCAAAGGCATCTTCGCCGTCGGCAAAGGCTTTGCCGAGTGCGGCTCTCGGCAAAACTCACTCGGCAAAGAATTGGTCGGCAAAGGAGTCTTTGTCGAGCGCCACCTGAAAGGCACTCGGCAAAGGCTTTGCCGAGCGCCACGCCAGCACTCGGCAAAGGTAACGGGCGACGTCAACATGACGGCACCCTTTGCCGAGCATGACGTGGCAGGCACTCGGCAAAGATATTTTATTTTACTTATTTTTTGAAAAATTATTTGTCGAGTGCCACGCTCGGCAAAGATTTTTTTATTTTTTTTGAAAAATTGATTGCCGAGTGCTGGGCTCTGCTGGGAAAATTGCCCAGCTTTGCCGAGTGCTGGCACTCGGCAAAGCTGGAAAACTTTTTTTGTTTATTTTTTTTCTGTTTTCTTGCATTCCAGACATGCAATTTCACATATATTCACGATAATGGACTAGAATATCACATAAAAATCATATTTCATCATCAAATGACGTCTCAACACGAATTCATACATAAAGGTCTTCAAATTCATCCGTTACATCGATACAAATTCATAACATGTCCAAAAGAGCGACAAGTTCATCGATACAAGTCCACAAGCGGACAGTAGAGGTACCTAGCTCGACCCGGCGTCCCTAGGGGCCCCAGAGCCCCCACCTTGCTCCCACGGAGACCACCCTGACTGCGGCGTCGACTGGAACGTCCAGTAGGGCGACGAAAGCAGAGGGCCGCTTGCAGGCCCGGAGTGCCTCTGCTGCGTCGGTGGAGGAGGAGCGGTACCTGGCCACGTGAACCCTTGAGTCGGGACGGTCGGGCGCAGTGGAGGGCTGGCATCTGCAGGAGTCGGGTTCGAACCCGCCGACTAATCCTGCACAAAGGACAAGTGATCTCATTAGTACTTGCAGGATGGCCGCACAAGCTAAAGCAACAGGCAATATACTCACAGGAGTCACTATAGGAGTAGGCACAGGAATAG
Source organism: Bothriochloa decipiens (assembly GCA_023333625.1). Taxonomy (NCBI): domain Eukaryota; kingdom Viridiplantae; phylum Streptophyta; class Magnoliopsida; order Poales; family Poaceae; genus Bothriochloa; species Bothriochloa decipiens. Next base: position 39,559,855 of record CM041643.1, read on the forward strand.
GTGGTGGAACGAAGAGCGAGGCAGGGAGCTCGGCCTGCTGCACTCCCAGGATCTGAAGGGTCTGGAAGTAGTCGGCAAAGTCCTGCATCTGACGCTGGTAGTGCTGCGTGATAGCCGCCAGCTGGTAGTGCTGCGTGCTAGCCGCCTAGGCCTCCTAGTTCGCCTGCAACTGTGCAATCTGGGCCTGTAATATTACACCCGCAAGGTTGATAGTATGTGAAGGCAAGGTACATGTGTGAAACGAGTGAACGACGAATAAAACTGCACTTACCTGAAATGCCGAGAACATCTGCGCGTTGCTCGGCTGCCGAGACGCTATGGGGATGTCGGAGGAGCTCCTGGTCCCGTCTCGTTGAATCTGGCTCAGCGTGGGAACAGAGAACGACTCGATGGCGCTGTTGGCCATCCAGTACCGGCCGTGCTGCTTCCCTCCTCCCAACCTCATCAAAAGGTCTGTGTCCAGGGGGTCGGTGGCGAGGTTGAACGTCTCCCCATGGCGCTGGCGAGCCGCGGAGGTGCACTCGGTGAGCTTGGGGTAGATGCTCGCGTTAGTGTACGCGTTGGGCCCGTCCACCGGGTCGTAGACGTTGTCCGCCATCGTCGCTTTGCCCTTGTGAGCAAGGGCGTACCCCGTGAACTTGTTGACGACCTGCCCACCATGCGACTAGGTCTGCAAGGAAAACACAAACATGGTTATAAGTAATGACAATTGAGCGCTAGAATAAATAGATCAACAGAAGCGTACCCATCTTTCTATGAACAATGAGAGGGAGTGGTTCCCTAGGTGGTGTGGTGCCCCTCGCATCTGTAGGCGGTGCTCTCGATGTTCTCTGCGCCTCTGGTACACCGCGTCCGTGGTCCACTCATGCACAATGGCCGCCCAGCAGTCCCGGTACTTGTTGCACCACTCCGGACACATCTGCTTGACATCAAGTACTTGACATTCCAGAAGATGATTTGAATGTTTCACGGAAGAAGTCAAAATGAATGTTTCCTACTTAATTACCTACATGTACTATGCCTCGGTGAGGTTGGTCTCTCTCTAGAGTAGCATCTCCCTGACTTGCGGCTTCTTCACCACCTGGCTAAGCACGTCGGCGTAGTAGGTGATGACGCACTGGAGATGCGCCTCGTGGTACAGGTCCTTGAGACGATCTTTGCAGACCGCCTCCTGCACTTGCGCTGCATGCTGCTCTCTCCCCTCCTCGCGCGTGAAGAAGTCCTACACACAGAACTCACACAGAACTCATCATTGTTTCAAGTACGTCCAATGAATGCGTAGTATTGAGAAATGCGGTACGATGAAAAGACTCACCTAGAACTCCCTCTTGATCTTCGCCGCCAAGGTTTCACCATTGGAGTCCGTGACGCTGGAGAAGTGCTCCTACCTCATGGGCGCTTGTACCTCACCCTTGTGGGTGACCAAGCCAGGGTAGTACTCCCTAATCAGCAGGCCCTGGATGCCATTGATATGGCGTGAACCACTTCCTTCGCTCACAAATGTCCAGCTACTGCACGAGTCATTAACAACAACTGTTAGTCTGCAGTTCAATATGAACAAGTAGTGAAATCAACAATGGATACTTATGTCTCACCCACGGGTCGAATCATCGGGCGGCGGGAATGGAGCGGCCATGGGTCAGGGAGCGATGAGGGCCCGCGCTGGTAGGGCTTGCTTAAACCTGAGGAATCCGTCTTGCCTGGTGTCGCCATCTCACCTGGTGTCGCCGTCTCGCATGGTGTTGGCTCACCCCCATCGTCATTGTTGTCATCGTCATCGCCGCCGCCACCGGTCGTCGTCGTCGGCATCGTCCCCCCTTGCGGGGCCTCCTGGAATTGCAGCCTCCTCATCGACGTGCGACGTCCGCTGGGGGCATCCCCCTAGTGGTCGACGGCTCCACCAACACCTCCTCCTCGTCGTCATCATCGGCGATCGCCTGCTCCTCGTTGTGGATCTGGTACTATGAGTGGACCTTTCGTTGTGGCCGCTGCCACCTTCTGCCCGGCATGTTGAGTGCCTGCAATAACAAAGATTAAAATAGTTAGCATAAATAAATGACAAGTACTTGTAAAGAAACATAATTACAAGGTAATAATAAGAACAATATAGTATTACATGAATTAGAAATTATCTCCGCGAACGGCAATATGGCTGGCGTGTAGTCGTCATCACTATTGTTGTCATCACTATCAATATTGTCGAGCTCTCTTAAGTGTCGGGCATCATCTCCATCATCATCATCTCCATTGTCATCATCATCTCCATCGTCCTCAACAACTCCATCGCGCACCATCTGCCGTTGCTCAAGGATTCGTAAGTCCTTAGCATCCTGCACCTCATCACCCTCGTCCTCATCAATGTCATTGTCTACTTCCATGCCCATCAATGAAAGAATATCTATCTCCAAACTCCCTTCTAGCCCCTCAGGTTGATAGAACTCATCTGTCTTTGGGTCAAAGTTGTAATCATCATCATTTGGGATAGCTTTACCGCGTGGCGATACCAAGTGCACAAGGCTCCAACTCGTAAGCCTCTCGTCTTTTTGGCACGCCCATGGGAGATAATAAACTTGCATGGCGTCTCGGTTAGCCACAATATAGACATCATCTCCTTTATAGTTGGAACCCTGTCGAATTTTGACTTGCCCAATCTTAAGGTCTTTTTTCGTGACATCAGGATCAAACCAATGACATTTGAATACCACTGGCTTAAAAGCTTTGGCACCCAAAAATTTGAGCTCGTATATCTCTTTGACTATGCCGTAATAGTCCTTCTCATCCATGCCGGGTGTACGAACTCCGCAACACATGGTTTTTAGGTTGGGCCGACTCTCCTCGTAGCTTCTTGTGCGAAAGCGATAGCCATTCACATCATAAATGGTGAATGACTTGACCCTACGGGAGAAGCCACCGCCCACCTATTTTAATTCATCACTCATTTCCGCATCCGACTGGGCCTGCAAGGTCAGGACAGGTAGATTGTTACATTACTCACTCCTAGGAGCAAAGTGGAATCTCAAAGTCGAAACGAGGTTACTTGGATGGTACCTTTGTACAGAACCAGGAAATGAAATTAGGCACACCATGTCTAAGAAGATGGTCTTCTTCTTGCTCGGTAGGAGCCCTATTGCCTCTCCAGTGTTCATTAATATATTCCCTGAAAAAACAAGAGACAAGGGGGTCGGATCGATAGGTGGAGGATAGTGACGGCGTATGTAAAAAGCTCATTGAGAACTTTCTTCTGATAAGGAATGCATTCATCAAGGTTCAACAACAAGTAGCTCATGATAGTGTGCCACTCATCGTGGGTCAATTTCTTGTTGGTACCTGCGCTTCCTCTTTCGAGATCCCCTTGGAAAAGGCTGAGGTTCGATGAGTTCTTGTTGGCGTTATAATGAGGGGTTGGATTGTGCATGCTGGGAAGTTTCTCAGTATAGTACGCCTATGTGAAGGTCGATACCTTCTCCAGAATAAATGCCTCTGCAATGGAAGCCTCAATTTTGGCTTTATTTCTACACTTTTTCTGAAGAAGCTTTAGACAACTCTTGATTGGATAGCACCAACGGGCCTGCACGGGCCCCCCAACCGTGCCTCGCGTGGTAGGTGCAAAATCAGATGCTGCATCGACAGGAAGAAGCTGGGTGGAAATATCATCTCCAACTTGCAGAGCAACAGAGGTGCAACCTTCTCCAGGTCAAGACAAACGTCTTGAGATAACTCCTTGGCACAAAGCTAGCAGAAGAAAAAGCTCAACTCTGCCAGAATGCGCCACACTGGCTCGGGGAGGTATCCCCGGGTCATCGCAAGAAGGATCCGCTCAATCCATATGTGGAAGTCATGACTCTTCATCCCTAAGACTTTCATAGTCTCCAAGTTCACTCCCCTACTTAGATTCGTCGCATACCCATCAGGGAACTATAGCGTCTTGATCCACTGCAGTACTTCCTTCCTATCTGGCCTTTTTAAGATGTAATCGGCCGAGCCCTTTTTCCATTTCTTGCCTGGCGTAGGGGTCTTCATAAATAGCTTTGGTCTATCACAAATCCTTTCCATGTCCAGTCTAGCCTTAATGTTGTCCTTTGACTTCTTACCAATGTCCATGAGTGTTGCCCAGAGTGCCTCAGCGACATTCTTTTCTGTGTTCATTACATCAATGTTGTGTGGAAGAAGAAGGTCCTTGAAGTATGGTAGCCTAGTTAAGCCCGATATATGAGTCCACATGTGGTCGTTACCATATCCGATAAAACCACCGTTCTTTTTATCAATTTGGAGAGCCTCTATCTCGGCAAGGACGTCGGCAGGGCTCTTAACCTGAGGAATGGGGTCAGTGACTTGAACACCTTTCATGAAGTGCTTTTCATCTTGTCTTAATTCATGGTTCTAAGGCAGGAATTGCCGATGTTTGTCGAAAGAAGAATACTTGCCACCCTTGGCAGGCTAGGTGAACATCACATCTGCCTTGCATGTTGGGCAAGGGAACTTCCCGTGAATAGACCACGTGCTGAATAAGCCATACGCTAGGAAGTCATGCATTGAATACTGGTACCACACATGGATTGTGAAGTTCCTCTTTGTAGCTCGGTCGTACATTAGTACCCCTCTTCCCAAGCATGTTGCAACTCATCCCACACTGGCTGCATGAATACAACCATATTGTTGCCTGGGTGTCCAGGTATTATCAGTGTCAAGAACACGTTCCTGGGTTCAAACATGACGCCAGGGGGAAGATTGAGGGGGATCACGAACACGGGCCAACAAGTGTACGGGGCCGCCATCATTCCAAATGGGTTGAACCCATCTGTTGCCAGCGCTACGCGTACATTTCGAGCCTCCATAGCCTTGCTAGGATTTATGTCATCGAAGTGCTTCCATGCATCACCATCCGCTGGGTGTACCATCTTGTCACTGTATCTTTTGCCATTCTTGTGCCACGTCATCTGTTTCGCGGACTCCTCTGTCATGTACAACCGTTGGAGCCTCTGTAGGAAAGGATGGTGCCGTATGACCATCTCGGGGATCTTAGATTATTTCTTCTTTCCATCACTGTCTTCTACCTCCAAAAACCTAGAGGCTTTATACTTTGGACAGTGTGTTGCTATCTCGTGGTCTCCCCTGAACAGGACGCACCCCTTCGGACAAGCTTGGATCCCCTCATACGGCATCTTAAGTACACGAAGGAGCCTTTATGACTCGTACGTGTTCTTCGGCAGGGTGTGAGGATCCGAAAGCAGTTTGCCAACAACTATCAACACAAAATCGAAGCCGTCTCGACTAATGCCCAATTGCGACTTCAATGATATTAGGCGTGAAATGGCATCCAGTTGGGAAACCATTGTCTTCTCGTGAAGGGGCTTCTGTGCCACCTCCATCATGGTGTAGAATTCCTTTGTGATTTCCTCTGGATCTTCCTCCACCTCCATTCCTTCAACGAACCGTGCATCATGAAAGTCTGCCGTCATGTCTGTCATCCCGGCATCTGCATCATACTCCTCGAGGAGGGGTCTCACCACCTCCTCCTAATATGATGATGTTCACCATGGTGGGTCCAGCGGGTATAGTTTGGAACAAATTCATTATTGTGAATATCTACTCCCACCTAATGCTTTGTTTTCTTATTTTTACACTTGCTGCAGGGACACGGCATCCAACTCGACCCTTTAGCAGCTGGGCCAAATGCATGCTCCAGGAAAGCATCGGTCCCCCTAACCCATTCCAAGCTCTTACTTGCGAAGCCCGTGTACATCCACTCACGGTCAGCCATCCTCTGTCATGCGCCAATGTAAGCGAGTAATAAAACCAGCATTTGCATCTACAAGGCGTTCCTACCATCTAATAGGTGAAGGATAGGTCCTAATCCCACCCAAGGATGCGTAGATAAGGTTAGCTTCCATGCCGCGCTCCCGTCCAAGACAGAATTTTGGCAGCACCTCCCCGCTGTTCTCCTGATACACGTCCTGGCGGGGAGAGTGTGTATCCGGAGAACAACGGGGAGGTGCTGTCGACACTCTGACTCGAACGGGAGCGGAACATGGAAGCTAACCCATCTATGCATCCACGAGCTGTCCAAAAAACATGGACAATCCGAAAGAGATACCGTCACAGATATGCACTGATCCGCATACCAATGACCGTGTACCCCTTTCGGATGGGAGATGCCTAACTTGGTTACGCGATCTCTAGGGAGATGCCTAACTACATATGACAACAGTAAGGAAGAGAGGTGATTTATACCTAGGGTGGCAGTGCAGAGGCGAGTCGGTGGACGAACACGATCAGGGTCACCGATCAGCTCCGGGTCCCCTCTGACACGTCCTGCTTTGCAAAATAAGAAACACATCACTATTAGTTGAAAAATTCAGTAGAACCTCACCTGTATGGGGAGGTTTCCAAAACCTGCAAGAAAAGCCGACACGAAGGCCGACGTCCACATTTGGGGCACGATGGCCCACCACATCCAGAAACCCGGCACGAAGGCCGTCAACGACACATACTACACGAAGGCCGTCAATGACATACATGGCATGAAGGCCGACAACCGAGGGGAAGGGTTATACCTTGGGTGGCGGTGGAGTCGAGCGACATGGTGCTGGGGTCACCTTCTTCTCCGGCAACATGCGGGGATGACGACAGGGGTGAACGTCGAGGGCGGTGACACTAGCTCACATGGACGAATGATGAGGACAGAACAATGGCGACCGAAGTGGCCAGCGGCTGAGCCTCCTCCTTCTCCTCCCTTCTCCTTCTTCCTTCTTCCTCCTCCCTTCTCCTTCTTCCTTCTCCCTTCTCCCTTCTTCTTCCTTCTCCCTCCTCCTTCTTCCTTCTTCCTTCTCAATTCTTCTCCCTTCTCCCTCCTCCTTCTTCTCCCTTTTCCTCCTTTCTTCTCCCCTGGTTCCTCCTCCTCTCTGTAGCAAGTCCGGGCGGCGCGAGGGCCTCGCCCCTTCTTCCTAGGCGCCGAGGCTGTGGCCGAGCCGTCGACGAGGGTGGGACAAGGCCAGCCGGGGGTGGCCGGGGGCGGCGCTGTGGGCCGGTGAGGAGGACAACGCAGCCGGGGTGGGGGGTGCAGGGGCGCGGTCGGCGAGGTAGGGGTGGAGGTGGGAGGACGGACGGTGCCGCGGCGGCGGTGAGGAGAACGGCGGCGCCGGGGCGGGGGACGCAGGGGTGGGGGCGCGGGCGCGGGTTCGGCCAGGTGGGGGCGGAGGTAGGAGGACGGGGCGTTGGAGGTCGGGCCATGCGACGGCGGCGGCTGGCCGCGCGGATGGCGGCGGTGCGTGCGTGCGAGCGGGGCGGGCGCGGAGGAGCTCAGGTAGGCCCGGAGCGGCGGCGGCGTGGAGGACCTCGGGCAGCCGGAGCAGCGGCGGCGCGAAGGAGCTCGGGCGGCAGTGGCGGCACAGGGAGGTTGAGAGAGGGGCGCGGGCGGGTGTGAGGCCGGTTAGGGTTACAAGTTGGGCCGGTGGGCCTTTTTTCAATAAGGGCCTTTGCCGAGTGCCCCTAAACAAGCACTCGGCAAAGGTGTTTTTATTTTTTAATAAAAACCTTTGTCGAGTGCCACGTCGGCAAGCACTCGGCAAAGGCCTCTTTGGCGAGTGCCGCCTCTGGCACTCAGCAAAGCATAATTTTTTTTCTTTCTAGTTTTTTGTGGGGCCTTGATACAATAAATACATCTCGACTTGAAAAGTTGGGACAATTTTAACTTTTTGTGCTATATTTCTTTAATTATTTTTGTTTCTTTGAATTTTTTTGACAACTCCAAATTTGAACTGCAGGTACATGAAATAATGGAATTTGATCATTCAAAAAATGGTATTCATGATGTTTAGAGTATGTTGAGGCCGTATCCAGGACTTCGCATGAAATTACGACCATGTTGGTGTCGTAACATGACGAGTTACGTGCGGGACAAGTGTATTTAAATTATATAAAATCCAAAGGAAGTCCGAAAATGACGAAATGTGTCGAGGTGTGTTTTCATCGCATGTGGAGGCTGTGGTAAAAAATTAAGAAAGTTTCGAGCAAGTTGTAACGTCGGGTGCCTAAAACCGAGACATCTCCACATGTGATTAATTGTGATCACATGTGGAGATGTTTGGATTTTAGACATCCGGCATCGCAAATTACTCCAAACATTCTCAAATTTTTATCATAGCCTCTACATACGATAACATGACACCTTGACAACTCTCGTGATTTTCGAACTTCATTTCGATTTTATATAATTAAAAAATACTTCTACCAAAACTAGATGGTCATGTTTCGTGGACAAGGCATTCAAACTTTTAGGTGAGTTTATGGACACAGCCTCAAAATACACTCTCCAACACCAGTATCATTTTTTGAATGGCTACATTTTATTACTTCATGCACCTGTAGTTCAAATTTACTTTTTGAGAAAAATGCAAGGAAACAAAATTAATTCAAGAAATATAGCAAAATATTTTAAAAAGTCCCAAATTCGAACATGTGCTTGAATACAATATATTAGGGCTACAGAAAAAATTTGAAATCAAAATTCAAAAAATTGCAAGGAAAAAAATTTAACTTTGCCGAGTGCCATGTAGGGCACTCGGCAAATCTAGGCCTTTACCGAGTGCTAGCCTCAGGCACTCGACAAAGACAGGACTTTGTCGAGTGCCCAAGTTGGCTCTCGGCAAAAGATTTTAAAAAAAATAAAAAATAGTTCATAAGCCTTATCCGGTCGGCAAAGCCTTATCCACCCAAACCCTATCTCCCCACCCTCGCACCCACCCGGGTCCCCAACCCAACGCCACCCCTCGCGCCATCGCCTCCGCGCGCGCCACCCCGCCATCGCAGCCGCCACCCGTCCCTAAGCCGCCGTGCGACCTAGGCGGACTGCGCCGCCGTCCGCCGTCCGCCCACCCCTCTCTCACCTCCGACCGTCGGTCCCGCGTCCCCCAACCCGACCTGCCCCATTCGCCGCGCCTCTCCCCGCTGCCGGGTGCTGCCCCGCCGCCGCGCGCCTACCCAGCTCCGCCGTGCCCCTGCCCCGCCACCCTGAGCCAACCCAGATCCACCGCGCCCCTGCCCCGCCACCGCGCGCCCGTCGCACCGCCGTGACGCCCCGCACGCCCCGGCGCCGCGGGCTCGCCGAGCCGCCCGCACCCGCTGCCCCGCCGCCGCTCGCCAGCGCGCCTCCCCGTGGCGCCGCCGACCAGCCCGGGCTGCGCCTCTCTGCGGAGGCCGTGCCTCTGACCTGCCCCAGCCTCGCCGCCCACCGCCGGCGGCCTTCCACCCTTGCCCCGCGGCCTTGCCCGCGGCCCCGGCCTTACCCCTTGGCCCGTCTCCAGCGACGCCATACTGACGACGAAGCCACCGAGGGGTACTGCTACCTGCTCCGACGCCCCGCCCGCGTCCTGCTCCAGCGAGGGAGTGACCACCTGCCACTCAGTCCAGACCGCCGACTGGGAGGAGAACCAGGCCACCTCGTCGTCCTCTTCGATTGTGGTGTTGGTCGCCAGCACTGCCGTCCCCATTGTTGGGTCCTTTGAATTTGGCATCTCGGTGAGGAGCTGCGGGCGGGCTCTGACCCATATGAGACGAGCTCCATGCGATGACCTTGCGCTCAACTGAGGGGAGCTTCAGGCAGGGTGAGGACACCTTCGACCCTACCCACTCAAAATTGGTGAAATTTGATTCATTTTTTTCCTACAAACTCTGTGCACTATGAATATGAATGAACTTAAGTTGTTTGTCTTCTGGTTAAATGAGTCAAATTGCTATGCTAGTAGGAGGGTTTTCAAAAGGAGAAGGCATACCTGAAAACTAGCACGTTGGACCTTAATTTCTTATTTTGTTCCAATCAATAAACTTGGTAGGCAAGTAGTACGTGTTTGTCATCCCCAGAAAACTAAAACAGAACGCCTCCTGATCGATCCTATGTGTATGCTATGAGGTCATTGCTTAAGACAGGAGCACATCTCTGTGTCCTTGTCAGTTAGTATCTACTAATCTAATCCATCCAACTAATGTATACTAGTATACTCTGATCTGAATCTCTAGCTAGTTTAGTTTCAGCAGTCAAGGCAACCTTGGTTTAGATATGTTTAGCTTGGCAGATCACTCTTGTAGACTACAAAATATTCAGATCACATATCAGATAGTTCCTGATCTGTATTCAAAGTCTTCTCTATCAGTGTATCACATATCATATGAGAGCATAACTCCCAGGTTGGGCACTAGAGCATAACTGTTATTCAACCATTGACGAGCTGTAGTGAGGTATGAAGCAACAAAAAAGCTTGTTTGACGTGCGAGTTGGACATTTCAAAGTAATCATGCAGGTTGTTTGACTTGACATATCCTATACACTAGTTTTATTTTTTCTTCTCCAGATGCACATGCGCTGTTTCTCGATCACATGTTTGACATCAGCTAGCACCGCATTTGACCTTCTTGGTGGCAACTGGAACAAAAACAACATTTTTAAGCACTGAACATTTTAATTATATATTACAGTAAGATTCTGTATAGTCAGCAATTGTTTTCTTATCACATACACATAAATTTTTAGATTGACAGTCTTTTGTTCCTTATTTTACAGGAGGAGAGACTGATGGAGCCACAGGTAGAATGGAACCGGTCCAACATCACATTCGTTACCGAAGCCGAGGTGAACTCGAAGGCTGGTATGTGGTTTGGTGTCACAATATCTTTCAAGATGCCACCAATGGCAAATGCTGATGCAATTAATCGCCACTTGATATCGACTGCAATTGCCAAGAAGTGCAACATTATAGTTTTTCCCAGTAATGTTATGAGATATCACTATGATTACTTAGTGCGCACCAAAATAGTTGAAGAAACCAATGTAATCCTGGCAGAAAAAGAATTTGACATTTCGGGCTACAAGTTTATTGTCTATCCATGGTCTCCCTTAGATGGTTCCACACTGCAACAATTGGATGACACACCACCCAACATCTCCCAAAAGGTGACACCACCAAAGCGCACACGAGAGTATGACCTTCTGGAAAATCTCAAGCTAAAGAGTCGAGGACTGCCACCACATTTGTTGAAGCCCAATATTATAGAAAAAGTCTTCTCGAACATATGTCCGATGACAGATTTTGAAATGCGTTGGGAAGATCTCAGTTTTACTCTCTGTACATATGCAAGCCAAGAATCTATACCTGATACATGGACTGTAGCTCTCCGAAAAGGTTCAGCATTGTACATGTGGGGACTATGGATCACTGTAGAAAACTATGTACCGAATCCCCCACCTGAACTGAACCAAGATGGTAGGTGCAGTTACAACACTTTTCTTGCTCTATTACTGTTACACTTTTCGCTCTAACAAATTTCACTCTTATTGCAGCTATGAAGAACACTCGGGTCAAGTACAACCTGTACCCAGGATTTTGTGGTGGTGGAGGTCAAGGTATAGTTGCAGGTGAACCAGAAGATGATGGACGCCCTCAGAAACTTCTGCTATTAGGTATGGTACCACCATCCTATATACTGTCTGCCTTTTGCTCAAGCACAGAAAGACTACAAAGAGTTTCAGCACTTGTCAATTGATAGATATAAGCAAAGTAGTAACTTCCACCTATGCCATGGGCTAAGTAAATCAGAACCAGGGCTTGTCGTTTTAGCCATTAAATGATCACTGATGTGGTGACATGTTTCAAAATGAGGAACAATGAATTATTTGGTAGTGATTTATATATTGATGGCTTTCAGGAAGGGGAAGTATTGTTGTTAATTGTACTGGAACCAATTGTACCTTTATTAGAACATGATTGCTTTCTCACTAACTCAAGTCATACATGTGTGTCATAGTTTGTTTCATATTCTATAATGGATGTTTATGGTAAACAACCTCATGCCGATTCTCATGCAGGTTACACTAATGGTGGGTCACCGTCTTGGTCTGATTCATCATCAAAATCAGGTTCCACCCAAAGTGCCGTGAGGCCGATCCATTGGGCGAACCAACTTTGCGCAAGTCATCAACTAGCGACAGTGTTACCGAAGTACCTGAGGCACAATTGATAGGAGAGATAGAACTTTGCAGCTCCTACCGCAAGTGCAGCTCCGACCAGTGACAGGAGAGACACAAGTTTCAAGTTCCACCCAAGGCACTAGCCCATGGGAGGAGGCCGATCCACATGTGCTTGTTATGTATTTGAACCTTGAGATGTGTTTGAACTTGGGATGTATTTGTGAACTTATGCTTATGAACCTTGGTTTGACTATTGTGAACTTGTTATGTATTTGAACTTTAGATATATTTGTGATGAATGTTTATGGTAAATGTGCTTGTGCTGATATATATGTGCTGATATATATATGTGGTGTTGCAATATACAGCCGGTTACTGATATAAATATATATGTGCTGAGATATATATATGAGCTTTGTCGAGTGCCAGAGGGGGCACTCAGCAAAAATGCCTTTGCCGAGTGCTGACCGATGTGGCTCCCGGCAAAGGCTGTCGCCCTGGCCGACCCTAAGCCCGCCACATTGCAGGCCTTTGCCGAGCACCTGGCACTCGGCAAAGGTGGCTCCTTTGCCGAGTGCCTAACGACAGCGCACTCGGTAAAGGAGACGGCCACGGATGCCGTTTGTCCAGGCCCCACTTTGCCGAATGCCCATCTTTGCCGAGTGTTTGATCTCGGCAAAGAACCCGTTTGCCGAGTGCTTGGCTTTGCCGAGTGCTCGACACTCGGCAAAGAAGTTTTTGCCGAGTGCAGAGTCTTGCCGAGTGCCTTTGTTTTACCACTCGGTAAAGTTTGCGGCACCCGGCAAAGCCCCTGTTTCCCGTAGTGGTAATGGCAATAGCAAATTGGCAAGGCAAAGTCCCATGCATTGACACAATGCTACAGTAATACAGTATACTAGTACTATTTAGATTGCTAGTTTCTACATTTAGATTGCTTGGCCTTGTATTGGTACGTTGCATCGGTCGTGCCGCCGGCCACTACTTTTTCTGCATGCATGCATCGTCGTCAGCTCCTGCCTCGATCTACATCGCCGATGACTTGCAACAGTGATCGATCTGATCGACCAGTGCCAGTGTGTACTTGTCCTTGTACGTACAATCTTTGTCTCTGCGACGCCATAAACACAAATAATTAATGGTGCTCGCCAGCGCCAGATCATGGAGAAAGCATCTCGCAAAAAGAAAAAAAAAAGGATCATGAAGAAAGCAGCAAGGGCGACGACGACCCGACGACCATGATCTGTTGATTGAAACCTTTCTACGTCCACTACTTTTTTATGCGCGCAGGGACATGCATCCATGCTTCACAAAAGCCTAGCTAGCTAAGCCTAGCTCCCCTGTCATATTTGATTGTATATTACATGGTCTAGCTGTGTAGTAGATACTGTAGTACCCCAGGCTCGCCAATACTCTGACACTGTAAGGAAATAACTAATGCAATTTACTAATAAGTACTATATATATTTGTACGCCGTTTTTACGGCGCATTCATGCATGGACAACTAGTGTATCTATACACACAATAGCCCACACATTATCTTGATTCTTGAGTCAATATAATTATCTATGTGAGCAAGAGATTAACCTTAGTTGCGCGCGCCTACCATTATTTATGGTTTTGTCACCATTTTCTATAGAAAAACATTGTGAGAGTATATTTTGTTCTGAGAATGTAATAGACAAATGCAACGAGTATATATTTAACCATGTTTTTTTTTAATATTTCAGCATCAACCACAGGGTCGATCAAACCTAAGGTGTTATGAGTAATTAAGCTCCCAGCTAGGATCATCTATCGTGCCCATGATTATTACCCAGACAGTGTTAGAGAGCCGTCCGTGATGGTGTGTCTAGAATGTGCATAGCCTTATCTGTCACATAGAGTAATAATACAGTTGTTTCGCCCGGAGTAGCAGGTCACATGCAAAACTTGCACTGCGTGTTTGTTACCATTCCAAACTAGCTGGTCGTCCTAAATATATAAAAGCATCGTCCATGCTAGCGAGCTCATATATAGTGCACCCTTTGCCCTTAGATGATTCCCACACCTACCTGCTCTGTGTTCTTGCGTAGCATAGTAGGGATCTTATAGCTCGTCGTCCTTTGCTTTGCACAAACGAACCCTAGCTGCTCTGCACACATCGACATCGACCGATCCATAGCATACATCCTTCTAGCTAGCTAGCTCGATCGGCCGTCCATGCACATGCCTGCATGCTTGCCTCCCTCCGGCTGAGACATGCTGCATGGATAGGTTGTTATAGGTACGTACGCCAACTCTTCTACATGCTACGAGAGCTAGCTACCAATACCATGCAGTGTACGTATAGTTTTTGTTTTTAATTTGCAGCATGTTTGGGGTTTGGGCACCTTTACTTGGAGTATAATATATATACTGTACAGATAATGAGATAACTAGAATGAATGTAGCAGCTGATGAACAGCTACCTCTGTGTCGTCACTGTGTGCAGTGAGTTGTGCATGGTGCATGTATGTAGCTCTTGGCGGGAAGCAGAAGCTAGCTATAGCTGCAGGCAGCTAGAAAGACGCCGGAAAAGGCCTGGCATTGCTTCGTCGTACGAGATATATAGCAGCCAAACACACGTACGACGACAGGACCTCTCACACTGATCGGCGCCGTCCACGCTAGCATGCATTTTCATGTGACAGAGGGGGGTCGAGGGATCACTTAAATCAGTGCACGTCGCCGGCCGGCCAACACCTGCCACATACACCAGTAGTGGGCTTGTGGCGTCGCTGAAGCTAGACGAAGAAAAAGGGCACCGTACCGCTCAGCCCATAAAGGCGGCGAAAATTAACAAAGAAATGAACTGAAGAATCTTATGGCAGCCATGGATGCATGGTAGATGGTACACAAACCGAAGGTTTCTTAGCAGCCGTGTGTAGCGTGTGGGAGGATTGGCAAGAACCCAGACCAGTCGTTTAACGGACGAAAAAGAATTCAGTTCAGTGACATACAGCTAATTTACACTAGTACTGACCAAGGTAAGCTCTATATATATATATATATATATATATAAGTAAAGAGATCTAAAACTTTATTGTTCGTATAGCTTTGTAATTTAAGATGGTTTACAAGCTAGTCTAATTATAAGTTCTCAGATCAGATTTGAGATGATGAACGACAATGACGATTGGACACAAAGTCAACATCAAAGTTGACCTATAACTTTGTAGTTAACAACTTTATAAATTTGAGGTTGTTTGGGGTTTTAAATATACAATATAGGATTTGAAATTGTGTAGTTGAAAGAATAGTGTCAACTTTATAGTCAGTTATGCCGCATAGCTATGTTTGTGCACAGTGGAACATGAACATTGAGGTTTTGAATTGAAATCCTAGTGGTGATGAGGCGGTCTCTGATTGCCTATTATGGGGTAATGACCAATCTAGAGTCATATAAAATATTCATCCTATTTTCTATAAGCTTACTCAAATTTAAATTAGTTTACGTACCGTTTGGCATAAACTCTACCAATGGCTCCTAAAGATAGCTGTTTGGAGCCATTTTGTGCCAAATAGGATAAACCAAAATACTTCACTCAAGGAGCCTCTCAAGTCGTGTTTTCACAGATGTTTATGTTGGGATGGAGCTAAAAATAATAGCTGCATTGGGCTCCAACCCATGCCTATGGGCCCCATTGTGCGAGGATTACAAATTTGCCCCTAACCAAGGAGTGTAACTAGTTA
The DNA here is from genome assembly GCA_023333625.1 of Bothriochloa decipiens. Taxonomy (NCBI): domain Eukaryota; kingdom Viridiplantae; phylum Streptophyta; class Magnoliopsida; order Poales; family Poaceae; genus Bothriochloa; species Bothriochloa decipiens. The sequence continues at coordinate 39,575,526 of CM041643.1, forward strand.
GGGAGGCGTGCGGCCGCCTAGGGAGAGGTGCAGGGGAGGGTGAGGATGAGAGGTGTTGGGAGAAAGAAGAAAAGAGGAAGGAGAGTAAGGCTATTATATAGACATTTTAGTATTTTTCATCTACAATAAGGAGCTATTTTGCCAAATGGCCGATTCACAAAAATCAGTGTTCTAGCTCCATTGTAAGAGTTGGTGGTCGAGTAAAAGTTAAAAAAAATGATTTTACTAGTGAAGTGGGAGCAGTGCTGTTGGGTGATAGAATCACTGAAGTGAATTATGAGGTGAAAACAATGCGCGGGTTGCAATTGTATTTCATTCTGTCCCAAAAGTTTACACCCCAGGGGGTATTCATAGACCCCCTGGCTTCGCCATAATAGCAAATCTTACAAAATCGGATACAATGTTCCCTATACATTCAGCTAGAAAAATAACTCAGCGAAGTGGTGAAACACACTTTGTCCTTATCTTTTTGTCTTCTTAAACCGCTCCAGACTTGATCATAATTTCTTGACCCAGCAGTTAGCTTCGCCGATTCACCATGCGAAGCCGCCTTGTCAACTTCGCCAGTCTCCAAAAATCCAGCGAAGTCATCTTCGCCTAAAACATGTGAGAACATATATGCGAAGTCCAAAATAATTATAGCGAAGTATCCACATCATCTTCGCCGAATACTGTACTGTTTCAAATATTTATGGTAAAAAGTTTGTTCTCAGCTCCAAAGTTTGAGATGGAAGTTTGTATGTCAAAGTTGTTCCCCAACAGCAGCCCTCGCTGGCGAAGGCCTACTCCAAAGGTCTGAACCGCACGAAGTTTATGTAAGCTTTGCCTAACAAACGCCGTCCAAATTTTGGAGTTGGCCTGTTTAAGTTTTTTATTTTTGAATCTAACGGCTAGTTTTGACTGTTTGACCGGATTTGCTTATAAATAGCGATGACCCCCTGAGCTGTCGTTTTCAGAAGACGAAAAACTCTGCCAAAATTTTTCTTGAGCTGGAAAGTTCAAGATAGTTTTTCATGACACCTGCTATTTGTGTTCATCCCATGTTGATCTTTCGAGCGAAGTTTGTTCAACAACTTCGATCAGGTTTGTTTCTTTGATTCTTTATGTTGTTGTTCTTAATTTTATCGGAGTTCTAATGATCTTGGTTTTTATAGATGTCTTCGCTAGATCTGCAAGATCAAATTCAGTCTCTGGAGAGTTCCAGGGCCGAAGAGGACAAGTCTCAGATAGATTCTGACGAAGAAAATCTTGAAGATGTTGATGCGTCTGTTGAGGACTTGGTGAAGGATGATGAAGGTTTTACCTTGAATTTTGGTAGAACTTTGTTTGAAAAAAGTCATCTTGATGAAATGGTTCGATTGAAAATTGTTGAGCGTGATCAGGTGAGGGTGCCTGATCCCGCGGAGAACAATCCAAAGCCTTATCCTGACGAATGTATCATGTATCAGAATTTGTCCACTGCTGATCTTCGCTTCCCTTGTCAAGACTTTGTTGAAGATGTTCTGAAAGATTTCAATATTTAGATGCATCACTTGACGCCTAATGGTGTGGTTAGGTTGGCTCAGTTTGTTTGGGCTGTCAAGTCTCAGGAGGCTAATGCTGACATTACTGCTTTTTGCAAACTTTTTGAGATGCATACTCAGTTCAAGGAGTTTATGCTTGAAGGGCGAGTGATCACCAAATATTTTGCTTGTTCAAGTTTTAAGGCTGCTTGCAACGCTGTTCAAATCTCTCCAGCGACGAGGAACAAGTGGGGTGTTGGAGATTGGTCAAGATATTGGTTCTACCATAAGGTGCCCATGGTTGAAGAAAGGGATCCTGTGACAAAGAAATGGTGAAGAGGTATCCAATGGCTGCTAGAATGGAGATTGAGAAGTTTAAATTATCTCCATCTTTTCCTTCTTCTATGATTTCAAAGACTGCTGTAAAGGCGTACAAGTGCATAGCTTCGGTACAGTGTGCTAGAGATCTTGTTGAAGAGTATGCTGCTGCTAGAATTTGGCCGCCGAAGAAAGGTTGGTCTTTTTAATGCTTTCATGCTAAAAAAGTCCGAGGGGTGAACTACAAGTTCCCGGATAATGACTTTCATCGTCCGAGGGCTTTTGCTTGTGATGAAGATTTTGTGAAATCTGTTGAGAGATGAGCTGAGGATTTGCTTGGAAAATATGTGTTAAGCGAGAAGAACAACATTGATAAAATTCTTAGAGTGAATATAAATGTTTGAACAGAGTTTTTGAGGTTGTGCAGATTGAGTATGGTGAAAGGCCTCCTCCTGCTTATCATTGTGAGAAGAAACAAGGCCAGAAAAAGGAGAAGGATACTGCTGCTCAGGCTAAAGGCACTAAATGCAAGGCTGGTCCTAGCAAAGCTGTTGCCAAGAAGCTGAAAAAGAATCAAAATCCTTCTGTCTTACTTGATGCTGAAGAACTTGACGCTGTGTTGGAAGAGAGCCTGGATATGGAGGGAAATTTGGTTTCTGGTTTAGGTGGTTTGAAGAATGATGAAGATGCCAGAGTTTCCTTGTCTCATCATGCTGAGGTTGAGGTGAGGAAAATTACTATGGCTTTTTCTTCTGATGGGTTAACTTCTTCTTTACTTACTCTGCTGGGTGATGACTTGCAGGATTTGGAAGGTCGGAGTTTGCCTGCTGGAAGTTCTATTGATGTTGAAAATGTTGATAGTTTGATTCTTGAAAAAGATACTTTTGAGAGCTGATGATACCCATAGAACTGTTGATCCTACTTCGCCAATGCCTGATGCTGAGGCCACTGTTGTTAGGTCTCATGAAGAAAATGTCAATGCTGAGAAAACTTCTTCGGCTGAGGATCCAGCTATGGTTGACATTGGTGAAGTTGGTGTTCCCAACATGCCTAAGAAAGTTTGTGGTTCTAGGGTTTATACTCTTGATTTTGATGAAAATGATGACGAGGTTTTTGATGATGAAAGTAACGATGAACATTTGGCGTGCTTGTCGAGGTCTACTATTCATGTTGAAACTAGCCAGAAGATTAATTGTAATTTGGGTGAACGTGTCTCTACTGGTGAGTACTGCATCTTTGTATTTGATTTGTTTGACCTGTGTTGTCGTAGCGCCTAGTCGAAGGGTGGCTCGAGTTCGTCGAGCCCCCGGGTGCGTTCGACCCTCTTTCATCGAGGGGTGCTAGGCGTAGTTGAGCCCCTGAGCTTTGTGTGGCTAGGGCATTGCTAGCTTTAGGAATCCATCTCACGAGTCCTTTCGATCAGATGTGAGGTGAGAAGCGCCGTACTACCCTCGATTGGGCGAGTCTCAGTGTTCTCTGTGTGCTGATAACGGGGGATCCAAGTGAGAGTTCATGCCCCATTCGATAGGGTTTGACATGTGGTCGCGGAGGCGCTCTCATTAGAGCCAAATAAACTGATGCGTGGATACCATCCCCATCGTTAGGGGGCGGTGGTTCAAAGCCTCCCCTCGAGGGGATCCCACGAGTGTCTCTTTGTTTTGGCCTCAGATATGTTCGAGGGTGTCTCGAGAGTTCGTTCTTGAGCCCCCGGGTGGTTGTTTCCTCTTTCGTCGAGGGCACCCGGTTACGAACGAGCCCCCGAGCCTCTTTCGTCAAGGTCGATTAGGAACTAGCCCGTCTTTTTCTTTCGACCCTTGCGCTCCTTTTTGATGGGAGGAGGGATGAAGAGCGCCCTGCTACCCTTATTTGGGCGAGCTTCGACGTCCTCTGGTGAGCTATTATCAGGAAATTCAAGTGAGAGCTCGTGCCCCGTTCGGTAGGGGTCGACAGGTGGCCACGAAGGCACCCTCATTAAAGCTAACAAATGGACACATGGATTCCAAACCCATTTGATAGTGTTTGGCCGCTCGATGCCTCCCTCCAAGGGGATTCCATAGTTGTCCTTTTGTTTCACCTTGAATATGTCCGAGGAGGTCTCGAGAGTTCGTTCTTAGCCCCCGGGTGGTTGGTTCCTCTTTCGTCGAGGCCACCCAGTTGCGAGTGAGCCCCCGAGCCTCTTTCGTCGAGGTTGATTAGGAACAAGCCCATCTTTTTCTTTCGACCCTCATTCTCCTTTTCGACAGGAGGAGGGGTGAGGAGCGCTGTGCTACCCTCATTTGGGCGAGCTCCAACATCCTCTGGTGAGCTGTTATCGAGAAATTCAAGTGAGAGCTTGTGCCCCGTTCGCTAGGGGTCGACAGGTGGCCACGGAGGTGCCCTCATTGAAGCTAACAAATGGACACATGGATTCTGAACCCATTCGATAGGGTTCGGTGGCTCGATGCCTCCCTCTGAGGGGATTCTGTAGTTGTCCTTTCATTTCACCTTGAATATGTCCGAGGAGGCTTTTGAGAGTTCCTTCTCGAACAAGGGACTCGTGTCGGCTCCCCCCGGTCATCCCTGACTCGGATACTCAAGGGCGGCTGTCGAACCCTAATTGAGGGCCAGCCTTCGCTCCCTTGAGATTTTTGTGGGGCCAAGGCCCGCGTTCCTTACCATGGAAGGAATCATCCATGAATAACTCCTCTCGTCCGTTGGGCATGCCTTTTGAGGTAGGAGTCATAACGGCACAGTCGTGGGTGGCGGGGACAACGTCTAGAGGCCGAGTATTCGACGCGTGTCCCTGTATCCAAAAACTGAGGGAGCGGTTAGGTTCGGACATTAAATGCAGGGATTTACCTGCCCTTTTCACCGGTTCTACCCATTGCCCTTCGACCTACCTATAAATCTAGGAGGTGGGGTTTCGTCTGTCCCCCATCTTGCCTTGCTACTTTTGCTGCTACTATCACCGGAGAGAAGAGTAGCCCTGTTCGTTAGCGCAAGAGAGAAGAGGGGAGAAATTGGGAATCTTCCTTCCTGTCCACATGCTGAGCTAACCTGTGCTATTGCTATGACGCTAGAACTTCTCTCTCCAGAGGATTGGCACCCATCGGCCATGATGGAGCGAGAGCTCAAGGAGTTGGTGGATGATGGGCTTCTTTGTCCCGTCATCTCGGCTGATCGGCCAGAGTGGATGGTGCCGCCGAAGGAGCCCTTGGTCTGCAATGACTTTGGTGTTGATGCCGAGGCAGAGGTCGAGGATGACGTGCGTGGGACCTCCCTCACCAATTGGTTGTACGAGCTCAGTCAGGTTGTGAGGGAGCAAGTCCGGAATGCGCTTCATGTTGGTGTGAAACATCGAGAATGAGGAAAGGCACAAGGCCTTGGTCGAGGCTGCTGGGGAGCCCGGTGGTCGGTTGGCGAAGCTGTTTGAGCCCGAGATCCTTCCTCCCGGTGTTGATGAAGAAGAAGCCGTCCTGTGAGCCAATCTGGGCAAGAAGGCCCATGTAATAGGATAGGTTTTTACTTGTGTTGATGTGGCCTCGAGGACCTTAAAACATGATGTTTGTATGCATTTTGAATGCTTTCAAGTTCGAGTCCGTCATTCCTTTTCTGCTCGAGTTGAGTTTTTACGCAGTCATCTTGGCGCACGGTTGCGTCCTTTGGTGTGGGTGTGAGTGAAGGTACCATAGCTCGGAGGCATAGGCGATCTCGCGGCACCACAGCCCCCTGGCCTCAGGGTGCCCTCATGACTTTGTCAACTATGTAAGAACTCGCATCGAAGCATATAGGAATGTTAGACATTGATTTTTTGACATCATGTGCTTTTACTAAGTCTTCTTAGCGCGTGGTTATGCCCCTTGGTGTGAGGGAGGGAGTGGAGGTACCATAGCATGGACGCGTGGGTGATCTCGTGGCTCGACAGCCCTTCGGCCTCAGGTTTGTCCTCGCGGCCTTGTCGACTATGTAAAAGAATAGACGTCGAGTTTCAAAAAAACATGCAAGTTTTTAGGAACTTTGGGGGTTCCCCCCTTTTAGCCCCCGAGGGAGGCTCAACTCTATTAAGGCAGAGTTGAGGCTAACTTATGCATGTGAACAAAAAGTTGAACTTGTAAACGAAAGTACTTCTTATTCGTTCATGACATGGGAAAAAAAGGCTTCGAAGCCCTAGGGGTGAAAGCGACGTAGCTGTTCGATGTTCCATGCGTTGTTGAAGGTTTCACCTTTCCCATTGGCTAGCTTGTAGGTTCCGGGCTTCAACACTTCTACAACGATGAAAGGGCCCTCCCATGGTGGAGTTAGCTTATGGCGTCGAAGAAGGCGTCGACAGCCTCCTCTCTAGCGACGCAACTGGCAATGACGTCATCAGTTTGTCGGCGGTCTTCGGGGGGTTACACCCCAGCTCTTGAACCAGCTCCTTACAGGTAGTCCCGGCAATGAACGGCAGGATCAAGTCATCGTCAGGGATATGGGGGAGCTTGGTGCATTGCTTGGAAAAGCGCCAAGCGAAATCACGGAGGGACTCCCCGGGCTTCTGCTTACAGCTTTGGAGGTCCCACTTGTTGCCAGGTCACATGTAAGTTCCCTTAAAGCTCCCTTCGAACACCCTGACTAGGTTGGACCAATCATGGATCTAGTCAGGGGGAAGTTCCTCGAGCCACCTTCAAGCGATGTCCGATAGGAACAGGGAGAGTTGACGGATGATGGCGTGATCGTTACACGCCCCGCCCGACTGGCATGCCAACTTGAAATCAGCTAGCCATAGCTCGGGCTTGGTCTCGCCATTGTACTTGATGAGGCTCATGGGGGACGGGAGGGATTTGGCAGCGGTGTCCTTCGAATCGTCCTGCTGAATACACGAGGGCCCTGCGGCTCAGGGGACCAGTGCCGGTCCTCGTCGCCTCGCACCTCGACATTACCACTCTTGCGTCGACGGTTCTCACTAATGTCGTAGCACGTGTTTCAAGGCTCGCGGTTGTCATGGATGTGCTCACGGACGGGGATAGCCTTCTTGGGCCGGGGGCATTCACTTGATGGACTGAGCCCTCCCTCTCATGTCGAGAGGGTTCAGGGGGTTGCTCTGAGGCCACCCCTCGATGTCTCGAGGCCGAGCTTTCCACCTGCTGTGCGGCAGCTACCTCGAGGAGGCCCTGAACCTCCTGCTGGATGCGACAGGCCTCAGGATTCGAGGGGATCGGCATGTTGCAGAGAAGAATGGTCACCGCAACGACATTCTAACTGGCGCGGTTGAAGAGGGATCGCTCGACCGCTCCCTCCCTAATGATCTGCCGGTGGACTTCTCGGGCTCTGGCTGTAGCCCTTCCGCCGGGTGGATGTCTGCGCTCCTGCTCGATGGTGCGCTCGAGCTAGCACAGATGCTCTTGGTCCTCGTCGAGCTTGGCTCGCATATCTTAGACTTGCGTGAGCTAGGCATCATGGGCGTCCTGAGACAACCACGTGTCACTTGGCACAGCTGGTGGCTGCTCCCCTTGATCCACCACGACGAGGTCGCCTTCTGCTACAGCTGCAGCCGTGGTTGTGGCCGCGGGGTCGATGGTGTCAGCGCTCGAAGTGACAGCTCCATCGATGTGGAAGCACTCGCGTGTGGGGTTGTAGTGGTCAGAGTCAAAGTCGGGGTCACCAGAGTAGAAGATGGGGAACTGCCCCCGCCGCTCCTCATCCAGCTGGTGTCGTATCGTGCCGAGGGTGTAGTGCCTTGGGCTAGGAGTCTCTGAAGACTCTAGGGAATGCTCGGAGGTCGGTGTGGAAGTCAGCACGTCCAGGGTGGCATGAAGGAGGTGCCCCGGGAGGCCCTCGTACCTGCTCATGTTGGTGCTCACCGTGGAGGAGTATGACCTGGCGGTGTTGTTGAGGCCAAATGGAAATGGTCGTCGGGACTTGAACAAGTCGTGCAGAAGTAGGCTGGGTGGCGTCAAGGCTATGCCTGCTGGAGAGGCCATCCCAGACCCCCTCGATGAGCGGATCACGAAGGTGAAGTCGGGGTTGCCGTCGAGTCCTCCCAGCTTCTCCTTCGCTCCCAGGCGTAAGTCTGCCAGGTTCCCAACCAGGGACCTTGCATCCTTAGCCAGGTGCGAGGAAGCTGAGGCAGAAGTTGACTCACTCTCAGAGCAGGGTTGGCGGTTTTGCTGGCCACGCCTCCTCCTGGGTGCGGATGCGTGATGACGTGACCGGCGAGGGGCCCGTTGCAGGGACCCGGGGTTGCCTCCGCTCGGGTTTTCGACCGAGAGTAGAACCATGTCTGGCCGTGGTCGAGCGACAGGAACTCCAAGCTCCCGAACTAGACCACCGTGGTGAACAGAAGAGATGGAATGGAGTCTGCCATCTAAAAAATGGCGGGAAATGCTAGTGACACGCAGATCCCATACCTGGCGCGCCAACTGTTAGTGTTTGGACCCCGGGGGTCTAGCACCAATGAGTGAATACATACTGTGTGCTCCCTAATCCGGATGGTGATGCAAGATGAACACATGAGATTTATCCTAGTTCGGGCAATAGAAGGCCCTACGTCCAGCTGGGGGGGAGAGTTTGTATTATCTTGCACCGAAGTGCTTGTACAGGGGTGAATAAAAGCATGCGAGTGAGCGAGCGAGCTGGGACTTGAGCATTTTGGGCTCTGGTAGCTCTCTTTTGACCTGTCTGAACTAGTGCCTGACACTTCCTTTTATAGGCAAAGGAGGGGCTCAGGGTTACATGAATTTAGGGCGGACGTTGCTGTTGACGTTGGGGAGGAGATGCTGATCATGTCGGTGCCGCTGTAGAGACATGAGCCGGGCGTGGCGTGTGACAGAACCGACCAATTTATTAGAGCACAAGCACATAATTCGCCATTAAGACAGCAAACTACATGATTGAGACCTAATAAACCCGGTAGTCATACCGAAATCTCGAAGGATTTCAAACATTTCCAGCACGACCAAGATCGTAATAAGTTTAGCGTTCACCCTTCACAACGTACATAGTTCGCTCATAGTTTTACACAATCAGAGTACAAATAAAGTTGTTACAAACCAAGTTCAAATTTCAAAATAGCAGAAATGATTAAGTTCAAATACACACACACTTAGTTCAAATACTATGCTAGGTCCTCGTCAACATCCAACAAAAGCATAAGATAGGTAGAGTGACCATGCCCAAGGTCTAGTCATCACCCAACGCGGGATAGAAGCAGTGCTGGCAATAGTCATAAAACATCTCACCATCTGCAACAACATGGAAAAATAAAATCCTGAGTACGAGAATGTACTCAGCTAGACTTACCTGTCATAAACTAAAAATAAATTGACTCCAAGGAGTATGCAAGGCTATATAAGTAGGATAGCTGACTCATCAGTTGCAGAAAAGCTTGCATTAAAGAAAGATTTGACCATAACCTTCTAGCATTGTATTTTAATTTGATTAACCTTATCATGCTAAATTAGCACCTGTACTAAACAAGCTTGGTAAGAATTATTCAACAAGAAAAGTAACCAATTCCGGTTGAGTGCCTTTCAACATCACGGCTCAACCATCTCATCTCTTTATTCAAGTTATTACTACGATGCCGCTGCTCAAGTCAAGTGTTCACTGTCCAGGAACGATGGTGATTATAATTGATTACTAACCAGCTGGTGGGGTATTCCTCACACAAACTACACTCACCCGCTAAACTGAGCTACAGATCACCGAAAGTTCGACTCAGAAAAATCACGGGATCAACATGTACCATCGTATCCGGGAACCGCCCGGCTGCCTTATTCAGGGCGACCCTGACCTCGGACTTACTCTCCGTGTAACCCGTGGTCCCCCATCTTCTCCAATACGATGCGTACAGCAGGTCAACTCCCGGCCCAAACCAAACCCAGGCTTCGCGGTCGGAACGACTTATCCTTCCAGTTAAATGCGAGGCATGCGTTCAATATGACTTGAGGACATACAACGGACGGGGTCCTAGTTTGACACAGACAGGATAACCTCACCGAACCTCCAGTTCAGTCCCAACACCAATCCCGCCTGGTCTCGATTTATTATCTCCACATGGTTATCCAAGATAACAATGTATTCAACCATTCTGAGTCACCACCTATAACTCACGGATGACAGGAAATCACCCGACTTCTACCGATCTAGTTAAAGCAAGGCTAAGCAGATAATCACACCTGAACCTAACGGGGTTGAAGGATATACAGTGGGCAAGGAATATAAGTAATGCAGCAACGGTATAAAACAACGCCTATAACTTAATGCATCAAACAAGTAAAGGACTCAAGTTAGATATTTACAAACCACAGGGAGAATGCTCCGGGGCTTGCCTTTCAGGAAAGAGCTTGGCTGATGGTCAGGACACTCGAGAAGATTAACCTCGGGATCCTCTTCTGCTGCTATCCCCTGCACCAAGGCTTCCTGCTGGCCTTCCTCTCCTTGTACTCCGAGAACTACCATTTCGAGCTCTGACGATCCTGTATGATGCACGGTGCGTACGAATACCACAAATACATATTAAATACAAAGGTATATGCTGATGTGAATGAATACTCAGTTAAAGTAATTGACATGATTTTAAAACATGCATGATAAGCACATGTCATCTGCATTTCCTTCTACAATCAAATCTTATACAAGCCTCACATTACAATTTACTTACACATTAAAAGGAATTATAAATGACTATTGTTTTGCACACTACCCTCTACTGAACCAAAACCAATAACAGATTTCACCCATCACAAACCTCAGAAAAAACATTATTATACACATGAAATAATAACTTAAAGCATTATTAAATTCTTAAAAGAAATCAGGGTAGAACTGCAACATGACTTTAGATTACTCAAAAAATTCTGTAAAAATTAAAGAAGCTTAAGCATGTCTAATGTAGACTACCATAAAAATTTTAGATCAAAACAGTAAGTACTTTATCCTACACAAAAATAACAAGGCAGCACAATTCAATGGGCATAAAATACTTTGTATATAGAAAAATATCAAACAACAGATCTTAGAATACTCTTAGCTCTAGATTGGCATAAAAACATCCTCCAAAAAGTTTCATGCCTAAATCACTTATTTATTATGAATTATTTATCATCTACTTAAAAAGGCACCATAATTAAATAGGACAATATTTACACATGACATAGCCTTTCAACATTTTTTACAGATAGAGCATGACATAAGAAGACTAACAAACTTGGATTCATATTTTTCTGAGCAACAGAGAATTACTTATGCATTTTCCAAGATAATGGCATTTAATAGGGATAAATAAATCTATACAGAAAAGTATCACAAAATTCACATTTCATATTTTTCATGCATAGATCTCCTCAAAAGAAAAATACTGCAAGTTGAACCAACTCATTTGGACTAAAAATGAGGAAGATATGATTTTTCAAAGATTTTACAAAAATTTGGAAAAAGATTCTTTAAAATGAAAAAGAAAACCGTTTTGCACCGGGAACCCTGGACTTTTCTAAAATCAACCGTGCCCTATTTTAAAACTCTCTGAGTCTGGCCACTTTGCACTTAAGTCCGAGAAAGAACAGAAATGGTGCCTGCGGTCCACACTGCGGGAAAAGGTCGCCGGCGTCGGGATTCCTCACCGACGGTGAGGTCACCGGTCGGGCTATAGCCACTACAAGACTCAGCTCGGCAGCACGAACTCGATGGTGTAATAGATAGAACTAAACTCGCCCAAAATCATCGTCGGCCACGCACACCGGCGGACGGCGGCGGCGGTCGGCGACGCGCCGGCCATCTCGGGCCACGGCGGGGCGCAAGAACTAGCCTACTAGCTCGAGCGAGTCCAGGCGACTCGAACTAACCAGACAACGCAAAGAATGGCTGGATGGAATGACGACGGTGCTGCACGTCGGCGAGCGGCGGCGCGACCCGCGACGGCGGTCGGCCAAAATCCGAAAAGTACAAACCCTAATCGATCCCATTAGCTACTTCAATCAGTTCTACTCATGCAGGCGGTCACAATGCGCGAGCTAAAGGAGGGAGAAAGGGGTTGCTAGCCACGGCGGACCGCGCGGTGATCGGGGCGACCATGACCGACGGAGGGGGAAACGGTCGATTCGGTCTCTACCTGGGTTCTCGGGGGCAGTGAGCGTGCGCAAGACGCGTCTCACGTCAAGGCAGAGCTGTTGGCGAGCTCTGGGAAGAATGTGATAGGGCTATGAGGCGTGGTGGTGATGCGAGCTTCGGGGCGACGGCAATGGCGGACTCCGAGCGCGCTCGAGTTCTGGCGAAGGAAAATGAGGCGAGAGGGAGTGTCTGGAGATGGGGAAAAGAGTGAGGGAGAGAGTGACGCGGTCTGGTCGCCTTGAAGCCGGCGCTCGAGCTCGGACAGGCGGACCGCGGCGTCGGGCATCGACGCGCGCGTGGCATGCATGCGAACGGAGCGGGGCCGAGCGGAGGGGCGCGTGGGCGGCAGTGGGGTCGGGCGAGCGCGGGCGTGTGCGGCGCGTGCGAGCGGGGGCCAAACAGCAGGCAGCAGCAGCGTCCCGGCGTACGGTCACCGTGTGGCCGGCGTCGGCCGCGACACCGTCGCGAGGAAGAAGATTAGAGGGAAGAAGAAGAGACTGGTAGGTGGGTCCCACTGCGCCAAGATTCGTGCAGAACTTGATTTACTCTATATTTTCCAAAATAATCCGAATTTGAAAAAACTTGTAAAAGATGAAATGTTGCTCTCAATGAGTAGAACAATTCACTTTTAAACATCAAAGCCTAATTCTGCCTAGAATTTGAAATTCAAAAATGGGAATTTAAAATCCATTTAAAATTAAAAGAAAAACATTTTTATAAACTGTTTTTGACATTTTTGACCTACTTCCAAGCCTTTTCATGAAATGACCCAAAAATAAGTTTTGCTCCAAATAATTTTCTCTGCAAACTTCATTTAACACTCAACCCCAAACAAGCAACCTATCATATAGCTCTAGTTCAAAACAATGCAAGCACATTGTTCATTTTATCATTTCATGTAAACAATGACTATGCAAAGAGATGATTATGCTCATGATATGTAAGATAATGCATGCTTAACACCATGGTGTTACATGGCGTGCCTTGAAGCGACATGCCCGGAGATGATGGTCGTCCTTCTCGTGTGTGGGATGACACAGCTGATGGCCGGTGAAAGATCAACGCCCATGCCCGATCGTGTGGATCCCTGTAGCCGTCACGTCCGGAGTTGTTGGAGTGTTGGTCGGTGATGACGAAGTCCCGCTCGAGGGGGTGATCAATGGGGTCAAGGCCCAAATGGATAAGACTGAGCCCCAAGAAATGCGGTATGGATACTGGCAAATGTGCCTCGAGGGGGTGCCGAATGGGGCACAGTGCATGACATGGCATTACAGTGCAGTACGATTCGCCAGATTCTCGGATATGGGCGGTAAAAAGCTGGATTTGACCTTTGTACACGCGACTGTTACCACGACTGTAGCCATAAAGTTAGGCGGGAGCAGGTAGAACACACTAAATGCCCTAAAAACCATACTGGGAGTAGGTAATCGAGGGGTGTGCCGTACTCGAGGGGCATCCGTTCACTCGGGTAAATCTCCGTCACCGAAGGGTAGCCCGAGTGGAACCCTTGAGTGACCTGCTCTGCCTTGAGTGGGCACCCTTCAGGTAGGTAGCGGCCTGGACCGCCGAGGCTCATTCGTGGGTCGGCCCAGTATGACTTCGCTATTGGGCTTCTTGTGCTAGGTGAAGGATAATCGCCGCAATGGTTTTTGGTTTGCTGATGTCCGAGGTTAATCCACTTAATCGAGGGTTAAGGGTACCCCTTTCCCAGGTACCCGACACTTTGATTGCTTGAGCTTGACCTTGATTGGCGGCTTTGCTCGTGTTGTTGATGTGATTTATCCTCTGAAATGGTCTTCGCTCAGCATTTGTCATTCTTGAGTGTTGGAAATTGTTATTTGATCTTGGCATGTTTCTTTCTCCGTTTTCTTCTTCTGTTCTTTTTCTGTAGTCTTCGTCGGACTCACAGTACTTTCTCATTTTTTCATATAACTTTTCCACTGTGGTTGGTCTTAAAACAACCTTGGTTTTTGTGAAGGAAAATCCATAGAGCCGAAGTGTAATATGACCATTTAAATCACATTACCGATAACATTTAAATACCATAATCCATATATCGAACAAAAAAGTGCAATAGAAAGGTTTATAATAACTTATTACATTGCCACTTGGCGGAATCAGAGTTCATGCAGCATAACAATAAAAGCTTGAGGTGCGGAAGCTATCATCTTCGATCCAACTTGAGCGTAGGCACGAGACCCTCAATCGCTGTACTCCCCAGATGAGTACTCACTCCTTGAACCTGAAACCAAATTTTCAGTACGATTTGTACTGGCCACACTCCCATCCTATGTATTGCTTTATGGAAATTGGATGCAAAAAGGATATATCAAAAGGAACCTATAAGGCTGGGGTTTTCCTATGCATAAATTAGGTATATAAATAACAATATATTTATCAAGTTTTAAACATATTCCCAATCCCATCATCCATCACCATCCATATCTGTAGCACCACCCCTACTCCACCAACACCATCTCAGACTCAAGTCGACAAGCCAACTCTCTCTCGGCTTGTCTCAGTGGCCGCAGCCCTCAACTGGCTCATGACCGGAAAACACACTTAGGGGGAAGGTAGAACACTCCACTCTCTAGTCCGGTGCATGCGAAACTCAGGAAAGGTCCATAGCCAAAGGATTTGGCTTATGTATCGATCGATCAACCATACACTCTACAGAGGTTTCACTAATCCACTAGATAATCATCATCGGTGTTGATCACCACCTAGGCAAATTCCAGGCGCCTACTACCACAGAACGATGCCACTGTACCATCCAGCTCTGGATCACTAAAACTGTGAAGAGAGCATGTATCCGCTCCCGAAGAGGATGCCATGCCATGTACCCACTCCCGAAGGGGGTGCCATGATCGTCTCGGTAGGGTGTTAGCTCCATCCCATGCATATACCTTCCTATCACTACTCGCCTAGCAGTAGTGGCATCGATCTATCCAGCGGTTTGGCCGTCTCCCCCATGGAGAGCGAGTGGAAAGCAAGAGATTCATAAGGTCCGGATACCAGCACAGCAGTTTCTAAGTGTGACCAAGCTGGGATATCTTCATCAGGGTTTATCTTTATGTGCTACCACGGCACCTTCGTCCTGGGCTCCACCTCTTAGAGGATCACACCCAAAGACCACCATCACATCTCAGTTAGCCCGCCATAGGCTCCTCTCATGGGAATGTCCAGATCCATTCCCCGGTAAGACTTGCTCCAAAAGCTCGTCGTAGATCCCAGCTTGATCGACTCAACCCTCACCCTACTCCCTGCCATAAGTTCTACCCCAAAACCCAGATATAGCATCATCAGCTCACATGCCATCTGATCCATCAACTCACACATCCATCCTGGCACCCTCTAGGCCTTCCTAGGGTTCATCACATCGTATCAAAATGTAAGCAAGTGAAGTATATATATATAAATATAGCAGATAAGCAAGTGGCTATCATAATAGTGGGTAAGCAGGTGAAAGTTTACAACAAGATAGGGCTCATCAAGTAATAATCTATCATGCAATCCTAACACAGGCAATGCATTATAGCAGAAGGAATTTAAAGCCCTAGCCATGCTACATTTGCCATGCGTAATGGGATCTACGAGGTTGGGTGAGGTGTGGCACCTTCACTGACGTAGCTGTCGGACTTATCCTGGTAGTCACTATCATCAGGCTTGTCCTCGCTCGAGCCTGTAACGAGAATTAATGGTCGTGGTAGCGACCCCTATAAATTAGCACAAAGAACAAATGCAAAATAGAAGATCCAAATGCACTCAAACATAGCCTAGATAGATAGGGCTCGATTTATAGAAAATTTGGATATGTGGATCGCATTTTTCGGAGCTCGTATGAATTAGTTATGAATTTCAAAGATTTAACCATTTTCTGAAAAATAAAAAGGGCTATTTATTCTGGTGCTGACACATGGCCGCTCGGGATCCACTTGCAGGTACTCAGTCCATGATCACCACATCCATCATCTTCTTGCCGAAGTGATCTCCTCCTCTGTTTCTTTCCCCATGGTGTGTCGAGGGGTCAAACTCGAGGGTTGGTGTGTCGAAGTGTCGAACTCGAGGGTCGGTGTATCGAAGTGTTGAACTCGAGGGTCGGTGTATCGAAGTATCAAACTTGAGGGTCGGCGTATCGAAGTGTCAAACTCGAGGGTCGGCATATCGAAGTGTCGAACTCGAGGGTCAACTCGAGCGCGTCCATTATCTTTTGTCGAAGCGATCCCCTCCTCTATTTCTTTCCCCATGTTGTGTCGAGGGGTCGCACTCGAGGGTTGGCTCAAGTGCATGATCCATCTCAGACGAGGTTGGCTCGAGCACATGGTCCATTTTGGACGAGACTGGCTCAAGAGCGCGGTCCCCCAAGGTCACATCTTGGGCGTGGGTCGTCGGTGACAGCAAGGTCACCCAACCCGGCACCGTGCAGGTCCTCTGGCTTCATTAACTAATGAATCAGCTTTGCAGTAGCATGGTGACACATCCATGGCTTTCAGGTCGACAGCTTGCCTTCGGTGTGGTTCCTCCTCGACGATCGACGGCGGGAAAACCCTCGATTCCTGGTGCCACAGTGGATCTCCGGCGCCATTAACCCACCCATCGGCTTTGGAACTTCACGACGGTCGCGTTGATGGGCTTCAAGGCAGCGTCTTTGCTTCTGGTGACGAGCTCTACGGCGGACGACGGCTCAGCGGCGATGGCGCCCGGTGTACACTTCACACCGAGTCACTCCAGCTCCAATTGGTGGCGTAGATGGGCGATTGGAGTCATGCAGCACTTGCCCGAGGTGCCGGCGGTGACCAAAACACATGGCGGAGTCCGCGTAGGCAGGAACTCCCACGGCGGAGCTCTGGTGGGTCCTCGGTGCACGGCAACGGCACTCCGAGAGAGTCCATGGCCTCCATCTCCTTGTCCAATCGATGTAGCACATCACAGTGGAGCTTCCCAGCTTCTTCTTGCTCCTCAGGGTGGTTGGAGGTGGCAGGAAATGACGGTGAATGGCGGCGTTCTGGAGCGGCAGCGCACCAACACGTCGACGGCAATGTGGTTCGGGTCGGTGCTCCGGCGAGGCAAACGCGGAGCTAGGGTGCACACGGAGTCCGTCTCATCAAGGCGGGCACGGATCCGGGGTCAATGGAGGGCAGAGCTCAATGGAGAGGCGGCTGGGTTCGCCGCAGTGGCGCTCGGTGTGCGGCGGTGGGCAAGGCGGTGCTCCGGTCCGGCATCCTCCCGATGCCATGGTCCAAGGGGGCTTGGCTGGCGTCGTGCGTGTGTGCGGGTGTGTCCAGAGGGAGACCGACGAAGGTCTCGGCCTACATGCTCCCAAGGCGGAGCGCCATGACCGGAGTAGCACGGGCGGAGATTTGGGGAGAAGGGCATGGCGGAGGTGCTCACTGGCACGGGCGCGGATGGGAGGTGTGGTACAAGTCCAAGCTCCGGCGTCCTTGTGGCTCCGGCTTGTGGTATGGCCTCCCCTTCTTGCTCCTGGCGCAGCAGCACGGCGGAGCTCCTCTTCTTCTCCAACTCCGATGGCAGACAACTTTCTCTTCCCCGCCTCCTTCTTCTCCTACCTCTCCTCCTTCTCCAAATTGGGCGGCTAGGGTTGCAATTGGGGTTCCACCAGAGTAGTGGCGGCGACTGGGAACCCTAGAGCTCTGGCCCCTTGTTTATATAGGGCAGAGGCGGAGGTTGGTGGCCGATGGACGGCCGATCACAGCTCCAGCTCGATCAAGTGGCCAAGGAGGGGTCCAGGTCACCGGTGGGGTACTCGGTCGGGTCCACGAAGAAGTGGGAGGGAGCTAGCAGCGGCTGGGTGGAAAAATCCTTTACGGCGGCATAGTTCACCGCGGTGGAAGTGCATGTGCGCACGCGCAGAGGATTTCACCCATGGCCGTGGGTGCTTTGTGCAAGGTTGTTCAGCCGAGGTGGTGAGCGGGCGTTGGGCGATGCGAATCTAGCGGCCGCGGCAGATTGCTTCAAGGCGATGCGGGGGAACAGCGCCTGGCAACGGCGACGTCAGCGCGAGCGGCCGGTCGGGTGACCTCAACGGTGTTTATGACAGGCGGGGTCCACGGCTGGTCCCGCCTGTCAGCGGTAGCTGCTGGCGAAGGCATGGCGCGGCGTTTGCTGGGCCGACGCAGCGCACGGGTGAGCGAGCAGGCGAGCGAGCGCGCGAGCGAGCGGCTGGGCCGGTGGGGTCGCTGGGCTGCTCGGACCGGTTGGCTTTTCTTTTTCCTTTTCTTTTTCTTTTCTTTTTTCATTTTCAAATACTTTTGTATATACATATATATGATGTGCTAAATTTGTATGACAAAGTAGTGGGTATACTTGGCCCTCATAATGTTAGGGTATTATTCCCTTAACATTTATTTGGCAAAATAATTATTATATTGTCATTTTTATTATTCAACACATAAAGCAAATAAAATCCAGATCACTCCTTTTATGCAACATGATGCATGAACTATTGAAACATTAGATCAAAGCTATTGCCACATTGACATTTAACATATGAAACATAGAGCACTGACAAGAGATGTTGATCAAATTAGAAACACATGAATGCTTTGCATGACATGCTAGGGTTAATGCAAGGTTAAGGGGTATATGATGGCATGTTGCACCACATCACTCAGGGTTTTGTCAAAAAAAATTTTGTAGCTCGAATTTTTGGGTTGTTACAGGTCTTTCTCTTTTGAAGTGGGAAGAAAGTTGGCCTGCCCACAGTCCTTTGATTGCTACAATGATGATAACTTCATCTGGTATATTTGGTATTTGAGCTTTTGCTTGTACAAATTTTTTGTAATACTAGCTTAGTGGTTCCTTTGATTGCTGCTTGATGTTGAAAAGATCATCGCTTGTGAGCTCAACTCTTTGTAAGCCTTGAAAATCTAAGAGTAGAGTTGTATGAAGTTGTTCCCAAGATTTGATTGACCTTGGCTTTAGTGACGAGTACCAATGTTGTGTTGGTCCTCTTACTGCCATGATGAGCGACTTCGCTAAGGTGTTCACATCTCCCTCTCTTGATGCAACTGCTGCTTCGAAGCTCATGAGAAATTGTCTTAGGTCAGACATGCCATTGTAAGTTGGGATGATGTTGAATTTGAATCCTGCTGGTGTTGGGGATGCGCCCCGGGGCCGGAGAGGCTTATTACCTTCGATTGGAGTCTAGCCAATGAATCTAGTGTATCCATGTTGTTCATGTTTGCAGGCACCAAAGAGAAGCCTCCAGAGGTAGGACCTCTGCCGAGAAGACTCCTTCGAAGGCTAGGGAACTGGTCGGCGATGGAGTTCCGGTGGCGTCATCTTCCCTGATCACGGAGGTCCTTCGGTCATGCCTCTGACTCCCGCGGAGGTCCTTCGTGGAGGTGGCGATCAATGAAGACAATGACTGTCGAGGTGGCATGATGGGCCAGGCTAAGTCTTATCATCAAGAAGCAGACATGATGGGCCTTTCTTACGGGCAACGATGGGCCGCGGCCTATGTGTCCTATTGGTGAAGTGGTGGACAAACGTGCCCTTGGAAGGTCCACAAGTAATAGAGTCAATATCTCGTGTTTCGAGACTCCCCTTGAGGGCACACTTGTACTTTTAATCTTAGGTTGGGCAGTCACTATAAAAGGTGATGCCCCTTGTGTAATTAGGGTAGTTGTCATGTAGTAGTTACAGTGTGTAACTTGCCCTAGGGCCCACTTTGTACTTCCTCATTAATTTATCGATAGAGAGTTATCCTGGTCACACCTGTTTATCATATCCTGAACCTGCTGGAACCGTGTTCCAATAGTTAGCACCCACCGTTTGTGTCTGCCCGAAGATAGCGCCTGCAGATGCCACCTAGAAGAAAGGCCTCCGCGAGGAGGCGTACCACCGCCGAGGCAGAGGTCCCTGAACCCTCGACTCGCGGGAGGCCAAGAATAAACACTCGAAGCACCTATGCATCCGTGCCGGGAGACGAAGGTAACGATGAGAACAACAACACCGTGCAAGAGGGGGATCCCATAGAATAATTCCAGCCAGTCCAAAACCAAAAAGATGAGTTGTCTAGGCTGAGAGCCGACATGCAGCGCATGAAAGTCGAAAGAGATAGGCTGAGGGCAGAGCAAGCCACAACACAAAGGGTAACACAATCGTCGTGGCAAGCAAAAGAAATAAGGCAACAAATGGCCATCTTGCAAGCGGAGATCCAGAGTATGCAACCTCCAACAGGAAGCCTCGCAGACGCCGCTCAACTGATCGCAGCAAACTGCCACCATGCTGCAAACATACAGTCTACACACACTACAATACCAATCCTACCCACACCCTCAAGGATTTTTGACCCAAAGTCACCACTGTCCGAAGGCCTGTAAAGTTCACCATGGCCTCTGAGTTACAAGCCAGTATCCCTACCAAGATTCAATGGCAATTCAGACCCAAGACAATTCATAATGAGTTTCGAAGCAGCTGTAGTCTCCGCAGGTGGCAATGACCACATCATGGCCAAATCATTTGTAATTGTAGCAGAAGGGGACGCACTGGCATGGTACTCGATGTTAAAACCAAGCACAGTATACTCGTGGGAGAATCTATGAGACCAAATACTGGCAAACTTCAAAGGCTACACAAGTGAGCCACTAACATCATCAGACTTATTTAGCAACAAGCAATCAAAGGACTCAGGATCGGCCCATTTGCTAGTCACCTAGAAAGAAAAAACTGACCAAAATGGCTCAACTACATGAAGAATTTGAGAAATACTATTGATCTGACAATGACCTCTGCAAAAGAATAGAAGAAGCAGACAACCAAAGCAAGTAGTTCCCGGGAAATGGCAACAGAAGAGAAAATAGAAACCAACAAAGGCAACAATACCAAAACCAGCAGAAGCAAGTCTTCAATGTGCAGAGCAGCCAGCCTCAGCATAATGCTGACAAGAAAGAAGAGGCCAACCAAGAACAGAGAAATCAAGGTGGGCAAGGCTATCCCAGAAACAACAAATCCAAGAACTGGAACAAGAACCAAAAACCAAAAAAGTCATATTGTCTCTTTCACAGAGAAGACAAAGGGCATGTTACGCGAGAGTGCCCGGAGGCCCTGGAAACATGGGAAAGAATGAAAAACAAACAACAACAGTCACAGCCCCAGCAACCAAGCAATAGAGAAGTAAATCACACATATGGCTCTCAGTGGCATCAACAATACAACCCATGTTTCCCAGGATACGGTCCAGGACCACTACCGCAGCACAACCTGGCTCCACAGTACTATCCGACATCATTACCAGCCTGGAGACCAGTCTATCAGTAAACAGCGCAGCACCAGGGTTACACCCCGAACAGAGCAGAAAATAGTCTAACTTACATCAACCCAAGACCTTCGCACATAACACTCATTGAATCAACACAGATGCAGACACCTCCGGCGGCACAGCAAAGGCAGTATGAAGCATTACCAGCACCTCTGCAGTATGCTTTAACCCCATCAGCAACCCCGAAGGCAGAGCCTTCGACGAAAAACCAGTTAAATCCGCATTCAGCACTACCAACCATTGGCATGATACTACCTATAGCCAGAGGCTCAGCCCTGGAATTCAAAACCAAGAAGCAGAAAAAGGACCACCTCCTTATGGTAAACAATGTAGTAGTTCAAGGAGCATACAAATCAACAGAATGATCCAAGATACCAATAGCAAGATCTCCAAGTAGAAAGCTACCCATACGCGGACGCTATGGTCATAAAGGCAAACATAGCGGCATGGGAGGTAAGCAGAATACTCGTAGACTCTGGGAGCTCAGCAGACATCATTTTTGCAAATGTCTTCGATCAAATGAAACTCAGTAGAAGCCAGCTGCAACCGCCAGATACTCCGCTAATTTGATTTGGTGGGAAAAAGATCAATGCACTAGGCAAGATATCATTACCAGTGTCATTCAAAGATGAAGACTACGCCAGGACAGAATACATCACCTTTGACGTGGTAGACATCTACTACCAATACAATGCAATACTGGGAAGAGGATTTGCAAACAAGTTTAATGTGGCAATACACATGGGATACCTCTGCATGAAAATGCCAGCATTGCACGGGATTATTACAGTGCGAGGAAGTCAAAAAGAAGCAAGGAACATAGAGAAAGCAATCTACAAAGCACATAGAAACATCAATACCATAGCAGCAGATGAGCCTCCAGACATGCCTGCGGGAAACACCAACATGGCAGATCAAGAGGACACAATAACATTACCAATGGAAGAAGCAGTCCCTAATAGAAAAGTGATCATAGGTGCCAACCTGTCAGTGGTAGAGAGAAAAGACTTGTTAGAACTGCTAAGAAAGAATAAGGACATATTTGCATGGTCAGCATCAGATCTGCAAGGAATCAGTTGGGATATGATTGAACACATCCTCGACCTCAACCCAAATGTCAAACCCAGGAAGCAAAAACAAATAAAGATGTCCTAAGAATGTATAATTGCAGCAAAAGTGGAGGTGCAAAGGTTATTAGATGCCAAGGTCATCAGAGAAGTCAAGTACTCAGACTGGCTAGCAAATGTTGTCATAGTGCCAAAAAAGAAAGGCAAAATGAGAATGTGCATAGACTTCACAGATCTCAACAAGGCCTATAAAAAAGATCCTTTCCCATTACCTAGGATAGATGCATCAGTCGACAAGGCAGCAGGATGCAAGCGCTTCTCTCTGTTAAATTGTTTCTCAGGATACCACCAGATATGGCTAAGAAAGGAGGATGAAGAGAAAACAAGCTTTACGACCCCCTTTAGTACCTATTGTTTTGTTAGGATGCTAGAAGGTCTCAAAAACGCAGGATCAACATTCTCAAGAATGATTCAGATTGTATTGCAAGCTCAACTTCGGAGGAACATTATAGCCTATGTCAATGACTTAGCAGTGGTCAGCAAACAAACCAGAGATCACTTGGACGACCTCAGGGAAACATTCACCAATCTCAGAGAAGCAGGGTTAAAGCTGAACCTAGAAAAATGTATCTTTGGAGTAAGCAAGGGAAAGATGCTCGGATACATTGTTGGTCCAGAAAGGCCAAGAGCAAACTCAGATAAAACAAAACCAGTGTTAACAATGAGGGAACCAGAAAATAAGAAGGAAGTACAGTGATTGACAGGCAGGGTAGCGGCGCTCAACAGATTCATTTCAAAATCAGCAGAATGAAGTTTGCCATTCTTCAAAACACTCAAGATATTTGACAAATTCGAATGGGGTAGAGAACAGTCGGAGGCATTCCAATAGCTGAAAAGCTACATGACAAAAGACCTCATGTTTATCACACCGGAGATAGACGCAACATTGTTGTTGTATGTGGCAGCCTCCGTGGGAGCAATCAGCGCTTACTAGTCCAAGAAAAGTAACTCAACAACAAAAGCGTACAACAGCCAGTATACTATGTATCAGAAGTGCTGTAGGAAGCAAAACTGAACTATTTGGGGGTCAAAAAATAGCATACGCAGTAGTCACAGCATCAAGGAAGCTTAAACACTATTTTCAAGAACATGAGATCCTGGTCCCAACAACACAACCGCTCACCGACATTCTAGGAAACAAAGAGGCATCAGGGAGAATCGGTAAATGGGCAACAAAAATATCTCAGTTTAGCATCAAGTTCATCACAAGAACATCAGTCAAGTCACAGGCACTCATAGACTTTTTGGTAGAATGGACATCTCTGCAGTACGCAGAAGACAAAGCGAAGGCTTTAATATGGATACTGTACACCGACAGAGCATGGGGTATCCAAGGTGCAGGAGCCTCCGTAGTGTTAACATCATCGTCAGGCATCAAAACCAAGTATGCAGCAAGACTATGCTTCAAAGCGACCAACAATATAGCTGAGTACGAAGGAGTAATCCTAGGACTCAATAAGACAAAAGCACTAGGTGCAAAACACATCATGGTCAGAACAGACTCTCAAGTGGTCACAGGGCAAGTAGAGAAAGACTATGTTGCCAGAAACCCAGAGCTAGCCATGTATCTAGAGGTAATCAGGGGTCTAGAAAAAATATTCTAAGGTTTCACTCTAAAGCATATCCCAAGGGGGGATAACACAGAAGCAGACGAGTTGGCCAAAGCAGCAGCGAATCAATCGGAGACACCCGAAGGAACCTTCTTCCAAGAACTCAAGTCCAGCAACTACAAAAATATCCAAGGCATTCGCGGAGGTGCTACTAGTAAGCACAGAAGATTGGAGAAAAGCAATAATCGACCATATTAACGGAGTTCATGTAACATCAGATGAAACAAGCGCAGCAAGACTGGCTGCACGGGCAAGAAATTACACAATAATCAATGAAGTCATGTATAAGAAAGGCATAGTCCAACCGCTACTCAAGTGTATCACCGATTCAGAAGGCAGAGAACTCTTGCAGGACATTCATTCAGGAATAAGCGGATCGCATATTGGTCCTAGAGCACTCTCAGCCAAAGCAATTAGACAGGGGTTTTACTGGCCCACTCATATTAAGGATGCGTTACACATAGTGACAACTTGCAGGGCGTGCCAGAGTTTCGCACCACACCAGACATCTTAGGAGGAAAAACACAGTTGGTACCTCCGGTCTGGCCGCTTCAAAGATAATTGGAAAAAGACCTGCAAATGGAGAGATGGGAAAGTGGTAATAAAAAACATTCAAGATGGCGACTGGTTGATGAGGCGGAGGCCAAACGCCCAAAACCTAGGGAAGCTGCAACCAAAATGGGAAGGACCATTCATAGCAAAGCAAGGTAGAAGGAGGGGGTCCTTCTACCTATGAGATCAAGAAGGAAGGACATCAACTCACTCCTAGAACATCGACAACCTTATAAAATACTACACATAGAATGTAAGGACTCCGTGGAACTATAAGAGGACGTCCATAGATTTAAATTTCTGCAATTTACATTTTCTGTAAAAACCGGCTTGCACTCTTTTCCTCATACAGGAGCTCCAATCGGAGGTGAGGTTTTTAACGAGGAAAGACCGTATGTAATCAACCTCTGAAAGTATAAAGAGGACCCCGGAAAAATAACACAAGCAGTCAAAAGTAGCTAGCACCGCGGCTGCAATATTTGACAACACTTCACGATTTGCAAGGTCGCTTCACGCCTGTCATCAAGCAAGACAACAAGGCATGAAACGACCTCCAGGAAATGCCACAAGTCCTCAAAAAAGACCTATCATATCAGGCATCGGGGCAGGCACCTGCAACCACGAGTTGCAAGATAATCGGAAAAAGACCTGCAAAGTAATAAGGCACCGATAGCTCTAAGATGAGCTTGATGATAGTCAATCGTGATAACGACCTCCGAAACAAAGCATTGCCAAACCGAAGGTAACACAAATCTGAACAAAACCTCCAATCCAAACACATTTCAAAGCAGAGACAGGAACAATACAAAAAGAACCCCCGCGACATAAACATTCCAAAATGGAAGCAACAAATAATATAAATAATCTTTATTAATTAATTTCTCTTTTACGTCCGACAAGGCTCATTGCGTCTTGCTCATAACAAGAACAATGCGCGAGACCAAAGTGTACGACCTCAGGGTCAAGATAACTAGCCACTCCACCTAGTTAACCTGCTACCACAAGACATGGAAGTGGCCCAGAGGTTGCAAATACTTCAGCCTACAAAAGAGAAAAGAGTGCAACCTCCAGGAATACATCAGAGGTTAAGCAAACTAAGGCCCCCGAAAAGCAAGTGCTGGCGGAGGTAAGCCCTGATCAATCAAAGAATACCCCCTATCGCCTCTTGGCTTCTTACCACCCTGTGCCTCCGAAAATCTAGCAAGTTGAGCAATGTACAGCAGTCGCTCGGTACGAGCAGAAGGAGGTGAACCCCAAACACCAACTTGTACATGACACGCTCTACAATCAACTGTCAGCACACCACTTTGCACCTTCCATCGGCAAACAACCACCGCATCCAAAATTCTTACATCAACAACATTAAATAGGATCACAGCCGGCCGCCATCTCTGAGGGCACAAAGGTAGTCCAGATAGAGTATCATTGACAAATAGAAGCATCACCATCTTTAACCATCGGCAACAGGTTCACTAAGGTGATTATTTCATTATGAGTTCTTACACAGTATCAACGCAAGATAGCTCCTAGGGAGCGCCATTAGTATAATGTACACAACAAAGCAGCCTCAATGACCAAGGGGGAATAGATCTTTTTATAAGGACCTTCCAAGCATCATTAAACCAGCTACAGCTACCTATCATTAAAGAAAACAAGTACAAAATTAGTACTTGTGTCATTTTGCCTCAGCAAGCAAAGGTACAAAATCAAAGGCATTAAATAACAAAAAAAACTCAAAGTACGTAGAGACTCTATAAAAGAAGCAGAGTTCAAAGGCCACGAGCACTAGCTGCCAGGAAACAAGTGACCACAAACAACCATGCACAGCCAAATTCCAAACAACAGAGATGAAAGCTGATGTACGCATACGGCCGAATAAAAAAATAAGATACCGTGAAAGAATTCATAAAGAGTCTAGCAAGGTAGCCAACCAGAGGCTATGAGGACCTTCGAAAAAGTGCAAAAGAAGCTAGCTAACAATGCAAGCCAGTCCGGATCATCCACAACTAAGAAGCAAGGGGGATACCGCGTAAGAACCGTAACATCCCTCCGTCTCTATAGAAATCAACCGAAGGCCGTCATCACTGATCAAGCATCAGGACGCACGGAGGCAACTTCAGAGGCAACAAGCATAAAAGCAACAAAGAAAACCCGACGTACAGAAAAGTCAAGGCCAGCACTGGTCGAAGAGAAACAACGACTATCACATCAATCTTGTAACCAAAGGAAAAATAAATTATTCATAAAAAACTTATGTGTACATCAGAACTGTTACGTCCTCTGAGGAGGAAAGAGAAAACGAATCCGGAGGTCTCAACCATGACCCATCTCGAGGATCTCCAACGGATCCAAATCGACCTCTGCAACTTAGCGAAGGTCAAGCCAAATAAACTACGAAACAACACTCTTATCATGGTGGAGCGCCTCCGCGTAAATTAGGAAAAAATTACAAAGGCCCAGTCGGGTCACGCCACGCAAGAGAACGAGTAAAGCTAGAACGCTTATCATCTAAGTCAGAGATGACAAAATCAAACATATCGCCCACAGTACGCCTAGGAAACGCTGATTTCCAATAATCCCACAGCTCGCCGCTAACGAAAACACCGTCGTGCATAAAAGTAATAGGCTCGATCTCCTGCACAGGCCCCAAACTGCAGACCTACGCAGGATAATTCGACCATCAATGATTTACAAAACCAACAGTAGCTTAAAGTGTTCCTTACACGTGCACACCGGCACCAACTCAGCAAAAGATAAAATATACACAACTATGGGATAAGATCAATTTTACACCTCCTCTTCAGCAGTCAAGTTTTGAACCCCTGTCTGGGTCCCCGGAGGCATGATCACCTACTCCATCATGGCATCAGTGCCAGCACTTGCAGAAAGGGCTTGAGCGTCAGAGGCGCCGGCGTCGGTAGAACCCCGGGAACGTGCAGATACACCACCAGAAGCACTCAACCCCGAACCACCGCGCATGCCATACTTAAGTTCCTGAAGAAGGCAGAGATGAGTAAGAGAAGAACATTGCCAACAAAAGTCTCACAACAAAATAAAGCAAGAAAAACAATCCATATCGTCTCCCGAGTAATCTTAGCCATAGCCACGGTCTTAGTTCGACCAAACTTGGACCAGAATTTTTCCATGAAACTAAGAACGGTGGTCTTGACCCACCGATCTGTCTTGCCAAGTTCAGAGGGATCGGATACCTCGAGATAGGAAAATTTCCAATCTGATTAATGTCCTTGGACGCAAAAAATTTGTAAAGATAGGTGGCGGAGGTCTTTGTACTAAAGTCGGAGACCCTGGTCAGGAACTCACTAAGCTTCCCCAAGTTGACCCTAATCTAAGAAAAGATCCCAGCAGTGGAAGCTTTAGGGTCAACTAGAGTCGTAACACCACCGAATGCGTGAACAACAGAGGCTTAGGTCTCTGCAACCTCCAACCCAATGGACCTCAGGACATTCAGCTCCGCTTCAAGGCTTTCAACCTTAGTATTTAGGGCCTCCGATAACTAGCGCTCACTATCTACCTCCTTGCGAAGGATTTCAGAGATCTCACTAGCCTTGTACGCTCGATTGGTAGCAAGAGTTGCTGATTTCTAAGCCTCATCAAGGGACTTTTTTAATTCAGCAGACTGAGCCTCAAGGCTTCACAGCTGCTCCTTCAGCTCAGCTATTTTTTGCGCTAGCTCCTTCTTCTCCTATGTCTGGGACTCAACCTCCGCCTTCAGTGCTTGGATCACCTTGTCCTTCTTTTCAAGCTCAAAATGAATGCTAGACTCAACTGCCACAGACATAGCATGGCTCTATAGATATAAAAAGCAACAACATTAAGCAAGATAGGCCAGACAAGGGATTAACAAAAAACAAATCAAAATATCATCTAGTAACTCACGATAATATGGTGATCGACCTGGGCCCGCATCAGAACTTCCTGGGGCAGCTGCACGAGGTGACGAGTAAGATCAGAACCCATTACCTCAGTCATCTGCCCGATGCCATCAGCCCACCCTAAGATGAAACATTTGTCATCATCGCAACCTCTGCTAGATCCCGAGACGCCAGCATCTGGCAGAGGCCCAGACGGACCAGCGGCGTCCTCAGCAATGACACCTTTAGCCGAAGACGCAGAGGGAGCAAGGAACATGGGAGGTACCGTCTGTGTGGCCTTCGCGGTAATGCGAGCTGATCAAGATGAACAAGTCAAAACATAATTGACAAACATGAAAAGGCACAACCACCGCACACAGGCTCACCAAGCAAGGAAATCTCCCCCTTTGAAGCCCTACCACAACACACCTTCAAAGAAAGGAAATCCAGATAAGTCATACTTCGGGTAAGAATCCCACCTTGACTCACAGTGTATGCGTCCTCTTCCTCCGCCACGTTCTCGACCCCGTGTTATGCGTCCTCCACAGGCTTCTCAACATCACCAGCCTTAAACACCACATCCTCCGACTCCTCATCAGAAGAGATAGGATCAATGTAAGCGCTGGTGAAAGGCTTAACAGTAACCTCTGGAAGGATAGCACCAGTCTCCGCCCGAAGGAGAGACGCGGTAGGGGGCATGTCTATCTGGAGTGGGAACGATCCAAAGGCATCACCCGCAAGAACAGGAGACACCGTCGGGGATGCTCGGGATGGACCCTCAGTATCAAGTGATGCAGAAGCACCAGCGTCAACCTTCGAGCCCACAACAAGCCCTCAAAAGCATCATCAACCTCCGCAGAATCAGCGGAGGCTCCTCTCTGCTTCTTTAGCAAACCATGAGTCAACAAGCCAGCTTTCTGTTTCCTCTCATTTTTTAGCAGCTTTGGTAGCAGCAGCAGCACCAGCAAAAGTAGCAGCAGTAACCAAATCCTTCTTGTCAACCTTCTTCTTCACCTTGTCAGGGACTTCACACTCGTAGTAATGCACACCGAGCTCCTCAAAAACCCTGTTAAGACAGGGCATGATACCAGCCTCCGACCTTCGGGCAAGATACTCCCTCTTAGAAACCTCTCCGAGAATCTCAACAGCCTTTTTCTCGATTAGGCGGACAAACTCCTCCTTGCTCTGACCCTCTGGAAGATGAAGCCCAAAATGTGGGCAAGGGATACCACCAGTAACTCCAAACATGGGCAGATCCAGCTTCTCTATGGTAAATTTTTTCTGCCCCAAACCACCAAGCAGGGGGCCAATAATCGGAGGCTATCATCTCCTCAACAAGATCCCTCCCACCAGAATAGTGACAGGCCTCCATGCAAGACCTTCGCTTATCAGAGTCAATGGAACCAGGCTTTACACTAGTCAGAGGATTCATCGGAGTCATCACGGAGATAAAAGGAAACTGAGTAACGCTCCTACCATCTTCGTCAGGGCGAGTAACACTAGGGGTCCGAACATAAAACTAGAAATCCAACCAATCAGCAGACTCATACTTTCCCCTGACACTAAGAGATTGCAATTTTTTCCTTACCCTTGCTCGGCTTCCTCTTAGCCATAAAACTACATGAAGCAAATTGGGCTATCTTAGTGCCAACATAGCATGGTTGCTTCTGTAGCTCATAATACTCCATGAAGGTATTCATACTAAGCCCACCTCCGTAAGACTCAACGGCCCAGAGAAACTTGCTCATGTTCAAGAAAGCATGGGGAGTCATGTGATGGAGTTGAACCTCGAACCATTCAAGAACATACTGAAGGAAGTTGGTCAAAGGGAAGCGCAGGCCGTAGGTAAAGAAATCTCGAAAGATGATGGCCTCATTCTTCTCAAGCTTTGGCACGGTCTCTCCACGCGGAGGTCGCCCAGCACCAGCAGGGAAAAATCCTTTTCCCTCAAGCTCTGCAATCATGCTCTGCATCATTCGACTACGACCAAAGTTGTAGGAGACCTCCGCAATAGCCGTAGAAACCTTCAGAGCCATCAAGTCACCCAGGGAAGCTTCGACGTCCGACAGGGTCTCTTCAAGATCCTTAGCCTCCGCAGCAGCCAGCATGCACTGCTCGAAAAGATCTAGGAAGCCTCCGACTCTGACACCCTGGAAATAGGAATAAGGGCCAGAGAATAGACGATGACACGCGCAGCAGGGGCGTTTAGGTGCCACGATGGCAAGATGCCAAGGCAAAACTAGAGCGGAGGTAGCAAGTAGCAGAACAAACTACGCGGTGGCGAGCGAAGGGGAGTACGAGTCGTTTTCACCGCCCACCCCCCTTATATAGGCAGTGAAGTGGCGCCTTGACTTCTCAGCCCAACGGTCACGATGATCCATGAATCGAATGGTAGCAGACGAATCAATTCAAAATCAACGCCTAAGATTAAAAACCGGGCAACGGTAAAAACGCAAAGCCTCCGGTCCAACATTCAACGGGCCAGGGGGGTCGGAGGTAAGCACAGCCTCCGCGACCAGGAGCGTATTGATGGCTAGACCCATCTCCGCTGGACCTAAGCCTCAAGGGGGGAATGTTGGGGATGCGCCCAGGGGCCGGAGAGGCTTATTACCTCCGATTGGAGTCTAGCCAATGAATCCAGTGGATAGTATCCATCTTGTTCATGTTTGCAGGCACCAAAGAGAAGCCTCCGGAGGTAGGACCTCCACTGAGAAGACTCCTTTGGAGGCTAGGAAACTAGTCGGCGACGGAGGTCCGGTGGCGTCATCTTCCCTAATCGCAGGGGTCCTTTGGTCATGCCTCCGACTCCCGCGGAGGTCCTCCGCGGAGGTGGCGTGATGGGCCGGGCTGAGGCTTATCATTAAGAAACGGACATGATGGGCCTTTCTTACAGGCAACGATGGGCCGCGGCCTATGTGTCGTGTTGGTGAAGTGGTGGAAAAACATGCCCTTGGAAGGTCCACATGTAATAGAGCCAATATCTAGGGTTTTGAGACTCCCCTTGGGGGCACGCTTGTACTTTAAATCTTAGGTTGGGCAGTCACTATAAAAGGCGATGCCCCTTGTGTAATTAGGGCAGTTGTCCTATAGTAGTTACAGTGTGTAACTTGCCCTAGGGCCCACTTTGTACTTCCTCATTAATTTATCGACAGAGAGTTATCTTGGTCACACTTGTTCATCGTATCCCAAACCTGCTGGAACCGTGTTCCAACAACTGGCCACTTCGCTAGCTGAATGTCGATTGACAGAGGCGACTCTGTGTCAATTGTTGCTATTTGACTTCGGTTCTCTTTGCTGTTGGTGTTTTTGCTTGCTGAGTTTGGGTCTTGGATCGTGACTTCGCTTTCATTTTCTATCTCTTCGTTGAGCTTTTTTATTTTGGTTTCTGCTTCTGCGATTCTTTGCTTTAGGGACTTTTCCCTTGTATTCGCTCTTGCTTCTTCTAGTTGTTTTTCTTGACAGCGAGTTGATCTTTGAGTTCCTTGAGTCTTCTTTCTTCGTTCTGAGTTTCTTCTTCTTCTTGAACACGTTGATTTCAGTTTCTGTTGCATCTTCTATAATTGGGTCTTGTACGGCGTTGTTGTTAGCTGGAGCTATCCTTTTACTGGGTCTTCCTATTTTGGTGGTCGTGAGTGTCTTCGATCACACAAACGAATGACGCCAGATGTTGTATGATAGAATCACAAAAGTGAATTATGAGGTGAAAATAATGCGTGGGTTGCAATTGTATTTCATTCTGTCCCAAAAGTTTACACCCCAGGGGGTATTTATAGAGACCCTGGCTTTGCCATAATAGCAAATCTTACAAAATCGGATACAATGTTCCCTGTACATTCAGCTAGAAAAACAACTCAGCGAAGTGGTGAAACACACTTCGTCCTTATCTTTTTATCTTCTTAAACCGCTCCAGACTTGATCATAATTTCTTAACCCAGTAGTTAGCTTCGCCGATTCACCATGCGAAGCCGCCTTGTCAACTTCGTCGGTCTCCAAAAGTCCAGTGAAGTCATCTTCATCTGAAACATGTGAGAATACATATGCGAAGTACAAAATAATTATAGCGAAGTATCCACGTCATCTTCGCCGAATACTGTACTGTTTCAAATATTTATGCTAAAAAGTTTGTTCTCAGCTCCAAAGTTTGAGATGGAAGTTTGTATGTCAAAATTGTTCCCTAACACGTGCCAAGTAGAAGCTTAGTTTAGACGAAACCTAGAATTGCTTTGTGCTCCAAAAGAATGGCCATGATGAGTTACCCCAATCCAAATTTTTTTAAGTTTGGTAAAATTCACCTAAACATGTAAATATTTATGATACCGAATAATTATTTTCATAGATTCATCAAAAAAAGTTTTTGTGGTTTCTTGGACGGAAAATCTAGCTGTCGCTTCATTGTGGTGTTGTGTACACATCCTCCTGTCCTAATTTTCATTTTTCGATGAATCAAATAATTTTAAGTATGATCAAATCAATACAATGTTAGCATTTATGGCACCGAATACCTATCATTAGATTATTAATCGTTTGCTCTATGGAATGGAATTTTTACGCGGTTTTATACTCTTAGAAGCATATGCTCCCATCACGTGGACCACTAGATTCGCATTGAGAACTGTGCATGCACACATCTCAGAGCACTTTCGCATTGAGATGTGTGCATGTATGTTTCTCAGTGTGAATTCACTGGTCCACACAGTGGGAGCATGTGCTCTTAGGTGCAAATTTAACTTTACCAAAGTTTGACACTGTCTATGAAAAATCATTAACGTTTCACGGTACAGATGTTTTTTTCCCTTCTCGCACCCAACATTGCATGATACGCTAGTAGCCGTAGCGCACGCCTGCACGCCCATGCCTTCAACTCGTGGGTTTAAAGGCCTTTCGCGTAAACTAGCCAATCCATGCCAGCCATTCATGCTGAGGTACATTAGATCTGATATGCAATACTGCAGTGGTAGTACTAGTAGTAGGCGCAACAGACGTCGAGTCAGGTTAGATAAAAAATAATGTTAGATAAAAAGTAATGTTAGATAAAAATTTTTGGTTGAAGTTCAACATCACACGCTTGGTGAGTCAAGCTATTTCTTAGATTGACATTCTTGTACTTTGTGTTAGGTTTTATTTAGATTGGATCGTATCATAGATCCAAAACCAAGACTCAATTATTTCTTAGATTGACAGTTTGACAGCACCGCTAACCAAACGGTCATTTGCTTTTCTCACAGCTGCTTTCTCACAGCTGCTTTTCCACAGCTCATAGCTCATATCAGCTTTTCTAAATACCACATCCCAACCAAACACAACCTAAGTTTGACCTGAGCACTGGCGGATCGGTTTGGGTTGGACAACCCATGACTAGATCAGATCTAAATGGTAGTATGTAGACTTCTATATATACACATAGTATATACAATGTATGATGTATGTAATTTTAGATTTTATATCAACTCGATGTATTACTCTTTAAATTTTAATAAAATATCATTTTTATTAGAAAAAATGTAATATAGAACGATCTACGTCTGCACATGTAGATACATGAATCCAAGATACGCGAGGTACAACGTCGTTTATTGAATCACGCAAGGACCTAACCTACGCATAGCTAGCTATCAATATATAGCACATGGTATATATAGGTGATTGCCTAAATGGCAATGCATATGTGCATCGGACTTTGCTTGATCGATCGATCAGAGTCGTCAGGCACAGATTGATCCTAGCACCTGCACAGCTACATTTCTCCATACTATATATAGCCTGATGCATGCTACATACTCAGTCCAAGCCATTGTTGGAACTTGGATGCATCCGTCTCCGATCTCATCTCGAGGTGGGAAAGGTTTATTGATTACTCACTGACCTGTGCCTGTGTGTATATGTGTGAGGGCTGCTACTAGCTGCATCAGCTAGCTCTCTGTACTGCTGAAACTGAAAGGAGATCTACTGACCCTTGACTACTGTTCTACTTTGGAGGCATATATATGTATGCTTTCTTCTGTGTTCGTTTGCAGTGTATACACCAGTGATGAATTAATACCTTTTTGGTTGAAGTGACAGTCAGTTTATGCACTTGATGCTAGAATTCTCAGTTTTCTCAATGATTTATAATACAGTCATCTGGTCCAGTTTTGATCTGATTATTCATTTCTGCAAGAAATAATGATATAGGAGTATACAGTTTCAGTTTGGTCGCAGCTAATAGGCTAGCTTGCTCCAGCAGGCCGGCCTGGTTGGTGGCTTGGCGGTGGAGGCCGGATGGGGGAGAAGTTATTGATCGATTAGGTGACGAGCAAGCACACACTGGCGACCACCAGCCAGCCTACTGCATCGATGGTACATGTACAGTTGCCAGTGTCTCAAAGTCTTGCACTCCCTAGCAGGCCCGGCCGGCCGTCGACAGCTGACATGTACAGGGTCCCTCTCTTAACACTGCTCACTGCCAACTTATCCATCAATGGAGATTAATGATTTGCTCTTATCATCCCCATCTATCTCCCATCTTTCTCACTGTCTTCTCATCTTTTATATAAACCACCATGAGCGGCAGCACCAATGAGTAGTAGCCAACCTTGCTCTCCACTTCCTGCAAAGTGCCAACAAGTCCCTAGCTCTTCTCCTCCAAAGAGACCAACCACAAGAGATCGAGAGAATACTTGCAGGGAGGCACAGAGGGATCTTCTTCAATGGCGGACTTCTCAACGAACAACTCTCTCCTCCTCAAGATGCCTAGCCACTCCCCAAATTTCTCAAGCCTCCTGTTCTACGGCCAGAACCATGACGAAGCAGCAGCGCCTGCAAATGGAAACGCAGCAGCAGCAGCAATGGTGGAGGACGCCTCACTTGAGAGCTCTTCTGCAGTGGAGGACAGTTCGTCTCCAATGGAGAGGAAGAGGAAGGCTACGGAAGACAGTGCTACACTGAGCTCTGCTCAATCCAAGGTTGTAGCTAACATACACAACCACCATGCATTGCCATTTTTTCTGCAACATTAATTGTTTCCATGGACTGTTTTTTTTTTCTAAATGCATTTTGGTTTATAGGATTGCAAGCAGCAGGAGAGCAAGAGCAGGAGGGGAAAGAGGCCCCACAAGGTGACTGAGGAGAAGAGCACCACTGAAGATGAGGCCACCAAGGGGTACATCCATGTGAGGGCAAGGAGGGGTCAGGCAACAGACAGCCACAGCCTTGCAGAGAGGGTACACTTACCACTCTAATCCTTGTACCATTAATTTGACAGAGTCGTGTGTAGCTTGGTTTCAATTTCTTCCCCCCTTTCTCTTACATGAACACCTCCTGATGACATCCCATTTTTTGTTGGCCTCCCTTAGGTGAGGAGAGAGAGGATCAGTGAGAGGATGAGGATGTTGCAAGAACTGGTCCCTGGTTGTGACAAGGTCAGATTAATTACTTGGATTAACTATGTGGTATCTGCTAAATCATAGGTTTAAAGTACTAATTTTGGGAAGGAACAAAAATGTGCTTTTTGGACAGGTTACTGGAAAGGCGCTTATTTTGGATGAGATTATCAATTATGTGCAGTCCCTGCAGAACCAAGTTGAGGTAAAAGACAATCCATGAAGCATACATACATTGGTTCCAAAAATGTGGCACTTTAGACAGTTCCAGACAGCAATTTGTAAATCATACTACCACCTTTTTTTCAGTTCCTTTCCATGAGGATTGCCTCCATGAGTCCAGTGCTATATGGTTTTGGAATGGACAGTGATGGCCTCCATGATCACGCACAAGTATGAAACAAACAAAATCATTTTTGCAGTCTAAAAATATGGCTGAATTTGATTTCAAAATGTTTAAAATGTTCTGTGCAAAAAATTGTGCTGTTTCAAAAGATGGGAGGCATGTTCCAAGAAGCCCTTGCAATGCCAGGTCCAGTACTGAGCCAAGCTAGCCCAGCTCCATCTCAAGCCATCATGGACACCACCTCCACCACACCCTACTCACTGCAGGGCCAGGGCTCCATCTCTTTCTCTCAGGTTGGCATGTGCTCCTCTTCCTCTCATATACTACATCCAAATAAACCCCAAACATATCAGTCTCCATCCATCATGTTTTAACCAATATGAGGTCACTCTTTCTCAGGAAAATGGCAGCACTTACCTGCTACAGCAAGCAGTGGGGGAGCCAACAAGGCAGGAGCTGCTCAACCAGCTGGTGTTCAACAACATGTGCTCTTTCCAGTAGGGGAAGAGTATTTGGGGTGAGAGGAAGCGAGAAAGGGACCCCACATTGACAATAGGTACTATTGCAAGCTAAGTTCATTGATTGGGAGGCCTTACTAAAAGTTGCCTCTGGCACCTCTGGTCTCATGTCTGAAAATTACACTTCACCTAACTCTGATTGAATTATTAGGCCATCATGCTAATCTACGTTTAATAAAATTTTCTTTGCTGGTCTATGGACAGGAGGAAATAATGCTGCAAGATTTGGTAGGAGCACCAGATGAGTTTGAGATGTTGGATCTAGTCCATCCCCTTGTCTGGATTTGGAGAGAGCAGCAAGTAGAGCCTGCTGTTCATTTACACATTTTCAGGGACTTTGTAATATTTGTAACTCCTGTATTAGGCATGCATTGTGCATGAGGATTTTCTCAGCGGCTGCACCTGTCATTTTCACCAGCTTACCGTTGTAGTCTTTGAGCAATCGGTTGTTAATACATAAGAGAGCTATTTAGTTCTTTGCTAAACAGTGATTGACTTGTTTCATTCAGTCTAACTCTCAGCATCTACTAATCATTACATTGTTTTCTTTTATTTTTCAAACCAAGGGTGATTCTCCATTTCCATTATCACTAACGGAAATACATTGTTTCGAGTTTTTGGAAGAAACAAAGCAAAAGATCAGAGAAGGTAACACTGGGACAAACCCCAATACAAAACGACTGCACCTCAAACACTTGGAGGCTGGCTAAGTTCTGGCAAATGAAAGAAAAGTCTCATAAGAGAGGTGGAGATAGCAGAAGCTATTAGAACTGCATAAAAAGTTTCGAAGAGGGTGGTTGGCAGCATCGTCTGGGTCTTTATGCAGAACAAAAAACCACGCATGCTTCTCCTCCGTGATCTTCTCTCAATATTGGGTCTTGATCCGGCTCTTCTGGCAGCTGGAGGTGCTCCATCTTCTTCTTCTTGGTCACCAGTCCTATTGCAATGGCTAGCATTGCATTCACACCTTCCAAAATGGTCTCTTTGTCGCCATCAAATTATAGCCCTCAAGAAAAATATACAATACTAGCAGGATCTGTTACAGACTTTCCTTCAAAACAAATAGCATTACGTGTCTTCTATATTACCCAGCATATCGCAGCTATGCCCAAGGTATGAAATTTGGGGCCTGCTGGGAGCCATTGCTTGCACTAGATCCAACTTTGAGTAATATTCCGAGGTACATTCTTAGGACCTATAGCAAATACAACAATGGCCCAGACAACTTTAGCTGTACTGCACTCGAAGAATAAATAGTTAATATTTTCATTCATTTCACAAAAATAGCATGTAGGGGATCCATTCCACTGTCTACGAATCAAATTATCTTTTGTCAGTAAAGCATTGTTCAAGAATCAAGAGAAGCCAAAGAAAGATTTTGATGTTGGGGGGAATTTTGCCTTTCCAAATCTTTTTATGGTAAGGGCCAGACTCATTTTTAGTCAAGGTTTTATACACATATTTGACAGAGAACTTTCCACTATTATTAGGCTTCCAGATGACAGTGTCCTCCCCATTGTATAACCGCACATGATCAAGCTTTTTCATGATTTGATCCCAGGACTCACTAAGATCCCCTATCAGCCATCTGGTGAAAGTTATTCCAGATGGATTTTCTCTAAACCAAGAATCTAACAAAGTGAGAATGCATGGGAGTTCTTAAATCTGTAGTTCAATCATTTCAGATGCAAAGAGTTATGGACGATCAGTTTGTTCCCATGCTCTCTCTTGCATCAGATATGGGCAGACCTGTCGACTGACTTCGTGTCCTTGGACTAGTTGGAGAACGTCTTTGTACTATTCTCCTGAGAGATGATCTAGAGAAATAGAAACTCAAT
This sequence comes from Bothriochloa decipiens, assembly GCA_023333625.1. Classification (NCBI taxonomy): domain Eukaryota; kingdom Viridiplantae; phylum Streptophyta; class Magnoliopsida; order Poales; family Poaceae; genus Bothriochloa; species Bothriochloa decipiens. Next base: position 39,613,915 of record CM041643.1, read on the forward strand.
CATATAAATAACATTTCGTCGGCATCTTAGGTATGCAAGTTTGCATCGGGTATGGGCAGAGCTGCCAGAGCTCCCTCGCGCTGTGTCTCTCTGTGTGTCCTTCTCTACACTCTGCCTGCCTGCTACATACATGTAATACAGTGAATACATGAGCAATGACAAGCCAAGCCCCATGGACTCAATGCTAGCTAATTGCTACCTTTAGAATGTCTTGCATAGTTGCATTGGTACGTGGTTGTTTCAGGAATGCTACAAAGAATAAGCACCGAAACTATTTGCAAATGAAATGGAACTGTAAAGTTCACACACGTTTTATTTACATATGCAAAGTAGGGCGGGATATTGAGCCAGCTCGGCTCGGCTCGGTCCAGCTTGTTAAGCTAATGATGTCCAGCTCATTAAGCTAATGAGTCAACTTGACTCAGTTCGTTAAGGTACCATGCTAGAAGGCTAGCTCATCAACTCGTTCTTCAGCTCAAGCTGGCTCCTTTAGCTCGCAAGATATAAAAAATTACATACATAATTACATAATCAAAATATCAATACTTCAATTAATATCTAATAGCATTAAAGTGAAGCAATAAACCACATATACAAAAAAGCAAAAGTGAGGATGGCAATGGAGTAGGCGAAGACATGAGACGTTTTGTCGTTCAACCTTGACCAATCCACACTACGAGGAAACCTTCTCTCGCCAACTTTGCGTTGCTCCAAACTTTGCCAGAGGTGTACAGCGTGGAAGGCGCTATATGGGTAGGAGTGCCAAGCGCCCAAGCCCTGCTGGCTGACGGCCGGCACTTGGGTCGACAAAGCAAAGGACTGAGGGGTTAATGTCATTGGTTGATGATGGTGGTGGATCTTTTGTATGCAAAGCAGGATATTTGTTAAGGATGGGGATAGTAGGCTTACTAGTTTTTTAGAGTTCAAGGGCGAAACACGTCCGGGCCTTTTGATTAAAACCAACAGACCAAAATCGGATTAAATCTCAGGTACTAGTTCTTCGTTTCCACCAACGTGTTCGTGGTTAATGTCAGTGGTGGAGTAGACTTTGCTTGTTTTTAGTTGCTTAGTTTTTTAGTTGCTTTGCTAGTTTTTAGTTGCTTTCTGCCTCACTTGTGGAGCTTCTAGTGGTTAAAGTGGAGACTCGTGTCGACGACCCAATCCGACTAAGTCCTAGTGGTTAGAGGCTTGTGTCGATGTCCTAGTCCGACCAAGCGTGAAGTTGAGTAGAGTTATGTTGGCGCTTTTTGTGGCGTGAGTTAAGTTGACTTGGTATCTAGGTGTACATATGGAGTAGGGTACCCTCAATAATTGTATGTGTAGTTTTCGCTCAGTTTTCACTTCAAAAACTGAGTGGAGCACTTGTCTTTTTTTCTTTATTCGTTTAATAGAAATCACGGCAAAGTTTTTGCCGTCCTTTTGAAAAAAGTTGTAAACAAAAGATTGGGATGGATCCGGAAAGCATATTGTACTATCGACTATGCATTAGCTTGTCTCGGCTCACAAACCAGCTTGAGCTAGCTATCCGGTATCTCGATAAAACAACGAGCTAAGCTTTTAGATCGGCTCATGAAAAAATTTGAAACAATCTAAGCTGAGCAGAACCGAGCCAAGCCAAGCCAATAGCCAAGTTGAGCAAACTGACAAGACGCGAGTATTTTATCCAACCCTTACGCATGCATGGTTATTAGAATCTTTGGATTCTTTTTAGAAGATAGTAGACACTTGATTGGGTATCTTGGCATCTGTCTGGCTCTTTCATCAATGATCACCCGTAAATACGTAATTACAGTTACTTAGACACACGATACATTCTCAATTGCACTTAATAAAAAAATGAAGAAGGAGAAGAAATGCAGTTGGCTAATCAAATCATACAGCACCATCATCATCAGCCTGTTGCCCTACCACAGCAACAGAAACCGTCCCACAGACTGGCATGTCTGCGGCTCTGCCTGCAGCTGCAATACGTCGTCGCTCTAGCCCCACTCACTCCCCAGTGACCACTGACAGTGATCTTGTTACCACTTGGATTTAATACTCTACCGGTACCACTCTAATTAATATAATTATCATCCACTGCCGGCCGGGGCCTTGATTTTTTGCTTTAGAAATCAGAACATGTCTCTCTGCAGCCCTGGCCTGCTAGCTAGCTAGCTAGCTAGAGATAAGGCTCTCCGCTCATGATAATATTTTTCCCTTCCACTGAAAATGTTCAGTACGTTTATTCCTAGATGAGGTACGTATTTCATCAAGTACAGTGTACACATAGCAAGCAACAAAAGCTACCTACCTCCAAAAAGTCTCTATGTATGATATACACGCTTCCTTACAGAATTTTGTACGTCAAAAGATGAGCGAATTTCCACGCGGTTTTTGAATGAGCCCCTAGCTACACCTATACATTTGTAACGTGTACTGCATGCATGGTTGGTACTACCGATGTTGTAATCACACCAATTGGTTTTTGTACATCGAACAGTGTTGATTTGAAAGGAGTTAATACTTTCAGTTTTGTTTCCCAGCAGCTTCTCTGAGAAAATTAAATCCACAGTCATGATTGTGTTTGTGTTCAAGCCTCTGGAGCCATTCAGATTCAGAATTTGCATTCAAGCACGCTGAGAAACTTCCAAACCTCGCTGTACATGTGCAGTGTGCAGGGATAGATTCAGTGCCCGTCGTTTTAACTGCTCCACATGGCAGACTTGCTACTCGCTGTTTTCATGAGAGAATGACTGTAGCAAATAATGTCATTTTTCCCCATTGTAATTCGCCTCCCTCCTGCCCTTCAATTCCCTACAGATTTCAGTACGTAGTACTTCAGTTTTCATGCGCTGGCTGCAGTTTTTTTCTTGCACTGCTTCAGTGCGGTAAGGACGCAAGGCAAAACAGTTACTTTCATTTCCGTGAGATAGCTAGCTCTGACGTTTGTACATGGCAAGAGTTAGCCTTGCTTGCATGCAACAATAAGTTGGCAAAGACTTATTTGTCGCTGCCGTGGTACACAGTGAACAACATTTACGCCGTTGTTGACTAAGGATCTGTTGGTGTTTACTGGTTCCGTGTACTCCCTTCGTCTATAAAAATATGTGATTTTAGCACAGTATCAAGTTTTAGTATAGTAATATTTATGATATTAAATAAATATCATTAGATTAACTACAAAATGTATTTTCATATATAATAAACTGATTTGGAACCACAATATAAATATGATTCATTAGAAACTTGATCTAACGTGAACTATTCTTTTGCACGCAACCCATAGTTACATGTTTCTTGGACAGAAGGAGTACATGGTAGCTTTGTCCGGCTTTGACCCATACTGTAGCGCTATTGTAGAAGAATGAAAAAAGGTGTAGCTTCAGTAGCTCTTTCATTTTTACATTTAATTTGTATCAGAGATGGAGGTGTTTCCCCGTCCTATACATAGAGAGCGGTGCCAAACAAACACTAAAGTCCCCCTTTGGTGGATTTTATCTTCTTTCTCAAAATTAACTAGGAGACACTGACTTAGTCTCCAATTCCACGTATAATAGCCGGAACTAATGTTTGAGTCATGCATATATGCATTGAGTAGTTGAGAGAGGCATTCAAGCTAAATATCATATAAGAGCTCTCAACACTCGAAGGACTTGATTATATAAAGGAGATATGCAAATTTTATTGAAGGACAGATGTTGCAAACACAAAGCAAAATAGATCGAGTTGTTGCGTGTTCTCCATGACTCAAAACACTTTGCAGAACCTAACAAACTAAGATGCGGGTGATCGCAACCACATGGAACCTTTTTTAACAGCCTAAAACACGACATAGAAAACCCAAGCAGTGGGCCTACAAAGAGAGCAATCTCTGTGCTACCTAGGTATGTGTTGGGCTCTCTTTATAGTCTCATTAACTGTAGGCAAGAACAGATGCACTCTCTCCATCCTAAAACTAGTGTTATTCTTGTTTTCCGAGAAGTCAAATGTTTTTAACTTTGACCAAATATGTACAAGTAAATATTCCCTGATGCCTATGCATACAGAGCGATACCAGACAAGGCCTTAAAGTCCCCCTTTGGTGGATTTATCTCCTTTCTCAAAATTAACTAGGAGACAATGAATTTAACGATTCCAGTTCTACATGTAATGTTATAGCTACTATTAAGAGTCATGCCAAATAGGGCCTAAGACAATATTTATGCATTGAGTATCTGAGACAGGCATTCAAGCTAAATATCATATAAATAAGCGCTCTCAAACTCTCAAAGGACTTGATTTTATAAAAGAGGTGCGAATTTTATTGAAGGACAGGTGCAAACATAGAGCAAAATATAGATGTGTGTCTCCATGCCCCCACTCAAAACACTTTGCAGAACCTAACAACATAGGATGGGGGTGATTGCAACTACAGGGAACCTTTTTAACACCATAAGATGTTAAATAGAAAACCCAAACAGTGGGCAACAAAGAGAGCCATGTCTATGCTACCTAGGTGTGTGTTGGGCTCTCTTTATAGTCTCATTCACTGGGCAAGAAGAGATATACTACTCCCCCGGTCAAAATAAGTGTCGTTCTCGCTTCTCGAGTTTTTTTCGAAATCTTGCATTGCACGTAATTCATTAAGAGAAGTGGGAATACAAATACACTACTCGGTAGGCTTAACAGCGAGTTGCCATAAGTTACACGGGTTGAACAACTTCTCGAGTCAAACGCTTTTAGCTTTGATCAAATATATACAAGACAATATTAATTTTTATAGTACATATAACTTGCTACTAACCGATTCGAGCCTGGCCCTTTTCTTCGCCCAACGCCGCCAACAACCAATAGCACTGTAGAGTTCAACAACTTTCAGCTAGCCTTTTGAAAGAAAGAAGGGCAACATGGATGCATCATATGCATATACCTCCAATTAATCTAGGCAGCTGATTCACTGCTAATGTACTGTGAATGAAAGATTAGATCGAGCAATGAAACAGGGCCATGCATGAATTGAATTTCGTGCGTGGGGGCAAAGCTGTGAGGTCCTGAGCTATAACTGTTTTGCTGTTGCCGCATACTACAACTACACTAGTGCATGTATCGATATGTGGTCCATTGCGCGCGACGATGATTACTGAGAAGACGATCCATGCGCCCAGCATGTTGCTTGGCTCCCTCTAGATTCAACACCTTTTCACCGCAATGCATGTGACCTGTTGAGCATTTGCCGTGCCCTAGGAGACATCGTTCCTTCTAAGACCTAGCGATTCCGTATGTAGTACTATATATAGAGCAGTGCACAAGAATCAGAACTTGCATACCTATATAGGTTATTACATAATTAAAATGTGTATATGAATGAATATGTACATCTGTACATACTCCCTCCATTCTGAAAAGAGTGTGGTTTTAGAATCCTGACATCTTGTGTGACCATTCATATTATTCAATTTTTATATAAATATTGTTTATTTGGTTATGATTTATTTTATCATTAGAGATCTTTTAATGATGATTTATTTATTTTATAATTTACACAAAAAATTTGAATAAGATGGACTATCAAACAGGATGTCTAAAAAGTAAAAAAAGGTCACTCTTTGAGACGGATGGAGTACACTATAACGCGTTGTACAGGTCTATTTTTTCTTGTTTTCCAAGCTGAGTTACCTAGTGTTGTGAACACACTGGGATGTTGGATTTCAACTGTATGGGAATAGACCTGATTGTCAGGGTAACAAAGCAAACCTGCGAGAACAAATCAAAAATGTAATTCGCTCGTGCCAAGGTATATACAAAAATCAACCCTTATGTACACCTCAGGATTTAATGACATTTTTCTTTCCACGGTAGAAAATGTGACCCTCGATAGCGAGACGTCTATAGAGACTTTGTCAATTTCCAGATTCATTGGTCCAATCTTTTTCAAAGGTGCTGATTGGAATAAGGTATGTATGTACGCACATATATGCATGTGAGGGTATAAGTGTGGACTGTGTTAAAAAAGTTAATATATATACACGCATGCTAATACTAGTCCTATACAATATACTACATGTCTACATAGCTCAGTCACTTTCTTATTGTATGCGTGATAGATGGTGTTGGTAGTTTCTGTCTTCCGATTATCCGACATCGATAGGTCGACTGATTGCGATGTGTGTTAGTAACCCACATTGGCAGCCTTAAAGAAATTATCAACTCAGGATCCACCGGTGGATCAACGAACGATTGACGAGATAGGCAAGGCCGGGCAAATGGACGATTGAGAGGCAGCCATGCAACACGAGCCATCAAGGCGCAGGAACCAGCTCCCGGCCGCCAGACACGGCGCCTTTACCGGAGACGAATCACCGTACACCCTTGGCAACGGACTAGTCAACCGCCATGCACGGGCCCACGCACCATGCACAGGCGCGGTTCCCCTGGCCCACATGCCAGCGACTGTTTCGGCCATCGCTGGTTGCTGCCGCCTGCCGGTGGCTGGTGGTCGAGCTTTTGCTTTGCCTGCCATTGGATAAGGAGAAGGCCATGCATGTGTGGTGGTGGTGGTTATCCGTGAAAGACCGCGAGAGTAACATGGGCGATGGCGGCATTCATCCGGCCAGGCGGCGTCGCGCCATGTAGGGCCGGCCGGTGGCCGACCGAGCGCCGGAGCCGGCGCCGGAGCGGGGCCCGGGTCCCGGCCCTGCCGCGGAGCAGGGCTGTATGGTGCCGACGAGCGGTCATGCATGAATCCGTTGTTTGGATCATTGGATCCCCACAATGCAAGGAGGATGATGAGTGGGTTTTATTATTAGGGGCATGCAAAAGAAGGCTTAAGGGACAGCAGTGGTGTTTGTCTGCAGAGGCGAGCAGATGCTGTGTTGCTGTCAGTGATCTGCGTTTAACGCTAGCTGTCTCGCTACTAATGTCTAGTAATAATAGCTCGATAGAACAGTACGTTTCTCCCTCTAAGATGGATATGGATTATTAGATACTGAGACGACTGAGCTTGCTCATGTCATGTGCTGATCACATGACTGCATATGGCTCATATATAGCTGCAGCATGCTGGCCTCTCTCTTGCATAATAGCTGAATGATGAACGGAGATAAGTGAACTGATGGATGGATGGAGACTGCAGAGAATGCACGGCCGGGTTTTTTGTTATCTCACCATTGGTGATCATTGATCAACAAACCAGCTCGGACCCGGCCCTCTCCAATAGTCCAATTCCCTTCATGAATGTAGTATTGCCACAACTCTGAATTCTAGTTCTAGTATACATGAAGATTGAAGACGGGAGTTGTGAGCTGTGGCGCGCAGCTTTCCAACTAATCTGAAGCCTACTGTATAGCACCAACCTGCAGGTAGCTAGGAGGTCATGTCATGTCTGAATCCAGCTGATATACGGTGATTGATACCTCATCTTTTCGCGTGCAATGCCCACTGCACTGCACTGAAACCTGTGTATATAATCTTTAAATAAGGCCAGATTTCATCTTTCTGGCAGGAAGAGCAAATAAACGCACGCCGTCTCCATATCTCCTAAGTAATTCAGTCGTTTCCGCGCTCCACACAGACAGCTCTTGTTTGCCTGCAGATCATTGGCCCATCCTCACTCTTTTGGCCACACACAAACCCAGCTGCATGCGTTCTTCCCAATGCAAATCAGAAAAATGCTGTTCAGCTCGAAAATCTACTCCTCCCATTCCCATGTATGACGATGACAGTGACCGTACCTCAGTAGCAGCTCAAGACTAGAGATACAGTGCTCGACTGAGCGTGTGACAGCGTCAAGGAAGAAAGAGCCAAACAAAACGCTTGGCATGGCAGTGGCCGGGGCCTTTTCAGCGCTACTCAAGTTGCATGCATGGCCCTTTGGCTTTGGCCTTGCCCTGCAGAGCGCCACAGTAAACTGAATGGATCCAGCAGCATTTATGCAAAAGCTGTCAAAGGGGCACTCATCAGCCACATCAACAGGCCTCACCTTCAGATCAGAGACTATAGCCAGTCTACAGACTATACAAAGAGAGAGAGAGAGTTCGACTCGATCAGATGTGTGTGTGTCTGTTTGAGAGAAAGATGCTACTCCTATAGCTACCCATCAGCAGCATCACCATCACACTACCACCACTGGCAGGGTAGCTAGAGTGGTTACTAGATCCTACTACTACTCCTACAACATGCCTAGTACTGCTATGCCTGTGGCCTCTGCATGCAGCTGACGATGTTCGCTATTGCCAAATCATTTGACTGTGACCAGCTGATCTGACCATCAGCATCTCCGAATAGCAGACGACACAGGCATTGCAATCTGCAGCCACCTAACGACCATGCTTCATTCATTTCATTTCATCTCTCATTATGATCGATCCAGCTGATCATATCCATGTCATCTAATGTCTCATTAGGTTAAGCAAGCGCCCGATATATCCCTGGCGGTTTAGTTAGGATGACCCACAGCAAGCTTTTCCGATCGATGTGCAAGTTCAACTGCAGGGTTCAAGACGCTGATGGGGCAAATGCAAATGGGAACAAGCAATGCAAAGCAACAAGGCCCAGCTGCTTGCTGCTGTAGACCTTTCAATTATACAGAACTGCTCCATCCTCTTGCACTCTGATCTCTCTCCTGCAGACGACATTTGGGACGTGTACCGAACAGTTCGCGCTTTGTGGCTGTCGACGGATTTTTTTTTTTTTTGGTTTTGCCCATGCGTGTGTGCGCGTACACTGCATTCGGCACAAAAATAGGCCTGCCATGAGTGAAGTGGAGCAAGGAGGGATGGAGACTGGGGAGGTTGAGATCTCGCAGGGGATCGGAATTCGGAAGGGCGTGTGTGATCTGGTGGGGCTTGGCCTGCCGGCGACTCGCCGGCCGGGCAGGACCCATCTGCAGCTGCCATCTTGTGCGGGGTTGAAAGGCATGCACGCATGGCTTCTTTAGGCCCATGTTGGAGCATGACTTTTTTTTTTTTTTTTTTTTTTGCTATTTTTCAAAGGCAATAGGGCCACGATGCAGGTCAAGATTGGGTGCCAGATGCACAACAAATTAGTTATACATATGTTTGTGTTCTTTAAAACTTTTGAATTTAAATAGTATAACCCAGGCTGCGTATATATAGCTGTATGGTGTGTGTGTATATATATATACTATAATACTCAGTGATCCATTTCATGATTTGTCCAAGGCAGGTGATACATTCCAATGTTCAAACTCCACGGTTTTCACCAACAAGTGGCCGGCATAAAAACTTGTAGAATTTGTTTTACAGAAGAAATATTGTAGTTTTAATGAAGAAGACACGATAGGAAAAGCTCATTTTCCTACGGAAATCGATGGTTTCCCGAAGATTAATCATATACCAAAAGGTTCAAGAAAAAACAATAGGAAAAGCTCAATTTTCCAATGGTTTTGAAACGCCGCTCTAGGGAAACAAACATTTGGTTTAACACTTCAAATTTTTCATAGGGATCCAGTAGTAACATTTTGAAATTATGCATGTAGTAAGAATGTACTCCAAATTGGATCATTTTAACATTATCACTTTATGAATTTTCTGCATTCTTGTTCCACTGCATAAATGCTACTCCATTTTTAAATTATAGATGTTTTAGCTTTTTTAGATATGTTGCTTTTGCTATGCACTTAATTAGATATACACTCTTTTCTTTTGGGTTGGAAGATTAATTCAACATATACAAGAAACTATTGATATATTGGACCCATCAAATTTTTAACGAAATTCTGAGCCCTGCCAACACTAGTCAATCACAGTTATATACATTAAGCTCTTCCAAATATGAAGACGTTTTGGGTGTTCTAGATAGATAATTTTGACTATGTACTTGGATATGTGTCTAAGTACATAATAATAAAATAAATGTATCTAGAAAAGCTAAAGTAATTTAAAACAAAAGGAGCAGTAACAAATTATAAAGATATAAGCCTGTTCCAGCTCTATAATTATTATTGAATCTTATAAAAAGCTTTGGATTGATACACACCATTAACTCTCTTTGACGTGTGACGCGGCAGGCTCCTCCGATATAAAAAAAAAACGTGATCGGAAGGGAGAAGCCCATATTTCATTAAGAAGAAAGCAATTCTTCCCGATCGTGGAAAAACAATCCCCAGACCCCTGACTACGCCAACGAGGGGAATATTATTGCCCCCGCCTGAAATTCCCTCTCACAGTGATTCAAACTCAGGTGGCGCCACTGTGAAGCTCTAACTAGTTGAGCTATGTAGAAAGAGGGAGAAAGAAACAACAAATATGCATACAAGGAACCATAATAACCAATCTGGCTTTTCAAGGAGGCAAACGTAATCAACTTTGACCAAATATGCCGTGAGTGGACCGGCAAATCAGTGTCACATGTCTGATTCTTCATCCGACGGCCACAAAATTCGTGGTCACACGTCTGATTCTTCATCGGACGGCCATAAAATTTGTGTGCTGCCAACGAAAGAAATACACGCGTGCGCATTAGCATTACCGAAGTTATACCATCATGCTGAGATATTATATGTGGCAAGTGGCGAGTGGCTCAGCTCATCCTCCGCAGGGACGAAATAAACCGGCCGGCCAGTCTCGTCGTTCACACTTGAACTGGATGGAGCACACATGCATGCATGGTGTATGTGCGGCGGAGACTGTCTGTCGTCCGAGCCCAGCATGCATTCAGCACGCGACTGTGCTGTATTGGTTTACTCCGGTCGGTCATGCTCATGCATCCATTTATTTTAGCACATACTACAAATTATGGTCTGTCCGAAAATAGAATGCTGGACTGGAAGCTCAAGAACACGCTGGCACTGATGCTCCAGATTATTTACAAGCACAGTTACTTGTCTTATCTCAATACTTAGGTGCTCCAGAACGCTAGCAACAATGGAGTAGGATCCGATTAGTGGATATCTAACATCTCAGAAGCAACCGCAACATTCCTCCAGCACGCAGCAGCAGCAGAGAGCAGCCAAACTGCAAACCAAAATGAAACGCAGATATTTACATGAGATTAGGCAAATAGATACAAGCTGAAAAAAACTGAATAACATGTTGCCTGGCAACCCTGGTTATTATGGTGCTCAAACTTTGTAACACATCACCAGTCTGATTGGCCAGATTTGCATTACCAAAATGAACTCTGTCAAGTGATGTACATTCATATATAAGCACAATGCCTTACAGTAACTAAATCAACCCCCCCCTAACACTACGGAACATATGAGATTATGTGACTGCTTATTTCTTCCTGCCCATGATTAAAGATCACTATAAGATAAGACTGAATATATGTGTGTTTATTTCTAACAGCTCATAGTTGAAGGTCACTAAGACTGAATGTATGTGACGACTGCTCATTTCTTTTTGCTTTTATTTAAATGAAAGGTCACCAAGACCTGAATCTTACTGCATCATGCAAAAATCCTCCAACTAACCAAGCACTACCTTACTAGATATGCAATGGGTGTTGATGCCACTATCTAAAAAAAAAAAAGAATTGACAGCAAAAGTAAAATTGCAGTATTTCTTACAGCAGTGTCCATATTAGCACATACGAGTAATAGACATGCCAACGATGGTACAGGCCCAAAAAAAAAAATATATGTCACAAGGATCTGGCTCTCCTCTGGAAAGCACTAGAAACTGCTAACCATTGCTTAAACAGTTAAACCTAGACTAGCAATAAGATCCTGATGAGCTTTGTATTATCCTAGCCCAAGATCTCATTCTCATCCCAACAAAAACTAGGATCTGCAGCAACCTCTAATCTCAAGCAATAAGCAGAGCATCAACACACAGGGAATGAAATGTTTGACGGCAAAATGAACATCAAGCAAGCAGTTGTAGTATATTCTTAGTTACCATCCTTTGAGGAACCCAGAGGAGGAGGAGCCACCCTGGTTTCCATGGTTGTGGTGGTCTTGCTGATACTCTCCATGTGGCGGTGGGTAGTAAGGACGCTGGTGGTCGTTGAAGTAGCCCTGGTACCCCGGTGGAGGGTAAGGCCCCTGCGGCGGCGGAGGCGGAGGGGGGTACACGCCATAGGGTGGTGGTGGTGGATGTCCATGGCCCGGAGGCGGAGGGGGGTACACATCTGGTGGTGGTGGGTGACGAGGATACCCTGAAATTGCAGTGAGATAAAACTATGGCATCACGACTAGAAGAATAACTTCAGTAAAGATTTCACGCACGGCATAGCTAGCTCGCAAACAGCTACAGAAACAAGATTAGCAATAGCAGGGCAGATCCTTCCCAGCAGGCCGGGTGTGAAGATGTTTTGAAGGATTGAGCATGAACCGTGCATATGCAGTGACAAACAAGAACAGTTGACTGCCATACTTGCTGGATATATATTGTTTGTTCTTGTGATGACTTAAAATAGCAGAGGGATCAGACCAGTCTTGTGAATCAGATACTAAGTTACGGATAATATAGTGCTAGAAATTAAAGGAGATGAGGAGAAGATGGGGGTGAAGAAATTGCGTGCCTGGAGGAGGGTAGGGTTCCTCGGGAGGGACTCTCTGGTAGCTCATCTCTCCTTTCCCCTTTCTTCGTCCTTTCCTTTCATGTGAACTTCTTGCTTACGAGATGGTTGTCTTCAAAGTTCACACTGCTGGCTGACTCGAGCACCAACTGGTGGTACTGGAGGGGACAGCGTTACATCAGTCATTTAGTGTGTACGGGCGAGATTCATGCACGTCTGCTCTCAGTCCACACAGCCTACCTACTCACGCTGCACAAGTGCACAACACCGGCCAGGCTCGGCAGAAGATTGCGCTTTTAACATTGAAATAAAGATAACTAAGTTTCCAGGACACTTGCTGGAAGGACACTTGCTGGAATAGCTCAGTTGGTTAGAGCGTATGGCTGTTAACCATAAGGTCGGAGGTTCCAGCCCTCCTTCTAGCGTTTTTGTGTTTGCCTTTTTGGTTTTCAGTTTTGTTTAAATTTTTTTTTTGCCTTTTTTCAGTTTTGTTTACATACGTCCCAAGATAGAGCTAATTACACTCTATTCAGTTATGGTTTCATAATATGTCTCAAAAGCTAACATAGTTCTGTTTTCATAATACGTCTGAAAAGCTAACATATTTAGACTATATTTAGAACACAAGAATTTTTCCTTGTGAAATTTCTGCGCAACAAACATGTTCTTAAGTGTTGGTCACATTTATCCTAATGTACTAGTGGTTTTTACCAAAATATAAATGAACTCTACTTAAAATAGCAAATAAACAAGGTCAAATCACATATTAAAGTTCACCATGGCATTGTCAATGCCCTTTCGAGACAACCCAAACTGATGTATGGATCGTCTATTTTGAAGTTCGGGTGTGAGAGTATGATGATATGCTGGTCACACATATGAAAAAAAAAAAATCAGACTTTGTTTTGGCATGCCAGATCATTTGATTTCATATTTTCGGTCCACTTGTTTTTGCGGACAGAGTGCAGGGTTGTAAAAATGGCTGATTTGGACACAAGATTAGATTTTCCGAACTTGTTACAACTAGAAAAAGGTTTCTCCTTCTAGAGAATATGTTTTATAGTGCAGAAACTAGAAAAAGGACATATTTCTCTATCTAAAAACTGAGGGCCCAAAGGAGGGGGTGTTGTTTTCTATTTTGGTGGTCAGAGCTGATGAAACCAATCTTTCTAGTTTTGCCAACTTCTAGCTAGTTAAGTTTATAGTAATAAGAAGGAGAAAAAATGACTATGCTATAGTGCACAGCTCCCTAAAAGCCATGGCCGTTTTAGGAGGAGAAATTCTCCTAAACAACAATGAACTGAATAACTGGTTCCATCGACTTTGGTTCTTCATGTACTGTAGAAAGAAGTAGATCTAGGGTAAATTCTCTAACATATGCGCTAATTTGTCTCAGCGAATTACTGAGTTTAGAGTTGGCGAACTACCTTTGCAATAAAACTTTGAAAATAAATATATTCGTCTCAGCCCCTTCGTGTTTTGAGCGAGGAAACAAGGCCTTCTCACGGCCCACCAGCGTTTGGTTTGTTCCATCATGGGCTGGTCGTCGGTGCTCGTAAAGGCCCGTGGAGCCGGTTTGCTCTCCGGCCAGCCCACAATGTCTATCTGTTTTCCGCATCCGGCCCGCCCCCGCCGCCGGCGTTCTTCTCGTCGACGGCGACCGCCCGGAGCCTTTCCCTACCTCCCTCCCGTTGCCCACTCCTAGGGACGCCGCCGCGCCGGGTCGCGGCGTCATTCGACGGCTGCGGCTGGTGCCTGGCGGCCACTTGAGGAGGGAAACTTTTGGGCTTTGGATTGGAGGTGACCAAAGACAGGAGCGAGCAACATGACAACAATTAGTAGACATAACGAGCAGTGAAATTCTCCGCCCGAAGCTTCTTTCTGAAAATCGGTGAAACACCGAAATGTTAGTTGACTCTACTATAGGCCCTTGTGTTTTTCGTTATATTACTGCACATGCCACAAGTTAAAACTGGATGCTGTTTTGTTCATTCTGTCAGGTTTGGTTACTGACAAGTGAGAACATCATCGTCCCCAAGATGGACAAGGACATGATGCAGGTAAACCAACTAGTACAATTTAATTAATGATCTCTGTTCTTGCAGAAGTTAACGGTCTTAAAAGATCAACGGGCTGAAAGATGAGGAAGTTCATGTGACTGAAATAGCAAAGCTGAGATTCTGAGAACCCAGAGAGGTTTCCTGGATGCTCTTTCAGAATGCTGGTCATATTGTTGATCTCTATCTTGTGGCGTTTTCATATATCAAAAAAACCAGGTCAAGAGCATTGTGTGCTGATTGTTTCGAAAGAAACTGTCAAGCTATATTGGCCTTTCAAAAAGAAAAATGTCAAGCCATATTAGTAATGGAGCATGGAAAGTTGGACATTGAAACACAGCTACATATGAGAAGATCTTGTCTAATTGTTTGCACGCCACAAAGCTCGTGTCTAATTGTGTGCAGCATGTCAAAGAGGCTCGATTAAGCCTAGCATGAGCAATGGGGGCCACTCAGGCTAGCCAAGGAGACTGCCCATGAACCAACTCAAAGGTTCATAATCTGATCTTTTGGAACAAAGGACATAGGCAAGTCATCCTTGGCTATCAGAGGCAGGCCTTTATTGCCATGTAAGGCTTCTCCTCTGCTTGTCACCTAGCTAGCTTAGTAGCTTCTGTGGCTGGTCTGTTGTGCTCCTTCCATGAAACACCTATTTATACATACATACATACCTTGTAGAGAGAACCGTATCCTTTCTCTTCTTCTTTTTTTGCTGTTCCAGGACATCTTATTCTCTAAATTGATATCAGCATATATTCTACCTTTCTCAAGATATGGGGAACTTTGATGGCCTTGCTCGAGGCACGAGTAGATGTCAAAGATAGTGGCAGCAATATATAATGAGCACATCCTGAAACGATCGAGACACATGCATCTTTACATGAATAGGAAATGACGGTTCTCTTGGATCTTGTGAAACGAGGGCATTTTGACCTTCCGAAAGGGATTTTGCCGATGCTGAAAGATGCCTAAAGCTACTGTTATAGTGTTATTGACATCTCTTTACAAAATGACCGAAAGTTCAGTTGCTTTTGGATCATTGGCTGCGCTAGCAGTTATCATACATGGTCGAATTTATATAATTTGCTGGATGCTGGCCGCTGTTTGACAAATTTGGTTCTGATCTTCCACTAGGTATTTCCTTGAGGTGAAAACGAATTATGTATGTAGGACAAACTTTCCTTGCGCAGACTTCTACATTTGTTCTCCTCGGTCCAAACTAAAAATGTAGTAATGTATACACAGGTTGTAGTCTTGTAGATATTGTTCTCCATAAAGCATGCATGAGAATCAAATAGACTATAGATAGAGACACAACATCAGGAGTAGTAGATTAAAGAGGTTCATTCCCAGAACACTATGATCTGATCAAGTTTTTATGTGTACACGACTCTAGCGATACACTGTTTCAATGGATCTGCAACAGTACAGGAGGGCACAAGCTTGAGGGTGCTTTGATGGTTTTGAAGTTGAGTTCTTTTTTTTAAGGATGGCGCAAAAACATAAATAAGTTACAAAAGTTGACTCAGATTTTATATAGGCAAAAGGAGATCAACTGATGGCTGAACAACTTGGTATAAACTCATTGCCCGAGGTCTGAGGAGCTTTGATTCGAAAAAAAAAGGGTCTGAGGAGCTTTTGGTAATTGTTGCTCAATACAAATTCTGCATTGTTATAAAAAAATTTCAATCATGGAACTACATATGTACAGTCAAATTAATTGATTTTGTATCACCATGCATACATATAGATCAGGAAATTTATATGACATATGTGATATGCATACTTTATGCTTTGTGCTTTGACTCTGCTTCTATAGACTGTGTTACTCAGACATGCTTGGAAACTCAAGTGCTTCGATCAATCCTCGTCGTCATGTGAATTATTGTTAGAGGCTGCTGCTGGCAGAAACTTTGGACCTCTGGTCCCAGGGAAACCCTACCCTGGCGGCCGCATCTCGCGCCTCGCCGCCGCCGCCGCTGGCCACCATCCCGGCGCCGGCGGCCCCTGCCACCACCCCCTGCTCCCCTCTCCGCTCCACTCCCTCCCCTCCCCATTCCCCTCGCCGTCGCGTGGCTCGACCGGCCCTGTCGAGGCGACGACGCCGCTCCCCTCGTCGAGGCGCGGAGCTATGGCCGCCGGCGATGGGTGCCGGCCGGCTCGCCCGCGGTTGGATCCAGGGCCGGCACCGGTGAGGCCGCAGCCGCGATGCCTCCTCCGACCGTGACGAAGCCTGCCTCGACCGGCCCTGCAGGGGCGCCGCCGTTGCTCCCCTCATCGAGGTGCGGGGCTGCGACCTCCGGTGAGGGCACGCCGGCTAGCTCGCCCGCGGCTGGAGATGGGGACGAGGCCCCTGCTGCAGCTACACGGCTGCCTCCGCCTCTGTCCACCACGGTGAGCGCGGCCATGGGTGCGGGCGCGGCAACGCCTCCTCCTATGCCGTCCACGCAAGCAGGCATGGGCACCGACACCGGGTCTTCGATGCAGATGGAGCTGCACAGGGCCAGCTCTGGAGCTGTCGCCTCCGGCCTGGGCTTCCCGTTGTCGCCCATGTCGACGCCGACGCAGGTAGCCCCGCCCCGCCGCCTGCTCACGGAGGTCGAGTCGCAGATCATTGTCGAGGACACCTCAGAGGACGAGGACGATGAGGAGGACGTGGTCGCCGCATCCCCCTGGCCGCAGCGGGCTGTGGGCGCTGAGGCGCCTTCGCCGCCAACCCCAAGATCCTCCCTTTCTCCGGCTGCAGCTCCCTTCGTGCCAGCTTCGCGTGGGCGGTCCAAGCACCAGCGGTGGGCAGACGACGACGATGGCACGTTCGGCGACGAGCAGCCCACGTCCTACCTGGCTGCTGTCTGTCAGCCACCGAAGCCTGCAGCTGCGCCTTTGGGATGACCGTAGGCAAGCTCAGCTGTGCCGCCGGGTCGTGGTGGTGTGGCCGCCAAGTCGGGTGAGCCTCCAAGAAAGCAGAGGAAGCATCGTCGACCGCGTCCCCAGCTGGTGAGCGGAATTCCTGCTCAGCCAGTGGAGGGACGGGCCCCTGCCCGGTAGCGCCTCGGCCGACGCGGGCGCACCGCGCATTCGGCCACAGATGCCGTGCCGGAGTGTATGCCCGTCCACCAACGTCTGGGGTCGACGCGTCGTGCGACCGCTCCAGACGCCGATGGGTGGCAGTGCGTGCTTCCCCAGCATCCTCATCAACCAGCGCAGCCGTTGCGTATGCGGCTGCGCCGCGGGCCAAGCATGGGAGGGCAATGCTTCGGACCATAGCAGTTTCCGGCATACGCTGATGGTCGCTGCTTCAAGTGCCTCGCGACGGGGCACCGGGTCGGCACCTGCAACCTCCCTTGGCGATGCCTCCGCTACCATGGCCTTGGCCACTTTGCGAGGGACTGCCAGAGGCTGAGGCGCATCGGCGACGTAGCCAGGCGCGCCGCTCGGCCAAGGCGTGGCAGCGGCAGCACCATCGACGTTGTGGGCGGCGGTCGCATGCCCGCGGTGTGTGGGGGCGCGGCCCAGCATGACTACTCTCTGCAGCACGGCCACGCTCGTCGCTCGCGCCATCGCAGGTGTCGCAAGCGAAAGAGGAAGAAGGAAGCGGGCAAAGCCATCCAGGCTCCCAAGGTTTGGCGGCCGCGGTCTGCTTGCCCCGTGGCTGGAGCATCGATCGAGCCTCCAATCGATAGCTCGGGCCATGGATCATACTCTGCAGATCCGATGGCCACTTGGAGGGACGTCGCCTGGGCCGTCATTCTCGAAGGCCCGCTGTCTGGAAGGCCGGCCCCGGAGCCGGCAGCCAGCACTCCTGCGGCGACCAGCCTTCCGGTGGAGGAGATTGCCGTCCTGGACACGCCGTCAGCCGATACGGATGCCAACCAACCTGCCGGAGAGGAGTATACAACGGAGGAGGTCCTCGCCGTTGTGGAGGCCACGCCAGTCGTGGAGGCCACCGACAACCTCCAGGGCCTGCCGGCCGCAACGGAGGTAGCCGCAGCGCCACAGAGGGCTGCGCCGCTGTTCGTCTACACCCGCCGTGACAAAGCAACACATGGAGCGGATCTCCCACGGGGCGTGGTCGAGGTCCCTGTGACGGTCGCCACTATGGCCAAGGAGCTCCACGCGCCGGCGGACGACGTGGTATGCTGCACACTACTGCCTGGCTTTCCTATGCCAGCGCACCTGCACGTTGATCGGACGGTGCTGGAAACCCCGCTGCCGTTGGAGAACACGGCCTCAACAGAGCGCCGCTTCAAGACCTTCGCCAACAAAGTCAAGAAGCCAAGACCCGAAGCCATCCTACCGCGACCTTCGCCAAAGGAGGCCACTACACTGTGGCGCAGGCAGCTGCGGAGCTGGTGGCTCGCTGCCCAGAGCATGGCGGGGCTACCGGCGTCCAAACGCGGCGAGTACTTGATTCTGAAGCGCCTCGGCCATGCATCGCCGCTGACTGCGTCCACTGTGTCGAACAAATTCAACGCCCTATTCGGTGGCAAGCCGAAGGACGACGAGGCCCTCAGGGAACTCTTCCCTGACGGCTGCGACGTCGGCGAGCGCAGAAGGCGCCGCCGCGCGCCACGCGTGCTAGCGTGACCGGTCCTGCCGGTGCCAAGAACCTCGGTTGTGTAATGCAGCGAGTAGTAGCCTAGCGGAAACCTTCGAAGGGGTGAGCGCTTCATTGTCAAATCTTGTAAAAGCGTCCCAGTTGTACTAAAACACTTTTCTCCTTAATAAAAAAACGCGCAAATCTTTTGCGTGATTGAGAAAAAAATTATTGTTAGAGACTGATAACTCTCCTTAAAGAGCTATAGTACGTGACTGAGCTTGCCTGGTTGCATCTCTCTAATTTAGTTAGAGACATAACTCAATGAGTGGTTAACTGGGTATGCCTACGAAAGGGGTGTGATTGACTGCACATGGTATACAGTTTCTGATAACAGGGTAAAAGACTGGCGATACAAATTGGTTACGTTTGGTTCATATTCATTTATTTAGTGGTCCAGGCATGTGGCTTCTAGTACATCTTGTTTAGGTATAGCTTTTTTGGTAGAGCTTTAGCTCGTCATTAATTTAACAGAAGCGATTTGATTCGCCTTGGAACTTTCTTAGGTGAATTAGTTGGATTTTCATTTGAGGATAGTGGTTATACTGACTATTGTATACAGGGTGTATTTCTCTTCTGCTTATTTTTTGTTTTGTGTAAATGTTTTACAGGGGAAAAATTTGAAACAATCACGAAATACATCAATACTATTGAATATACAAAATAGACCTAAGCTAACTCTATTGACAGGACATATACATGTAGTGTCAAGATATTGTTTTCGTATCATTCATGAACATAAACAGGTGTCTCGGTGTCGCCCACATGGACATGGCCGCAACCCCTTCAATCCTCCACTTCGCCCTCTATCGATCTGTTGGCCTCCTCTTTCTTGCTTGTCACTCCCTGGGCTGGGTGGCTGGAAATGTGTCAGCGCCGCCTTCAATTGCATTCGCTAGTGGCCGCCCAGCAAGGCGAGGCGGCGGCGGAGCACTTGAGGTGGGCTGTGCAGAATGCGCTGGCGGCCTTTGATGGCTGTGGCAGCGGTGTGTCGCCTCATGTTCAGTCGGCGCTAGTGTATCTCTGTCTTCTTTGTGTTATCGTGTACAAAATCGACAGGTACACTAAGTGACTGTTGGCGACAGTGGAATTCCTCTATCTGGGAGTGGCGATACATGTCAATGTTCTCTACTTCAATGGCTTCTGTTTTATTTGTTTTTATAAAATCTTGATACTCAAGTTCATCATCATTTCAGGTCGTTAATTGAGCTAATCATCATCACTAAGATGAAACCAGACACGAGTGCTCCACCACACACAGGTACTCCAACTCCTGTTTGACGCCCTTTCATTCAGCATTGCATTGCTAGAATTCATACTAGTGCCAGTCTGCCTCCAGCACATCCGGGCACATCCGAAATCTGAAAGAAAAGAAACTCGAAGTAACTCAAGATTATTAGCAATTCCAAAAGGATGATGTAAGCTACTCCTATTCTTTTACTGCAGTCTACCAAATAAGAACTGTTTGATTGTTATTGCACGCATTAATTAGTAGTCAAAGCGACTGAATTAAGCCTGGCATGGGCAATATGAGCCACTCAGGCTAGCCAAGGAGACTGTCTATGAACCATCTATCTCAAAGGCTCACATTTCTGATCCTTTGGCACAAATGACACAGGCAAATCATCCTTGGCTATCAGAGGCAGGCCCTTATAGCCATGTAAGGCTTTGCCTCTGCTTACCAACTAGCTCCATCGCTTCAGGCTTGCAGCACTTCTTCCATTCAACACCATTTATAACCCCTCGTGCAAAGAACCAGATCAAATCTTTGCTCTACCAGAATATTTTATTCTTCTCTATAATACAATGATACGCAGCTCTCCTGCGTATTCGAGAAAAAAAATATTTTATTCTTCTATTTGGGTAGCAGAATATATTCTAAGTTTCCCAATATATGTCAAAAACTTTTAAGGCTTCGCTGGTAGATGTCAAAGATAGTAAGCACATCCTGACATGATCGCCATGCATGCAACTTTAACTTACATACACAGAAGGTCTCCTTGGTTCCTATGAATTTATATCATTTTGACTATCGGAAAGAGATTTGGTGATGCTGAAACATTACTAAAGCCATCCCCATTGCCATCCTCTTTGTGAAAACATGAAAGGTTCAATTGCCTTTGAATTTTGATCATTGGCTATGCTAGTGCTACTAGATATATATCATCCATAGTTGACAATTAAGATGCCAAACAATCTGAGGATGAGGAATTGAGGATATCTTGCTGGATACTAATAATGCAAAAAAATTTGGTTCTGATCTTCGACTTGGTATTTTCTTGTGGAGAAGTATTAGGCATGTAGGCCAAGTTTAGCATCCATAATTTTTTTCAGTTGGTTATCTCCACACAAACAGCAATGAGTCCACAGGTTGGAAGTTTTTTCAAGATGAATGCAAGAGAAACCATGAAGGGTGTGCCTAGATCTCTTACAAAATTAGCACAGGGCTATGCTTCTTCGAAATTCCATTCCCCAGACGCCCTTGTCTGGGAGCTTTCAGCATTGGATACACCCACGCTGTGGAAACCAACAGATAATTGATAGACACAAAGCTGGGCGTAGCCTACAGAGTTCGATCCACAGAAACATTTCAATCTGTTTCAGTTTTTCTTATGTTCACAGGGCCCTATCCATATACCTTTTTAATGGATCAGTAACTTGAGGGAGCAAATCCTCTCTTACTTTAGTAATCAATCACCACCTAAAATCATCTTTTTTTTCTCGAACACGCAGGAGAGTTGTGTATCATTATATTAAGAAGAAAATAGGGGTAAGAGCCCATACAAAGAAACCTTTCACACTCAACACATCCCACTAGGATTCTAAACAAACGGTCATGCCCTTAACAAGAGCTGGAGATGACCACTACCACAATCAATACACAATCAGCCCATGGGCAAGGAAGTGATTGATGCCGCTTGCCACAGCGAAACCCCAAAAATAAAGCTCCTCAGTAGCAAGCAATAGTGCTCTAGCTAGGTTAGGAGGTTCACCATCAAACACACAATGATTACGAAGATTCCATGATGTCCAGGACCCTAAGATGATGATGGAATTAAGACCCTTTCTTAAGTGATTAGGCATTCAGGCACCCTCCTTGAGCTTGTCCCCACTAATCATAGAAAAGGAGACTTTTATCCAACAATCTAATATTACAAATCATGAAACATAGGAGTGCATGTGTTTTTTATTAGCATGCTTTGGAGTGAGCTGATGAATGATCACGGCCTCTGGTGCATGGCTGGGGCGAAGAAACTGTACAATGGCTAGGACTGGCGTTTGCAGACTAGGTCCCTTTTAGCTAAGGTCGAGTCATGTTTGTTCACTATGTGTTTGAACCATGAGACTATATGAGTGAGGATCTTGTTGGGGACCTCCCCTATTTTTCATCTCTAAGTGCAATGAAACACAGCTCTCCCGATTTTTTTAAAAAAATCGTCCACATGATACAATGGCCAATATGATGAGATCAACACAACTGAATATTTCTTTCCGGAGAGCTTTGGCGGGGGATAAACTTGATGAATGGCAAGAGCTAATAGCCAAGGTCATTCATATCAATTTAAAGGATGAGAGTGATTTGTTTATTTGGAACTCACATAACAATGGTCAATTTACAGTCCACTCCATGTATCATCACATGATAAATCAGAATAAACCCTTCTCTCATAAATTGAATTGGAAGTTAAAGATTCCTCTAAAAATCAAGGTTTTCCTTTGGTATCTCCAGCAGGGGTGATTTTAACGAAGGACAACCTCATTAATAGAAATTAGAAAGGCAGTCAAAAGTGTTATGAAACTACTGTATTAAACATCGTTTTCTTTTATTGTCACCATGCCAAGACAATATGGAGGACTGTCTATATAGCTACTGGGTTAAACCCACCCCTGCCCCACCACCACCACACCCCCCCCC
>CM041643.1:39637028-39656451 GCA_023333625.1 Bothriochloa decipiens
CCGCCGCCCCCCAAGCTCTATATTCCACATGTTAGGGAGTTGGCTATTAAATTTTGATTCAAATTAGAAGTATATTACGGTTGGGGTAGCTGCATGCTTTATGTTGCGCAATTTGGAGATGACGTAATGATCTATTTTTTCAAAATTATAAATATACATCTTTTATACAAGCTATTTTTAGGGGGAACATACTGGTTGCGGTTCTAGGCACTGCTGCTGCAGCAGCGTGATGATAAAACAAAGGAGTATTTCCGCTTCCCATGGATGGTGAATTCTTTCTCCTTCTAGCAAAAGTGTGTGTTGAGCTATGTGTTGCCAACAAAATGTTGCCGGCCTGGCCGCTAAGGAGACTACTGCCCATGAGATCAGTTGTCGGCCTGAGTGACAAAATGCAAGCTAGTGAACGAGGCCACAAGCTAGTCATATCCTTGGCTACCAGGATGATCAGCTCTATCACCATTCCTATGCAAGGTATCCCCTCTCCATCCTTTATCTGATTCTCTCTCATCATCACACTTATTAAGCTCTTGACATTCTCATCATCTAGCTAAAGTAATTAAGACTGTAAAGTTAAGGCACTTAATTAGCTTGGCTTGTCAATTGCCACGCTAATTACATGGCGCTGTATGCCTAGTTAGATGGCCTAATAAAACCTTTCTGCGATAGGGTATGCCTGATCGGGAACATGCATGCATTTGCATGTAAAGAGAATATATACCTTCCTGCAAATGATTGGGCCGGTCTCCCTTTTCGGCGCCGCTTGTGGTTGCAAATCTACGTGGGAATATTTCCTGCCAACGACTACGACTTATGTACAGAGACAGGTACGTTGAACTTGGCCACATAACACATGTAGCTAGGTATCAATCAATTAAGAAGAAGGCACCTCAAGAAAAATTGTTCTCTTCACATTCAGTAAGTCAAATGGACTGAAATTGACCAAACTCAGAAGAGAATGATCTGATGTTTCATTTGCCCACGAATGGTATCACATATATATGCTTGATGCTATATATACGCCGCATGTCTTTGACAGATTTGGTGATGGGCCACGTTAAAAAGGCGCCAACGATGACCTTCCACAGTAAGGTAAGGATGCATGTGTATGGTGTTGGTGGGCGGTGGCAGAACCTTTTCTTCAATTTTTTTTTTTGAAAGATAGGATGCCACATGCTGGCTGGATTTGCTCAACAAGTAGCTATTATCTACTGTGATCATTTCTTAGGGCTACTTCTACTTTTGTTACATTGTTTCATCCTGCTAGCGCTGAGCAAGGCGCAGTTCACTCTGCTATGGGGGTTCAATGCGTGCGTTAAGATCTGAACATTTGGTGTTGGTATAACTTTTTTTTTTGTGACATACATATATTTCGCTTGGTACCATTCAACATATAACCTCAGTCTCAGTGGCTTGGTGAACTGATGCAAATCCAAAGAAAAGTTATTTGAAGTTGCAGAGCTTCTCCTTGTCGGCCTCTGCACATTTGTGCAGGGATGGCTGCTGACTATTTTTATCTTCCCCAGACCCCGCAGTGCGAGAGCCTACGGCACTGGGTACGCGCAGAGCTTCTCCTTGTCAGGAGTTCGGAGTGAGGAATGCCCATATGCGCAACTGGAATTCCAATATAGTGCCTTTAATTTTTCTCTTCTGCTGCAAAGATTAAGACAAGGGGCCTTATTCTTCACCATGGGAAGTGCATGATACTGGTACTGCTTAGTTCTAAAATAAAAAATAAAAAATCTCTCTTTCGTGTCCAGAGAATAAATCTGGGGCATTTATTTGTTTGTTTCCTGCACGTATAGTGCTGGTCTCAGTGACATGTAGGTAGCTAATTGTTTGCGGCTCATCCCTATGGAATGGCAATTTTATAAGTAAACCAATAAATCTTTGTGCGCATTAATTATGAGGGAAAAACCTCTTATGATCCGCCTAAAAGGACCACCTGGTTGCTGAGTTGCTGACTTGTACGTTGTAGACCTGATCTGACCAATATTCAGTAACATGCATGGTTTACCTTCCTAAGATCTTCCTAATGACTAGTTACTGTGCTTTGAATCCTAAACTTTCACTAGTCAGTAAGTTATATATGTTGTATTTTGATTTATAGGACGATCCTGCCATGGTCATGCCATTTGGCGGCCTGAGTTACTAGTGTTCTAAGGCCATTTTAAGTAGGTTTCATGGATGGTTCTTAAGATGACCACATCATCTAAACAGATTTTTTTTTTGTTTATGTATGAGACACAATGCCTCCCAAGAGTTCAGTTGGTGATTTCTACGGTTGATAAGTCGGTTGATGTTGTTTTGTTGTGAAAAAAAAACATTATACCATGATAAGCCGGGCTGTTTGACATTTAATTGTTGCATGATGTTATGATAAAATGCTGCATGGGTGGACGAAACACCATGAGATTGAGACTACCTCTCAATGCCGTTTTATTTGCTTGGAAACAGTGACAGGCAGGATCTCTCTATCTCAATTTCTTTGCCACCTTATCACTTCTGTTGATATGTCTCCATATTAAATTAGTATGAAACCCCACAGAGGCTAGCCTAATGAGATAATATTTGGTCGCACACATTTTTTTCCAGTGCACACCCAAATGATATCAAATATGGGAGGCAACAGCAGACAACATTCTGATTTGATTAACTGTTGCACTTTGCTTTGCATATCAATTACATCAACTCTGGAGACTCTTAGAAAAGGGAGAGGATCATGAAAGGACTCTTATATGTCAGTGTCACCCATGCCCATAGGTTATAGGACCATTGGAAGGGCCTACATAAAGTATTGCTACACCACCGGCAGCATTGCCTACTTAAGGAAGTGAGTCTAGCTCAACTAATTGGGTGGAAAATATGGTCGTGCATCCAAACACCCATGTTGAATTTGGATGTTTCTTAATGAAAAAAAACACCTAGTTTCTCCTAGGATAGATCTTGTTTTTCAGCATTGCCGCAAACCTGCAACAATGGAAACTTGTATCAGTTTATATATTTATATATTATATATTCAGCTTCTAGTTTGAGAAACCTTACTATTAGTAATTAGATACTTCTTTGAGGACTCGATGAAAATTCTCATAAGACATGTTAGGGGAAAAAAAGAAGAAGATAAGTCTTATAAATTCTCAAAATGAGAAACCTTACTATTAGTAATTAGATGAACAACAATTCAGTAGCATTTAATCATTATCGACAATAATTTTTTTTAATGACCTATTATATTTTATAAGGAAATTATCATCATTGGTATTACGATAAAAATATGTGAAACAACCTCTAAATAAGATGCAAGCCTAGCATGAGAAATAAGAGCCAGTCAGGCTAGCCAAGGAGACTGCCCATGAGACCACTGGAAGCCTCAATATTTGCTGATCCAGAGGATATAGGCAAGTCATCCTTGGCTACCAGAACTCAACCCTTATTGCCATGTAAGGCTTGCTATCTCTCTATCTCTTCACCATCGTCTCTGTTGTGTGTTCCAATGCTTCCTTCTCGCTCTTATTTATAGCAAGCAAAAGCAAGGAGCATGGTGTTCCCTTGTGGCCCGTCTGTAATATGCTTGTCAAGAATATCTCGCTGTCATTTGTACCTATGAAAATTCTATCCTCTACAGCTGCATGCAAATGTCTCTCCACGATTGCAAAGATATAGTATAAATAGCATATATCATGGGACCGGCCAAGATAGTGTAGATAAACATGCATCCATATATGGCATTCATACATTTTGAGGAAAAAACTTGGAATATTTTTTGTGGTAGAGGATGGAGGACGGTCTCTCTGGAAATGGATATATATGTGAGTGTTGACCTTGAAAAAGGGTGATTTTGTGCTAGAATATCAGCTCTATATATCTATATATGGATGGCTAATTGCGCATCTGAAAGCTTATTTAATTTGTCCACAACTCTTGTAATTAGCCAGTTCGACGATGGAATAACATACTAGTGAAGTCATGTTTGGTCCTATGGTCTAAACTTAGCCACTAAACTTTAGTTCTCGGGGCTCCAAATAGGTGGTCTAAAGTGCTGTATAAAGTTAATTTAGTCAACTCCTAAAATTCGTTAGTTCGTTAAAGCACACAAGTGCGCTAATAAAAGTTGATAAAGTTTCGCTTGCCCTGGCAAAAAAAAAGTGTAACACCCCGGCCCAGTGCTTAATATGATTAATAGGATACTCATACTAGTAAGTTGCAACTTCTTTTCCGAAAGCTCATCTCAAAAAAAACTTAACTTAATACTTATACCAACAAATTAAGCTTAACTTTGGAGTTTTTTTTGAGATGGGCTTCCAAAAAAAAAGTTGTAACTTGTTGCTATGGGTATCCTATTAATCCTATTAAGGCCTGGGCCGAAGTGTTACAAAAAGATAATTACCCTACTCCTTTTATATCTTCCATTATACCTATCTATGTATAGGCACTAAAGACTTTTTTTATTACTCCCTCCATTTTTATGTCACATTTGGTTTGGCCTAGGTCAAATGTGTGTGTCTTTGACCATTGATTTCAAAAAATTTAAATAGTTTCATGTATAAGATTTATATTATTAGATTTATTATTATAAGAAATACTATCATAATATGTAATTCATATATTGTGAAAACATAAGGATATTTAAAAATGGTCGGTCAAAGATTGCAATGTTGACTTAACACAAACTAAATGTTACACTTACATTGGACCTAAACTTTCACCTCATTATCCAAACAGCCCTAGTCTGAAATTTAGTGGCTAAAGTTTAGTGAGTTAAAGTATAGCTCTTAACTTTTTGCCAAGTAAATTTTAGACTATGGGATCCAAACATACTTTTCCTCCTAGCTAGTTCTCGTTTTGAACATGGAGACGCTCTCAAATCAAGATACAAATAACTATTTAAGTATAACATTTTGTAAGTACTAGCTAATATGCACGTGCGACACGCACGTGTTTTTGAAAAATATTTTTAAATAAAATGGAAATGTTAATTGAATTATCGGTATACAATAAAGGTAGATGGCAAGTGCTTGAATAGGTCGTGTAGAACAAGATTGAAATTGTTCGTTCCTTAGGATGCCTCTGCTACATGTATCGGTGCACTTTCACATGACACCTTTCTAAACGGTTTGCTTTGCCGCTATCTTATCCTATTTTTATATTTTATTGATATATCCTTGTATGGGCGGATAACCCCTATCCTCGTATGGGTGGAGAACCCATCATTGTCTCAGTTTCTTACCGGGGCCTCCATGGAGGTCGAAGAATAAAGCACTCATCTTAGAGTGAGCATACGAACACCTTTTTAAACGGTTCGTGTTGCCGCTATCTTATCCTATCTTCATATTTTTGTTTTTTAATTTTATCTCCATATTTTTGTCATACTGCTTATATATCTTTAACTATTATCCTTTTCATACTTGGCTACCCAACGTTTAATGTAGGCATATACAAACAATGTGAGGAATTATAAATTTTTTAGCGATGTAGTAGTTAGAGTATTCTTGGAAGGGCAGGTCTAGTGCAGTTGGTTGAGCGCTAGCTCACCAAAGTGCCAGGTCGTGGGTTCGAGCGGCCACTCACGCAGTTTGCTAGGCTGTCTCGTGAAAATCCCTTCCCCAAGACCCCACTTGTGTGGGAGCCTCTGACACTGGGTCTACCCTTTTTCTTAGTAGTTAGAGTATTCTTGAAATCACGTAATATTTTTCTGAATGAATAATCTAATGCAGACAATTTACAGTTATTATAGTTTTCAAAAGCACATGAACATGTTTATATCTAGACCGTACACATATGCATATATATGCATGTTGCGGCCAGCCCATGCCAAGAGTTTTAACACGTGTTCTTGCACCTGAGTCCGATACAACGGTGATACTCAATGGCGCCTTGTCTAATAAGGAAATACATAAAGTAAAATATAATTGGATGCAGTATGTATATTTGATCGGATAGCTCGTAGACGGAAATTAAATAAGCTCAAGTCTGATTGAAAGAAAATATATACATGCGGTCGAGGCAAGGAATGAGGTGTACGTGCAGTAGACGGGTAATGCTTAGGAACGTACGTCCTAAGCTTCGCACGGACGCCGGCCCATCTGCACACCCCCGGCCAACCCCAACCCCATTCCCCTGTTCCCCTCCCCCGGAGACCTCACTCTCTCCCCTTCCTCGTCAACTCCGTCCTTCACTCTCTCCCCCTCACTCTCTCCCCTCCCCCGGCGTCGGCGACCTCCACCTCGTCCTCCTCCCCGGCGACCGGCGGCGAGCTCCTTCACCAGCCCCCACGGTCTCACCCCCACGCCCCCTGCTCCTCCTCCCACCCCGAGTTTGCACGCACACGTGCGGCCATGGCGGCGGGATTCGGACCCGACAGTAGTGGTGATGAGCGTGGGGCCTATGTCCCCCTTCGCGTGCTCTTCTCTACATCTCCAGGGCGACCACCTAGGGTTCCAGCCGTGGGCGGAGGTGGACTCCGGGGCTCATCCGGCCACGGAGGTGGCGCCTGCCCCGGATCCAGCGGCGTCGGCCATGGATCCACCCGGAGTTGCGGTGGATCCGGGCCGATTCGAGGCGGGATCCGCGCGGCGACGGCTGGGGCCCTCCTCCTCCATCTTCAGGCAACTAGCTAGGGTTCCGGCGACCCTGAATCCGTCTGATCCAGCGGCGTCGGCCATGGATCCGCCCGAAGTTGCAGTGGATCCGGGCAGGATCCGCGTGGCGACGGCAGGGGCCTTCCTCATCCATCTCCGGGCAACCAGCTAGGGTTCTAGCCACCCTGGATCTGTTGGGTCCGGTGGCGGGGGCCGCGGATCCGTGGGGTTCCGGCCGTGGCGGTAGCATCTTAGCCGGATCCGGCAGGGCCGAGTACGAATCCGCCAGATCCGGCGGTATTCGGTCGAGGTAGGCCGCCTATCTCCTCGCCTCTCTCCCTCTGTTCCTGCTCAAACTTCGTGGACGTCCTAGGGTTCCGGTGAACACTCCTTTCCATCCATCCCCCTCCTTTCTTTTTGTATCAACAGATGACGTTGCTTTGTTTTAGCAGCAGATCTTTTGTTGTTTCGAAGGTTTTGTTTTCAATGTTTCTCATAATATACGTGGTTTTCAGGATGTTTCAGTGGGTGGGGGGACTTTGTCGCAATAGGCTCCCTTTTGATGTCACAGAGGTGTTTTTGGTCATGTTTTTTTGTGTTTTTGGCAGCTCGTTCACTTGGGTTAGGTGTTTCAGTATTTTTTTTTAGTTTGTTTCACCAGTTGTGCTTTCGGTGTTTCATCAATACTTTTTAATTTGTTTTCATGTTTCATTGTTCTAATCTGTTGTTTCACTTCCTTCTAATTTGGTGTTTCATTAATATGCTTTTCTTTGTTTCATTGGGTAGCTCGTTCGCTCGGGTTAGGTGTTTCAATAATTCTTTTTAGTTTGTTTCACCAGTTGCACTTTTGGTGTTTCAGCAATACTTTTTAATTTGTTTTCATGTTTCATTGTTCTTCAATAGATAATCCACTTTGCACGTTCTATTCTGTTGTTTCACTTATATGCTCCTTTTTGTTTTACTTCCTTCTAATTTGGTGTTTCATTTATATGTTTTTCTTTGTTTCGTTGGGATTCCCTCCTTTTGTTTCAGAGGACGAGGGCGGTCGGAGTTTGCGGCGTCGATGGGAAGAGCAGGGGCCGTGCGGGCCGCAGGTGGACGCGGGGTGGTGCATGCATGCCAGTGCGAGCAGACACGGGGCAGAGGAGGCGCGGGGACGGGAGGTTGGGGCCGAAGCGTGTGCGTACGGTGCAGGGGAGTGACAGTGCGTGTACGGTACGGTGCGGTGCGTACGTGCTAGATGGGCCGGGCCTACTAGCGCTGACCGTCCTAAGGTTAGGACGTCCTAGCGCTAGCAGGTCCCATTGAGATTGTATCTTGTCGTTGCTATGGTGGCGCGTACAGGACATATCCATGTTGGTTGGATATGGCATGTCCATGTTCAATATGGTTACACTACTGAAAACTGGTACTTTGCCGTGCACGGCAAAGAATTTTTTACACACGGCAAAGACTTTGTCGTGTGCAACACACGGCAAAGCACACATAGCAAAATTTGGCTCGGCAAAGAAACTTTGCCGTGTGCTACACACGGTAAAATATTCAAAAACTTTGCCGTGTGCTGGGCGCGGCACACGGCAAAATATTTCCATCTGTTACGGCACCGGCCGTTAACAAATATTTTGCCGTGTGCTGGACGCGGCACACGGCAAAGTTTTTTATATTTTTTTAAAAAATTATTTTACTGTGTGCCACCAGGTAGGGCACACGGCAAAGTTTTTTAAAATTTTTTTAAATATTACTTTGCCGTGTGCCACCAGCCAAAGACACACGACAAAGTTTTTTTTATTTTTTTTAGAAATTACTTTATCGTGTGCCACCAGCCAAGGCACACGGCAAAGTTTTTTTTATTTTTTTAAAAACTATATATATAGACATGCACACATGCACACATATATACATCAATCATCACCAGGTATCATGATCCAGGCTCATAATCACACTTCACAAAATACACCCACTTCATAATTCATGAGAGGGTTACAATCACTACTACCTTTGTCAACAATGAATAGAAACCAGCTAAGGATCTCTACTGGACAAACTACAATGTTTATAAGCATCACCAAACGCAGCAAGCAATTATCTTTGCCTAATGTTTTCTCAGTATGATGGGTCACTGAAGTACCAGAATTGTTATAATCAAAATAATGAATCTCCTAATGTGTACAAAGTCAAATAGTTATCAGAGGAAGAAACAATCATCACACTTCTTTTAGTACATATATCATGTACAGCTAGTTGGGATAGTTTTAGTTGGACAAAAAGTTTATCATACAACATAAACTCCCAAGATAGTATTCTAAGACTAATATTGAATTGTATGGTAGTAACTAATTTGAAACAAGGAAAATTGTTTCTTATTCTTAGCTGTTGAACGTACTAGTGCACATTTTAGATAACTAGTCAATTCAAGATGAAAACTAAAGAAAATCATTAAGCTTTCCTTCTTCACTATTGAATGATGTTCTGGAATTCATCAGGTAACACACTCACTTTCCCTTTGTCTTAATAGTTTAGAAACTAATGCCATGCCACTGAATTTAAGCTGTAAGAATTTTTCTCTCTTTCTCATACATAAAAAAATCATATAGCAAGAAGAGAAAAATAATCTGTGTTTCATTTTGTTCACACATCTTCCACCTCATCTTCTTTATCAGTTTTAGTAAATATAAGCCTACATGGCATGCACTTTCGCATTCGTGCAGTTGTAGCTTGTTGTATCTTCTGTGATGAAGTCATAGAGCTAGGCAATATTACCTGTACTGATTTTTGTTATGTTTTCAAGAAAACAAAACAGTAGCTAAAGGTACAATTGCATTTGCCATGCAACATCATACAGTAAAGGAATACAGGTACAATAACTCAACATCAACATTAAGCTAACAAAAGTGACATACAGGTTAACAATATTAATGATATGAACAGTACCTATAGGCAATTTGTTCATTAACTCAACAGCAAATGATGGCCCTGACAGAACAACAAAAGGTTGGCGGCGATTTCCCAATGCTCTTGGGATGATTTTAGACATTGTCTGAAGGGTATTGAGTTCCAACCATTTGCTAAGTGATATGAATGGCAACTTTGGATCAACATATGTTGAAATACTTTTCAAGAAAGGATGAACTGAACTGCCACAAAAAGTATAAGAGTCAAAAGGATGAAATATCTGCAACAAGCATAATTCTTCATAAAGAACTGTCTGAATACCTGAACTTGAACAGCATGGAAGCAAAAATCAGCTCCTGCTAAAGCATCAGCAGCACTAGTCGTTGCAACAATATTTTCTGGTAATCTGTGTTCGGCTAAGTACTTGCTGTAGTAAAAAGGCAGAAGCTGTAATTCAGATACATTGCAATATTTTTTCATTAAAAATAGTTCATGATGGACCATTCTATATAAGAAGGTATCATTACGCATTAGCAAATTGTTGTATCGCCTTTCCTCCTTTTTGTGCGAAGCCAAATATTATATAATACCCAAGATCATCAATATATAGCATATTCATCTCAAGGTCATGTTGCTGGTGAAAATGGATACTTCAAAGATAAAACAGTTTAGTTATAGTTTTTCATGCACTTTGAGCAAGTCATTTACTCGATTCAAAGAAGGAAGCATGGATCAAGAAAGGAAGGACCATAGGGTACCAACCAATTGACATGTGTGTTGTTGATGGACCGGCAGATGAGGTCGTCCCGGAGCAGCATGGCCACTTCGAGATCAGCCTTCATGGCCACCACATGAACCGCCATGGCCGTTCTGAATGACCCTCCCTGAGAACCACCACCTACGAAAACCCGCCAGGCAGCCTCTCCCAATCGGTCCACCAGATCCTGCAAGGAAGTGCGCAACCAAATCCCAGCCTAGAGAGAGCGCGAGAGCGAGCCTACCTTGCGCTGGAGTCCTCCTCGTCCCCCGGCAATGGCACGGCGAGTGCGGGGCCGAGCGACGGCCACTGCACGCTGGCGGATTGGAGCGCAGACCTGGGGTCGTAGGGGCCAAGGGGTCGGGGTGGTGAGGCCCGGCGTCGGGCGGCGACGGGAGGCGCACGGACGGTCGGGACGCGCGTGGAGGCTCGCTGGTAGGGCGCGGGGCTAGCGACGACGTGGTGGGGCGCTCGGGCAGCGGCGGCGAGGTGGGACGCGGGGACGGCGACGCAGTGCTACGCGGGGCAGCGGGGCGCGGGGCAGCGGAGCAGTGGGGCGCGGGGCCGGCGGCGTAGTGGGGAGCGGACGTGGACGGTCGATGAACATGGACGAACGTGGATGGTCGATGAAATCCTTCCTCTTCTCCTTCTTTCTCCTTCTCCTTCTTTCTCCTTCTCCTTCCCCTTCTCCTTCTCCCTTCTCCTTCTCCTTCCTCTTCTCCTCCTCCCTTCTCTTTCCTCTTGTTCTCCTCTTCTCCTCCTCCCTTCTCCTTCTTGTACAGGTGCAGGGGCGGCCTGCGTGCAGGAGGATGCCCGGAGCAGGGCGGGAGGGAGGACGGCCGGGCGGGACGGGCGGCGCGCGGCTGTGGTAGAACCTCCTAAATCATATGGCCCACACGCATGATTATTGTCTAAACATACTCCAAATAACCATGACTGTGTCCCATACGATTTAAAAAGTCTGTCGGGTAAATCCCGAATCATCCACGATTCTCCGAGCAGGATCAATCATTGTAGAGAGACATTGCAGTATTACAACAGTTTGATATAAATAAAATACCACGGAGTAAAACAGCGGAAGACTTATAATAACATATATTTACAAAACTCTGAGTTTTAAATATTTACAATGATATGTTTAAATTATACAAACCATAATAGTAGTGGAGTAGCAGTAGATTACAATATTAAACAAAAACTCTGCCCACGAGCTAAACAGCTTACTCGTCGTCGCTTTCCTCGACGACTGTCATGCAGCAGGATGCAAAACACTCCTGCCCATGAGGCTCACCTGCAACAAGGGTTTAACAAACCCTGAGTACAACAGTACTCAACAAGACTGACCCGACGAAAAAGAAGGGTAGAGACTTAAGAGATGCAGGCTAGAGGGACAAGGTACGGTCTGTAGTAGATAAGAAATTTTGCAGAAAAGCTTTACAAAAGGGAAGGTTGCTTGGACTACTTCCAATTACCAACCAACTTCATTATTGAACCTTAATTTTTGTTCAAGTTGTTACTACGATGATGAACAACGATCGAGTCTTCTTCTCCGAGAAGCAACGGTGATTCGAATCCATTTTCATACCCAGCTGGGACCTAGGTGATTGAGCATACCGGAGACTTTAACTCCGAAGCACCCCAGGTGCACCGATATACCGGGATAACAACCTCAGCCGTATATCACCACATGATACACGTGAGCTCTGCGGCCCAGCGTACCGAGATACGTGGGAACTTAAACCCCACAGTAAAACACACTATGACACAGATGGGATTCTCTGGCCCCACGCTAGGTCACTCCATGGCATACACAGCTACAACCATCCGTATACCACTTCATGCATGTGGATTTCTAAATTCTCGATATCATCCAGTTCACCAACGGACGGGACCTAGGGCATCAACAGACGAGAACACTACAGAGGGACTCCCTTCCCAATGCAAGTTCGCCGTCCGGACTCGATTTATTACTAACATCAAGCTTTTAACAAGAAAATCAATCTCATCTTTTTCATTCTTTTCCTTTGAACAATTAAATAAATAAGCAGGGCTAAGCATTACTACTTATCTTCCAAGTAGGTAACAAGGATTAAGGAAATAAGACAGGTAATGCAATTTGTGGGTTTTCACTCAACTCCTATCACTTAATGCAACATATCAGAGCTGAAGCGGTAAAACTTTTATAAATAGAATAAGGTTTAAATGTATCCGGGGCTTGCCTTGATGTTCGGGGTAGACGGTCTCGAAATCTGGATCAACTCCCGATTCTTGAATCTGCTTGTCCTTCAGATCTGAGTGATAACGTTAACTCTCCGTTAACGGAAACTATTCGATAATTAATATGCTTTACATGATGGAATAGTAAATATGATGCTCCATGAGTGTATGATCAGGTTAAGGGGTCGAGTACAACTTCTTTTCACGATAAAGTTGCAAGCTAACAAAACTTCGCTCATATAACTCATTAGGGTTAACTACGTCATTTTTATAATTAATTAAACACATAAAATAACGTTAATTAAGCCCTAATGACATGATTAAGATAAGCGCAAATGATTAATTAAAGTGCCAAAGGTCATTAGGGTTAATGACCTAAGGTCATCAATCAATCCCAAGTCACACAACTCCTATAATGATTAAGTTAACTAAGAGGGGTTAATTAATTATTTAAAAGCATTAAATAAAGGCATAAAAATTAAAGTTATTAAATTAATCCAAAAATTTTATTTTAGAAAGCTCTTAGCCTAATTAGATGGCAAAACAAATTTCAGAAATAAAAGCTAATTATTTTAATTCTTAAAAATCATTGAAGGTCCATTTTTCAATTAAAAGGGCTAATTTTAGCATATGCAAAAAGCACTCAAATTTGGCATTCATATTTTTCCTAGGTAGATAACATCATAAAGAACATTCACAAAAATTTTCAGAATTTTTGAAGCTATATATGAATTACTATGAATTTTCAAAGAAAATAGCATTTAAATCATTTTCTGAAAATAGAAAAAGAAATTCAGCACAGTGACTCCGCGCTGACCGACGGCGGCGCGGCAGTTGACCGCCGATTCCTCGCCGTCGGCGAGGTCTCCGGCGATGGGGTTTCCTCCTACTTGCTCTCCTTGACACAGCGCATCGATTGAGGTGGCTAACGGGGCTGGGGAGCGGCGGCGGCACCCACGCCGGCGGCCATGGCGGCGCGGCGGAGCTCGGGCGCGGCGGCGTCGCTCACCGGAGTGATTTCCGGCGACGACGACCGCATGAGCTTACGCAGGACACCTAAACGGACAGGTTTGATTACTACATGCAGATCGGTCTCGGCCTCTGGACAGGACGGCAACGCGCGCGGCGAAGCGGCAGCACTGCGCCGGCTGCGGGCTACGGCTACCGGCGGCCACGGCAAGGGATTGACCAAATTGATGACACAGATAGACGCAGGAGCTCACCACGGTGCTGATGCGCACGTTAATGAAGGTCCGGAGTGAGTGGGTTGAGCGGCGGTCGACGGCGGTGATGGCGGCGGCGGCGCTCCGATGGCACGACGGCGTCACGGCGGCCTCCGGCAATGCGCTGCTCAAACTAAGGTGCGCATCAGATGCAGGACGACATAGAGAACACAATTGCATGGTTAAAGGTAAAATATATTTACCTTTGGCGGCGGCAAACGGCGGCGATGGCGCGGCGGCTCGGCTGACCGGCCGCGAAGAAGAAGGTGGTGTGCGGGTAGCTCGGGCGATGAGAGCAAGCTTGAACTGGTTCAAACTGACCGTGAGGAAGTGGCGGAGTTTTGGGCGAGAGAAATTGGACAGAGGTGTAGCGTCGGCGGTGAATTTTGACGGCGGAGTGAGGTCATCGGCGACGGTGGCGGGAGGAAGAAAGAAGGAGGACGACGGCGTCCGATCGGTATTTATAGCA
The DNA here is from genome assembly GCA_023333625.1 of Bothriochloa decipiens. Lineage (NCBI taxonomy): Eukaryota > Viridiplantae > Streptophyta > Magnoliopsida > Poales > Poaceae > Bothriochloa > Bothriochloa decipiens. Next base: position 39,651,162 of record CM041643.1, read on the forward strand.
TGGAGTTGATGAAGGAGCAGGTGACACGACGACGATGAAGTCTCTCGCGTCTGAGAGCGCTCGATTGGCCGGAAAAGCACGGCGGTGGACGGCGGCGCGCGATGAGAAGCCGGCCATGGCGTTCGCCGATAGGATTAGGTACTGTTCGGTTTATTTACAGAATTGCCACTCGGTTTAAAATACAAATTACTTCAGAATTTGTATAAGAACTTGAAAATATCTAAAAATATCATTTGCATAACTTTTCAAGAGATACACTTTTCCTTTAACTGGCATCCTCAAATTCTGTCTAGATTTTAAAATTTGAATTCAAATTTGAAAAGGGGATAAACCCTAGAAATAAGCATTTAAAATTACTTTTGATTTTTCAATAAAACTTGAAAATCTTCAAAACTATGAAATGTTAAGTTTGTCAAACCAAACATTTTTCATATACAAGGTTTTCTCAAATTATGCATAATTTTTGAATTACGGTTTTAAAATCAAAAGGGGATAATTGCTGGAAACTGTATTTTCAAATTAATTTGAAATTCCTTTTGGAAACTTGAAAAACTTTATATACTAACTTTGTATCTCTTGTCAAGATCTACAAACTATCTTTTTAGAGTATCTCCAAATTCCTTATAGATTTTGAATTAGAGAAAAGGGGATAAAACTAGGGTTGGAAAGTAAAGGGTTTTTGAAATAGAATTTAAACTCAATTTGGTTTCTAACTTAATTGTTTGGTTATTAGTGATCACAAACATCATCCAAGGACATTTTTAGGTCATTGACCCAATGACACCCTTGGTTGACCAAGTTGACTTTTGAAAAACCTTTTATAGCATTTCCATTTTGAGTTTAAACTTGAATAGCCAAACTTAGAAATAAGCTTAGAAATCCAAATTAAACTCCAAATATGGAAATCATTTTTAGGGTTGGACTTAGACTTATACACTATGCTTGATACTAGTGTAAACACAGTTTACATCTCAAGTACATAGAGTATAAACTAAGCATTTGCGATGACATTCAAAAATAGGGTTTTATTATTTCATGTGACCAAACATTACAAAAACTCAATCAACCTATGAAATATAAACTTGTTTTAGTTAATGCACATTAAGGTTGACTTAAACATGGATGCTTTGCAGTGCATATGATGACATGGCATGTTTTAGTTAATTTAACACCAGAGGTGTTACAGCGGCCTAGCGGTCGAGCTGCGGCGGCGCGCGGCCCCGCGGGTGACCGGCGGTGGCGCGCGACTCCGCGAGAGGATTGCCGCGGCGGATTGGGCGCGAGTCCGGGCCATGCAGGGGCCGGTGGGGGCTCGCCAGGGGGAGGGGCTAGACGGGGGCAAGGCTCACCGGCGGCGGGGGATCCGGCGCGAGGCGGCGGCGGCTTGGGCGCCTCGCGGAGCTCCTGGCCGGCGGGCGGGGTGGGCGACACGCGCGGGCGGGCAAGGTGGGCGGCGCCCGAGCGCCGGCGGAAAGGCGGGCGGGCAGCGCGCGCGGGCGTGTAGGCGGGCTGCGCGCTGAGGCGGACGGGGGCTGGGGCGCGGGCGTGGGAGTCTGGGTGAAGGATAAGGTTAGGGTTCGGTTGGTGGGCCTTATGGGCCATTTTTTGTTTTTCTTTATGAAATTTTGTCGTGTGCTAGTAGGCCTGGCACACGGCAAAGACAATTTACCGTGTGCCTCCTATTGCACACGGCAAAATATTTTTGTTTTTTATTTTAGGCCTAAATTTTTTTGTGTAGCTTTGTGACTGTATGTATGACTCAATTTTAAAATTTGGTCTATTTTTGACTTTTTTGATATATTTTATTAATTTATTTCTTTTCATTGACTTTTTTGAAATATTTCAAGTCTGAACTGCAGGTACATGGAATAATGGAATTCGGTCTTTCAAAAAATGATACTCATGATTGTTGGTGTATATTTTGGCCGTATCCAGGAGCTTGCATGAAATCCGAACAACTCGTTGACGAAACATGTGGAGATACGTGCGGGAAAAGTGATTTAGAATTATATAAAATCCAAACGAAGGCCAAAAATTACGAAACTTGGCAAGGTGTCGTGTCATCGCATGTGTATTCTTCGATAAAAAATTGAGAAGATTTCGAGCAAGTTGTGACGTTGAATGTCTAAAACCCAGACGTCTCCATATGTGATCAATTGTGATCACAGGTGGAGATGTCTGAGTTTTAGGCATCCAACATCACCACTTTCTCGAAATCTTTTTAATTTTTTATCATAGACTACACATGCGATGACACGACACCTTGTCAAGTTTTATGATTTTCGGTCTTCGTTTGGATTTTATATAATTCTAAATCACTTTTCCCGCACGTATCTCCACATGTTACGTCAACGAAATGGTCGAGATTTCATGCGAGCTCCTGGATACTACCAAAATATACACCAAAATTCATGAATATTATTTTTTGAAAGACCCAATTCCATTATTCCATGTACCTGCAGTTCAGATTTAAAATATTCTGAAAAAGTCAATAAAAAATAAATTAATAAAATATATCAAAAAGTTAAAATTGCTCTAAATTTTAAAATAGAGTTTTAAATACTGTCATAATGCTACATAAAGAAATTTAGGTCTAAAATAAAAAAAATCAAAAATATTTTGCCGTGTGCTATAGGGGACACACGGCAAAATTATCTTTGTCGTGTGCCTTGTCGCCGTTAGACGGCAAAACATAATATTTTGCCGTGTGCCTTTCCATTGCACATGGCAAAATATTATATTCGCTGTGTGCCTTATCATGGCACACGGCAAAATTTATCTTTAAATTATTAAAAAAACTTTGACGTGTGTCTTGCCATTACACACGGTAAAATATATTTTTAAATTATTAAAAAACTTTACCATGTGTTTTGTCGTGGCACACGGCAAAAATCTAACGGCAGGTGTGCGCCGTGACGGGCTGGCCACCTTTGCCGTGTGTCTTAGCGTTGCACGCAGCAAAATATCGTATTTTACCGTGTACAATATTTTGCCGTGTGCCTAACACACGGCAAGGCCACCTTTGCCGTGTGCAATATTTTATTGTGTGTCGCACACGGTAAAAGTAAACTTTATCGTGTGCCCTGCTAAATTGCACACGAAAAACGTTCAGACATACGGCAAAGTCCAATTTTCCAGCAGCGTTAGGGGCCACCTTATACGTGACCATGGATGGCTTGTATATGCTGAAGCACGAACATGTTATCCCGGAAGCATTGTCCATACGCCCGGCCGCTTATAAATAAACTATATACGATGCCTGAGTAGTCATCCTATCCTAAATTGCACGTCCCTAAATTGCACGTACCAAGACGTGTCTATGTTTGGCTGGATATAGCGTGTCCACGTTGGATACAGTTAGGGGTCACCTGACGTGAGATTATGCCTGGGGTGTAAGATCTCAGACAATGGACGGCTTGTATAACCCATAGTTAGATCAACGGCTGTAACATAGAAAGAGTAAGATCCATCTCTTAATTATTTTGCTCTTTTATAGTAGGATATAATATATGCCAGTAACTTTTTTAAAATATGATTCTTTGAAATTGTTTTATGACCAATATGATAGTATCATTCCATTATGCAAAAAAAACTCAATATATAATTTCTAGAATAATTGTAGTTTTGTCTTTAAAGGTCGTCTGTACAGATTTCTTGACTTCGTTGAATGGAGCATGTATTCTTGAGAATAATGATAGCTATGTCTTTAGTATTGTGTTCTCATAATGCATCCATGACTTAAAGAAATAAGTCTAGTACATCTCGTTGACATTTTTCAAGAAGCAAGGCGTGCAAGTTTCAAACTTTTTAATTCTTTACCAGCTATTTATCTAACTGACATTATATTTTCTAGTACATAAATGATGCAGTTTGGGGGTGGGGATGGCCTGTGACACCGTTTTAGTGCAACAAGTTAAAATGGGTGTATTGATGTCATTCTTCACTCACAAAAAGTTTAGAATTTAAACATATTTTTATATGAATTTTAAGAAAAATATTTTTTCTTATGAATCATAATCTTCTTTACTAGCGCTAAAAGGGTTCATAAAGTGATTTGATTCCTCATCTAAAACTTTAGTCGAAAAAATTTGGAACAAAACATGTCTATGAAAATCTAAATACCAAACACAACATATTACGAGAGAAATGTAATCTACAAAGAAAACATATTGGTTAAGATTTTCGTTTGAAACTTCAAGTGTGTTAAATTTCTTTAACCAACTGCCCAAACATACATCAGCTATACATTTTTCTCCCTCAGCAGTGACGCAGTGACACAATTGAACCTTAATGCTTGTCATACACTCATATCATCGTACTCCCTCCCATTTCAAATTATAAGATATTTTGGTTTTTTCTAGATATATCCTGGCGTTTTTACATATACCTAGACATTAAGTATTTCTAAGTGCATAATAAAAACACTGTATCTGAAAAAAATCAAAACATCTTATAATTTGAAATGAAAAGAGAAGATATTAAAGTATGCAGTGGCAGAACAGCACAAGTCTCTTCTACTTATTTGAAGATTGAAGAAAGCTTTTATTTGGTCTCATCTTCTAGGTCTCTTGCATCCCGCCGATGGTTTGAGCCTCTAATGGTCTGTTTAGATCGCACACTCTGATTTTGCAGAGAGCGTTCTCAACTTACAACCAAAATCAGATGCTTTAGAATGTTGCCTGGCTATGAACTAAACAGCTCGAATTAGTGTGCTACGATGTGAAGATACCAGCTGCAGCCTGTAAGCCTAATGTATGTACTTTTTTCACATAATTATAGGCATCTGCTGAACTGATGAAAGCCTGAAAGTCCATGGAATCCAATGCAGTAGTGCCTGCATGAATATATAGTGCTAAGCTGCCATTTTCATCATTTTTCTGCATTATTGTATTTGTGAAAAGTGACATGTGAAAGGAAGGGGACACGTACGGCGGGCACCTCTTTATATGTTGATTGATATATCCGTTGGATGAATGATGAGACAGCATGAACCGGCGCCCACAATACTCACAGAATAAGAAGGGAATATGTGTATCTGGTTAGCTAGCTAGCTTTTATATATTCATGCATACATACTCCTATATATATCATATCTCGTATATAAATACACATATTACCATCATCCACAACTTTGCGGCTCCGTTCGAGCATGTCCATGCATGCATCTTGGAATACTATCTTTTCTGAAAATATATGTAGATAATATTTTCAAGCATTTTCTTTGATTTCTTCTTTTGTTTTTTGGCAATTGGAATAATGCAAAGAAGAAGCTAGAGGCAATTCATTAAAT
>CM041643.1:39674342-39743042 GCA_023333625.1 Bothriochloa decipiens
TTAAGAATGCAAATGATTATGCTTGCTTAACACCAGAGTGTTACAGGTGCCACCGTCTGCTCTCCGTCTAATCTTTGCCGACAGCCCATCTTTGCCGACGATCGGGCTCTCAGCAAAGATTGTTTTCCGACGGCGGAGCTTCACCGACGGTCGGGCTTTCGGCAAAGGTTTATCTTTGCCGACGGCCGTTCTTTACCGACGGTTTAGCCCTTGGCAAAGATTCTTTTCCAAGGGCCTCTCTTTTTCGACCGTCGCCTCTCGACAAAGACGTCTGTGTCAAGAGCCTGTGGTTTGACCGTCGGCAAAGGTGTCCCCTCTCGGCAAAGGGCCCGTTTCCGATAGTGTTTCTAACTAGTACACTATTCCGCTTTTTAGTTTAGGCCTTGTTTAGATACCACAAAATTGGTATCCAAAATTTACTATGCAGAATTCCTATTCCCCGTCACATCAAAATGTCGGCACATATATGAAGTACTAAATATAGATGAAATAAAAAACTAATTACACAGTTTTGTTGTACTTTACGACACGAATATTTTAAGCCTAATTAATCAATATTTAGACAATTATTACTAAATAAAAATAAAATTACTACAGTGTGATGGGACACTTACTATACAAATTTTACCCACCAAATTTAGCAACTAAACAACGAGTCCTTATACGCAAGCAAAGTCGTGTTACCACTCCTGTACCCTCGAAGACGTGACCACAGCAGTTTCATGGACCCACTTCTTGCCACCACAAGGACGACCCACTCCTGTGTACCCTCGAAATTGTAACACTACACACAAGCGCCGGTATGTATAGTACGGTGCAAATGACATTAAGAATTCAGCTTTTGGTGGCGGGATTAGTTTAAACTAAGTTTGCGTGATTCTGTCAATCTTTAAGCGATATGGATGTACTGTTTGCATTACTTCGCTGTCTCCCTCAGTCCCTATCCTTGTGTGCAATACAGTACTATAATGACAATAATTAATTAATTAATTAAAAATGTGGTTACAAAAGCTGGTGTACGGACGCGAGTCCAGACGGTTCGAGAGAGTAGGTAGGCCACGTGTGCCAGCTCGGCACGGTCCACGTACGTAGTTTCTGTAGCGGCGCGGTCACCTTTACCGATTCAAGTCATTGACAGCCTTTTGGTCCTCCCACGTGCTGCATCGTGCCATGCTATGATTGTGTACCCCGACCCTGTGCTATCTGCCACTGCCACACGTATAATACGCCATGATGCATGTTCCAATTTATTTGGAGCGTTGCAGTTTGCAGGTAGTAGACTATTTTAGGAGTTGAACGACTGGGCTTACCACAAGGGGATTACTCCGTATAAGGCATCAAGACACATTGATTTGCCGACTCGCAGTCGCAGCCGAAGCCCCCTCCTGCGAGTCTTCTCTCGAAGACTCTCTCCTTTCCCTGCTACAGTATCCACAGGGTGAAAAAGAGGCGCCGCCATTTCCGGTCACCGGTTCGGAGCTAGAGAGGAAGGATGGATGCGAAATCGCCATGCGGACGTGTATAGAGTAGGGTTAGATCCTAGGTCTAGGGTTTGCGGGCCATTGGTGGATGGTGCCGCTAGAGTTTGCTTGGAGGATGTCTTTCCTCTGAGGCTCGTCTTTTTTGTTGCCGCCGGCAAGGAGGAGGTCACGGCGGCGGCGCGAAATAACTTCTCCCAGCTCCTTCCTCCCGCTGGTGGTGCTCTTCTCCGGTGCCATCCGTGGAGTCGGCGAAGTATGTCCTGGAGTCCGCGCGCTCTCCTGCTCTGTTTGCTCTGCGTGGCGATGGCGTTGGGGGTGTGCTTCTTTTGCTTCAAGGGTGCTGGATTAGCTATGGGTGCTGTGGTTGATGGCCGGCTGGAGCTGGTCCTTCCCCTTGGCGGCGGTGGTCGTCAATGGCAGATTCGGTTCCAGGAGCTGTGGAAGTTGGGACGCGGCCCCGGTCGATGGTTTCTCGCTGTCTGCTTCTTCTATTGCGACTGCAATGAAAGCCTCTGTGCGATGCGGCTTCTCCAGCTCGTGGTTGGCCATGGAGCCCTCTCCGACAGCAGTGGTCGGCGATGGATCGACGGCGGCGGTCGGTGGAGTCTTCTGGCGTGTTCGGGATTCTTAGGTTCCAAGGACCTTGCTGTAATTTTTAATTTTCTTAGGGGCCTGAGTGTAAGATGGGTGGAACAGCTGTCCATGTATCCTCTTCGTATGTATCTGTGTTCGTATGTGTATTTGTATGTTTTCCTTATCTAGTAATACAGATACATGTTTATCAAAAACAAAGACACATTGATTTAACTATGTACTAAAACATAGTGTGTACATGTAAGTGCATAATAAGATCTATGTATCTTAAAAATGTCAAAATATCTATGTACCTAAAATGTACTACAACAACAAATTCTAGTTAAAGATTACTTTGTTTACATTTAGGATGAGATAGAAGGTGTTAACTGATTGTATGCGCGTGCCGTATGAGATATGTAACCAAAAAGTGCATTGAGAGAGATGCATGCAAACGCAAATGGGATGTGTGCTCTGGGTCTAAAACTATCCGTACTTATGAAAATCTATATTCGTATTCTATCCATCATACAGCGTATTTTATCCCAATTCTTCCGCACTCATCTATTTTTACAGTATACTCTATCCACTGTGGGGTCTATTTATTACTTTATCTAAGTATATCGATGTGGAATCTAGTTTTGAAAGATTTATTAAGATGAGTTCAATGATATAATAGAAATTTAATTTGATTTTTTAATTTAAAAATTATAATATTTTTTAGTTAGTCAAATAAGTGGAGCCCGCCGCTGCATGCTCTCTCTCCACTTTTTCCCTCGCGCACGACGAGGTCGGGCCCGCGCCCAGGCTTACCGTAGGTTCCGTCCCAGCGCTGTACTTCGCGTGGGAGAGATGATACAGCATGTTTTACCGGCTTCCGGTGCAGTGCTTTTTTCTGTAAAATGGAACTGGACATGCGGTAGCGCATGGCATGCAGTAGCCGGTGCAGATGGTCCAAGGACCATGCATTGAGACAGAGATGCAGCATGAAACCAATGGGCCATTCTATTATTATAATGGTCCAATCCTCTTGGGTGTGTGATAAGATATCTATGTAATAGTACTGCATTAATACCATATGGACGGTGCAAATGTCATATTTTGTGATAACGAAAGCGTTTAATAATAAATCACCAATTTCCTGAATTTGACAAGCACGATTGGTTCAAATTTGAGTGTGAGATATACTCCCTCCGTCCCATAAAAAATACCGTTTTTTAACTTTTAAACTTCTTGTTTGACAGTCCGTTTTATTTAAAATATTTATAAAAAAAATAAATCAATCAATATTTAAGTATTTTTATTGATAAAAAAATCATAACAAAATAAGACGAATGATGGAATAAGATCACACGGAGACCAAGTCGACAAACTCAATGTGATAGAGGAAGTATATCCAAGTTATAGTCAAGAGCACATGATCACAAAGGTACGTTATCGTACCACGAAGCTGTGCTAGCTGTTCTAGCTAGGGAGATACTCCTACATAATAAGCCCTAGGATTTTCTTCGGGCATGGAGTTTAGTGAGCCCTAGGATTTTTGTTTTATCTTTTTTACGAAGGCCACGTGTGCTCACCTAAATTTATTCAGTTGTATTGTCTTCATATGGCGTATATTTAAGTACCTTGCAGTAGGAAGATTCTTTTTTCATAAATTCAAAAAAAAATTCTTTTTTCATATATGCAATTTCACTTCATAAACTCTAATAATGCATCCCTTTTATTTTGGCTTTATGTTTTTATTTTCAAAAAGAAGCAACCTCCGCTATTCATGAATAGTACCAGGACGGAAGACCTAACGGAGTGGATGATACTGATGGTGCTGACAGTGATCTATATAAGGCACCATCATACCACATGAATTACTTGCTGGCATTGCATGATGGAAGAAGCTGAAAGACAGTAAAGGCATCCCTATGGTTGTCTTACCGTCTCGTTTATTTTGTTGCCACTTGTTACTCTCAATCCCTAAATATCACCATTCCTTCATCCAAAATTAAAGTAACTTTAAGTTAATTAGTTTCACCAATTTTATGTACAATAATAATAACTTTTACGACAAGAAAAAGAATCTATACGATAAAAAAAAACTACATGTGAAACATACAGAATGAGATGTAAATAAAGTGTGTTTGACAAAGAGAAACGTTTAGCTACAATTGTTGCCAAACGCTACAGCAAAGAGAAACGTTTCAAGTCAAGGGATTGATTCACCTTTTTGTACTACTAGAGAACATAGCTCAAGATTATAAAACACGCCAGCAATGCAAAAGACTCCTACTACCGTCGATGTCATTGTAGTTTTTTGTTGCACGCAGCAGGTGAAGTTAATAAGGCAGCAGATCGAAAGAACGCGTGGTCAGTGATGTTAATCGATCAGCAGTTGGATGGTGAGACACGTACGGATGGGGGAAAAGGGAGGATTTTAAATTGGCCATCTAAAGTTTTTTTATTCTCATCACATTAAAATATCAGCACATGCATGAAGTACTAAATATAGATGAAATTAAAAACTAATTACATAATTTAGTTATACTTTACAAAACAAATATTTTAAACCTAATTAATCAAAGTTTAAATAATTTTTACCAAATACAAATGAAGTGCTACAGTGCACTGATTTGACGTGACACTGTGCAGGCCAAATTCGACCGGAAATAAACAAGGCCCTAGTAGATTAATTAAAGTTGACAGGGATAATGCGTCAAGGTCGCAATTCGCTAGTAGACTAACAATAGCTTGGAAAAGCTGTGTCCCGATCATCAGTGGGTTTTTACTGTTTAGGCAAAGAGAGTGCATGCTACATGTGCTGATCCATGTGTCTCTCTTCCATCCAATGGCCGATCGATCCGTGTCGGGAGATCATTCGAGCTGATCTTTCTGCCCTAGCTACTCTATAGCTTAGCTTGTCTAATCCATCCTCGCCCTGGGCTACACTACTCCTATTCCTACATGTCGTTGTTGTGTGTGATGCATGTGCGTGAGATGGAAATCACATCACCTTTTCTTTTTGATTACAAGCAAGTACGTAAATCACTTCACCTTTTTTTTTTACAACAAAATCACTTCACTTGAGTCGTGGCAAATGAGCAATTGCCTTATCTTGTGTCAACAAATTGCAGCGTCGCTCAATGCCTGATACTACATGTACAGTAGTGTCTCTGTTGTCACTTAGCTCATCTCAATCTCACAGTACTTCTATCTGAAAGGACCGAGGTTAAAGTTAACCATGGTCGCCTTCTACGCCTTTGATCGATCCTGCTCGGCACCTCCGGGTCAGGGTCACACCGATCCACCGCCCGGCCCAATCGCCCATAACCTAGTGGGCCCCCAACACGAAGCCAACCAGCCATGGCCCACTCCCTGCTCCCGCCGCGCCAGCTCAGCGACGAGCCCGGGCGGAGATATTTTCCGACATCCCCCACTGCCGCTGCCGCCCGGGGCCGGCCCGCCACCTCACCTCACCACACCTCCACCTCCGGCTGACACGTGGGGATCCGGTGGTGTCCGCTGTTCCACGGCCCGTGGCGGATCGGCCCCAATTGCGAAGTCGCGAGCAAGCAAGCCGTCCTCCGCTCGCCATTTTTATTCGTCGGCGTCGTCGGCTGCTCCGGCCCCAGCGACTCGGTTTCGTCCGCCTCGTGGTCCACGTGCGCGCGGGCTTTCTGCGCCCTCTCTCCCTCCCTCCTCCCTCTCTCTCTGCCTCTCTGTGAGTTCTTGGGTAGGTTGGGTGGTGGCGGCGTGGGAGATGAAGAGCGTTGGCGGCGGCGGCGGGGGAGGAGGAAGAGGCGGGGGCGGAGGGCAGCAGTGGCCGTGCGACTACTGCGGGGAGGCTGCGGCGGCGCTGCACTGCCGCGCGGACGCGGCGCGGCTCTGCGTGGCGTGCGACCGCCACGTGCACGCCGCCAACGCGCTGTCGCGGAAGCACGTGCGCGCGCCGCTCTGCGCGGGGTGCGCCGCGCGCCCGGCGGCTGCGCGCGTCTCCCCGGTCCCGGGCGCGGCCGCCGACGACCCGGCGTTGTTCCTATGCGCCGACTGCTGCGACGAGGCGGAGGGCTCCTGCGACGCCGCGGGGGTGCGCGTGCCGGTCGAGGGATTCTCGGGATGCCCCTCGGCCGCCGAGCTCGCCGCGTCATGGGGGCTCGACTTCCGCCGCGCGGCCGAGGAGAAGGAGGTGGAGGGCAAGGGCGGCGGCGACGACGAGGACGCCTTCCTCTCGGTGCTCGACTACTCCGTGCTCGGGGTGGCGGTGGACCCGGACCTGCGGGACCTGTACGTGCCGTGCGACCCGCCCGCCCCCGGCGCCGTCGCCGCGCGCCCGCTCAGGGGGCAGGCGCTGTCCGACCAGCTCGCCGAGATGGCGCGCCGCGAGGCGGACGCGGGCCACGCGCACCCGCACTCGGATCTGAGCCCGCGCACGCCTCGCCGCACCTCGGCGGCGTCGGGCAAGCTGGCCGAGCCCCCGCCGGCGGCGGCGCCGACGCATCATCCTCCTCCGCCCGCCGCGGTCCAGGAGGTGCCGATGCCGTACACGTCCCTGCTCATGATGGCGTCCGCCAACTGCGCCGACCTCGTTGTCAGCGCCCCCGGGCTGGGTGATGACGACGAACAGCTGCTCTGGGACTGCGCTGCGCCCTCGGTGCCGCCCACACAGGTAAATTTCAACGCAGACAAAACACCCGTTGTGTTGTTAAATTAAAGAGAAAAAAAAACCCAACGTTTTTATCAATACTTCTTATATAAATCAATCGATTTCCGGTCAGTTTGCATTGTGACTGCACTGCTAAATCATTCCCCCTTATTCAGTTCGGTGGCCTTACAAGTAATTTAACATCACATGGTGGTGAAATATTGTGCCTTTCGTTTAACAACACTAAAAATACAAAACAAAATTGGTAGCACTTCCCAAGTATTCTGCATATCAACCAGACCGAGAAATGCAGTCAAGATCTCGGGTGGCTGAGTGGGTAGATCAAAATGATTGGTTCCCTCCATATTGATTTATAGGTGCCGGTTCCAAGGCCATCGATTTTTACAAGCCTGTGCTTTTTTTCAGATGACTAGGCAGAGAAATCCGTGGTTCTTAACTTGTCATGGTTCTTCCTTTCCTAGGTTTTTTTTCAGCCAGGAGAACAGAATGATCACACTCACGGTAGCTTTCAGTAGAGATCGAGATAAAATTTATCTTCCTTTGCTCTCCGCATTTATGGTTCAGTTTTTTCGCAGAGAGCTTGTAGTTGGGATAAAGTTTCACGGACCTATTGTTTGAATCATTGAATGCACAAATTGAGCCGGTGAAGAAATTTGTTTGCTTTAGCAAGGATGCAAATATACGTACCTTTCTGAAGAAGTGCTGCTATCTTGATGTGGAAAAGTGCGTTGCACATGACTTCACCCTACTAACTATTATTTAGAATTTCTTATCGTATTTGACTTTTCAGATACGAAATGGATCATGTTTTCACAAGTCTGCTCAACAATCATGCACCAATTGCAATATTAATTATTTGAACTTTTGATTGCATGTTTTAGTGTCAAAAAATCAAGTACTTCATACTGTGGATACTCCAGATTCCTCAACTTGTACTCTAATTTCATGTTTATGTCTGCTTATTATTGTCAGGGAATTTAAGGCAGTTGATGCTTGCTTGTTATTTGTGTGGCAGATATGGGACTTCAATTTGGGAAGGTCAAGGGATCACGATGAGAAGTCTGCTCTTGAAGTTGGATATTTTTCTAACCATGGAGGCTTTATGATTAAGAGTTATAGTGACATGCTTAAGGAAATTTCTTCGGGGGCAACTAAAGATCTGGAAGATATTTATGACTCAAGATACTGCTCAACTGCTGAAGATATCATGTCCTCTAATACCTGTCAGTTGTCATCGAAAAATGTAAGTCTTCTCTCCCCAGTGTTCCATACCCTAATGGTTGCTTGCTTGGTGTGCAGCTGTGTCTATCCAGAACATGTGGAAAGTTCACTGTAGTAACAGTGTCATCTATGTGTTGTTAACCAGTAGCCCATGTGATGTGATAGAAAATAAGATTAATGGCCATGTATGTGAAGGCATTACTTATCTCACACGTATAGTAATTTCTTATTTTTCTTCTCTTTTCAGAAAAAAAAGATATTTTCTTCATATCACTATAGCACTAAATGCACAGGAGCATAGTCAAACGGACCAAATACTTTTCTGATTAAAGATGCCATTCGTATAGATGAGCATCATCCTTTAATTGTATATCTCAACTTTGGCCCATCAAGAAATAATTAGCTAGCTTAGCTTCTATGATGAAGTCCTCTGGCTTGAGCTAAGGAATCTAGACAGTATTTTCAAGATAAATTTTTGCTTGGTAAAAAACTTGTTGATCAAAGCTTCAAGGTCAAAAAAATACGGAAAATCAGGTGCCTGAATAGTTCACAAAACTTCTAAAAGCTCATATATGTTTACAGAATAGGTGCTCCACATGTTTGATAGCTTGGTGCACCACTTGCTGCTGCATCGACAGCATAACCCAGCTTTTGCTGATGTTGATGCACTACTTACTGTTGAATGCGTTCAAGCAGTCATGCTCATAATTGGATATAGATCTTATCTTCTAAAGGGATATGGTCCCATATGGTATGAACCCGTTGAGCTGTTTTCGGTCACCAGGATTGTTATGGGCCACCATACATATCCTCTGGTCCACCAAGTCATGGAGGCATCTTGTCTGTTTTTGAAACAATAAAGGCCGATTTTGTCACTTAAAAATCGCCGCACAATGCCCCCACCACATGTTCTTGATTTTGCATCGTTTTAGAGTTGTACCACAAGTCCCTATCTGAGTCCTTTCAAAGATAATAATTTCTCTCTTTAGGCCACTGTACAGTAGAGTTTTCAGCATGCCTGGCTTCTGATATTAGCTGAATTTTGCTCCTCATCAGGTGAGCACCGGGAGCAACAAACGGAAGCTGAGCTCATGTGCCTCGACGATGGATGGACCAACAACCTCTGGGAACCATGTACCCACTTCAGGACCAACAGTCACCAGGGAGATCTCCTTCGGGGATCAAACGGTCTCCGCCCCTGCAGCTGAGAGGCCTGCCGTGAGGATCGACAGCGAGACGCTTGCACAGAACAGGAACAGCGCTATGCAGCGGTACAGGGAGAAGAAGAAGAACCGCAGGCATGGATCTATGACCCTTACCTGCCTGCTGTGCTGACAGCAACTTCTCTTCAGCGGTATTAAAAGACTGTTCCAGTTTACTCATCACATGTCTATCCATCACTGGTTCGTGCAGGTATGAGAAGCACATCCGGTACGAGTCGAGGAAGCTGAGGGCAGACACGAGGAAGCGGGTGAAAGGGCGGTTCGTCAAGTCGACCGAAGCGCTGAACGCCGGTTACAGCGGATGAGCCAGCCATATGTCTTGTCCTGTGAAGACCTAGTTTGCGTGCCTGCGCTATGTGCAGTAGCAATGGAGAGCTACTACTATGTGGACTCTGGAGGTGGTACCAGAGATGCTATGGCGAAATCGCTACGCAGTGTTGAGTCTGCCAAGTTTTGCGTTGAAGCAATCGTGGTCATTGGGCAGTCAACTCCAGAGATTGCACGGTATTGCTTGTAAGATCGAGACGACCCCCTCCCTTTGCTGTTGCCATCATCAGAACAGAAATATGTAGCTTACATTCAGTACTGATTTACCATGCATGTGGTCTTACTAGCTACGATCCAGCGCCAGATGCGTGAGTTTGCAGTGAAGTACGTATTTTTGTTTTGATATATCCGGTCGTTTTGCCATCTTGAATCCCTGATTGTGTTACCCATATGCATATCTTAGGACACATGTCAATGATGTCTAGAGACAAATATGTACACACTTTGCACTAGTTCTTACAAACTAGTTAGGCTACCAAACATGTATGTATATATGTATACATACACGTATGGTATCATCATCTGTCCGTATAGCAGTCGTGGTATATTGCAAGAAAATTAATTTAGTCGAGATGAATATTGTTGCTAATTATCTGGGTGCCGGCGGGGGCGGTTCCCTGGGGAAGCGGGAGAGGCTGGAGGCGACGCCGAAGGCGACGAACGCGACGAAGGCGAGCGCGAGGGAGACGGCGCCCATGTCGCAGTAGTGGCGGTACAGGCGGCAGACGGCGTACCAACCGCTGGGCTCGTTCCCCCACATGGCTATCGACCCCACCGCCCCGGCGCCGGCGGTCGACGCCGCCTGCAGGTTCACCGTGAACTGATCCATGTGGTGCAGCCAGTGCTTGCTGACGAGCCTCTTCGCGAAGACCGCCGTGAGCAGCGCGTAGGCCGCGCAGGCGAAGTTGATCGCCACAAACGCCCTGCAATGCACAAAGTTTTTTCGTAAGTTGCGATGCATAATCGCCGGTCAGTGTCGTCTGTCTACCACAATGCCGTCGATCGATGGCAAGAAAATAGCAGTAGCAGATCCCAACAGTATGCAATGAATAATCTGCGTATGATCTATTTATGTATCTTGAGGTATAATACGTACTCCCAGACGGCGAACATCTTGAAGGTGACGGTGATGCCCCAGCGGTCCTGCCTGTTGGTGGCCACGACCACGGCGGCGGCGAGCGACGCCGCTAACGCCAGCAGCCGGAGCGCCACCGTGGTCCTGACGTGCGCGGCGGAGGCGGCCCGGGTCGTCGTCGTCTTCACCACTACCACCTGCGACTCCAGCTCCATCGTCATCGTCGCCGGCGTCGCCGTCCGATCAATGCTCTTCTATACACAAGAGATCGAACCCCCCCGTTGACACACGAGAGGATCGCCAACAACTAACAGCAGCTAATGTCGGAGCCTGCATACACACGAGATATATATATACGCAGTACAACAGATTGACGTGTCTATCTGTCGGAATGCCTCTGAGAACGTTGGACTCTCTCGCGTACTCGTCGTATCGTATGTTCTCCCATCTCAAGGTGAAAGGAGATATATACGTCCACGTAGGATCTTGTATGTAGATTTAAATTTAAAAATAATTAATTAAACAAGATGATGTTTGACAACGTTGGGACTGTCTTAGCAAACGTTGCATTTTTTTTCCCTGCAATATAATGCAAATGGATCTGCTATAGGGGGCATGCCCGAAGAAATACTGCTGTTGGAGAACAAGGCACGCAGCACGTAACGTGTAAATTTGATGGAATTGGAGTGTGTCGTAGCCCACCCAAGTTGGGGTGCGGCCCGGCCCAAGATTGCAGACCGTCATGCGCTTCTCCTGCATTCTTCCGAAACAGCGACTTGCCAGCCCACAAACAACACGAAGCCTTCTTGGCCCATGACATCGCAACCATAAAATGTACTCCATCCATTTATTGGGGTAGAGAGAGGCGAAATTTCTCTTTTTCCTCTCGGATCTGTGAAAGGAATGAAGGATAGGATAGAGGCTGAGGAAAATGAAGATATTGAGATGAGATCGGCGGGCTCTCTAGTGGAGTACCGCTAGGAGCAATGAAAACCTTAAGCTGGAACTGTCGTGGGATTGGCAATCCCGCGACAGTTAAGGAACTTCGCGATCTTGCGAAGGAATATGCCCCCTCGGTCCTGTTTATCATGGAAACACAAATCAAGAAATACCGAGTGGAGAATTTGCGATATATTCTTGGTTTTGATAATAGCTTTGCTGTTAATAGTTCTGGTAGGAGTGGAGGACTTGGTATTTTTTGGAACAATGATGTGGTGCTATCTATCCAGAAATATTCAAAATATCACATTGATACAATAATTTCAGAGCACGGGAAGGATCCTTGGCGCATGTCCTTTATTTATGGTGAGCCAAATAGATCTTTACGGTATCGCACTTGGGATATAATGAAGCAAATGAGAAGTGATACAGACCTGTCTTGGGTGTGTATTGGTGATTTTAATGAAATTCTTAGGAGAGAAGAACAGATGGGTCCAAACGAAAGGGAGGAGTATCTCATGGATGGCTTTCGGGATGCAGTGGATGTGTGTCAGCTTTGTGACATAGGTTATATTGGTTTGGATTGGACTTTTGAAAAGAAAGTGGCAGGTGGTCGCTTTGTTCGGGTTCGTCTAGATAGGGCTTTTGCTTCACCTAACTGGTGTGCTCGTTTTCCTCTTGCTGCAGTACAACACCTTACAGCAGTTAAATCTGATCATTGCCCTATCCTCCTATCTTTTGTGCCATATGAAAGGAATAACTATGGATGTGGTCAAGGGAAGCCATTCAGATATGAACTAATGTGGGAGACAGATGTGAGGCTATCTTCAATAATTGAGCAAATTTGGAAGAATGGGCAACACTGTAACTCTGTAAAGGATATGAAGATTAAATTATTCCATCTTGGGGAAGAACTCAAGTCCTGGGGCGGAAAGACTTTTGGTGCTGTTAGGAGGGAGTTGCGGAATCAGAAGAAAAAACTAGAGCAATTGTGTGCTGACCCATCTAGAAATACCGTGTCAGAAGAGGAACAAAAGGTAGTGGATCGTATTATTCTGTTGAATTATCAAGAGGAAATTATGTGGAGACAACGATCACGCATTACTTGGCTTCGTGAAGGAGATAGCAACACCAAGTTTTTTCACCAGAGAGCAAGTAGGAGAAGAGCAAGAAATCGAATAATCAAGCTCAATCGACCAGATGGGTCAGAGTGTACAAATATGGATGAGCTGCATGAAATGGCGATGGATTTTTATCGCAACTTATTTGAGTCTGAAGGCACATCTAATATGCATATTGTACTTGATCATATTCCTCGTAAAGTGACCGATGAAATGAATCTTTTTTTGTGTGCTCCTTCTGTTGAGAGTGAAGTTAAAAATGCACTTTTTCAAATGTTTCCAACTAAATCGCCAGGTCCTGATGGCTTTTCTGCTCATTTCTTCCAACACAACTGGGATGTTTGCGGTGAAGATTTAACAAGGATAGTGCTGAATGTTCTCAGTGGAGATGAAGTGCCAACTGAAATCAATAGTACGTTCATTGTTCTAATCCCAAAGGTACAAAATCCAGTATCCTTGAGCCAATTTCGACCGATTAGTCTATGCAATGTGATATATAAAATTATATCCAAAGCTCTGGCAAATCGATTGAAAAAGGTTCTCTCGGATATCATCTCTCAAGAGCAGTCAGCATTTGTCCTTGGTAGAAAAATTACTGACAATGTCCTGTTGCATATGAATGCTTGCACTTTATGCGCACTAAACGGTCCAAAAGAAATGCTCATTGTGCCTTGAAGCTGAATATGTTAAAAGTCTATGATAGAGTTGAGTGGAACTACCTTGAGGTAGTAATGCTGCAATTGGGCTTTAGTCGAATTTGGGTGGATAAAATTATGAAGTGTGTTAAATCAGTATCCTTCTCAATCTTATTTAACGGAGAACGTCTTGAAGAATTTAAACCTTCTCGAGGAATTAGACAAGGTGATCCTATTTCTCCATATTTATTTCTACTATGGGCTGAAGGACTATCAAGCGTTCTCAAAGGAGCGGGTGAAAATAGTGGGGTCTAGGGAATTGAGATATCATGTACGGCTCCACAAATCAACCATCTCTTGTTTGCTGATGATAGTCTCTTATTTTTCAAAGCAACAACAAGCAATGCTCGAGTAGTGCATGAATCTCTAACCAAGTATTGTGAAGCATCTGGTCAAAAAGTGAATCTGGAAAAATCATCAATCTTTTTCAGCAAAGGATGTAAGCAAATGATTCGAGATGAAATTAAGACTATAACTCATGTGAAAAATGAGTCACTGAATGAAAAAATATTTAGGTTTACCTACTGAGGGTGGCAGAACAACTAATGGAACTTTTAAGTATCTAAAAGATAGAGTTTGGAACAAAGTGCAAGGATGGATAGAACAAACATTATCAGCCGGAGGAAAGGAAATTTTAATCAAATCTGTCGCTCAAGCAATTTCCACTTATACTATGGGTTGCTTCAGGTTGCCAAGGGGTTTGTGCAATCACATAAATTCTCTGTTACGCAATTTTTGGTGGGGAAGTGCAAATGGCAAAAGGAAAACAAATTGGGCGTCTTGGGAAAAGATGGTTCAACCGAAATATATGGGTGGATTGGGATTTAGAGATATAGAAATCTTCAATCTTGTGCTTCTTGCAAAATAGGCATGGCGCCTTCTTGCTAGGCTAGAATCACTTTGCTCTCAGGTTCTTAAATCAGTTTATTTTCCATCAAGTGATCTTCTTAATGCTCCTCTTGGGAATAATCCATCTAAAACCTGGAGGGCCATATGTGATGGAATAGAGGTTTTGAAACAAGGGTTGATTAAAGGCATTGGTGATGGTGAAAGCACAGAAATCTGGAACTGCAATTGGATACCAAGGATGGGCATGTGTAGGCCTATATGTTCAAAAGTAAATAACCCTCCAACAAAAGTGTGTGAACTAATTGACCATACCACTATGACATGGAAGTCTGAGTTAGTGAAGCATGTTTTCCATCAAATTGATAGTGAAGCAATTCTTCAGGTTCCTTTAAGCATGAGAAAACATAAAGATTGTTGGGCTTGGCATTATGAGAAAAATTGTCTCTTTACTATACGCTCTGCTTATCGAATGTTGATTGAGGCTAAGAAAAGTAGGGAGGATTACTGTAACGTCCTGCCTCCTCGAAGCCAGGCCCACTTACATTCGGCCGCTTATTAGGATATAGACTGCCCTCACAGTCTAACACTAGTCTTTTCTGTGCACTTTGTCCTCACTCGTGCGCACCCGGGAAGACTTCTCGGTCGGTCACCCATCCCTAAATTGCTCCAGGTCAAGCACGCTTAACCTCGGAGTTCTTTAGTGATGAGCTTCCAGAAAAAAAGTTACAACTTGTTGGTACGAGTATCCTATTAATCCTATTAAGCCCTGGGCCGGAGTGCTACATACTCACCCCCTTAGGAGACCGACGTCCTCGTCGGTCAACCCCAGGCCAGGAACTTCCCCTCTTGGCCACGTCCGTGTGTCCAATGCTCTGATACCATTTGTAACGTCCCGCTTATTAGGATATAGACTGCCCTTATAGACCAACACTAGTCTTTTCTGTGCACTTTGTCCTCACTCGTGTGCACCCAGGAAGATTTTTCGGTCGGTCACCCATCCTTAAATTGCTCCAGACCAAGCACGCTTAACATCGGAGTTCTTTAGTGATGAGTTTCTAAAAAAGAAGTTACAACTTGTTGGTACGAGTAACCTATTAATCCTATTAAGCCCTGGGCCGGGGTGCTACAATTACTTTGATGGACGAGTTAATTGTTCTAACTTTGCATCAAGACAAAAAGAATGGAAAAAACTTTGGAGTTTGAAGCTGCCATAAAAAATTAAGGTATTCTGTTGGCGTATTGCTTTGAATTCAATTCCAACTGTGAGTGTGCTGAAAAGCAGGAACCTGGAAACTACATCTCATTGTAAAATTTGTGGAGCTGATGATGACATGGGAACATTCCTTGCTTTTTTGCACAATGTCAAAATGTGATTGGGCTTTGCTGGATGAGGATGTTGCAGATTTAATTTCTCATTTGCGTATCTCTGATCCAAAACAATGGGTTACTTTTATGTGCTGCAATGTTCCTCAAGCTGATGGGATACAAATCCTTGTTACTTGTTGGGCAATATGGTAGGCAAGAAGGAAGGCAATTTACGAGGGAGTCTTTCAGAATCCTTACTCAATCATGGTCATGATCAATCGACTGATTGAAGAATTTGAAACGGTGAGGGGAATGGAATTTAAGAGTGGGAAGCAACTTCAATGTGAACAAAAAACTAGGCATTGGAAAGCACCGGAACAAGGTAAATATAAAATAAATACAGATGTTGTTGTAGACCAAGCAGGATCCAAAGGAGCTATTGGAGTGGTTTGTCGCAATGATCGTGGGCAGTTCATTGCAGCTAGTGCTATGGTTATACCAAATATAACTGAATCTAAGACTCTTGAAGGAATGGCTTGCTTGGAGGCACTAGCTCTTGCTGAAGACTGTGGTATTCGAAAAATTATAGTGACTTCTGATTGCCTAAATATTGTGAGAAACATAAATGAGATGCCTCTTTGTGCTTATGTGATGATCCTCAAGGATATTCAGGAAAGGGTTAAATCCTTTGATTGTGTGCGTTTTGTACATGAAGATAGGGAATGTAATAGGGAGGCTGATCGTTTAACTAAATATGCATGTTCTCTTGGGGCTGGCCGTCATGTGTGGTTTGGCTCTCTTCCTGTATTTCTGAATGTAAACATTTCAACTGAGCAATAAATGTCCCTATCTTCCACTCAAAAAAAAAATCCATTTATCAGGGCCGTATTAGAGTCCGGTGCAATGACCAAGGAGAGCCAGCGCATGCAGCATTCCGCTTTAATTAGCCCACTCCTTAATTAGCCAGCGCATGCCACTAGGGTATTTCAACCAACAGGAGACGGCGCCACATCAATTGCTGCATGGTATACAAGGAGTTTCTTATCGTAGGTCGAGCACGGACGCCTGGAGACGTGGTCAGTAGCTAATACGACCCGATTAATGGAAACTTTTTTTTGCTAATACGACCGCAATTTTTGGATGAAGTAAGTAATTATTAGAGAATCTAATATTCTAATGTTCTTCTAATGTTCAAAGCTTCTAGAGATATTTTAGTTCTCATTTCACAGTCTCCTTTTCAGATATTTTAGTTCCCTTTTCACAGTAATTTGTCTATGGTAACTTTCAGAGCTTCAGAAGATTTTGTTATTCCTCCTATCCTTTAGAGTTGAGTACCACAATTCAGGCTACCTCAACATTCGTGCCTTTTAGGTTTCACCACCCCAGCATTCATCCAGAGAAGGTTCAGGCGCAAATCCTGACAGCTAAGATCGCATAGCGAATTCATAGTTGGATCACATAATTTACCAACACCTAAGCGTTTCAGTTTTGCCAAAACGTAGCTCTGTAGTCACCAGCCTGAATTCTCAGTCGGATGACATGACTTCAGTTCTGATCGGTTCAACATTTCAGCTCCAGCAAAATGCATCACAGATCCATTATCTTTTTTCTCTGTATCATATAGGTCCATTACCTTTAAAAGTGTAGTTTTGAGTCTATTCCTTTTTCTCTCTGTATCATATAGGTCCATTATCTTTAAAAATATAATTTTAGGTTCATTAACTTTTCCCTCTGTGTCATATAGGTCTATTACTAAATTAAATAATAATTCAATTATATTTAAAAATATATATTATAAAATAAATCAATTAAAGTATATAAAATAATATAAAAAATAGAAAAATAAAGGATCCAAATAAAAGATCATTAGTGAATTAAATATAATTACTTCGTATATTAAGTATAGATATTCATATTAAATATCTACTTTGTGAATATTTAATATGAATATCTATACTTAATATACGGAGTATCAGTTATCTATATTCGTAAGGAATATGTACATGATAAAATATTTAAAATTTAATTTTACTATAACTAATGATATTAGTTTTAGTATTACTAACGATGTGTTCAATGAAACTATTAAAAGCTCTCTGATAAATGATTAATGTGAAAGAATAAAATATTTAATATGCACATAACAATATTAACTTTAATTTAGTTTGTTATATGATTTAATTTGGATCCTATATTTGTTTCTAAAAATTATATTTAATTCACTATTATGTGTATATACTTAATATACACATAATAAAATATTTAAAATTTAATTTTACTATAACTAATGATATTAGTTTTAGTATTACTAGTGATGTTTTCAATAAAACTATTTAAAATCTCTCTGATAAATAATTAATGTAAAAGGATAAAATATTTAATATGCATATAACAATATTAACTTTAATTTGGTATTATCATATGAATTAACTTGGATCCTATATTTGTTTTTAAAAATTATATTTAATTAACTAATGATCCTTTATTTGAATCCTTTATTTTTTCTATTATTTATATTATTTTATATACTTTAATTGATTTATTTAATAGTATATATTTTTTAAATATGATTGAATCATTATTTAATTTAGTAATAGACCTATATGACACAGAAAGAAAAGATAATGGACCTAAAATTATACTTTTAAAGATAATAGACCTATATGACACAGAGAGAAAAGGTAATGAACTCAAAACTACACTTTTATAGGTAATGAACGTATATGACATAGAGAGAAAAAGGAATAGACCTGTGGTGCATTTTGCTCTTTCAGCTTTGCCAAATGACAGCCAGTGTTCAGAAACATGACAAAGCCCCCAACGGTTTCAAAATCAGGAGGAAAGAACATATAGGCAGACCATTAAGGAGAACTAAATGATGCATTTTATTGGAACATTAATCTGTACACTTTTTGCTGGCGAAAAGATGAAATGGCTGGTGGCCTAGTTAGTCATGGTAAAATATTTACAGATTCTTTTTGGGCGCAACAGCAGCAGCACAAGCTATACATGAGACGGGATGGGAACATAGTGACCATCAATCAGTTGCTGATGTCAAAGTACTTGGGATCGGCGGGGAAGTCATGCTCCACTCGCAGCTGCAACAAAGATGAAACCTGTCACATTGAATTCTATAGATTTAACAGAACAAGAAACACAATAAGGAACAGTCAAATTGCCACGGATAGGCTATTAGAGCAAGCTTCAATAATCGTTCCAAAATTATTCTAAGGAAGGCTAACAAGATGGTCTAACGTCAACTATAGTAAATAACATAATATCATATTAAGCACATGTGCATTTTATCCAACCAACTAAACTGACCCTGACTGATGACGGAAGGAACAAATGAAAAGGTAAAAACTTCAACAACAACGGAAGTTTTTGTGTACCTCGCCTTCATCTGCATCTGAGTGCCTTTGAGGAAATACAACTCTAAGATCATTGTAGAGATAGAACCTCCGTTCTTCCTCAGGTACTGTATTGTTGCTATATGGTGCCGATGATGGATCAGATTTGCACCGAAGCATTGATTTCGAGGATTTCTTAGAGGGGCACAGAAATCGCAGGTGCAAAGCATAGCGAAGCACAGCTCCACCTGAACTATCATTGATCTTGGGTGAGCAGCATGATTTCTTCTCTCCTATGCCAAACTTGTTCATTTGACAGCAGCAACCATCAGAATCAGAATGGTATTTCTTATTTCCAAGAGAACTAGACTTATTTGATTCATTAGAATCACTATCCAATGATCGACATCTTGCTTTCGGATCTCCTTTTTCTGATTCGTCATTTGAGTTGCAGTTCTGTCCACCGCCACAGCCTACAAAGACAAACAGAAAAATTAGCACCAACTCAATGTCAACAGTTTGGATGCAACCATTATTTGGTATCAGGCCATCAGCTGATTACATTCAGAACATAGAGTTCCCCGTTCACTAGGTTCACTTCCACATGAAACTGACTCAGAAGATTTGGGCCCAACATTAACATTGCAAGTCTTGCTTCCTTCTTCCACTGGATTAGAGGGTAAGACAGAGGGGGAGAGTATGACCTTTTGCCGCATGAAAGTCTGTCTCGTTACACAATAAGAGAAACAAGATGAGAACGGATGACAGAAAACAAAAACAAAACTAGTCATTGTGATTTATAAAGCAGCTGTCGAAAAATCTAGCATTTGATCCCTCTGAGAAGGTCAAAGCATGTCCATTCCAGGCCTCAAATACTTTCAGGTACGCATTAAACAATAGATTACTTGCACTGCCAAATTCCAAATTGGCTTATTTTTCCAATGCTTGGTTAAGGGAAAATCACTTGGCAGATCTAATATAGAGTAAGACTTTGTAACATATACTACACTCCTATACACATGATAGACACCATACTCTCACCCAGTAAAAAAAAGGATGTACCTATATATTTCACATATGGGTCAGCAAGAAATTAGGTAAAAAGATGATCATACGGTGAGCATTCACTTCTTTTTAGTATGCAATGAAAAATATTAGTCCAAGGTCATAAAACATAATAATGAAAAATATTAGTAATTCTTGTACCTTGGTTCCAGAAGGCATGTCACTCAAGTCATAGTTGCAGAAGAAAGTATGAAGTGGAGTCTTCTCTGGGTTGCTCACCACCTGTCGAAGTCAATTTTTTTATTTCAATTGTACAGAGACACAGTATACAACTCCAGAAAATGGGCAGAAGTGAAAGTGTAAATCAGATCATGTAAATCTTCGCCTTTATTGACTGCTGTGAGGAACTCTACCACCACAAACAATAACAAAACATCATTTGCCCAAGTTGCCTAGAGATCCCAGCAGTAGCCAGATATATATGTAAAAGAGCATACGTTCAAACATAAACAAAATTATTCAAAGTAAAGTTGCAAAGAATGGAGGGGGTGAAATTAAAAGGTCATTTGCGTGATGCAGTGAGGTACAAAGAAGACTAAATTATGCTTTTGAGAAATTGCCTATAGACATAACACTGAGGGGAGGATATTTATTCTAAAAAAGAAAGAAATGTCCAGTATTATGCAAGAATTCAGTGTTCTTGTCTGTATAAATTTCATGCAGCAAGGGAGGCTTTAATTGTGCTTCATCTCAGCTGTCAACAGTTCTATCAAAGCAAATGCAGACAACTCCATTGTCAAGGATATTCTGATGTCAACAGGCCTTGTCACTCTAGGTAACTTATGAACGAGTTAAAACAGAGGAAAAAAGCATAAACCAGTGCACGACAAAGAACAACGATTTCACCAAAATTGAACTGGTCAAAGGTCAGAATGATATTAATGTTAGGGATCCGAAACAATTTAGTACCAGTTGTATGCGACCCTTAACAGGGATGCGTAAACGACTCTTTGCTGATCGCGAATCATTATTACTGTAGCTTCTTTGGAGCTTCGGGCTTTTGCTGTTATTCGAAGACAACCTCCCAGCAAGATCAATAGAAGAATAGTACAATAAGGAGCTATCCTCATCGATGCTTGTTACTGAGAATGGAAGTTTCTGAGTTGTGGGGAAGAAACTACCACCAGTGACATTTAGAACAGCCAAGAAACCATCAATTGTCTGCATTCAGAGACAATATGAAATCAAATTCAACAATCAAGGGCCTGTACATTTTAGTAAGTAGACAAGAAATTAGAGACCTGACTGTCTTTTCCATACGAGTATCGACCAGACAAAAGGGACTCCTCAAAGGAGCCAACCAGTGACCTCCTTACATGCAAAGACAAACTCCGACCATAACCAGTTCGAGGAGATGTAGGTCGGGGAGATGTAGGGGAAGATTCAGGGCCCCAATTTCTGTATCTTCTCAATGAACTCCATTTAGGAGTCATGACTTCAAGTTCATCATGTAACAAGTTAGTTCCTTTTGATACCGCCTGCATCCTAGCTCGGTCAGAACCTCCAGTTTCCTTTAAATCTAGGAAGTCATTCTCAAGATCTTTCATTATACATTTTTGGGATCCTGAATCCTTAATTTTGTTCATATATTTAGGGCTGAGAGGAGACAGAGAAAGAGGAGAATGTGCTAATTTTGCACTAGCTGCTAGATGATCATAATAGGATACAGAATCCTTGCTCCCAAGTAAAGGGCCATCAGTGAATGAATTAGAATTGCTTCTAGTAACATCCCATTCTGGGCTCCAGCTAGAGCACCTAGAGGCTGGAGTATCCCGCGCTTCAAAAGAATTGAGGCATCCTGTGTTGGCTTTTTTACTATCTTGGAAGCCAGTACTGTATAGTTTATCGGCTGAATCAGAATGCCTAAATCTAGAATCACCAGAAGAAAGATTGAGCATATCACCATTGAACTGTTTAGGGAGCACATTTTTCAATGGAGACAGCAGTCTCTTCCTTGCCTGAAGTTCATGCTGATCAAGTGGCAAATGGCAATTACTGTTGACCAGAGATGAATCGACCACATTTGTTTCTGTTCCATCAGAACCTCCACAACCAGAATCAAAGCCCACAACCCTTCTTGCCGGCATGTGGACAGAAGGCACCAATTTGGGAAAAGATCTAGAATTTCCATCCCTTGAATTGATGTTTAGTCCACGGAGGTCTGCGTGTTCAAATTCAAGACTGTCTTTAGAATACCCATTTGGTTCATTCGGACCATCTAATGTGGTCTTTCTATTAAAATCACCTATCAATGGGTATGAAAGCACCCTGCTGCTAGAGCTCCCCGCAGGAAGCCCATCCAAATCGCAGGCACTAACTCCTCCAAAATGTAGAGGACAAGAAATAGAGGTGCGCAATGTTGTTGGCGCATCATCATTGACTGTCGAAGGTTGGGGTAAACCCATTGCAACCTAGTTTGGAATAGCACCTAAAATGTACTTAATTCAAGTCCTTTTGATGTCCTTCAGAGTCCGTATTTCAGTCCCCCAGAATACCAACTAATGTCCAAGAATCATCTACTGAACTCAAATCAATATAGGAAGGGTAGAACTACACTCATGGCGCCTCCGAACAAAGGATACCATCATCTTTGCGCTGCTACTACGGCAACTGGACATGAAGCACAACTTGGACCCTGAACACGCAACCAGAAACCTGGGATGAACCATGCCCATCACACATCACGGTCCTGCAGAAGCAAATCCAAGGGCATTAGATATTTCACCATACAGCTGAGCTGAGTTAATGCCATGAGCTAGTATTACTTCATTCAGTTCATAAAAGGAAACTGTCAGGTTGTCGAACTTCTACTTGCTGCCTCAGAGTCAGAGATAGCAAGTGAACAGCCAACTACGGTTGCATCAATACCAACTAAACACTAATCATGAAAAATAGAGACTATTGCTGCTGCACATAAATCAAGACAGTAGACGTTCACCGCATAAATATGTTAGCACTCTGTATGTTAGCACTCTGGAAACAAGCAAAATTGAAGATAAACCAAAAGTCGCATTCGGACTGGGGAACCCCAGTTCGATTCAAGGAGAGACTTCACAGTAGCTGTAAGCGCAAGAAAGAAGCACAGATTTTGGGCGAACACAAGAACAGCTCTATTATCGATCGGGACAAGCAGACCAAGTTACCACAGAACAAATAACTCAACAGAGCCCAAGACGACAAGAGAAATTTCAGAAACCTAAACCAAAATTACTTGATATAAATCAGGACGCCATACGCCAGCCTACCTGACAGACCAAACAGAGAAATCAACCGCATGGCCGTCGAACGGAATCGGGTCTTCAGCGATGGGACTGCTTCGATCCGATCGCTAGAAATAGAAGTCGGGGATGCAATCCGGGCCGATTCCTCCTGGTTTCTTGGATTCCCCTCAGTTTATCCCCCTCTCCTTCCTAATCTTTTCCTCTCTCCCTTCCCTTCCCTTCCCTTCCCCTTATTGTGTTCTTGGCTGCTCCACCCCTCCTATCTTCTCAAATGGTGGCTAATATAATTGAGCAACAAGACACGCGTCGTAATCAGAGATTCCTACGGTGGGAAGCGCTGGATTAGTAGCGCTGGTAGCATCTGGTAGTTTCCAATCCGGCGGAAGGAAGGCTGTTTCGGTTTGGCTTGTGTTTAGTTGGTACTCCGTATTCTGTTGTTCGACGCGACGACGCCCATGGATAAATGTTTCCCGAGGACTCACGTCTCGCATTTTGGTCCCCGAGGTCCTCTGATTTTGTTTTTTGAATTTCATATCTTCCGATTTGGAAAAAGGAGCAGTGGTTGGCACCCCGCACCCTAGGCTTCTTTTATATATCCTACCCCGCTTGTGGCATATCTCAAGATTATGATGATTATGATTTCAGCCTCTCCTGATTCCCAATGCAAGCAACTTATTGGATAAGCTACAAGGGTTCCCTCGCTTTCTTAAGTTGTGCTCGTCTTTGCCAAATCTAACGGCTCATGGAAGGTCTAAGGTGGGGATAGATTTGGTAGCGGAGAAGGGGGAATAGATTGTGGCCACAACCAAGAGGGAGACTATATTGTCCGTCGAGGAAATTGACCCTGACTTTTGTGTAACGGTGCTTGTTGGGGATACGTATGTTGATCTCATAAAGTGGCACTAACATGAGGAGCACTCGTATGGTGGAGGGGACTTTCGTGCATAGAGCTTAGGTGATGGATGGGAGCTTAGGGCAATGGAGGGGTATTTGGAGCCGTCGCCGATGCAAAAAAAAAACTCTTACTCTTAGAGTATCAAGCTTGGCTTATGGCAAGCAAACATGTGGAGAGTAGTGCAGTTGACGGTTGCAACGTCAACAGTGGTGGAACTTGCATCCAAATCAGGGGGCATTTGTAGACGAAGCGATGAACAAGCAACTAACCTTAGCGAGTGTGGTTGACAGTTGCAGCGTCAATAGTGTGGAGCTTGCATCCAAATCAGGGGGGCATCTGTAGACAAAGTGATGAACAAGCAACTAACCTTAGTCACCGAGTGTGTGGAGCTGCATTGAGAGATGTGTAGCAGTTGCTTACAGCTACCTCAAAAGACATAGCCATGGTGATGGAGCAAATTAGAGAATACATAGAGGCCGAGTATCTTTATTAAAAAAACATAGATACTGAGTGAATTGTAATGCTTAATTACATATACACATCAAACTAGACTGACTAGGCAAGTGTGTTAGTGGCTTGAGTCTCTATAAATTTGCATAAAGCAAGAGAGGGGGCATCGCCAAGGATTGGTCTCCACGTAGCTCCGCCCCGTGGTCGCAACCACAAAAATCTAGAAGCGGATAGGACATATATCTTATTATCCACTGATAACCATATATGCTAAAGGTTTGTTATACAAGCAACATTTTCGTGATTCTAAAGTCAAGACAAATATTGCTCGCATTAAGAATAGATATCACGTGTTCATTAAATCATGTATATGTGTCATGTGTGTAGAATAGAATGAAATTGTTATTATGAAAAATCGTACAAGCAAGGTTGAGAAACATTGCCTTATTTTTTAAGATAGTACCTTTTTCTGCCAGAAATGATAAGAAATCAAATATGTTTTGAAGTAATGAATGTGTAACGCTATCCTTTATCTTAAAAAAATGAATATTTAAAATTAAATTTTTTAAAAAACTCGTGCTCTGACAAAATATACGTATATCTTCACCACTCGAATTTGGATGCTGTTATCGTAGGCTTCTCTTCCTTTGTGAAGCTGCGAGTGTACGTGAGAGCAGCGTGCACAAAAGAAAACACTAGTTTGCAGAGGGTTTATCTGTGAAAGCAATGTGAGGGAAAAAAAAAAGAAATGAAGCGCGTGGGGACCACAGCAGTTGCGGCTCGGATCCGTACTTTCTCCTTTTGCACCAATCTAAAGGATGGTAATAATTGCGACCTGTGCTCGCTTGAGCTTTCCTCCATTTTTGTTCGTTCCGTCCCTGCCATGCCATCATGACCTGCACTTCTATTTCTTTTTATCTTTCTCGAACTGCGAGCTGCAGTGTCTACTACTGTAGTTCTTTCTTTGAGATTCTCTCCGTTTTTAAATTTGGGTTCGATTTCCATTTTCTTGAAGTGCAATGGTATTAAATTTAATCAAGTATATACAAGAAAATACTCCGTACTGATTATGACATTGGTAAGTATCTATACACTTACCATGGAATATATTTTTCATAGCAAACAGACCTCTACACATAGATCTTAATACTAAGTATTCTCTTAAACTCTGTATATCATATTTTTGTTGTAAGGATAGAACCTATCCACCTTGCGTCTGGACCTTGTCGTGAGCACTGTATTTTTCTAGTTTTGTTATAACATTTATTTTAGAGCATTGTTTTTTAAGTGGCAGACAATATATCCATCGATATAGAGGTGTACACATCTTTGTTTTGACTCGAAGTCTTTTAGATGGATAGAGCGTGAATATATTTTCATAAGGGGGCGTATATATCAATCTCAGAATCTATGTTTTTAGGAGTTAAAATGATTCATTTCGTTTGAACCCATGGTTACCAGGCTGTAACCTGTTTAAAGAACCCAGGAGTTTAATTTTATTTTAAAAAATGGTATCTGATCCGGGGATCGCCTCTGTTCTGCACCGAGCCGCATGTCCGTTCCTTACGTTTTCTTTGATTTGACCGGTGGCATAGGACCGTCCACTATTGCAAGTAGCGGCCAAAAGGCAAAGGATGGACGACGGAGGCATCAAGCTATCCACCATTGTAAACCAAAGACTGGAGGCGTGCAGGCATTGGAGAGAAACGGGTGGCAAGTGCCACGAGTGCCCAAGGGGCCGCCGCCTGATCCACAATGCCATCCGCACCCGCCCGTCCGCCGGTGGTTGACGGCAAGGGGCATCCCTCTCGCGTTCTCCACTCGTGAGCCTTGACCAAGTTGGTGTATCTTTCCAAGGCGAGGAATTGGTCCATCCATGGGTCATGGGGGACACCGACCTCGACCACACCAGACCAGCCCCGCCCCACAGCCCTCAACTTGCACCGCACATGTATTGCTCTGCGACGTCTCCATCTGTTGCGCTTGCTCTCACACTCTGGGTCTGGGATAGAAGTACGTATACCACACCCACACCTGTGCGCATCATACATAGAATCTTCCGCCTGACCATACATGCCGGCTGGGCTTCGTCTTCAAGTGAGGAGAGGACGCGTCGGACACCGCATTATTTGATGTCTCGCCTTCAAGGATTTGCCCGAACCATGCTAAGCTTCCACTCTCGGATAACATCTCCCAGAGTTTGGCTGGCTGGCAGGACCATGGATAGGCAAAGGAGTTTCTAACACTAGAATAGAAAAGACGTTATCAAGAAAGGCGCAACTAGAACCACTATTCAAGGACCTCTGAAAGTTTCCGTTCCCAATACTACATGTTATTGACGCCACCTCGCCTCATGTAAAAACTCATCTCCAGGGGCTGCAATCATTTGTGAACCATAAACAGATGCAGAGTCACGCGCAGCCATCCGGCTGCGGCGGCGAAGACAACGGGACTAGAGTACTGAACACCTCTTGGTGGCTCTACAAAATCAGCTCATGCTAGTTGAGTTGCAGCGGCAGTGGGTACTCATCATACCATTATAGAACATATCTTTCTCGAGTATGGACATTAGACAAAGAAATGCAACAGGCAGGGTTCTGTTGAATTAGGCTGTTGCTGCCATAGGTACGGCTGCTCTGTAGCAAGCACGCTTGGCTGCCCGGACGATGTCATCCACCTGCAAGTGTCGCAATAACAAGGAGTCAAAAGAGGACCACCTACAAATAATGAATCACGTGAACCTTCAGACTAATATCACAGTTACCACGTTCACCTTTTACTACCAGATAAGGCTCCAAAATTGTATCCTAGAAATATTTGCATCTCCCTGTGGCACCTATCAGAGTGTAGACAGTAGCCTACTACTCCCTGTCTTTAAATAAATGATGTTCGAAACAGGATAATTACTTCATTATTCAACTAGTTAGCTTGTTCCTAAACGTCATATATTTAAATACCGGAGGGAGTACTTTACGTATTTTCTAAAGGACCTGTTAACTGTCTGCTATAACTCTCACGCACCACAAATGCAACAATGACTAACTCTCATGTGCTTGACATACCTGAGACCTTGTCTGTTATTTTGGCTATTAGCAAAATGGCTATTGTTTCATCACCTAAATTAGCTTTTGTACCCAACCATGTCGAGGATTGCAAATCAAGCATTAATTGTACAGAATGCAGGTCAAAATAAATTCATGAATGCAAGAGGACTGAAATTTCAGTGCAGCAGTAGTATTGTTTAAGGTGCTACTAGTGAAACTGCTATGCCATTATCTTTGTCAAATAACAAGACTTGTGTAACCACAAATCCGTATGCAAACTATAAATGAAAGCGAAAGGACCAGTATGGACCTGTGGAACAGCCATCCTCTCAAGGTTGGCAGCGTACGGCATGGGCACATCGGCTCCAGCAATCCTCTCAACTGGTGCATCAAGATACTCAAAGCTGTCCTCTACAACAGACATGCTGCAAAGAAGACACATTCCAACCCATTACAAGAGACTTACACCGTAGATTGGGAGGGAGGGGGGATAGAGACAGTCACTGACCATATTTCAGCACCAATCCCATGTTGAGGGAAACCTTCTTCTACGGTTACCAATCTATTGGTTTTCCTCACAGATGCATTAATAGCAGCTCTATCCAGCGGTCTAATCGAGCGAAGATTGATTACCTGAACAGAGAATTACTAAAGAGTAAGCCAACAATGATGGACCCTGCGGGCAAAAGAGATCTGGTAGCACAAGACTGTGGTGTAAAAGAAATACAAAAACAAATTACCTCGGCACTGATACCTTCCTTGGCCAGTATATCGGCGGCCTGAAAAATGACAGAACATAAGAAATGCAATCAGAATCACCAACTAGAGAACTTGGCTTATTGGATCTTCTTCTTTTTGTGAAAATTGCAATAGAATACAGCTATAATTGTTAAAAGGGAATGGCTCGCGTTACAAATATCCAGGCAGAGCCAATCCGCACATGCATGGTGGCACCAAGTGCATGTTGATTTCTTTGATCAACTTTGTCCATGATAGACAAGGTTGGGCACTTGGGCAAGGAAAACCATACTAATGAGGGAAAGAAAGCCTATCTCAGAAGCAAGGGAATGGAAATCATTGCTCACCATTCCCAAAAGCAAGCCAAATACACAGTTATCATCCCACGTAGCTAAGCAAGATTAGGTAAAGAATCCAAAACATGCATTATATAGTATAGGTAGTATATAGATTGATCTAGTTGGAAATACTTGTGTGAAAAATCATCCTTCATAAACAGAGTAACATATACAATTCAGAATCACATTATTGGCCAATAGCGTGTTGAATTCTGATGACTATGAAATACATGGACAAGAATGTAAGTCAACACATGTATAAGCATTAAGCAAACAATTCTTCCATCTACTTAAGAAATCTACATTCACACACCTGAAGAGCATATCCAACCATCTTGGAGAATGCAGTGATAGTGACATCTTTCCCTTGTCGCTCTATCTACATTCATAAAAACAAGAAAAATAAGATTTGAAGAAAATTCATCAAGGGAAGCCTGATCAGATTGAACTCTTCACTTCCACTAGTAAATATAACATACCTTAGCCTTTCCAATCGGAAGGCAGAAGCTAGAATCAAGTACCTCAGCAGAAACAGGAAACGATTCACCATAACTGCAGAAAATGCATTATATAATGAGACATCAACTCAAACAAAACAAACAACATAGAGAATATAGTTGAACAGAGAATGATATTGCATACAGAAGTTCATTTTCAAGGAACACAACAGGATCTGGATCCCTGATTGCTGCTTTTAGCAAACCTCGAGCATCTTCTGCAGAATATGGAGCTAGAACTTTCAATCCGGGAACATGTGCATACCAAGCTGCATAGCACTGCACACCAATAAAGTTAGTAATTCCATCAAAGAGCAGCAACATACCTATCTGTAAATATTTACAGGACTAAAATGTCCATGAGATGACATGCACTGCATAAAGCTTCCTCTTTCTCAATTCTCAGTAAAGACATTTATATTTTATTTCCATTCCGATAACGGTTCTAAAAACTATTACAGTATGGAGATAAGTAATTCTTGCAATGAATTATTTAGTCCTACAATTAATCTATCATTTGTCAATGTATGTCCTAGTACAAGACTTTCAGAACATTAAATCATATGGCATAACTATTTGTCTTCCAAAGAATAACAACAGCAATGGAACAACCATATAGAGGTAAGTTTGTGCCAATAACCTGCGAGTGTTGGGCACCAACTCCAGCAGCAGCACCATTTGGACCCCTGAAGACAATAGGTACAGATATCTGGCCAGCTGACATGTAGTTCGACTTGGCAGCTGAATTAATTATGTGATCAATTGCCTGAATATACAACGGTGTAGTTAAGCGATTTGTTTTTCAGCATATGGAGTTTCTGGTATTCATATTCTCAAAGACGGAGAGCAGTGCCGGAATAACAAACATTATTGTTGCAGAAAATTGTAATTTGTAAAGACAAATTGCTGTGCAAGGAATTGTAATCACCAAACATTCATCAGCAACCCCA
Organism: Bothriochloa decipiens; assembly: GCA_023333625.1. Classification (NCBI taxonomy): domain Eukaryota; kingdom Viridiplantae; phylum Streptophyta; class Magnoliopsida; order Poales; family Poaceae; genus Bothriochloa; species Bothriochloa decipiens. Next base: position 39,704,351 of record CM041643.1, read on the forward strand.
TATCAGATTATATCCCCTCTGATTCAGTAATCAAATTAGAATGAATCATAGTGTTTAGTGGATCTGGCAGATTTTCCCAGATATTCTACCATGTGAAAATAAACTGGAGAGGGAGCTCATGTCACTTTTTGTCAAGAGAATAATGCCTACGGACATGTTAACATGCTGATTGTGTATATAAAACTTTCCTCAATGAGGTGCTACTTAACAAAAATGCATTACAATCGTCAACCATTAGGAGCCATTCTAAGTTTATGCAACAAATGCTTCTTAGAAATAGTAAGCAAACAGAGAAGGACAAAAACAAAGCATGTCGAGGAAATGAGTACAGAAACCAAAAGATATGCCAAGGAGTAAAGAACATATCAAAGCAAACAAATAATTTAATAATTGAATTAGTATGCTCATTTGCAGAAACGATTAACAACTGACCTGCATCGAAAAGTTAAATGTCATGAACTCTACTATAGGTCGAAGACCATGGTAGGCGGCACCAACACCAATGCCAGTGAAACCAGCCTGAACCAAAACAATAAGATCAGTATGAGAATGTGAATGGGTCAACCTGACAGCTTATGAATGGAAAATGGTGATCGATTTGTGTGTTTATAACCTCAGTGATTGGAGTGTCAATAACCCTATCAGGGCCATACTTGTCAAGCAAACCCTTGGATATCTGCAACAGCAAAGAGAAGCTCAATTGAATATTACAGTTTAGTTGACACAGGGAGGAAAAAAAAACGAAGCATAAATCTTTGGAAATATTACTGACCTTGTATGCGCCCTGGTACTCACCAACCTACCACACAGACACAACAATTATTAATAAACTACAAGAAGCAAGAATGGGACACAGAAAATAAACAAGTACAGGTACTGGTGGTACCTCTTCTCCCATCAGGAAAACAGAAGGGTCTGCCGACATTTCTTCATCTAATGCAGTATTTAATGCTTCCCGTACAGTTATCTAAATAAGCAAAAGAGTGACTGTGTAAAGCTTCACGCCAAAAATGTCAAGATCAAAATTTAGAAGTGTACTCCTACAACTGTAGAGAACGAGGACGTGCTCCCTCCGTTCTAAAATGTCTGTCGTTTGTGTTTCCCTAGAAATAACTGCCGGCAATTTTATTTTATAAAATATTAATATTTATAATACATAATTCGTATCGTTAGAAAGATATTTGAATCTAGTTTTTTAATAAATTTATTTAGAAATATAAATGCTACACGTATTTTATACAAATTGAGTCAAACTTGTGGCACGAAAACCGAAGACGACAAACATTTTGGCAGGGAGGGAGTATAACTGTACTAACTGTCCCTGAGATCTCATCAAGGCATGATTCAGAGAATCAGATATCACACTTTCAGTTAGCTATCTACAAAAAAAAAAAACCATTGAACCACCAAAAATCAACTCATTACGCCACTGTTAGTCCAGTTCTTCAAAGTTGGTTAACTTTTCTTCAGGTCTGAAGCATCTACCACCTGACCACCTGGCATCTAGTTCCCCAACGAATAATGTCAGGTGCGCTTCCTCTTCACAAATGTAAACAGTATCACCAGTGAACAATCAATAATCTACACAAACGCAGTTTGTTTTCCAGCGCAAGCAAATTAATCGTCATCAGTCTGATTCACGACTGCTCCACGACCCAACCACTTGTTAGATTCCCCCCACCTACCCCGTTTCCCTGTACAGCTACTGCCATCCATCCGTTCCGATCATCAAGGTCGACAACAAACAACAGTCGCCATCACGCAGCATCCACCCCCATTTAGAAAAGGGGAGAGAAGAGGAAGGTCTCGAAAATCTAAGGGGGAGAACTTCGCAGTCGCAGGAAAAGCAAGCGTAATATTATGACAGGACAATCGGCGAGGCGCGACGCGGATCGTAGCGAAGAAGAACCAATCTACCGGAGCGCTGATGAATGAACAGACAGACAATTAGTTAAACAAACATTGGCGGCGGCAGGGAAGGCCCGGGAGCCGGCGACCAAACGGCTCTCGTTCTCAGGCCAGGGGGGAACACGTGGGTAGATTTGGCGGCGCGGCACACGCGACGCGCGGGGATCGTGAGGAGAGAGTGGCGTGGCGCTTACCTCCTTGGCGGCGGCGGAGTAGGTCCTGGCGGGAGCGGCGGCGGCGGCGGGGCGGAGGGCCTGCGCCAGCTGGGTGAGCACCTGCGGGGAGGGAAACGGATCACGGTGAGAACGCGACGAGGGTGGAACAGGGGACTGGGGGGGAACCCGGTGGCGGGAGGGCACTGACGCATCCGGATCCGAGCCGCCTCCGCGCGACGCCCAGCATCTCCGACGCGATCGGCGAGGGCGTTGGCGGCTGGCGGCTGGCGGGCGACGGGGGAGGAGGACGAGAGGGAGGAGGGCAGGTGGCCTGTGACTCGGAGCCGGACGAGTCTGATTATGATAGGTGTTTGTTCGATTTGGCGTGGCGTATCTGTATCTGTCTGACTGGGAGTCCCTCGGTTGCCAGATGAATCGAGGCGGCGGCGGTGCCGGGAGCCGGGAATGGTATGCGTGCGGGGGACGGAGGGGGCCCAACCAGGAGAAGTCGCAGGCGAATTTGCGCAGCTGGTCGGCCGGCCTGGGTCGGATCTGTTTACCAGCTAAACTGCTTAAATCCTCTCAAAAAAATAAAGTCAAACTGCTTAAAACAAACTAAGTAATAATAAATAAAATTTCAAAAAAGGAAAATGAACCCGTATTTCTTTACCTAAACTGCCAATATATCCTTTTAGGTCATTATATAGGTGTCACTACTGCCACGTAAGTGTCTAGTAGGACGAATCAATTTGAGTCGTTGATACGAGAAAAGAAAAACCCACAGTTGGGAGTTGCCATCCGTCCGAATTTTATGGCCGAGACGTGATGACATGACGTCTCCGGGGCGTGAAATCGTGGAGACAGGAACGTTGATGGGGGCCGGCCATCTGGCCACCGCCGCGGCCGGGGGCCAGCAAAGCCGCCGTCCCCGGCCGTTGGCGGCGTGCAGGGGCCGCGGACGCCGAGCTGCCGTAGCGTTAGCGAGAGCGACGGAGCGTTCGCGCGCGCACGCTCCCATCCACTGGTCCATCCTCCGTCCTCTACCTACCGTTCGGAGTGGCCACGTCGGCGAACCGTTCGGAGGTGCATGGCCGGCACCTGCGCCCTGGGACCTGGGACTGGGAGCGGTGGGGTGGCGGCGTTTTGCATTGCTGTCGCGCCGTCCGGCGGCCCACAAGCTCCGGCGCCCCACACGAAACGAGACGGCCACAGTGCAGGCTGCAGGGCAGCAGCCAGCAGCTGAGCAGCACGCATGTTCTGGTCTAGAAGTTGCTCGCCGGCCGCCGCAGCTGACCGGCCAGTGACCACCTGCACCGTGTTCTGCCGTCACGAAGCTTCCAGCCAAGTGCTTCATCTCGATTAGTTAAGAGGATTAGCTACCTTAATTTGGCCTACCACTACCACCACCGCTCGTTGTTTGTTTACGCCACCCAATTTGGTCAGTATTAGTTAGATGCTGGGTCTATGATTTATTTAATAACACGAATGGGACGACGAAGAATCTAACTCTGCTTTGTCTTCTGAATGCAGCTAGGAGATTGCGAATCAGTTATGTTTATTATACATGTATATATGATTTTTTTTGCGTCAAAGGTATATATAAAAATTTTAATAAATAAAGAAATATATCTGCTGGCCTCATATTTCTTGCATGTCATCAACTCAACTAACCGTACTCAAGCCGTGCGTAATGTGCTTTTCGTTAGTCAAATCGGCGATCATTGCCCTGTGCCTCCTTTTCTTTTTTTTCCCCCGCTTGTCCTGCCATAGAAATTGGATGGCATGACTTAGTGTCGATGGACGTGAACACCCTGCAAGTCTGCATCAATAAAGTCAACATCATGTGTTATCAAAAAGATAAAGTCAACTGCAAAATACTATTGTCCTTACCTCGCACTGATTTATTATTGCATTTCAATTGCAGTGTGTTTTTGTTTTTTTTTGAGGGGATTGCACTGGGCATATGTTGATCGCTGAACATGGCCCAGACTGCAGCCACAGCCCAGAGGGAGGCAGGCAGGCAGACATTCTCTATATGGGCCGGGCTGTGCCAGGCCGCAAATTATCCCTGAGATCTCATCAAGGTATAATTAGGAGAAGGGACCAGTGTACTTTTGGTCCCTCAACTATCACGAAAGTTTATTTTTGGTCCCTCAATTTCAAAACCGGATAAAATAGGTTTCTCAACTTTTGAAACGATGTAGATTACGTTCCTCGATGATTTTAGATGGAGGTTTTGCTATAGTAACGGCGGTTTTACTATAGTAACAGTGGTTTTGTTTTTCCTTTTTTATATTTATTTTGGCTATTAAAAAATCATAGTAAATCACTGAAAAATCATAAAATAAAAAATCTAATTTTGTTAGACTCCACATGAGTAGATCTACACAATGAATATAAAATATGATATTCTTTAGTATAAAGTTTTTGTTATAAAGTTATTGAGCCAAAATAAATAAAAAAGAAAAAGACAAAATCTTTATAGAAAAAACATTATACTAAAGCATATCATATTATATATTCACTGTGTAGATATACACATGTGGAGTCTAACAAAATTAGATTTTTTATTTTATGATTTTTAATGATTTACTATGATTTTTTAAAGATTCAGCCGAAATAAATATAAAAAACAAAAAACAAAACCACTATTACTTTAGCAAAACCGCCGTCTGAAACCACTGAGGGACGTAATCTGCACTGTTTCGATCTAAGAAGGGGTCTGAATTCTCTGGTCATCCTAGGAGCCTGGAGCATTTGGTGGCACAGAAATGACTGTGTTTTCAACGAAGTAGTCCCAAATGTTAACTCGGTCCTGCACCTGGCCAAGGAGGAGGCTGGTTGGTGGAGCGTGGCAGGGGCTAAGGGGATTTCCCTAATCTCTGCCCGAACTGCAACCTAGGTTTCTGCGGTAGAGAGGTTTTGTTTGGTCGTCCTTGTAACTCTTTTCCGGTGATTTAGCTTCATTGGTCGAATGGGGGCGTGTGTTGGGGTTCATTGTACCTGTAAGACTATTCTTTTCTTCTATTAATATAATGATACGCAGCTCTCCTGCGTGTTCGAGAAAAAAATTTGCACTGTTTTAAAAGTTAAGGGATCTGTTTTGTTTGGTTTTAAAGTTAAGAGACCAAAAACGAACTTTCACGATAGTTCAGGGACCACGTTCGGAGAATAAGATATCACACTTGAAGTTCGCTATCTACAGAAAACCATTGAACCACAAAAATCAACCCATTATGCCACTGTTAGTTCAGTTCTTCAAAGTTGGTTAACCTTTTCCAGGTATGAAGCATCTACCACCTGGGCACCTGGCATCTAGTTAGTACACTGTTCACTTCCCAAGCATAGGCAGAGTACCGCGCCAGCCATACAGTTCCCGCCTAATGCCAGGTGCCCTTCCTCTTCACACAAGTAAACAGTATCATCGGTGAACAATCCATAATCTACGCAATCGCACTATGTTTTCCAACGCAAGCAAATTAATGGTTAGGCCCCTTTTGGATTGAATGATTTTCAAAGGAAATCTCAAAGGAACTGATTCCTATGGATTGCTGACGTCACGAGCGTTTGGAACGCAGGAATGACTCTTGCCGTTCCTCCGGAAAGGATTGAGCTCCTTCACAAAACACAGGAACTGAAAAATCCAATCCGAGCCAATGGTTTTGTTCTCTCTCTCGGCTCCTTGTAGATGGACGGACTTGATGGCTCACCGTGGAACTCGAACTTCACGAAGAGGTGGTCACGGCGGCAGAAATTGGTGAGCTCTGCCATGGTCGCCACCAAGACGCATCAGGGGGAGGGCCGGGAGCACACTTGCGCCGCCGGCGCGCTCCACTGCGTCCCGCCGCACGAGCCACCGCGACCCTCCCCGCCCATGTGCCGGGGCCGCCCTCTCGCGCGCCACCCGAGTCGCCGCGACCCCGCCCTTGTATCGTGCCGCTCGTGCGCGCGCTACGCAAACCGTCGTGCCCACATCGGTGCCGCCCGTGGCCGCGCTGCCCTATCACCGCCGGGGAGAGGAAAGTCGGAGGCGCTGACCAACGGAGGTGGTCCAGACTCCAGAGAGGCACACACAGTTACGATAGGATAAGGTGAAAGAAATAAAAAATTGGTAACTCGTGAAAGAAATTAACCATGATAATACTGTTACTTAATATTTGTTTAGTTTAAATACATTTTTTCTATATTTTCAATTCCTGCGTTCCAAACAGCAAACATTTTTCATTCCTCTGTTTTTTATTCACGTGGTTTCCTCCCTTCGACCCAGCCACTTCTTAGATTCGCCCCCACCTACCCCGTTTCCCTATTTACTGCCATCCAAAGGTTGACAACAAACAACAGTCGCCATCACACAGCATCCACCACCATTTACATCTCACAAAAGCGGAGAAGAAAAGGTTTCAAAAATCTAGTCGTGAGAAAGCGGCCAGGGCGGGGAGAGGGAACCCGGTGGCGGGAGGGGCACTGACGCATCCGGATCCGAGCCGCCTCCGCGCGAAGCCCAGCATCTCCGACGCGATCGGTGGGGGGTTCATGGCTGGCGGGCGATTTGGGAGGAGGAGAGGGAGAGGAGGGCAGGTGACTTGGGACTCGGAAATGGACAAGTATGATTATGATGGATCCGATTATGATAGGTGTTGTTTGGGTCTCTAAGGGGGCGTTTGGTTGGCTGCACCACGCCGTGCAAGGCTCGCCGCATGCAACTTGCCGGCGTTTGGTTGCCTGGTAAAGCGGCAGGGCCAGGCTGCGGCTATGCAGCCGTACAGCGCGAGCCAGGCTAGCGGGGAACGTCCAGATTGAGCGTTTCTTGCGAGCTAGGCTGGGCCGGTGCGAGTGTTTCTTTCTTAATTACTTTATTAGGGTATAATTAGTGTATATTAAGTGATATTAGTATATTTTAAATAAGATTAAGATATATTAAGATAAATAAGAACTATTAGAGTGTAATTATGTAACATAAATATTATCTTGATGATTATTTAATGATTTTTATCTTATACAACATTTGTTCACACAGACAACCAAACAACATCTTTTCTCGTGCGGGCTCAGCCGACGCAACCAACCAAAGAAAGAGAGTTGCATGGCACCGGCCTGGCTCCAGTCAACTCCCTGGTATCAGCCAGGCTCCGGAGAAACACGAACCAAACAGACCCTAACACGGACACGGATCCGGTGCGGTGTCTACTACCACTGCAAGATAAGCAGTGGCTGCATCTAAGCCCTCCATCTGTGAAAGAATGGCTTGGTTGAAAGCTCTCCTCCGTTTTTTTAACCATTTTCTATTCACTTGCTATCAGCCGGTTCTTGTTGAGTCAAAAAAATCGAGAGCAGAAAAGGGAAGGCATACATATTAGAATAGTGCAATTAATTAACACATTATAGCCCATTAACAATAATAACATAGTATATTGCATAGGGGTTAATGTCCTCTAATTAATTTACAAAAAGAAGGAGCAACATATATTGAATACAAAAGAGCAAATGGTAAACTGAGATCTCTAGTATGTACTCCTCCAACCTAAAATAAACGCACATCTCCTAAAATACATATAAAAAGATATTAATAATTATATATGATCAAATCACGTAGAGGATAAATTGGCTCTCCTTGTTTTAGTCATCATCGACATACACTGTTTCTTGCTTGAAGAGGCCACCAAACACTGGCCTTACTTCTGGTTTGGGATCCGGCTGCTTCAATTGTGGCTTCACTTTCTGCGCTGCTGGCTTCACAACGGCAATCTGTGGTGCCAGCTTCTTTGCTTTTTCCTGGCCTCGCACAGTGGCTATCTGTGCCTTTGGTTCCTTCTCTAGCGAGGTTCGAGGAGTCGTCACTTGGGCCAGCTGTGTGCTGAACTTCTCCCAAAAGAAATCCGTACTGATCACATTGGGTATATTCAAGAGGTTCTCTAGAGTGGCTTGGGCCTCGTTCACCGGGCTGGCAGTAGCAGCTGCATCTTCTAAGGGTGCCTTCTTCGTGTCGGCTTCAGATTTACTGGCAGCCGCTTCAGCTTCGGTAGCTCGTTTTGAGGCCAAGGTTTCCTCTTCGGCTCGTGCTTTCGCAGCAGCTTCTTGGTACTCCGTTCTTCTACTATCTTCAGGGATAGCTCTGGAGAGAGAACGTACATGTATTGTACAGCACCGTAAGATGATCTTGAAGTTTCACATAATCATGAATTTCAAAAACCTAAGAACAGCAATTGTCAACTGGTCAATCAAATCAACAATTCATGAATACAACACTGCATTTATGAGAGTGACAAGCTAACACTTATTAAACACTTAATGAGAATAATTCAAATTTTGTGCCACAATAAGGGTAACAAGTAAATACAAAAGAACATTCCTGAAGGTTGAATTCTTTATAAGACTAGAGATTGTATCTTAACTTCCAACTTCCCATAAAAACAATACCCTATATCCACTATGAACTAAACAAATAAGAATTGAATCATTGTCTCTAATATTTTCTTAACCAAATTAATGCTCTTAGGGACAGTTTGTTTCAGCATGCAGATTGTGAATTGTAGGTATCTATAATCAAAAGGCTGACATAATCAACCCCCAGATGCCTAGCCGAGCTGGTTATAGGCGGCTTAAAAAAATCTTGTTGTCTATACCACGCCAAAGCACAAGTCTAAGGGCCAGTCCAGGTTCACACATAGGCAGCGGTGCTGTTGTGTATGGACGGGATAAGGGTTTGGGGGTTTTCTCAACTCGCGTGAGATGGTTACTTTCTATCTTAAACAGAATGTCTGTGGGCTAGCTTAACCCTGTGGATCGAGGTATTTAACAGGCCCCAGCTTCTAATCAAGTTATAACATTCCATATGGGTCAGATTGTTACAATATAACAATCCACTTTTCCACACCTTGCAGATTGTTACAAGTTGTTGAGTAAGAATCAGAACCAATGCCATGTTCCAGGACAAAGATAAAAGCAAGCAAAGAAGTGAACTTATTGATGATTAATCATAACCAACCACTTTATCAGTGCCATGGAGACTAGGGTCAATTAGACGATTTGAAAACATTGGGCTAGTGACACCATAACAAAGGAGTCAAGTCAAGTAATTAGGAAAGGTGACAGCTACTGACATGAAAGCCTCTGCCATGGGCTTCGTTGTTGCTGATGAGCTAGTTGAAACTTCCACAACCTAGAAAATAAGAAAATTATCACCAATTTAAGTGCGAATTGGGCAAGAAGCACCAAAGATATATATAAATAAAAAGAAAACCGGATAGGCATAATCAATTTTTATTGACACTATAACTGCATATAATGGGCATACAAATCATAAAGCAGAAACAGAAAACAAGTTCGGTGATAAAAGAGAAGCATATTTGTCATCGTGAAGCTAGAAAGATTTAGGAATTTTGACTTTTCTCTTAAATAGCAAGTCGACTTAAGAAAGCACTATTATACAAGAATAGAGCAAAAGCAGATCCCATTAGATTCTGGTGATGTATGCTAATGGAGAATAAATAAAAAATTGCATTCCTACTACATAGAAATTGTAATATATGAATATTTTATGTGCAATTTTGAGCATGATGCTACTACCGATTTCATATACCAAAATGGGATCATAATATTTTCAAACATCAAACTGCAACACTAATGATTTAGTGAATCCTAAGAAATTAAGTTTCAGACCAGAAGAAATGCATTTATCTTTTTACTTATGTAACATATATATTCCTATCTGCTGCATGAACTTCATTTGATTGCTTCTCACTCATCAATGACATTCGACATTGCCTAGTTCTCCGTGACAGGTTGACATAAGCATGTACGACTTCCAAATATTTGTTCCATCTGATAAACAGTATTACTTTTAAACCATTATTAACAAGCACGAGCTAGCCACGGATTTAAATGTTCGATGTACTCCCTCCGTCTCAAATTGTAAGTTATTCCAAGAATCTTGGAGAATCAAAGCATCTTAAGTTTGACCATATAGACAAAATTATAAAGATTTGTGACATCAAATTGGTATAGTATGAAAATCTAATTAATGAAGAATCTATTGATATTTAGTTGACATCTTAATTGTTATTATCTTATCATATAATTTGGTCAAACTTGAATTGCTTTGACTCTCAAGATTTTTAGAATGACTTATAATTTGAGATGGAGGGAGTATATAAATATTATTAAATACCGTATAGAAATCACTAGGGGCCGTAGGAAAGAAATTGCATATTAAATGTACCTAATTTGTGAGGACTTGCAATTTGCAAGACTATCACGTTAGAACTACAGTTAGGGACAATATCGGTATAGTTTCCTTACTTTGTTCTCGGCGACTGCCACATTGGAGAAGACATCAGCTACAAGAGCTGCAATCTGTGACCTTGATACCTAACGAAACACAAATATGAATAGAGCATGTATGCACGTAAGCAACAATGAAGACCCTTAAACAGTGAGCACTGGGAAAGTCATCAATTCTATAAGCTATATATATACTTTGCCGGTGCTGCTAGGCGATACTCCCTCCTTGGCCAGTACCAGGGCGTAGGAGTTCTCAGGGGTGTAGTCGTCGGTGAGTGAAGCCTTCAGTAGTGTATACCTTACATCGGTCTCCACCACCTTGGCCAAGAACTGGCTCAGCGTCAGCGTCTGCACTCGCGAGAAGAGGTTGGAGAAGAAGGATGTGAAACCGTCGAGCACATTGTAAGTGGACCCACCGCCACCGAGGCCGCTGCCCCCCAGCTCGTCATATACGACAACCATGTGCGCCACGCTGGCAAGGTCTGCGGCCTGCACCACCCGAAGCGCGTCGTCGGCGGTGACACCTCCGCCTTCTGGCCCCTTCTCGGCCGGGCCAATGGTGACCACCACCTTCGCAGCGGGCCCAATGGACTTGGCTATCGCCTCGGGGTCATCGAAGTCCGCCGCTACCGCGTTTAGCCGCCGCGCTTCCTCTGGAGAGATGAGCCGGTATGCTGCTGCGAGCCTCGCTAGCTCCTGCGCTGACGCTAGGTCCGGGACGCCAGCGCGCACGGCAAACCCCTGCCGCAGCAGGGTCTGCGCGATGCGGACCCCGGCCTGCCCCGTGGCGCCGGCGACGAACACCGTCTGCGGGTCCTTCCTGCCCCTGCCAGCGCCCGTGAACAGCGACCCCGAAGACGGGAACGCCGGTATGAGGGAGTTGGCATCGGCCGTCAGCTTCCCGAAGTCCGGGAAGAGGTTGGGCCTCTTCTTGGGGGCAGCATCATCCTCCGCGGAGTCCTTGCCGGGCTTACCGACGCGGCAGAGGACGGTGGCTGCACGACGGCGGAGTGGGGAAGAAATGGGACGGAAGGAGGGCGGGTTGGAGGTGAGCACGGGAGCCATCGGGGTGCAGCGTCAGGAGGTCGAACAGGTGGGTGGCATGGGCGCCGTGGGATGAGGAAAGGTTGCCGTTGCCGATGGGTCGACGGCATCTTTGGATTGAGGAAAAGCCGATGAAGTGGCGGAGGAGCCTATCACAAGTGGCCAGGTGGGTTGCCCTTTATCTCCTCGTGGCAAATCCAAGGGCGGCAGTGCGCTCGCGCCGTGTGGTCGGCCTGGCCTGATCCGTACCAGCTTATATTATCACAAAAAAACAGCTCGAGGAAAAGCTTAACACTGATCCGAACCTCCCTGCTCGCCGCAGCGGCATGCGCGGACGTGACCTCCGACGCGCTGGCCCCGCTCTCGAGCGCGGGCGCGCCGCCGCTTCGGGGCCAGAGGGCTCGCGGCGGCGGCCGAGAGGGCGCCTCCGCTGCTTCCGGGCCGAGGGAAGAAAGAGCACGTCCCGAGAGAGAGAGAGAGAGCCGGGGAGGCAGGGCGGTTGCTCGGTGGACCAGGCGGGCCGGCCGCTCCATCACCTCCTCGGAGGCCGCCGTTCTTCGGTCTGCCATCGCGCATAGCTCGCGCTGCAGGTCCTCACACCGAGGCCGTGCGTCCGCTTGCCACCACTCCCGCGTTGAGCACGCTGCGCCGCCGATCCCCGCGTCGAGGCCGCCGCTCCACAGCCCTCCGCCACCGGATCCGTGGCCGCCGGTGCCGGATCCGGCGGATCTGCCATGGCCGGCTCGGGTGGAGGCGGTGGGGCCGCGGGCGCCTGGATCCGCCAGAGGCCGAGGTCGCCATTGGTTTTTTTTTTTTTTTTTTGAAAATGTCGCCGTGGGGTTGAGGGTGAGGTGGGGGAAACGAGTCAGGAGAAGGGGGAGCCGTGCGGTAATGACCCGTGGAGTCGAAGAGAAAAACAAAAGTGAAGAGAGATTCCTTTTCCTGAGCTTGCCAAAGGGCCAACGTGCGTTTTACCGTTCCTGCGGGATTTGAGAGGTGATGCACCTCAATTCCTGCAGGTTTCCTATCCCGTACGGTTGTACTGCCCGCACGCACGGCCACGAGAAAGAAAACCCAGTTGCCAGGCTGAGACGAGATGACGTGACGTCTCCTCCGGTCGTGGGTCCAAAATTCGGGCAGACAGGAACGTTGGCCATCATCTGGCCACCGCCGCGGCCGAGGGCCAGCGAAGCCGCCGTCCCTTCCCCCCCGTTGGGGGCGCGCAGGGGCCGCGGACGCCGAGCTGGAGCGACGGAGAGACGGGCGTTCGCGCGCGCCCCAGCTGCCCGCACCGCACCGCACCGCACCCACCCGTTCTCGTTTCGAGTTGCGACGTCGGCGAACCGTCCGGATGTCCTCTTTGGCACCTGGAACCTGGGAGCGGTGGGGTGGCGGCGCTTTGCATCGTTGTCGCGCCGTCCGGCGGCCACCAACAGCACGAAACCAAACGGCGGCCACAGTGCAGGCTGCCAGAAGCCCTCGTGTTCTGGTCTAGAAGTTGCTCGCCGGCCGCCGCAGGTGACGACCCACCAGTGACCAGCAATAGCGTGTTCTGCTTCCGGCCAAGTGCTTCATCTCGATTAGTTAGGAGGATTAGCTACCTTAATTAGGCCTGCCACTGCAACCACCGCTGTTGTTTGTTTACGCCACCCAATTTGGTGAGTAGTATTAGTTAGATGCTTGGTCTTAGCTTTAATAACATGAGTGGGACGAAGATCCAAGAATCTAACGCTGCTTTGTCTACTGGAATATATAATAAATTTAATAAATAAATAAATATATCTGCTGGTCTCATACATGTCATCAACTCAACTAACCGTAGCCACTGTGTATCACGTACAGTATATTGTAACGTGCTTTTCGTTAGTCAAATCGGCGATCATTGCCCTCTGCCCCCTTTCGCTTCTCCTGCCATGAAAATTGGATGGCACGACTTAGGGTCGATGGACATGGACACGCTGCGTCAACATCATGTGTTATCATAAATTGTCGTCCTTGTCTCCCGCCAACTTATTATTGCATTGCAATTGCACTATTTTTTTTTTGAGGGTATTGGATTGGGCTTATGTTGGTTGCTGAACATGGCCCAGACGATGCAGCCGCAGCCCAGAAACCGTCAGGCAGACATTGCTCTATATGGGCCGGGCTGTGCTGTGCCTGTGCCAGGCCGCAAATTGTAAATGACGCTCCACCCTGCGCGTCGTCTCTCTCTCACCAAAAAGAAAAGTCTTGGATTCATCCGTCTAAGTGCATCTCGATCTGAACTCTGAAGTTTTGATCTTCACACACCAAAGTAACGAAAAGGTAGTTTCCAAAAAAAAGGTGAGAATCGAAACAGGTCGAGGTGCTAACAAAATATATACTTGTATCGATATCTAATATATAGTATATATCTTAGGGCAAATTATACAGCTGCCCCTATTCTAAGGTTAATTACTCGTTTGTCTTTATTTTTTTAAATTTACTTATTTGTTTCTGTTTTTTATAACCGAAGGCAGCAGTTGCCTCTGTCTGTAAAGTGGACTTAACATCAGACTAAAAAGACAAAAATGCCCCTGTTTTTTCCTTTGAACTCGTAACTCCTTCCTGTTCTTCCTGTAATCGACCCGTCGGCCTTCGCGCGACCCCTCCTGGCTGCACGCCTGGCGGCCTGGCTGCGGCGACGGAGGAGCCCCTCCCGTCTCCCGACCCCGACGGCCGGCCCGTGGCGATGGAGGAGCCCCTCCAGGCTCCGCGCCCGGCGGCCTTCTCGGCGGCGGAGGAGCCCCTCCCGGCTCCCGCGCCCGACGGCCTGCCCGCGGCGGCCGTGGTGCCCGAGCACCGGCTTCCCCGCCGCCTACGACGATGGCTTCGCGACACTCCGCTTCCTCGTCGGCAGCTGCAGCAACCCCTCCGAGTCTGACATTGGCAGCCTGCTTCCCGTGCCTCTGCCCCTACTCCTCGTCGACGCGCCTCTGCCCCTGCGCCCGCTCCGCGAGCCGCCGGCGTGGTCGCTGGTGCCAGCTCCGACGGCGCGAACGCAAGCTCCGACGCACGCCGCTCCATCGGGTGCGGGGAGTCGCGAGCTCCGCTGGCCAATGCGGCTCTCCGGTCGCGAGCTCTGCGAGCCCCTTTCTTCCTCGAGCTCGGATCAGAACAAATTGCCATGTTTTGAATTCGTTGCATACAGAAAGCAAGACATATCAAAACTTCAGTTGCAGATTGATCATCCAATTTGATAAAATCTTCTCTCCGTTCTCCGACATGCATTGGTTTCCAAATTCCAAGCACGAGCGAAGTCGATCGATCTTATTCCATGCAATGCTAGGAAGGCAGTGCAATGGATTGCCGGCAATTGTAATGAACTTACCGCACTTGCTCTGTCGGCCGCAGTGGCACACGCAATGTGACAAAAGGACGAGTCAATCGCGCGGGTCACTCGCCGTTGTTGTGCCTACATGCGACGTTCGCGGACGTCCCCAATGGCGGCCTGCAGCAGCTGTAGCGGCGGGAGGTGCCGATGGATGATGTGTCCGTGCTGCAGGAAGGCATTTTTGGAAGGTCGCGCCGCCGTTCTTCCAGCCCCTGTCGCCGGGGACGCGACGAGCGGAATCGGGATGCTCCGGAGGGACCCGGACTTCACTTTGAGGATAAGGGTACTATGGTTATTCTCCATTTTTCCTTTTTTCTGAAATATTTTTTTAATCAATTATTGACCAGCTTCTCAATGTGGCAAACGGAGGCTTTGGTTATAAAAAAACAGAGGCAAACGAGTAAAGTTAAAAAAACAGGGGCAAACGAGCAATTAGACTTCAGAACAGGGGCAGTTGCAGAATTGGCCCTATATCTTATATCCACTACCATAATATCCCACCGTGCAATCACTTTGGGTTATTGTGTTTACTTGACGACAAAATTGGTGTACATCATCCAAGCGCCAAATATCTATCTTTCGTTTCATCGCTCAGGCCGAGTATCATGTTGTTGCCCACATCGCGGCTGAGTGTTGTTGTTCATGACAACTACTTCGGGAGCTCCGCGTCTCAATTGCTTTTGTGACCGTTGTCTATTGTGATGTGTTGTTTATAAGATTGCTAATCATGTTTATTATCGTCACACCAAGCATTATAATGAGGTTGACATCCACTACGTCTGCTAGAAGGTGGTTTTGGGACAAGTTGGACTATTTGAGTGTTGCATATCCCCTCAACCCCTCCTCTCAACTATTCATGGATGTCATGATCAAAGACTTACCTATTCAGTTGTTCACTAAGTTTAGGTTCAGTCTTTGCATCTGTAATAATCCTCCTGCATAGATTAATTGTAGATGAGTATTAGACATCTATATATGTGGTTCACATCGACCATGTAACTTGTAACAGGAGCTGTTTTCGACACCGAACCCGAGAAGTATGATCATCCATAAAGGACATCCAAAGCGTGTCTATCTCATCACCCTCAAGGTTTGCATGGATAACTTGGGATCACCCCTATAAATTACAGCACGGGTTTTAAGAAAAATCTTGTGGGCAAGTCGTAGACTTAATACCCGACCTTACAATGAATAATAAAAAAATCACAAGCTTGAGATTAACTTGCACACTGATATTGTCTGAACCTCCGATTCCTACCCACATCACTTAATCAATAGCACACCTAGCAACAAGCTCCCCCAGTGCAAGGCATTGGGCGAAAGAGGTAGAGAAACATCGGGGCCGGGAGATGAGAGGGGTGTGTGGGATTCTTTTATCTTGAAGTGCGGATCCTCAAGGGCTGGTTCTTGTTCATTTAACTAGGAATATACCCAAGAATTGTTCAACTCATCAAAAATTGTATAAACTAGCCAAACATATTTATGGTAGCAATTGTTCTACATAATGTTCCTAAAGAACCAAACGATGCCTAAGGGGGCTTAGATCTCATACACAATTGATGTTGGCCTCACGGTTCATGAGACCCTCCTTACATATATAGCGTTGTCTTATCTGTGTGTGTAACACCCTAATTTTTGCATATTTTTAATATAGCCAAAAATGATTTAATTGCATTTTTGGTGAGCTTTTAATATATGCAAAATAAATGTTTTAAGGAAAATAAAGATGCATCATGGTAGGAGTTGTTTGTGCATTCATGCTGGTGCATATTCTTTGTTGTGATGGTTGGATTTGATTTGGAATTCAAAATCCATTTGAATTTGCTTTTGAAAAGGATTCAAATAAAACAAAAATCATTTTTCATCCCTCCTCCTCCTTTCCTGCTTTTTGGCCAGACAGCCCAACCGGCGGCCTACTCTCCCCGCCTCTTTCTGGCCCGGTGGCCGCTTTCCCCCGTGCTAGCCCTTTTTCTTCCTGCCCAGCAAGCCACAAGTCGTTGCCGCGCGCGCCGTCCTTCTTCTTGGGCTGGTCGCAGCCCATCAAGCGAGTCGGTCGTCGCCCGCGTCCGTCTTCCGCTCCCTCCGTCTAGCTAACAGGTGGGGACCGCGTCATCGTCGTCCTCCTCCGGTTCGTCCCCGACTTGGCCTCGCGCGTGGAGACCGACCTCGACCACGCCACCTCGTGCCGTCCACGCTCGGTCGCACCACCTTGCCCCCAGGCTATTTAAGCCTTTAACCGCATCCGCGGCCCCTACTCAAAACCCTATCGGCCGTCGCCTTCTCCTCGCGCAGCAGCCGCCACGCGAAACCCTAGCCGCCATTGACGGGTTCCGCCGAAACTTGAAATTCGCCGCGACCGACGAGTCTTCTTCGTCATCAGCTAGCTGGCAAGCTTCGCCTCGACCTCCTGAGTACCTTGGTGCTGTTCTTTCGGTTCAATTTGATCTAACCGAGCCGCCACCGTTCGTTGGGCGCCGCCATCCGCCACGCCGAGCTTCTCGCCGACCCCGACACCTCTCGGCCTCCATCTTCCTGCTAGGTGAGCGCGGCGTGAGCTCCTCTCTCGAGTGGTACAGGTCTTGTTGCTAACGGTGGCCGGTTTAATATCTCCGGCGAGCTCGGCTCGTCGCCGGCCATGTCGCGCGGCAGCGCCGCCGTCGTCTCCGGTCGTCTGCCGTCGGCTCCGAATCCTGGCCGTCGGTTTTCGATCGGATGGACCAGATACAACCGTACCCCTTCGGCCGGCAGTTTTGCCAAAACCCCCCTAAACTTTGATCTATTCTGTTAAGAGTCCTTGGCGGTTCCGCTAGAGTACGTTTTTCTCACTGGAAAGCGTAATTTCTGTTTAACAGATCTATAATACGCTTTGTCTACTGAAAAACGTATTTTTCTTTTAACAGGCCCAAGAATACGTTTTCTTCACTGGAAAGCGTATTTCCTTTCACAGTTTCAAAATACGTTTTCCTCTATTTACAGTTTTGCCATTATTTTTAAAAGCTTATAACTTTCACGTTTTAACTCCGTTTTGGTCCGTTCAAATTCTGTTAGATTAATAATTTCATAATCTATGCAGTGATGCCACTGTTGGGATATTTTGTGGACTTTATATTTTTATTTTATATTTGATGTATTTATTTGTCTATAGGAAATCTTTAAAAATTTATAACTTCGCCGTTATAACTCCGTTTTTGGTGAACTTGACGTCTGTGTGATCATAGAAGCGTGTAGAATAGTTTTATAAACTTTCTATTTTGTTTTGATGAGATTGATGTACTATTCCTATAATAACTCTTGTTTGCTTCGTGTATGCCTGCTCGATTGGATTGTCTGGTGTTGATTGTTAATGTCGAGTACAGACGGTGAGGTTTTTATTGAGCAAGGCTACTTTGAGGATCAGCAGGACCAGCAAGACTTTGTGAGTCAAGGAAAGTATAGCATGGATCTTCCTTGTTACCTATTCACTATAAATAACAATTCATATGCATGTGTCTGTTTGATGACCCTAGAGATTATAACTAGCTTTGATATCCTGATTCCTTGAACCTTTTGGGTTGCATTGGGTAGTTATGATGCTAATGCTCTAATGGTCATGATCTTATAACTTGATATGTGTTATGCTATCAACGAAAACAATGAATTTTAACAAACTTGAACCCTTGTCTGTAAGTGATTTATCATGGATAATCCGTACAGCTGCGAGGGCTATAGGGCTCTGGCTCTAGTCACTTATAGGCCCTTTTCTAGCTGGTTAGTGGTCTGGAAGTTGAGTCTAGGACAGCCTCTGTCCTTATGAGTATAGCCGGGAAGGATTGTGCCATGTTGGAAGAGGGGTTCCTACACTTAACGTTTTTCGCATCTCTGATTGGTTAGGAGAACCTATAGGAGGCTTTATATGTTTTGTAGTGGTTTGAAAGTTATAAATCCACTCGGTTGCAAAACATGACTCACAGTGAAAGTGTACACCTCTAATCAGAGTTTAAATCAATATATTGTCCGTGCCCACGGTCAGGGCGGCCTTGACATATTTACATTAAAGATAATGGTTCTCAAATTGTTAATGTGTTTATCTTAATGTCGTTATTGCTACACATTCGTTAATATTATCTTGATCATGAGTATATAGCAATTTTCACTACCTTAATGTTATGCTTCAATATGATTAACTTATAAAAGCTAAACGCAGTCAAATAATGTCAGCTTTATTGAGCCTCATTAACCCATGTTATGCTTCTTGAGTATGGTTGTGTACTTACGTTTGCTTTATTTTCAATTTTGGAAAATCCTGGATGGGTAACAGATGAAAGGTTAGAATGAAAGGTATCGTGATGAGTACTAGGCTTGGTGTTCACCAGTCGGCGTGTCCCTGTGTGGAGCTTCCGTAATAAAGATATCTTAGTTATTTATTTGTTTATGCGCAATACTCTGTGATAAATATTGGTTCGTTATGTAATAAACAGGGTGAAGATACTCTTTGTAATTTGTCATCCTATATGTGCGACTGTTCCTGGGGCGCATATAAGGCTATTTATACATTCTATTTTTATCCTTAAAAATGAAGTGTGACAGTGTGAAGATGGGCTCGTACTTTTTTTAAGAATTACATAATACAACGTAGATGTGCACAACACGCGTACAACACACATACGCAACCTAGCTATGAGCACATCTGAAGGACTAAGCCGGCAGATCTGAAGATTCTCGAAGTCGCCATTGGTGCCTCCTTGTCGACGAAAATGTCGCTTAACACTTCAAGTATAACGCTAAAAAATCCTAAAATAAATCAACAAAAATGCAAACACACATGCTAAGTCGAGGACTTAAATCCGGGTGAGTGTTCGTTTATTGGTGCGAATATATACGATTGGGCTACCGATACATCAGCTTATATTTGAGCCGTGCAAGTGATGGTTTTGGTTGGGCTTAAAAGTACGGTCTTGTTTTTGCCTACTGGAAGTGGGATTTTATCCTAAAAGCCCAAAAATAAACCTTTTGAGACTGATTTTTAAGGTACCCTTGGAGTTGCTCAGAGTCTATAGTAGATACAAAACTGTAAAGCCAGCTTTTAACAATCTCTTGTCCAGTCCAAAGATCTAGCATAGATAGCGCCCAACGCCCATTATATTTTTGGCACGTTGGAACAGCACTAAAAATGGATATGCATACCACGTACGGATATGATGATGACGACGGCCTTCGTCGTCCTCCAAGTATGGCTCCAACCACACAGGGCGCGAAGGCCGGGTATCGTGGATATACATGGTCATCATATATCATATGCATGGTGTGCTAACACTACTCCCCATGGGCATGAAATACCGAGAACCAAATTGAATTTACCAAAGCTGAAAATTTGATTCCAAATTCGGTTCTCATTTCTCAGGTACCAAATCTACCAAGGTATTTTCGGTTTTGTACCTCGATAAACCGAAACATTTGTACCGAACTAAAGAAGTAAAGTGGCCCATCAGGCATCGGTCCATGTTCCCATAGCAGCCCGCCTAAACCCTAAACCCACCTAAAAGAAACCCTAGGTCACTCACTCGCTAACCCTGCCCTACCCCCGACCCCTGACCGCGCAATGCCGCATCCCGCAGCCCGCTCGCCTCCGCGTCGTGCGCCTTCATCCTGTGCCGCCGCCGGTACGCCCGCACCACGTGCCCGCTCCTCGCCTCGGCGGACAGCCGCTTGTCGTCTCGGCCTCGCCCTCCAGCCCCTCGCTCTCTTCCTGACCTCCACCCCACGGGAGCCGCCGCCGCCAGTCCGCGAGCCCGCTCCTCGGCCTCGGCGGGCAGCAGTTCGTCGGCTCGGCCTCGCCCTCCGGCCCCTCGTGCTCTTCCCTACCTCCACCCCACGCGACGGTCGCGCCATCGTCGTCGCTCGTCGCCTCTTTGGTCGTCGCCCGATCGTCCAACTGTTCGGTAATTTCTGTATTACCGGAACCGAACCGAATTTACCGATACCGAAATTTTTCGGTGCTAAGAATTTTGAGGAACCGATCAATACCGAAGTGCTCAGAAACTGAATTAGTATGGGTACCCAGAAACCGAACCAATCGGTTCGGTAACACCGAATGCCCAGGGTGAACCAGTACCATATCTTGGTTTGGACGTATGGATCGGTGCTACTTACTAGCATACACATGTACAATCGTGGTCTGATTGAACATTGAAGCGATCAAGCAGCAGCATGCGATTTACTCCGAATTGCTGCCAATCAGACGACAGCTACAGCAAGTGACAGCCTACCTGTAATAACATACGACTGTACCTGCATGTAATAGGCACGCGCGCTGCCGCGGTGCGTGGACCCAAAAATCTCCTATTTCGTGTGCCGCATGCAAGCCCAAATAAATAGTGCATCGTCGTAGTGCCGCACCAAAAGAAAAAAGAAAAAAAAAATGCTACCACAGATGCCTGCCTACAAAAAGGTCAGCATCGGTGCAGCGTCGAGATCTGCATCCCGTCACGATCGGTCGTGGGCTCAGCGTCAGAAAAGTTTATGCCTTTTCCCAAAAAACAAAGAGAAAAAGTTGATGCCCAAATAAAGGATTTGATCGAGGCACGTGCACCACGTGCTATTCTGTTGCTGCATGACTGTCAGCTTTGTATATGAAGATGAGGCCATGGTGTGGGCAACGCCATGCACTTCATCAGACCACCAGTCGCTAGCCCAGCAACGCAGCACGGCTATGGGAAGAAGAGAGGCGATGGCGGTAGCTCTGCTGGCGGCGCTGGTCGCGGCGGCGGCCACGTTGCCGCGGACGGCGAGCGCGTCCCCGGCGGAAGGTGTCCAGCCGCTGTCCAAGATCGCCGTGCACAAGGCCACCGTGGAAATGCAGCCGTCGGCGTACGTGCGGGCGACCCCGTCACTGCTCGGCGAGCAGGTACTACGCGCGCGGGGTGCCCCGGCCGTTTATTTGTTCTTTCGTTTATTTTTTCAGTCATCAGCTGCTCAATATATGCTTGCCATTGGTGGCCAGATATAACAAGTAATCACATAAGTAAAATAATTAGGGCACGTGTTTTGGATTCTCCTCACTCTACCTCGCCTATACCCTGGTGACGAACTACAGGAAAGCTGGACTTTTGGTCGGGGAAGTAAGCAAAAATCTTGCTCGAACTGGGGAGCTAGTTTTGCTCGCTCAGGCTAGCAAGCTTGTTGAATTCCACGCTGATGGGGCAAGGCAAAGCTGCCTCAAAATCCAAGGCCATATATATATTCTGTTTATACCTGGCCCAGGCATCATACCCATACACGTTAGATTTCCCACGTCTGAGGTCTACATGCATACCCTGGCCAGAGCTCCCTCGCTCAGGCAAACATGCCCTAATGCATCCTTTAGTTGTCAAAATTCCTAAACGGGAGAGGAAAACAAACGAATATTAGAAGACAGTTTGGCACAGCGAGAAACGGCTATGCTCTTACTGAAAGTCGAAAAATCACTGCTAAAGAGCCAAACCCGAGACATTTCAATTAGAATTGCTCCAAAAATTGAAAAATCACGACTAAAGAGCCTAACTGAGATGTTTCAATGAGAATTGCTACAAAATGATCCTCATTCACTTTTGCCTTCTTTCTGTGTTAGTAAACATTTTTTTCAATTATAACCCTTGTTTGGTGCAACAAGTTAAAATAGTGAGGTTTGTTACCCTGTGATTTTTTTCATTAATGAAAAGTAATTTTGGATAATTTTTTCAAGTTATTAACACAACATCTTGTTTCTCGGTTGAACTGGAGACGATCTGGGGAAGGGGGCTCACTGGAGCCGACGCCACTGATCGCTTTTGTATGGGCCACCACCTGGGATCACCACCACCCACCTTCACGAGTTGTGCACCAACCATCTGCTAGGGCGTGAGTCTGCATGTCATCCACTTGGCCAATAGGTGCTTGGTAGCCTGCCTCCTGTCGTCGATCTGCTGTTGCCTCCTTCTGTCACCAATCTGCGAACGCGAAAATTTGGCCTCTACATGCTGAGCAGGGCTTATCTGGACCATCCAAACGCACCTCGCGATATGTGCAGCTGACACAACCTTTTCTGTCACGTACTACATACTACTGTATACAATACCTGCCTTTTCAGTACATTTTCTGTCACTGTCAGACCCAACTGCTCCCTCGCCTCACTCTCTCACACGTTTTTTTGCAACCACATTTTTTGAAGCGTTTCTTTTGCCATCCACGTACTACATGCTGCTAAGCCTATTGAGTTACTTTTTCTCACGTTCTTCATTTGTTTTACTAATCTTTATTTTATTTACTTTTTAAACTATTAAGTAAGTACTTCATTATTGTTTCCATTTATTTCATCAATTATATTATATATTTTCATAGTTACTATCCCTACAATAATTTATGTTCTAGCATTTTTTATTATTTCCTATAAATATTTGACGCATTTTGAAGTACATAAACCCTCTTCGTATTATTTGCAACATATTTCACATGCATTTTCACTTTTGTTTATTTGGCTATATATTTCAAACTATCTTTCACAT
Organism: Bothriochloa decipiens; assembly: GCA_023333625.1. Taxonomy (NCBI): domain Eukaryota; kingdom Viridiplantae; phylum Streptophyta; class Magnoliopsida; order Poales; family Poaceae; genus Bothriochloa; species Bothriochloa decipiens. The sequence goes on from CM041643.1 coordinate 39,727,588, forward strand.
GAATATATATACATATTTCTATGTATTTTCTATTTTTTTAAAATTGTTCCGTGTCATGGTACTTGTTACACTAATTTTATTTATTTATTCTATTTTCATAACTTATTATGCAAATACTTATTTCAAACATTTTTCTAAGCACTACTTTTTATCCTACCTTATTTATCTGTGTGTTAATTGATTTACCACTACAGTTTTCACACAACAGTGAATTTAAACACCAGGAAAAACATAATTGATTTATCCTTCCTTTTTCTGTTTCTTTAGTTCACTTCTTTTATTTTGTATGTAACTAAATCGACGTTAACACCTTTTTCCCCTTTCATACTTGCGTTCTGTACATAAGTTTTTAGTTTTTTCTTAATTCTTTTTATTTAACTACACATGTAATCCCATTTTGTGTACTTCTTTTATGTCCCGAACATTTGATACACTTACTTTTTTTTAGAAAACTAACATACACTTACATTATCTAGTAAATGAGTTCAAACTTGTGTCTACGAATTCACATGTCCCGAAAATACATATTTCTATGAATCAACATATGTCCCAAAAATACATGTTTCAACATTTTTTCCTCTAATTTTAAATTTGTATTGCTAAGCAATATTGTATTTGCGTCAAAATTATGTTTTTTTGTTATGAATGGTTAATCCAAAAAAATATATCCAACACTAACTCATCATACTGACTATAGTATAATTCCCATTGATTGTTATGCAGTTGATCATTTGATTTACTGATCCTATATAGTTATAACACCTTTGCAAATGAGGAGTGACTGATCTTTTAGCTGGGTTGTTTGGATGCATTGGTACAACCACTTGATATATATATATATATATATATAATACTGTCCACACTAATAAACTGAATATAATTATGGATTTTAGATAAGTCAATCATGGAATTTATTTTTATTCAAACCTTCGTATAAATATTTGATACATAAGAGGATCACCTTCATGGACCCTTATTGTCAGCATTTGTTACAAGATGTTTTAAGTTTTGCAGTCAACTAGCATCATGTAGAAACAAAAAAATATTATTTCATTCTGTGGTACATACATATCCAATTACACATGTAAGTGTTTTTCACTTTTTAGAAATTGCCGTAGTTAGAATTCTTGTAAGGGTGACCTCACCGAAATACCATAAGATGTTATGCATATGACGGTGTTTTTGCTGCAAAGATCTATTTTTATTTTAATACCATATATTGGCTCTTGTGTATATTTAATGTGTCATTAATCAATAATTAATTAATTAATTAAATGTCTAGTAAACAAGAGAACATATCCTTTCTACTCCCTTTGCTCAGTAATACAAAGCATTTTAGTTTGTCCTAAGTAGTGCAAAGAGGGTTTATGTACTTGGAAATATGTGTGAAAGATATATGAAATAATAAATCAAGAAATGGGTATAATAAAAAGTGTTCGGGTTGTTGGAAACAGTAATTATTATGAAATTATGAAATATATATAATGGGTGAAATAAATGAAAAAACAATGATGTACTTACTTAATCATTGAGAAATTTAAATAAATAAATATTAGTAAAAGCGGATGTAGAACGTGGGTGGAAGTAAATAAAAATGAGTTAATAAAAACATTTGTGTAAGCTCGCGAAAGCAACAACTCAACCGTAGCAAGTGGGTTAGTGATTATTAATTGAATATAGGAACGGATTACTTTTTTCCTTCGTAAAGTATTTTTTGACAGTATATTATTTGTAAGATAAATCTAGAAATTTTAAGGCCAAAACTAACATACCTTGCAAGATTAAAATAAAGATGAAATATTTATACCAGGAAGTCGCTATTAAAAAGGAATATGAATTATTATAATTAGATTTGTCTTATAATATTTTACTAGTTAGATTTGTCTTAGAATAATACAACAAAAACTTAAAGGAAATAAATCAAGAAATGTGTACACTAAAAGGTGTTACGGGTTGTTGGAAATAATAATTATGAAAAATATATAATTGGTGAAATAAGTGTCAGAAAAATAACATGTACTTATAATCACTGACAAATGTAACTAAATAAAGATTAGTGAGAAAAAGGAAAATAGAAAACTTACTTAATACAAAAATTCTATGCCTGCGGTTAGTGGACAAAGAAAAAAAAGTTCACTATGAATGAATGCTGGAGTGGGAGTGGGAGGCAGCACGTCTGTAGTCTGCACGTGGGTGGCCCCCACTCGGAGTGGGTGCCGCTGTACTGCTACTGCTGTGCCGACACTACTGTACTGCTACTGCAGTAAAACCTGCTATACATTCAAAAAGAAATAGAAATACAGATGAAATACATGGAGGGTACAAATCTCAAGGGCATCATTGACGGTGAAGATAGATGGTGCTGAGAGGCCACAGGCTACAAGACATTTTCGCCAATCTGCTGCTACCTCCGACCGTCGCCGATCTACTGCTGCCTCGAGCGGCGCATCTGACAGGGGGCTACGGGCTCGAGCCTTCTATATATATATTATATAGATGTATTTTGGTTGAGCCCTCCTCATCCCTTCTCACTAAAATATTATGCCATTAGAAGTTGTGAAAGGGATGGTTGGCTATAGTTGACGAATGATTAAGATGAAGTGACAAAGCCAACCTGCTATGTGGTATTTTTAAGCCCAAATGCAGAAGTCCATCAGCCCATTAGAGAATAGAAACCGACTTTTCTTGAGATCTTTATTCCATTTCTTGCGAGCTGCATTTTTAGCGCTGTATTTTTAGCACTTCTGGCCAGCTACAACCAAAACCAAATACAAACCAAATACACTGAGTACACTGGTTATTATTGTTCAGCCGCCTTGGATCTATTCCTAGATCCCACGCTGGCTGCCTCTGATCTATAAGACATCATCTTCTACCTCATAAATCTTATAGATAGCAAGTTTACTTTAATCATTGCAGGTGCCCTTAGTCAAATTTATATTAGTTTGAGAGCAAAATGCACCGTAGGCCAGTTAACTTGCATCGCTGTCCCGAATAGGTCCGTCAACTATAAAATCGAATATCTATCCCATAAAACTTTAAAATTAGTTTATTCAAAAGATAAAATCAACCCGATTTTAGAGCACTATTTTTAAAAAACACCCCTCCCCCGTCTTCTGTCTCATCCCTGACCCCCTCTAGCTGCTCTCGCGCAGTTACCGGCGGCCTCGACGCCTCGTGCCGCGGCCTCACGCCGTGACCACGACGGGCCTACGCGCGACCTCACGCAGCGGCTCCACCGAATGGCCGACGATGGCCGTCGTACACGCGGCCGCACGCTGTGCCCAGTCCCGTGCGCGGCCTGGTGCCCACGACCGGCAGAGCCTCAACCCGGCGCCTCCGTATACGCCGCGACAATGCTCTGCTCTGACTTCCGCACCCTGGAACCCATAGTCCTGCACAGCGCACTCGCACAGCGCTTCGTCCGCTCCTCCTCGAGGCCATCGTCCCCAGCCACGGACGCAGGCGAGCTCCGCCTCGACACGGCGGGCGTGGGCGAGGTCCCTGCCGCGGGCATGAGCACGGGCTCTGCCTCACCCATCGCGGGCGCGGGCGCAGGCTCCGCCGCGTGGCGAGCTCTGCTGCTGCTCCTCCGTCTCCGCGCGATGCACCCGCGCTCTCGTTGTTGGTTAGCAGGTCGTCGATGGAGATGGCGCCGGTCGAGGTGCAGGTGGTGGTGCGCGGGAAGCACCGCCTCCTTGGGCTCGCCGTGTCGCGGAGCACCTGCTGCGGTCGCTGCCGGCCGCCACGCAGCTCTTCCTCCTCGCGCTCGCCTGCGCCGCGCGCCGCAGCGGTGGGGCCTCGGCAGGTCGCTAGCGTCGCCGCGCTCGCTCGCCGCCGCGTGCCTCCGTGGTAGCTTTCGTTTGCCACCGCTTGGGACTCCTCCAGCATCGGGAGCCGCCACAGTGCGAATTTGAAGAACGAAGGAACCTCTGTTTTCATCGTCAATGGCTCCCGCAAGCTTTGTTTTCGTGGCTCTGTAAATGCCCCGTCAGCCTGCGCTAACATGCTGTTGTTCGTGGAGTTCGATGAGCAGCGAAGCTTCCAGGAGACCGTGGACACGCCGTAGTACAAGTGTAGCTAAGGCAAGCTCTGCCAATTCGATCGATTATGCATGCCTGGTGTGGAAGCAGAGTGGCGGGCAGGGGAAGCACGTCGTGAGGAGCCTCATCGTCGTCTATGGGCTCGACGTGGTGGAGGAGCGACGGGCTGGCACAGCGCGTCTGTGGGGCTCAGGCGATGTCGCGACCCACGACGAGGCACAAACAGCGCGCGCGGGCTCGCTGAGTCGTGTCGTGATGACCGTGTTGCTCCGGGGCGGACGGACCCGACCTCGTGCTCAATCCGGGTCCTCTTGGCTCTTGCCCGAGTTCACGAACAGCAGGTCGGTGGGCGGCCCGGCGTTCACGTCCGCCTGCCCGTCGGACTCGGTCTCTGCCACCTCGCGCCGCACTATCTAGTAGCTCCGCCGTGGCGTGTCGGCGCCGCCCGTTGCCGGGTCCCCGTGTTGCGCTTCGTGGTGATGATGTTCTTAACGAAGGAGTTGTTGGTCCCGTGGATGTCCAGGTCCAGGCGGCGGCGGCGCTACACGGGAGCTCCAGAGAGCGCGAGGGCAGCGACAGAGCGGGGACGACAGCAAGCAGGAGGGGCTGAGGGGTGAGACAGAAGACGAGGGAGGGTTGTTTTTGAAAAATACGGCTTCAAAACCGGGTTGGTTTTATCTTTTGAACCTGCGGTGAACGAGTTTCAAAGTTTTATGGGATAGATATCCGGTTTCATGGTTGATGGACCTATTTGGGACAGCGACGCAAGTTAATGTGCTTACGGTGTATTTTATTCTTAGTTTGACTTAATTATCAGAAGCAGCAAGACGGTATTGATGCATTATGACATGATTCCGTTTTTGATATATATGACACAAAGAACGAATCTCAGCTCATTCACTTCACTGCGAAGTAATCAGTTTAGGATAATAAGATGCGAAACCTTTAGGGCATTTTCAGCAAGACAACTGTTTTTTTTTTTCGATTAGCAACCTGCCGTTAACACTTCCTTGAAAAACAATTGCGGGATTCACAGTGTACCGGTTGGCATTTCCTTTGATGTACATGGTCCCACCTGCTTCTTTGTTCCTTATCAACCACCGTCACTCCCGGTCAAAAAAAGGTGAAACAATCGGGATGGGTCTTTACGGTGGCGCCGCACAATGGGATAGAATCGTTGAAGTCTTGGTTCTGGGAGCTGTTTGAACTTTGAAGCCATTGTTTTTTTTTTTTTTTTTTTTTGGCTTGACGAGCTCCATCTTCTACGTATACTGCAGCAAGAAGCCCGACCTGTTCGCGCGCACAGACGATCTGATTAAGCGCATGTCGACGAGGGGCTTGGGCCCTGCCGATCGAAGTAACTCAACTTGACGTAATCAAAATGGACACTACTATCCTTTTCTTCAAGATAAATGAAATCAGAAAGTGGTTACTACGACTGTTCGATTAGGTAGCCAATCATGTTAAGTTGAACCGACGGTCACCGGGAACAAAATTCGGTGCGAGCCATCTCTATCTCTACCAAGACGTAGTGTGAGCTGTTCAGTTAATACGTACCTTGGTCTTGGTGAAAATTGCTTAGGCGCCTGTGAAATTTAGGAGGAGTGTCACCATTTTAACCGTAGTACTGTACACATGATAAATATCTTGTGGTCACGTCTCATCTAACCTATTTTTTCGGGAGTAATGGCTGGAGCACCGTCAAGTCAAGATGACAGAAACGACGACAACTGGCTGACAGGTACAAAGATCTGGCATCCGGGACAAAGTTCTGCCGCATGCCTGCCAAAAGGATGTCAGTGCCGGATCGGATCAGCTCACAGGATAGAAAAGAGGTGTTGCCCAGTTGGGGCTGCGTGAAACACGCGCCGACTATTTTAAGTGGCCGTCGCCGGTGGCCCACGTCAACCTGATACGCCGGCGCCACTCGCCAATAGACTCAAATGCCCGTGATGTAGCTAGCTGTTAAGTAGTGTTTCCATGGCGTGGTTGTCGTCGGAAGGCGGCGCGGCGGCGACGATGGCGGTCGCTCTGCTCGTCGCGGCGGCGGCCATGGTGGCGGGGATAGCGAGCGCGTCCCCGGCGGAAGGCATCCAGCCGCTGTCCAAGATCGCCGTCCACAAGGCCACCGTGGAAATTCAGCCGTCCGCGTTCGTGGAGGCGACCCCGTCGCTGCTCGGCGAACAGGCACGTACCCGTACCCGCTACGCACGCTACGCCGGCCGGCAGCGCTTAGATTAGCGTTGGCGTTGGAAGTAGTAGCTAGGATTATCAGCGCTCTGAATGACTTGTTCTTCACACTTTTTGAGCTCAGTTGCACTTGCACCCCATGTATATAAAGTTGGTTCTCAAAGTTTTTGAATGCGGCAGGGAGAAGACACTGAGTGGGTGACGGTGAAGTACGGCTGGACAAACCCGTCCGACGGCGACTGGATCGGCGTCTTCTCTCCAGCTGAATTCAAGTAAGTTTTCAGACCTGGTACAAATTCAGTACAGCGTAGTTTCAGACCTTCTTCGCTGTCCATCATGTGGGTGTGTATGTTTGCAGCTCGTCGGCTACGTGTCCTAATCCATGGCCAGCAGAAGAACCCTATCTCTGCACAGCACCCATCAAGGTAACTAGCTTGCTAGTCGTAATTTGCAACTGTATCAATGCCCGAACAACTTAATCCGTAGACAAACCTTTCTTTCACTGAATTCAAACATTATATGCTCTGCTGCATGGGTGCAGTATCAGTTCGCCAACTACTCTGCAAACTACATCTACTGGGGCAAGGGCAGCATCCGGCTGCAGCTCATCAACCAGCGCTCCGACTTCTCCTTCGCCCTCTTCACCGGCGGCCTCCACAACGTACGTAATGAGAGCTTGCAGTATGCATACACACGCAAGGCCGTGTCTCATCTCATCGTTGCATTCCATCGATCCATCGTCCATGCGTGCAGCCGAAGCTGATCTCGGTGTCGGAGCCGATCTCGTTCAAGAACCCCAAGGCGCCGGTGTTCCCGCGCCTCGCGCAGGGCAAGTCCCACGACGAGATGGCGGTGACGTGGACCAGCGGCTACGACATCAGCGAGGCCTACCCGTTCGTGGAGTGGGGCGCCTTGGCCGCCGACGCCGCCCGGCCCCAGCAGACCGCGCGCGCTCCCGCCGGGACGCTCACCTTCAACCGCGGCAGCATGTGCGGCGAGCCGGCGCGCACCGTCGGGTGGAGGGACCCCGGCTTCATCCACACCGCCTTCCTCAGGGACCTCTGGCCCAACAAGGAGTCAGTACACTGCCATTGCTTCACCTTCTGGCTTCTGCTGCTAGTGTCGAAATTTGACAGAATTGTGAGCTAATAAAGTACTCTGCTTTGGACTTGCCATCGATTCAGGTACTACTACAGGATTGGGCACGAGCTGCACGACGGGACCGTGGTGTGGGGCAAGCCCTACTCGTTCCGGGCGCCACCGTCGCCGGGGCAGAAGTCGCTGCAGCGCATCATCGTGTTCGGCGACATGGGAAAGGCGGAGCGGGACGGGTCGAACGAGTACGCAGCATACCAGCCGGGGTCGCTGAACACGACGGACACGCTGATCGCTGACCTGGACAACTACGACATCGTGTTCCACATCGGCGACATGCCGTACGCCAACGGCTACATCTCGCAGTGGGACCAGTTCACGGCGCAGGTGGCGCCCATCACGGCCCGGAAGCCCTACATGGTGGCCAGCGGCAACCACGAGCGGGACTGGCCCGACACGGCGGCGTTCTGGGACGTCCCGGACTCCGGCGGCGAGTGCGGCGTGCCGGCCGAGACATACTACTACTACCCCGCCGAGAACAGGGCCAACTTCTGGTACAAGGTGGACTACGGCATGTTCCGGTTCTGCGTCGCCGACTCGGAGCACGACTGGCGGGTGGGCACGCCGCAGTACGAGTTCATCGAGCACTGCCTCTCCACGGTGGACCGGAAGCACCAGCCGTGGCTCATCTTCGCGACGCACCGCGTGCTGGGATACTCCTCCAACGCCTGGTACGCCGGCGAAGGGTCCTTCGAGGAGCCTGAGGGCCGCGAGAACCTGCAGAAGCTCTGGCAGAAGTACCGCGTCGACATCGCCTACTTTGGCCACGTCCATAACTACGAGAGGACCTGCCCAATGTACCAGGTATAACATCTGTCTGGAATGTAAGAAATTCTGCAGAAATCCTTATCCTAACTTAATCTGCAACGAATGAACGATGGAGCAGAGCCAGTGCATGACGAGCGAGAAGAGCCACTACTCGGGGACGATGAACGGGACCATTTTCGTGGTGGCCGGCGGCGGCGGCTGCCACTTGTCGGACTACACGACGGCGATCCCCAAGTGGAGCATCTACCGCGACCATGACTTCGGCTTCACCAAGCTCACGGCGTTCAACCACTCGTCGCTGCTGTTCGAGTACAAGAAGAGCAGCGACGGCAAGGTCTACGACTCCTTCACCATCCACAGGGACTACCGCGACGTGCTCCGATGCGTGCACGACAGCTGCTTCCCGACGACGCTCGCCACCTAATTAAGCCATTGTGTTAAGACACCAGTTTTGGCTTTTGGTCCAAATAAAATGTGTCAACCACGATAGAATAATGCGCCCCGTCAAGGCACACTGTAACTGTATTGAACTATTGATGCCTGAGCTCATCTGCTTCCTTCGTCCCAAATTGTAAGTCGTTATAAAGTTTGACCACTCGTCTTATTTTTAAAAATTTATGCAAAAGACCATTTCTTTTGTCGTGGCTTTCTTATTAATCAAATATCTTCAAGAGTGTTTTAAGTTTAATTATATTTGTATAATTTTTTTTGAATAAGACGAGCGGTCAAACTTAGGATTTAAAAAGTCAAATAACTTACAGTTTGGGATGTAGAAAGTAATAAAAAATGAGAATAAAAATTATCCAAACATCCTCCAAGGTAGAACTAGCTAGTGTGGCTTCTAACTTCAGGCTGCATAGACAGTCTATGTCAGATAGGTAATGGGCAAATGGTTAGATTTTGGCAAGACAATTGGCGTGGTATAACTTCTAGTGGTAGCTGCCTTCGGGCGTCAAGCCAGTCCGTACCTTTGCGCGTCGTCTCCTCTCGGAGGCGACCCGAGGGCTCTCAACCGCCGCTGCCGAGGCTCGACCTCCATCGCCGAACTGGGCCGTCGCCGCCGCGCCTACTCCTCGTCGTCATCGGCGGCTAGCAGGGGAGCCCAACAAGGTCACCCCCCGCGCATTGACCTTCCTCTCCACCGCAATCCCCACTTCCCACTCCTCCGCTCCTCCACCTCCTCAATCTCCTTCACTGACTCCGGCGCTCCGGCAGGGCTTGTTGCGTGGATCCTAGGCCACCTGGTCGCCAGATCTGACGTGGCTACGTCCAATTCGGAGTCTTGGCGGGGGGCGGCGGCGGCAGCCCATTAGGGTTGCCGCCGGCGACGGCCCGTTAGGGTTTGGTGACGGCTCGACTCGTCCAAGGCTTGGGTGCTGCGCGTTGTGTGCGGCACGCTAGCCGGACGGGCACCTGCCTTGGCCAGGAGGGCATCTCGGCTGGCGGCGACGGCGGCCCATTAGGGTTTGCCGGCGGCAACGACCGGGCTTGGGCGCCGCGCGTTACGCGTGCAGCGTCGATACTCTTTGGCCGGTGTTGATGATGAAGGAGGTGGAGTGGACCTTGGGGCACAGGATTTCGATCTTGTGATCCTGGGTCTGGGGCCGGTGGAGCCAGAATCGTCGCGTGTGCTGGGCTTCGGCGGCTTTACTTCAACGGTGGCTGCCGGCCTAGGCGAGTACGTTGACGGCCAGATCAAGACGGAGGCGAGAAGCAATGGCGTAACAGTTCGGCAGTTGGTGGGCAATGGAAGTACTATCAAGTTTTGACGGCGGTGACATCTATGGGCGCCACTTTCCTTGCTGGGGGCGTCGTCTTGTGGTGGATCTCCCCGGGTGAAAATCCATCTCCAGTTCTTGGCGAAGCGATGATGGCGTCTGCGGATGGCCCTAGTGCTAGTAACAAGTTGGTGGCTCCCTTGCATACACACCAGGTGTTTCATGTTGTTGCCAGGTTTCAACATCCGATGTCTTCAAGGTGGTCGGTGTCCAACGATCTTTCAGTACACTTATAGACGTGTGTGGCGGCACTATCTCGACATGGGTGGTCATACTCTTGTGTAGTCGACATCACGGAGCAAGTTAGTCGTCGCATAGGACTACCAGAGTTCCTTGTTGGGATTTTTATTCCCTCTGTCAGTTTCTTTTATTTCTGTCTTTTTTTTTAATAATTGATCTGATTCTGCCCGTTGGTGGATGAAGCCGGGTATGCTGATTCTATCTTTTAACTAAATTTTTTTTCTAGTGGTAGCTACTGTTCTCAGTTTCTTTAAGCTATATATAACCTTACAGGTATCCAGTCTATCCATGTCTCAGCGATTTGGTCGCTAAAATCCTCATAAATTACATTGTTTTCTTTGGTTGCTGTCAAAGAACAAAAATCCTGACTCCTGCCTTTCCTGCTGTCAGAAAAAATCTATACCAAAGAAAAGAAATCTGTTGATCGTTTGTTTTTTTTCTTAAAACAAAGTTAAAATGTCACTCTTTTGTGTAGACGGGTTTGCTCGCTGAACATGGGCCAGCAGCCCACAAATATCCCTTCTGCTTGGGCCGGAGTAGACAGCACCGCAAGATGTAATCCGTATTGGTAAATTTCTGGGCCTATCTGGTCGCTGATCCAACCAAGGATGATGGCCTGTTGGGTTTTCCCGGCCCGACCCCATCCGATCGCCATCGATCTGCTCCACCGATTCCCCTCAAAAAAAAAAAAAATATCTGCTCCACCGGTCCATACTTATCTGTATCTCTACTTACTCCTAAAAAGAACCACAGTAAATCGTCAACCCGGCTTTAACCCCGCCTCCGCGTGAAAGGCAGCCCGGTTTCACCCCGCCTCCCCGCGCGATAGGTGCCCCGGCCCTGCCATTCGTCCACTCCACCACCAAGCCCACGTGAAAGAACGCTCGACTCCCACGCTCCGCCGGTCCCCGCAGCTCGCCGCGCCGCCGCAGCCCGTGCCTGCGCCAACGCTACCATAGCCCACGCCTGCGCCAACGCCGCCGCCCGCGCGCGCCCTACCCCGGCCGCAGCCAGCGCGCCGACCCTGCGACACCGGACCGTGGCCGGCCGCCACCAGCGAAGCCTTGGGCCCCGACCGGAACCCTAGGGCGCGCTCAGCCCCGGTCCTCGGCCAACTCGTCGGAGCTCCAGAAAATCGTGTGAAACTCCCTCTCTCGACCGACCGTCACACCGCGCCGCCTTCACCGCCTCTCCCTGCGTCGCCTCAACCGCCGCCGCTCGTCCTGAAGTCCACCACCACTGCAACCGCCGTCACAGCATCTCTGGACGCGGTGTATCGAGCAGCAGCTGCTTCTTGACCACACTCGCTGCCCCGCTCGACTGCGACGAGCGCGCAACAGGTACGGCAGCACCCATCTCCTCCCCCTTCTTCCACGAGCTGTGATTCTCGGGCCTGGATCCGCCCTCCTCCGGCCTGGAAGAGCCAGATCTTCAGTTGAGAACCACTAATCGAATCGATTTTGTTTTTGGGATTTTTTTTTTGAGTTCTTTCACGCGATCTGGATTTCCTATAGTTTTCAGTTTGAATTGACCGATGATTCTTTTGGGATAGCTTACCAACTCCATTGTGACCCTCTGTGCAAACTTTGGAAGCCAATCATGGAGTTTTACTCGAGCTTCACACGATTTTTGGGGCCGCCCTTTTTCTGTTTCAAGCACGTGCTTCCTGTTTTTGGCAAGGCTGTTCCTGTTCGTGCGCCTGGCTCCTGTACATGAGTAGCAGCTACTCTGCTGGGTGGTGGAATCGTGGGGGGGAGCTCAGGATGCCTAGCACCATCCGCTCTCCTGACCAGAGCCAATAATCATATGCACTAACTAATTTGAATAGTTGTGTTTTGTAACTACTCTTGTTGTTTCTGACTACCAGAAATAATATTCACACTTAATCTCTACAGCTTCTCTACAACTTAGTGCTATAGCCTGTTTAGCTATGAAAAGCCATTTTGTTAGTATAGCAGCTTGAACTATTTTTTCAGAAAATATCCAGAATTTGTTGGGTATACATCCGGCTTCTCACTGTAAGAAAACTGCAACTTGACAATTTCAGATATGGACTGCCTTGGAATCAAGCAATTCAGTGCTATTTAGTCTCTTGTATTAAATCACTGGACTTCATATGCGACACATTCAACTGAAAGGGACGGACGGCCAGCTACGAGTGCGCAACAGGGTAAATTTGTGCCTACAAACTTGGTTCCCATTCAAATATTATCAGTAGTACATGTGCACACCAATTCTCCTTTATTGGATCCATGCCTGCAGTTCTGTGTGCCTGAAACTGTGATCTGTGAATAGAGTGCTAATGAAGGGCTATGATCTTAAGCCTTTTTCTGAATTGCATCCCTCTCCCTCCTGAAGCTAATGGTCCCATTAAACTCCAATTTATGTCTTGTACATGGTTTAGTAAGAATGGGCCTGATCCTTAGTTGTTGAAGAAAGGACAATGATGAACAGCCATCGATTTTCCTAAACATATTGCTTGGTTTATCTGCGAATCTTACTTTTCCATGGCTGGGCCTTAAAAAAATTAACAAGCACATGCAACTACTATTAGATCTTTGGTTTGATCTCTGTGATTAGTCTTGTGTAATCTCAATACACTTCCAAAGTGGTTACATGCTGAATTGAGTTGAATATTTTGGGAGTTTTGAATTATGAATTTGTGTTGTCTTCAAACAGTAAGGAATTAGTATGCAGTGTAGATCAAGTCGGTTTTCAGAGGGTAGAGGCTATACAAGCAGCAACAGTTCATAGTTTCTTATATAAAGAAAAAAAAAATCTGATTTTCAGGAGTATTGGATTCAGAAGTCCAGTTATTGCTTTTTAGAAATAGAACTTGGTTTAGTGGACTTGAACGTTTGTGGTCTATAGTTTCCTTGAGTTACTGATTTTTCATGCAGCCTGCAACTACATGGGAAGATGTCTGTGTAAAATCTAATCCAATATAAGCGCGAGACTAAAGGTAATGTGCCAGTCCGAAACTGTCAAGGATGTTCACCAAATCATTAGGAGATTGGGTAGTAACTGACAAAACACTGCTGGTTTTGAATTTTTTTTGGTATTGGATAGGTTTAGAGAATTTTCATATTTCTAAAAAGGTGTGGTTCATAAGGTTTTGTGATTGTATTAAAAATCAAGTAAAATTCCTATCTGATATCATTGCATTAGCTAGAAGTGAAGTGTTTGTGTACTTTTGACTTGTGGAATCACCTTGGTTGATGATGGATGTGCACCCCGCTCCCAAGCATGGGTAGCCTGGCTCATGAATTCCCACTTCATGTTATTCTGAGCCTTTTATCATGAGCACTTTTGCTCTAATGATTGGGGATGGACTTCACAGATGACATTGAAAAACTAAGATGAAAAAAAGGATACATAGTATGAATAGCTGTAATCCATGATTATAGACGGCTGATACAATAATTCTTTATCAAGGTTAAATTGCATGTCTTCCTTGAGCTTAGGCTACTTTGCTTTTCTCCTTGCTTGTTATCTTGGAGTATCTGTGTGGTGTTGACAGTAAATCATGGTTTCAACAGTGTTGAGGAGAAATGTTTGGTACTACCACATATCTGACGGGCTGGGTTGACTGCACTCTTTTGTGCAATGAGACAAGCAGAACCAGCATTTGACCCAAGACTGATGCCAACTAAGTCTTGGAAGCTGTGAACAAGGACCAAAAGCCACTATAACATGTACGTGCTGAGAAATTTCGAAATAGTTCTGGAATTGTATATGGTTAATTTAAACATTTTTGTATTTTTGTATATATTTAGTCAGTTATTATTTGAAAGTTTCACATTACCTTTGTACCAGATAACTGAACTTATTAGATGCTTTATTGCACTCTCAGCTGAGAATGGCAGTGCCATTTCGTCTCATTGTTATGAGCAAAACTAATTTGTTAATTGTCGTAAGAGAAAAAACTAAAGCTGAATGGATTTTTTTTGGTTTTAGTGTATTCTTAGTGGTGCCAATTGAATATCACCTATATACATATACAAGTGTTCTACCGTTGCAACACTCCTGTGTCAATGTGTGGCATGCTTGTTAGACCAACTCCTTCATGGAAGACTGCCAATGGCAGCAAGAGTGGAATAACCGTCTCGTCACTTTGAAATTGTTTTTCGTAACAATATAGTGTATGTTCAAATTAAAATTGTCATGACATTATTTTGTTTTCGTTGCAACGCACGGGTATTTACCTATCACCGAATATATCGCCTAAATGTATGATTGATAAATTTAGCATGGCTGTGCTGTCTCCGATGTATTCAAATAGCATGGCTGTACTGTCTCCAATCTCTTTGTGCAGCTATGTAGTTTTTGGGATGCTTATGCATGACGTATCATGAAGGCATGAAGAGGTGAGCCGGGCATAGTATCAAGAAAAAGACATTTTTTAGGTATTTATAACAATTTATTTAATTATAACATGTTCAACGTTGCGCCTAACTGGAGTATTATTTATTTATTTTCCTCGTCAGGCTTCTAAACCACCTTATTTGTGCATCTTTATATTGAAAAAATATGATTTGAGTAAACTGGAGGACTTATTCATCAACTTTGTTCTGCAGATCACTATCGTGTATGTTAAGTGCATCTTAGATTGCCTCATATATTATTTTATTTTGAATGTGGATTTGAAAGGATTGCAATTCACAAAGATATCACCACTGCAATCTAAATAGCTCAGATGCATTTTTAATCTAAACAGCTTCCAAGTAGGTGTTAGCTAAAGTGAACTGCTAGGTGTATTCGCAAGACGACTCGACTATAAAAGTGTTTCTATTACCTATGCCTATACTCAAATCGGAACCATGATGCACACAAGATATTACTTTTATACTCCCTCCGTATCCTAAATAGAAGTCGTTCCGGAGCAACGGCCGGTTGTGGCAAAAGACGTCGTTCATGCTATCGAGGGAGAGTTTGGACGCGATTACCCCTGGGCACCGCACGCGCGCCGCACAGCATTAATCGCGACTCCTCGATTCACGATCACGCGCCTCCGTCGCCCGCCAATAGCACGCTCGCCTGCGCCTCCGTCGCCCACCAATAGAGCACGCTCGCCCACACCACGCTCGCCTCCTTCATCTGGCTGCCCACGGAACGCTCGTCTCCTTCATCTCGCCGCCCACGTACAGCACGCTCGCCCACCGTCATGGAGTCCCGCGGCAATGCGGCATGGAGTCCCGCGGCGCGCAGTTGCTGATGCTCATCGCGGACGTCGCCGGGCCGGACTCGGAGGAGGTCGCCGCGGATGTCGTCGGGCCGGACT
>CM041643.1:39743052-39753188 GCA_023333625.1 Bothriochloa decipiens
AGGAGGTCGCCGCGGATGTCGTCGGGCCGGACTCGGAGGAGGTCGCCACGGACTCCGTCGACCCGCTGCTGTCCGTGGAGGGACTGGACTCCGTCGACCCGCTGCAGTCCGTCGAGGCACTGGAATCCATCATCGCGCAGGACTCCGTCGATGGAACCAACTCCGTCGAGGCGCCGCTGGTGGTGCCGGACTCCGTCGAGGCGCCGCTGGTGGTGCTGGACTCCGTCGAGGCGCCGCTGGTGGTGCCAGACTCCGTGGAGTTGGTGCCAGACTCCGTGGAGATGGTGTCGGACTCCTTGCCGCCGGGAGCTTTTCTTTGCCCTCGCTGCAATCAAGTTCATGAGGACCGCCAGTCATGGGACTGTGCGCACTCGAAGTTCTGGCCATGCTCTCGATGTGGTCTTGTCCACTTTGAATACAGGTTTGGCGCCATGATTTACGGCCTCGAAGAGTTCGACTGCGAGATTTTCATGCCAGATCTCAACAACATCGTGATGCGCGGCAATAGCATCCTCATACCTGAACACGTGCGCAAGATGCTCGACGACAAGCGCGAGCGTGAGCTCGCCGCCGGGAAGGATGACAACAGTGCATCGGTAAGAATTTTTCATGCAGCAAGAATGTCTCTACTAGTTATAGCATCAATCTAATTGTTCCATGCAGCAAGAATGTCTACTAATGTTACAATCCATCCAATTTTTTCATGCAGCAAGAGTAGCCTCGGCTTCATGTAGCAACGATGGATCACAAGGGATACACGTTGTCCAAAAAAAAAAAAGAAAAATGAGAAACAAAACTACACGTTGTTGCTTTGGTTAAAAAAAAAACTGAGTAGTAGTACATGACCAGATGCGACGCGATCCTCCAACGTTGGCTCATTGAGATCTAATGGAAGATTGTCATGGTCAGCTTCTTCTAAACGGACGTTCAAATCAAATGGATTGGCCATTGCAGAACATGCAGCAAGAGAAGAAGTGGAGAAGGAAAGGAGTGGACCAAGACACATGCAGCGCGGGTTAAACAAAGAAGGGGTATCTGAAACGACGGCCGAAGAAAACGAGCGCGTGCACGGTGCGAAAAAACGAAAATACAACCGCGCCAAACCTAGCTGCTTGAAGGAAATCAACGCGCGCATGAAAAACGTTGCCGCGAATGGCGAAAACAAACAAAAAATCGACGGTGGCAGGGAAAACGTTGCCACGAACGGCCAAAACAATCGCGCGCACCAGCAGCTAGCAGGGCAAACGAAATCCATGCAAGCAAGCAACGCCAGCCACGAGCAAAGTGCCATGCAAAATGCATCACGACATGAAAAATAAACAAGCGCTGGGACTCAAACTGGCGACCTGCTTCCTTGGGCCGTTAAGGAAAGGCTAACCGACCAACGGGTCTGTGGTGTATAAGTGACAACTGCAGCACTAGTTAATAGGGCTAGCCATAGAAAAATACTCCCTAATTAATCTCTTCTTTGTAGGCGTTAGGATACGGAGGGAGTATGTGTTAGCTGAAAAATACATGAGTTTATGTGGATTTCAAAACCCGTAGCAACGCACGGGTATTTCCCTGATACTCGTAGAAAGAGCCAAACCCAGGCTCTACCGCCCCGCTTGGGTCTGCCCGAGAGCAAGCAGTTCCACCGCCCGCACTCCGCGGCCCGCCTCGCCTCTCCCCCTTCCTTCGTGCGCGGGAGCAGTTGCATCGCGTGCCTCCCCAACCCAAATCACCGGTCCCCGCCACGATCCGCTACCGCATCAGCGCCCCAACGCAAACCCCGTGCTCCCGCCCCATCGCAACTCCACCCCCAACGTCGCAACTCCGCCAGGCCACCGCAAGGCGATGTTGCTGCCGGCGCCCGCCGCTCCTCCCCGTCCTGCGCTGCTGGGCGATCTAGGCGCGGTGGCGCACCCGGCGGCGTAGTCGACGCGGAGGTCGACGTCTCCGCGCGGGCGCATCGAGACGGCCGTAGACATAGGGCTCGTAGTTGCCGCATCGTCATGTCTATGGGTCCCCAAGTCCAGCATCTACGATCCTTTACTTTGTGTTTCCAATCGATGTTTTTCTTTCTCAATACGCTGCTACTGTTCTGCTATATTTTAGATATGGTTAGACATTGGAATGATTATCATCCACTTGGCTCCGCGGCAAAGGTTCATGTGCTCCTTTCGTCCCCGATTGATTTTATTCTGCTGCTGTTGCACTGGCCTCCACTAGCACAGACTAGGGAAGGCATTGCTGGTTTGTCAGTGCAAGGCTATGTACAGTTTTAGTTCTGTTCTGCTGTGTGCCATCTTGCCTATAGTGATACTTAGACTGTCTCCAATGGGCTATCCATTACACTACTCATAGCCAAATTGGGTGGTTCACCGGCCAAAAACGTCCTCCAACAGAAGAGGGAAACGAGAAGCCATTTTGCCTCCACGGCGAGAGGAAGACCAAAATTGCATCGTCTCTCTCCTGGACACGCAAATCTCTGGTGCTGGGCCCGTTGGAGGGCGCAGAGGTGCTGGGCGACTCGATGGGGAGGACCATGGGAGCACCTCCGGATTGGGGTTGTCGGTGCCGGCGATGTAGCAGCACCAGGGCGCCGGCGATTGAGTGCGGTGCCAGCGATGGAGCGGGGCGCCCCCGCCGCCGCGTCTCCAGTGGGTGTGCGGGCCCTGCTGCGTCACGTCCGCCCCCGCCGTCACGCCTCTGGTGGGCACGCGGGGCTTGCTGCGCCGCGTCCGCCCCACCGTCGGGCCTCTGGTGGCGCGCGAGCCCTGCTGCACCGCGTCCACCCCCGCCGTCACGCCTCTGGTGGGCTGGTCGATGACGGCCGCGGGCGTGGCGGAGCTGGTGCGAGGACGCGACGCGCAACAGCTGTATGGTGCAGGCAGGGTGGCGGCGCTGCAAGGTTCAGGCTCAACCCCGCGCGGCGAGGAGGCTGTCGTAGAGGCGAGGAGAGGAGGACCGAGCCCGGGAGAATGGCCGGCGGCGGAGCGACAGGACGCCGTCGCCGACCACGAGCGCCACCGCGGTACCTCCTCCACCTCTGATGTCCTCCTCGCTGGAGCCAATCGCGCTAGGATCATCCTCCCACGGCGGCCTCGCGACTCGCTAGGGACCGGCTGGGACGGAGCGGGGAATTGACCGGGCGTCGACGCGCAACTGGATCTCGACTGGCTCCGCCGGCGCCACCTCCTCTCCTCCTCCTCGTCGTCCGAGTTCGGACGAGCACGCGCGTTGCGCTTGCGAACCGCAGCGGCGTCCTCATCCCCTCTGGCGCCGCTCCCTTCGCTCTTGTCTGCCGCACGCGTGCTTGCCGCCATGGACGCTGTCTCCTAGCTCGCGACGGATTCGTGGCGGAGCACGACGGCGTGGCGAGGCGAGCCCGCGGCCGGATCTGGCGGAGAAGAGCAGCGCGAGGGGCGGAGAGGGCGCGAGCGCGATGGACCAGGGAGGGGAGCGCGCGCATGGCGAGCACGAGGAGGCGCGCATGGCGAGCGCGAGGAGGAAGAGCTCCGAGTGCGTGGCCGTGGAGGTTGAGTATTTGCGTTGGCTGTTGGAGTTGGGCTAATTTTACTGTGCACGGCCAAAATAAAGGAATGGGTGTTGTTTAAAGGTCTTCATTGTTGGAGACAGCCTTAGTATGTTGTCCCTAGATTCATGAATGACTTTGTTGTGGGAGACTTTCAGGAATGACGGTTAGTAAGTTTCCCCTAGAGCCCTGGTTGTAGTCGGATTCTAACATGTGAGTTTATTTCGGACTCTTTTCTTAGTTGATTGATCGCATCTCTGAAGCATGTAGGAGGATTTGCTAAGATTGATGTGGAAGTAGTTAAAAAATATATTAATTAACATTTTCCTCTTGGCAAACAAGAAGCTAAACAAAAGGAGTTGCTACCTCTGACGCTGTGCTGGTGAGTTGGCTTGAATGGCAATTAGGTCTGGTTCAGAGTTATTCTTGATTTTTGCTGATTTGAATAGGTGGATTGGTACAACTACCCTTACAAACATTGTTTTCTGCATGATCTGAGGTGCAAAAATGTGTGCCATGCCATAGAATGGAAAATACAATATATGTTTGTGCTGATATGTATAACTCTGTGCAAATATGTTGCTTTGATTTTTTTTTGATCCATCTGAAATGTCTCTTTGCCAGTCTGCCATATTCTGAAGCTCTTGTAGTATCCAAATTCATTGGTTATGATTTTTCTCTGTCTAATTTAAATGTGTCTGCCATATTCTGAAGCCCATATTCTGAGGCTCTCGTAGTATACATATTCTGAAGCTCTCGTAGTCCACACATTTCTGACTAATGACTCCTATTAATTCACATGTGTTGATTTTTTTTATTTTGGCATTTATGTAGGTAAGCTTGTATATGTCTCAACGTCTTTAGGAGATGCTCACAAATTATCTGAATCCACCATCCACAATCGCATCCATTGGTCGGGTCTAGGCACATACCATTCATTGGAATCAGAACCAGAAACTCAAGCATGGTCTATCCACGGCGGCACAGAGAGGTCTGGCTCCTAAAGTCCTATTACTGAACCTGAACAAATGCAACCTTTTAACCCAACTCCTTGTGTGTCGAAATGTTTGATTCATGCCTCAGTTTTCATCCCATTGTCAGCTAATGAATATAGCCATGTGCAGGCATATAGTGAAGGTGAATAACAACTGACTTGCTTGATACCAGAGATTATAGTATAACACCTTGGCTAAAGGTATGTCCTTTTGGTTGAGTGTAGTACTCAGAGCATGAGATCCTAGGCCATATTTCCTCTCAGTTCTCTGACGTTAAGTTTGTTCCTAAAATTATGTCATGGGGTAGAATTTATAAAAGGGCGTACCTAGTGCCGTAGGCTCCTGCACTACGGGGTCTGGGGAAAGGAAAATAGCCAGCAGTCATCCCTGCACAGATATGCAGAGGCTGGGCTTGAACCGTAGACCTCTTGATCACAGGCGGTAAAGCTCTACCGCTTGCACCAGGCTGGGGCTTGAACCCTGGACCTCTTGGTCATAGGATGGAGTAGAATTTATAATGAATAAATATACATGGAGCTTGACCACCATGGATTGGAATATGATATACTTCAGTGCTTAAATCAGAACCGTTTTCTGTCTGAATTCAATCTTGGTTAAGCACACGGTCTGAATTAGTTAAGCACATATGTTATCCTTTGAATCATGTATGACACTTCAGGATATATTTTCTTCATGTTTCTTTGCAGTTATGTGCTTCTCTGGTGGGACGATGTTATAGTTAGTCTCTACAAAAAGAAGCAACAATGGTAGCAGCTACCTAATTGGTAACTACAAAAGGTATTGCATTTAATAGATAATAGTCTACCTCAACAATTGTTCTTGGCAGAAAATGAAACTTGCACCAGTTGTCTATTCACTTATTACTAGGTACATCTATGCATTACACTCCATTCCAAATTATAATATGTTTTAGCTTTTCTAGATACATATTTTTTTCTAAAAAACTCAAAACTTTTTATAATTTGGAATGGAGGAGGTTACGTGTAGTAAACAGCTATTTCTATAGTTATAGAACATGTAGTGCACCATGCCTATAAGATGAATATTGAGTTTCAAATATTTGAGAAAATGCTTATCTGCTTTTAAATTGTCTTTTAATCATGCTTGTCAGCTCTATTCTCTTGAGCTTCCATCCAATCACGTCTGAGGCCATGCAGAAAGAAGCTCGACGGCAAGCAAGGCGTCGTGGTGGACCAAGTTGTGCAGCCATCACCATTCTTTGCTCACGAAACCAGGCAGGAGGGAGGAGGAAGGAGGCAATGACATAAGCTTACAATTTAGCTTGAACATCTTACTTGGTGATGGTATTATTTCAACATTGGCTTACAAGGATACACTTAGCTAAATTAAAGTACGAAGCTTTGTTCGCGAGATGTTTGATCAGACAAAGTGTTTCGGAACTTAAATTCAAACAATGTTGCATATAAGATATTTTTGTTATATGTGTTAGTTGGAAATATATATAGGATTTATCTGGATTTTCAAACTTGTAGCAACGCATGGGCATTAACCTAGTGATCTGGAGAAAGTACTGTTCACTGCTCGCCCGCGGCTGATACAATGCAACTCCATTTTTCCGTGGCGAATTGTACAGCGTATTTTCTAAAAAAACATGTACAAAATGATCGCTCACATATTTTTTAATTCTATTCGATACATAATTTTGTTCTTTTGTTCCATAGTAATTCAATTCTACGACTTATATAGAGTTGGAAACCAAATCAAAATAAATGAAACTCACATATTTTTTAAAAAACATCATCACATCATAAAAATGGTCACATGACAACCTATTAAATGTAGATAAATTCTAATTAATGAAACTCTCACTGACATGTGCTAAGTGCAGGGCGACCCAACCCTAGCCCCCTCCTGGCCTTCTCCCCGCCGCCGCCGTCCGGGCGTCGGTGCCCGCCCCCACGTCTCTCGTTCCCTCTCAGCCCAGATCCCCCACCTCCCCACCCCTAGTTCTCTTCTTCTCCCCACCCCGGCCACGACCGTGCGGCCACCCCCCGCCTCGCCTCCTCTCCTGCGCGGCGGGCCGAGCACGAGCGACGTGCCAGCGCCTAGCTCCGCGGCCGGCGCCGTTTCTTTCGACGGGGAGGGGCCGCGGCCCGGGCCGCCTGCTGCTGGGGCCGCTGGCCGCGCCACCGCCTCCTCCAAGCCCGCGGCTGCGCCGGAGTTGAGGACCGGTTGCAATTCCTGCGGAGCTAGGCCAACCCTCCACTCCGACGGCCGCCATCACGCCACGACCCAGTGCCGCACGACATCCCTGGTCCCCGGCTCTCCCACCCGCGCCCCCGGCGGCCATGGGGCTCCTGCTCCCGCGCCCCTCGCGGCTGCAGCCGCCGACTCCCCCCTTGGCTACGCCGCTGCTGGGACGAACGCCTCCGGCAGTGTCCCCGGCGGCGCTGAGGTGCTTAAGGAGGCTACTTTCTCCGGTCTCGAAGTGGGGGACACCTCGACCGGGGAAGGCTTGGGTGTCCCCGCCGCCTCCGCCGCCCCTGCATCGACCGTGCCCACGCAAGGGCCAGCCTTACCGGCGGCGGCCTCCTCCCCCTCCCCTGCCCCCGCTCCTCTGCAAATGGATGGGGTCGAGGTCCCGGTTGGATCCGCAAGGACAGCGCAACCTCCTCCATCCGCCAAGGTGTGTGCGGGCGCAGGGGCCGTAACGCCTCCTCCATCCTCGAAGGCAGGCATGACTAGGGAGTTGTCGCGAGCAGAGCAGCACGACCCCTCCGCTGGAGCCGCCGACCTTGGCACCTCCACGGGCGGTCGCATCGCACCCCTATCTCCGGCCGCTGCTCCCTTCTTTCCCTCCTCCGCCGGCCGAACGAAGGAGATGCGGTGGGCTGATGTAATGGTGGAAGTATGCTCCGACGATGAGGTTGTTGAGCCATCCGCCGAACCGGCGTAGCGCTTCTTTGACTCCCGCCACGCGTTCCTCTACGCCCGCCGAGGGGTTATCCTCGGGCCGGTCGCCTCCCATGGTCTTGAGGTCGGGGAGACCTCGGCCGGGTCGGTGAAGGCCAGCGGCGTCGGATCCACCTCCGATGAGCGCGTGAGGTCTAGCATGACGGATCCTGCCAGCCTTGAGGTGAGGGTCACCTCGGCCGAGGAGGGCATGTCCAGCTCCACTGCGCCAACACGTCCCAGCCACTCCAACTTGCCCAATCAGTCTCCTTTGCCTACTCCGGCGAAGAGGGCGGCTCCTCTGCCGCCAGGACGGCTCCTACGTCCAGGCGGCCCTGCGGGCCGTCGCTCCGATGGCCCCGACGGCGACGCCCAGAGCGACCGCGACCGCCGCTATTGGAGTTACTGGCCCGGGACCCAACATCCATCGGCGACGACTGTGACGCGGTCGGTGTGCACTGGTGCAGGTGCAAGAGGCGCCACCGCCTGTCGCAGAGCGCAGACCGGCCCACCAGATGCTCAGACCGTGCCGTCGAGCCTCCCAGCCTGATGCCAATGGATGGCAACGGGTCCTACCACTCAAGTCGGAGGCCAAGGCAACAAACAAGCGACGTTGGGAAAGGAGGCCTTGGCTCGACGACCGGCCACGGTTTCGTCCTAGAGA
The DNA here is from genome assembly GCA_023333625.1 of Bothriochloa decipiens. NCBI lineage: Eukaryota > Viridiplantae > Streptophyta > Magnoliopsida > Poales > Poaceae > Bothriochloa > Bothriochloa decipiens. The sequence continues at coordinate 39,751,163 of CM041643.1, forward strand.
GGTGGAGGGTCGGTGCTTCAATTGCCTAGTGCCTGGCCATCAGGTTAGGACTTGCATCCGGCCGCCATGCTGCTTCAAATGCCATCGACCGAACCACCTCGCCCGAGACTGCAAGCCGTCCAAGCGCACGGCGGCCACGAGAAACGAAGGCCCCAGCAAGCAGCGGCACGGCCGAGCACCCCCTGGTGCGTTGAAGGGCGCGGCCCGCGAGCGGCTGCGGGCACCTGTGAACAGCGGGCGCTTCGTCAGGCAGCATCATGGCTGAGGCCTTGAGACGTCGTCGGGGGTGGAACAACCTCCGCCTCCTCCTGAAGCATCCGTGGGCACGCAGGGAAGGACACTCTCGCCACCGTCACCCTCTGTCAATGACGCGGGGAGTCCTCAGTTCCCCATCGTCATCTTGGCTCGTGGAGGCTCGACGAGCATCCTCATCAAGGAGGCAGGGGCAGCCATTGCTGCCGCAGTAGGGCTGCAGCTGGAGGAGCTCCCAGCGAATTTCATTGTTCTCTGTGGATCCGAAGCGGTCATGCAGGTGGCCGCCTCCCCCACCTCGCAGAACATCAACGCTACGGATGGCTCACGCCCGCACAAGAACAAACGCCGCCGGCAGTGGGCCACGGGCTGCAGAAAGCCTGCACAGCCTCGGCAGGTTCGGAGGCCTCATGCCCAGCCTTCGATGGAGGACAGATTGGGTGCGATGACGGCGCCCGTCGCAGCCTCAAGTGGGCCCAATGAGAGCCTTGAGCAGGTCGTGACACCCGCTACGGAACCTCTTGTGGCCGCGGGTGAGCTTCACGCGTCGTGTCTCGAGCATGCTGTGTCTGACGCCCCCCAGAGCCACAACGGGCGGAGGATGCGCACAACCAGCTTCCCTCCGCTCTAGTGCAACCTCTAGGGCTCATGTGGGACGCCATACTAGAAGGGCCGGTGCCAGCCATCACCGTCCCGGATACCCCAACAGCTGGGGCCGTGGGTGCCGACATGCCAACCGCACTGCAGGGTGACTCACTGTTGATGCAAAATTCTATCTGCAAACACACCGGGCTAATACCCCAATTCGATACCCCAAATCGACAAGGATGATAACTTGAATAAAATCTGAAACAGCGATACGCCTGGACGTCGAAGCTCAAAATGTATTCGATAACTGTTGAACAGATCAGACGAGACAACAGCGATACGCCCGAAAGTCAAAGCCTGAATCGTGCTCGGTAGACGCGGAACCTGCAAGGTCGCCGGAGATTAAGTTGATATAGCCCGTCGATTCTTGAAAGAACTCGTTGAAAAAGAGAAAATACTTGACAAAGTCGTCGAAAAGTAAAGTACTGGTAGAAGTAAATTGCGATAAAAAGTAGATTTGTTTATTGATGCTTCGATGTCCATTACAATGCCCCTCGGCATATATTTATACTCCGCTAATCGAAGAGTCCTAATTTAACATGCAAAGCTCAAATATAGACGAAATAAACTAATTCCTTATACGAACTCTATCTCTTTAAGGAAAGAAATAAAACTCGTATAGGAGTTGGACTTAAACTATAATACGAAAATCATAAGCTCCGTGTTGCCGATCCTTTGTCCGCTTCCGTCATGATGAAGTTATCTCTTCATCGGCACATCCCTGACATCGGCAACAACCTTCTAGTCTTCCTGCCTATCTTATCGGCAATAGCTTTTCCGTCTCATCGGTAACGACCCTCTAACAGCTTTTTAGCTTCGTCGGCAATGATCCCCTAGCTCTCTATCACTCTCATCGGCAACAGCTCTTTAGCTTCATCAACAATGTACGGAGAGTAGACGGCCAAGAGTATACTGTGCTCGAGAGTCGCCTATTTTCTCGAGGGAATTTCCGTCCTCGAGGGGTCAATGACTCGAGGGGTCGTATTCGAGGGTTGGCTCAAGTGCATCGGTAACACGTCTTCAGCCCAATCGGCAATAATCCAGATCAACCTGTCCTTCATCGGCAACTACTCATTGACAACATCAGAAGCAATATCGAAGAAAAACCATCCTCCTTGCCGATTAG